>CM026398.1:69438630-69638223 GCA_014843695.1 Archivesica marissinica | reverse complement strand
CAATCATATATCACAGGAACTTGAATTTTTATTCATAAGCCACCAAAGGTCTACTACCTCTATCCTAGGACCCCCTCTATTAATTTTTTTTTTAATAGAGAAACTTTTTAATAGGGGGGAGGGTCCTAGGATAGAGGTACAAGACCAGAATCATCAACCATTCTTAATCGATAAAATACATGTATGCTGCTGAAGAAGCATATTGCTATGCTGTACTATATCACAATGAATAATGTATTAACCCCCTTGTAACTAGTACTTGTTTTCTAATTTCTGTTATGTTTAATTTCATAGACTAGTTACCCTCATATTGTGACATTATGCTTGGTACACCATAGGACTTTAAATGTTCTTCAGGCTAAATGATAATTAGGATGTCCATATATAGAAGTGTACGTACGATTGGGTATCGTTCTATCTCTCTACATGTAGTCTAAGGTAATGTTAATACGTGGGCGGGAATATTGGTTGCTAACTTGGGAAGATCTAAGATAGAGAGGGGAGTCTGGATACAACGGGCTAGGAGTTAGCTGCACGCTGAGGGCTGAGATAGAGAGGGGAGTGTGGATACAACGGGCTAGGAGTTAGCTGCACGCTGAGGGCTGAGATAAAGAGGGGAGTGTGGATACAGCGGGCTAGGAGTTAGCTGCACGCTGATGGCTGAGATAGAGAGGGGAGTGTGGATACAACGGGCTAGGAGTTAGCTGCACGCTGAGGGCTGAGATAGAGAGGGAGTGTGGATACAACGGGCTAGGAGTTAGCTGCACGCTGAGGGCGGATAGAGAGGGAGTGTTGATACAGCGGGCTAGGAGTTAGCTGCACGCTGAGGGCTGAGATAGAGGAGAGTCTGATACAGCGGGCTAGCAGTTAGCTGCACGCTGAGCTGAGATAGAGAGGGAGTCTGGATACACGGGCTAGGAGTTAGCTGCACGCTGAGGGCTGAGATAGAGGGGAGTCTGGATACAGCGGGCTAGGAGTTAGCTGGACGCTGAGAGCTGGGATAGAGAGGAGAGTCTGGATACAGCGGGCTAGGAGTTAGCTGGACGCTGAGAGCTGGGATAGAGGAGCGTCTGGATACAGCGGGCTAGGAGTTAGCTGGACACTATGAGCTGGGATAGAGAGGGGAGTGTGGATACAACGGGCTAGGAGTTAGCTGCACGCTGAGGCTGAGATAGAGAGGGGAGTCTGGATACACGGCTAGGAGTTAGCTGCACGCTGGGGCTGAGATAGAGAGGGAGTCTGGATACAGCGGGCTAGGAGTTAGCTGCACGCTGAGGCCTGAGATAGAGAGGGAGTCTGGATACAACGGCTAGGAGTTAGCTGCACGCTGAGATCTGAGATAGAGAGGGGAGTGTGGATACAGCGGGCTAGGAGTTAGCTGCACGCTGAGATAGAGATGGAGAGTGGATACAGCGGGCTAGGAGTTAGCTGCACGCTGAGATCTGAGATAGAGGGGGAGTGTGGATACAGCGGGCTAGGAGTTAGCTGGACGCTGAGAGCTGAGATAGAGGGGAGTATGGATACAGTGGGCTAGGAGTTAGCTGGACGCTGAGAGCTGAGATAGAGGAGAGTCTGGATACAGCGGGCTAGGAGTTAGCTGGGCGCTGAGAGCTGAGATAGAGAGGGGAGTCTGGATACAGCGGGCTAGGAGTTAGCTGGACGCTGAGAGCTGAGATAGAGAGGGGAGTCTGGATACAGCGGGCTAGGAGTTAGCTGGGCGCTGAGAGCTGGGATAGAGAGGAGTCTGGATACAGCGGGCTAGGAGTTAGCTGGACGCTGAGAGCTGAGATAGATGAGAGTCTGGATACAGCGGGGTGGGAGTTAGCTGGACACTGAGAGCTGGGATAGAGGGGAGTCTGGATACAGCGGGCTAGGAGTTAGCTGGATGCTGAGAGCTGAGATAGAGGGGAGTCTGGATACAGCGGGCTAGGAGTTAGCTGGGCGCTGAGAGCTGGGATAGAGAGGGGAGTCTGGATAGAGCGGGCTAGGAGTTAGCTGGGCGCTGAGAGCTGAGATAGAGAGGGGAGTCTGGATACAGCGGGCTAGGAGTTAGCTCGGCGCTGAGAGCTGAGATAGAGAGGGGAGTCTGGATACAGCGGGCTAGGAGTTAGCTGGGCGCTGAGAGCTGAGATGGAGAGGAGAGTCTGGATACAGCGGGGTGGGAGTTAGCTGGACACTGAGAGCTGAGATAGAGAGGATAGTCTGGATACAGCGGGCTAGGAGTTAGCTGGACACTGAGAGCGGAGCTAGAGGGGAGTCTGGATACAGCCGGCTATGAGGTAGCTGGACGCTGAGAGCTGAGATAGAGGAGAGTCTGGATACAGCGGGCTAGGAGTTAGCTGGACGCTGAGAGCTGAGATAGAGGGGAGTCTGGATACAGCGGGCTAGGAGTTAGCTGGACGCTGAGAGCTGAGATAGAGGGGAGTCTGGATACAGCGGGCTAGGAGTTAGCTGGACGCTGAGAGCTGAGATAGAGAGGGGAGTCTGGATACAGCGGGCTAGGAGTTAGCTGGGCGCTGGTGCTGAGATAGAGAGGGGAGTCTGGATACAACGGGCTAGGAGTTAGCTGCACGCTGTGGGCTGAGATAGAGAGGGGAGTCTGGATACAACGGGCTAGGAGTTAGCTGGACGCTGGTAGCTGAGATAGAGAGGGGAGTGTGGATACAACGGGATAGGAGTTAGCAGCACGCTGAGGGCTGAGATAGAGAGGGGAGTCTGGATACAACGGGCTAGGAGTTAGCTGCACGCTGAGGGCTGAGATATAGAGGGGAGTCTGGATACAGCGGGCTAGGAGTTAGCTGCACGCTGAGATCTGAGATAGAGAGGGGAGTCTGGATACAGCGGGCTAGGAGTTAGCTGCACGGTGAGGGCTGAGATAGAGAGGGGAGTGTGGATACAGCGGGCTAGGAGTTAGCTGCACGCTGATATCTGAGATAGAGAGTGGAGAGTGGATACAGCGGGCTAGGAGTTAGCTGCACGCTGATGGCTGAGATAGAGAGGGGAGTGTGGATACAGCGGGCTAGGAGTTAGCTGCACGCTGAGGGCTGAAATAGAGAGGGGAGTGTGGATACAACGGGCTAGGAGTTAGCTGCACGCTGAGGGCTGAGATAGAGAGGAGAATGTGGATACAGCGGGCTAGGAGTTAGCTGCACGCTGAGGGCTGAGATAGAGAGGGGGATCTATATAGTCTGGATACAGCGGGCTAGGAGTTAGCTGCACGCTGAGGGCTGAGATAGAGAGGGGAATCTATAGAGTCTGGATACAACGGGCTAGGAGTTAGCTGGACGCTGAGAGCTGAGATGCTTCGTAATATGATACTAATATGTAACTTAAACCAGACTGGAAATAGCTACGGCTAAAGCCTGTGAGAGAAACACGTTGTTAGCATAATAATCATAATTATAGGAAATACTGTATGTAATGCTGAGACTGATACTATTTGATGTAAAGTGTTATATTGTGTGGACACTGTTGTAATTATATGAGAGTACAACTGTTGTTATACATCTGACGGCTTGTGTTATGAACTAGATCAGCGAATGTAGAACCTGGGTTGATAATGTTACAATATATACGCTTTATGTTAATGCTTGGGTTTAATGAAATAGTACTACGATATGAGTTATAAACGATTTGTAATACTTACTGGTATCATTGCAGTGTTCTTCTATGAACTGCCGTGTAACGGTTGACTCCGAGTCGCTAATCGTGGAATCATCAACACGTCTAAGAATACAAGTATAAAAGAGACTCGTACAGGAAAAATTAGACATGCGCTCGCCCACATGCTTCGCCGGAGGGTAAATAAGCTCAATCATCATCATCAAAAATAAGACACATAAAAAGCGAGACGCATAGTAAATCGAATGGAGAATTAGTTGTGTCTCATGTACGGAGACATGAAAATCACGTAGAACATGAACAAGACGCATACTCACAAGAAAGTACGAGGACAGTTTAGAGTGACTGATAAACCGATCGTATGTTGTTTATGCTTGTAGCCTAAGTTAATTATGGTCGGGCTGAGCTATGAAATAACATTACCCATCTAAAATGTCCATACGCTAACGAATATAAGATGCGTGTTGGTACAGCGGACTCCTGTATATATCCTGTATCATATATATATATAGTGTTGCTTGTAATCTAATCTATGACCGGGCTGAGCATATGAATAATAGTATACACATCAATGAATATGAAATGTGGGACAGTATAGAGTGACTCCTGTACTGACCCTATACATGTTGGTGCTTGTAGCCTAATCAATTATATTGGACATTAAAAGGGGTAACACGCCATTTTACCTCGATTTATTGAGGAAAAGCTCGATATAATTATCATCAAAGAAATGTCTGATCGAGTATTGACAAGACTCGGGGTCGAGACAATTGGCGATCGTGTTAGATTGCGACAAATCGTCCAGCAGCATGCACAACAGGGACATGGCCATGATGGATATGAATCTCAGAATCGGACCAGCGTGAACAGATCAGACATTTCTTTGATGATAATTATATCGATTTTTTCCACAATAAATCGAGGTAAAATGGCCCTAAGGCCAACAGCCGCGAGAGCGTCATGCAGCCGATTGGCCGCCATTTGAATTTTCGCACCTGTGTTACCCCTTTTAATACCCAATATAATTGATCCGAACATAATAACGATGTGTGCACTGTACATAATGACGTTTGCACAGAACGAAATGATGTAAGCACAAGACAAAATGTTGCAAGTACAGAACAACATGATTAATGCACATAACATAATGACAAACACACAGGACGAAATGGTGTATGCTCATCACAAACTGTTTTAGTACATCACGAATTTGTAAATGCACATACCATATTGACATATGCACAGGACAGCATAATGTGTCTACATGACAACCTGTTAAATACACATAACACAATGACAACTGCACAGAAAGAAACAGTGTATGCACACAACAAAATGTCGTTTGTACCGAACGAGTTAGTAAATGCACATAACATAATGACAAATGCACAGAAAGAACTGGTGTTTGCACAAGACAAAATGTCTTAAGTACAGAACGATTTGGCAAATACTCATAACATAACGATGTTAACACAGAACAACTTAGTAAATGCACACAACAAACAGATCAGTACCAACAGAAGGCAGCATTGGCGTACCATACTTGTATCTTTTGTACATACTAGTTGTTGAACTGGTAATCCAGGGATCGCAGGTGCGATCCCCCGTCTAACCCTAATAAAATTAACAGTACTTTAAATGGGACTTTATACCGAGGTCTCGTGTCGGTGATTTACACCGTGCACGTAAAAGAACTAGAGGCGACTCTGTAATGGGTCTCTGTCTGTATCATTACACTATCCCCCAAAAATCTAAAGTGACTAATCTCTTCGGGAGTCGTCGCTCATATGGGCAACCGGTAGCGACGATAAATAAACGTAAACAAGTAATAGTTGAGCATATTGATGCACACCGGATCATCTGGGTGGATTAAGCTTGTATATAAAGTGAAATAATTTAATACTTACAACAAAAAATGAGTTTTCGCCGCTGAACTAAGATTGGCCATCAGCTGCAAAATCGATATTATCGGATCTGACTCAACATCATCTATAATGCAAACATTGCATAAGTTATACTACAAACGCATTATATTAATTATATTTATAACATAATTTTGCACTTCATACGGGTAATACATGTAATGTACTAAACTAGGCAAATGAGCACTGTGTACATATTCATACGCTCTGTGATAAAAATAAGCAAACAGCGTGGCCAACGTCGGTTCGATCCTCGGACCGGGAATTATGTGAGATGGTACGGTGGTCGCCAGATCTGACAGGTGGGTTTTCTCCGGGTACTCCGGTTTCCTCCCACACGAATGACCACAGTTACGCTTTCATCGGCGCAAACGAGAGTGATTAATATAAGTTGTTAAAACTTGCTTCGCAATCGTTGTAAAATGAATAAAGTTTTTTAAAAAACGTGGCGTCTAAATCCAGGGACATTGGATATCATCATCCAGCTACAAACACCACCCATCCATCACGACGGGCTATTGACGCCACAAATATTGCCCACTCGCCATGTCCAGCTACAAACATCACACATCCATCAAGGCGGGCGATTGACGCTACACATATTGCCCACTCGCCATGTCCAACTACAAACACCACCCATCCATCACGACGGGCTATTGACGCTACAAATATTGCCCACTCGCCATGTCCAACTACAAACACCACACATCCGTCACGACTGGCTATTGACGCTACAAATATTGCCCACTCGCCATGTCCAACTACAAACACCACCCATCCATCACGACGGGCTATTGACGCTACAAATATTGCCCACTCGCCATGTCCAACTACAAACACCACACATCCGTCACGACTGGCTATTGACGCTACACATATTGCCCACTCGCCATGTCCAACTACAAACACCACCCATCCATCACGACGGGCTATTGACGCTACAAATATTGCCCACTCGCCATGTCCAACTACAAACACCACACATCCGTCACGACTGGCTATTGACGCTACAAATATTGCCCACTCGCCATGTCCAACTACAAACACCACACATCCATCACGACGGGCTATTGACGCTACAAATATTGCCCACTCGCCATGTCCATGTACAAACACCACACATCCATCACGACGGGCTATTGACGCTACACATATTGCCCACTCGCCATGTCCATGTACAAACATCACACATCCATCACGACGGGCTATTGACGCTATAAATATTGCCCACTCACCATGTCCAGGTACAAACATCACACATCCATCACGACGGGCTATTGACTCTATAAATATTGCCCACTCACCATGTCCATGTACAAACATCACACATCCATCACGACGGGCTATTGACTCTATAAATATTGCCCACTCACCATGTCCAGGTACAAACATCACACATCCATCACGACGGGCTATTGACGCTACAAATATTGCCCACTCGCCATGTCCAGCTACAAACACCACACATCCATCACGACGGGCTATTGACGCTACAAATATTGCCCACTCGCCATGTCCAGCTACAAACACCACACATCCATCATGGCGGGCTATTGACGCTACAACTATTGCCCACTCGCCATGTCAAGGTACAGTAACAAGTCTGCAAAACTCATTAAATGTTGTGCAAATGGTCGGTATTTGATTATTACACATTTTGACCGAGTTGGTAAACACGTACTTGTTGTAGTGTCATAGTAAAGTACATGCACTTGTGATGCTCGTAGTTGCGCATGCTCCATTCACTCGATTGAAGTAATGATATACACGTAGAACGCACAAAACCTGATTACCACGTAAGCAAAGTAAATAATACGAGAAAAGTAACAAATAAAATGTGAACTACTTTTTGTTGCGCTTACTATTCATTTACAACCGACCGCATAGCGCACTTCATTGTGTGTAACTTACTGTGCTCGTTTGCATTTCAGTGAATTTACAGCTTGTTGGGGCGATTATGTTATAAATAGATTCTTATATAATTCTTGTTCAGTTGTTATTGAATTTATTTTAACGAGTCTTCTAACAACGATAAAAACTCATCAGAGACTCGTGTTTATCGGTTTAAGACTCGTTAAAGCGACACCAGATCTGTGAAAACGCAAATGTCTACATTATGTAATTTGCTATTATAGGGTAATATTTTTTCCAAATATTTGCCTAAAAAACTGAGTATTTCAACAAATAAAAACAAACGTCGTATACGCGGTTTGTTGACATAATACAATAATGTAAATAGTGTCGACATTCATTTGTAATACAACGCGTTGTCCTGAATAACACGAAATAATTATGGTACAAATTTACCGTGATATCTCACATGTGTGCCTAATCTTAGTTAATTATCTCTTAACGAAAGTATCGAATATATTTAGAAGAATGTGCAGTAGCAATGCATTTATTCGTGATTTCCTTTTCGTGATGTAATGTCGCTTTAAATACTGTGAGCTTCTTATAATATATGTCAATAGTGAAACAGGTGAAAGTAGAGGTAAGTAGCTAATATTGTATCTGTGATATGCTTCAACAGACTGAAATATTCAATTGATTTCATTTCTTTAGTGATAAGAAAATGTACCATGCACTGGGATTTTAAATAGTAGACTCAAATTCAGTGTTTAATATAGAATAAAAACAACTAATAGTTGGCGACCCTTTTCCGTCCAAAAACCGATGATTTTTAATCATTCCTTTATAGAAGTTTGTGCGTCATTTTCTTTACATAAATAAATAAGTCACCTCGTCATACATGTAATAATACAACACAGCTAATAACAAGGGAGGTAATCGCCGCTGTTGAAGCCACCAAAGTGTTAATTAAAATGCCAATTAATATTCAAGAGAGGATCCATTATCCGGACACTTCTACTTCTATTCAAGTAAGTGGGACCAAATTTGTAAATTTTAAAGCATATAAATTACGGACACATACAGTGCACTAGATATGGAATCGACTTTTTACACTCCATATTAAATATATTTATATTTATTTATTTATATATTAAATATATTTATTTTCTATTTGTTTATTTTGTAGTCATTATTTTGTAATACGTTTTATCATGCTTAGAACTAGATAACTTGATGTTACTTTATTGACAGCATCAGACGGAAATCATAAACAATCGAATTTAATATGTTTAACTCGATTGTCTTGAACATCTTCGCGTGCGTCCATTGGAAACATGCACTGGGGCGTGCGTCCATTGGAAACGTGCACTGGGGCGTGTGTCCATTGGAAACATACACTGGGGCGTGTGTCCATTGGAAACATGCACTGGGGCGTGAGTCCATTGGAAACATACACTGGGGCGTGCGTCCATTGGAAACATGTACTGGGGCGTGTGTCCATTGGAAACATACACTGGGGCGTGCGTCCATTGGAAACATGTACTGGGGCGTGTGTCCATTGGTAACATGTACTGGGGCGTGTGTCCATTGGTAACATACACTGGGGCGTGTGTCCATTGGAAACATACACTGGGGCGTGTGTCAATTGGTAACATACACTGGGGCGTGCGTCCATTGGAAACATGTACTGGGGCGTGTGTCCATTGGTAACATACACAGGGGCGTGTGTCCATTGGAAACATACACTGGGGCGTGTGTCCATTGGAAACATGTACTGGGGCGTGTGTCCATTGGTAACATACACTGGGGCGTGTGTCAATTGGTAACATACACTGGGGCGTGCGTCCATTGGAAACATACACTGGGGCGTGTGTCCATTGGAAACATGTACTGGGGCGTGTGTCCATTGGAAACATGTACTGGGGCGTGTGTCCATTGGAAACATGCACTGGGGCGTGTGTCCATTGGAAAGATACACTGGGGCGTGTGTCCATTGGTAACATACACTGGGGCGTGTGTCCATTGGAAACATACACTGGGGCGTGTGTCCATTGGAAACATACACTGGGGCGTGTGTCCATTGGAAACATACACTGGGGCGTGTGTCCATTGGAAACATGTACTGGGGCGTGTGTCCATTGGAAACATACATTGGGGCGTGTGTCCATTGGAAACATACACTGGGGCGTGTGTCCATTGGAAACATGTACTGGGGCGTGTGTCCATTGGTAACATACACTGGGGCGTGTGTCCATTGGAAACATGTACTGGGGCGTGTGTCCATTGGTAACATACACTGGGGCGTGCGTCCATTGGAAACATGTACTGGGGCGTGTGTCCATTGGAAACATACACTGGGGCGTGTGTCCATTGGAAACATGTACTGGGGCGTGTGTCCATTGGTAACATACACTGGGGCGTGTGTCCATTGGAAACATGTACTGGGGCGTGTGTCCATTGGAAAGATGTACTGGGGCGTGTGTCCATTGGTAGCATACACTGGGGCGTGCGTCCATTGGAAACATGTACTGGGGCGTGTGTCCATTGGAAACATACACTGTGGCGTGCGTCCATTGGAAACATGTACTGGGGCGTGTGTCCATTGGAAACATGCACTGGGGCGTGTGTCCATTGGTATCATACACTGGGGCGTGTGTCAATTGGAAACATACACTGGGGCGTGTGTCCATTGGTAACATACACTGGGGCGTGTGCCCATTGGAAACATACACTGGGGCGTGTGTTCATTGGTAACATGTACTGGGACGTGTGTCCATTGGTAACATACACTGGGGCGTGCGTCCATTGGTAACATGCACTGGGGCGTGTGTCCATTGGAAACATGCACTGGGGCGTGTGTCCATTGGAAACATGCACTGGGGCGTGTGTCCATTGGTAATATGTACTGGGGCGTGTGTCCATTGGTAACATGTACTGGGGCGTGTGTCCATTGGTAACATGCACTGGGGCGTGTGTCCATTGGAATCATGCACTGGGGCGTGTGTCCATTGGAAACATACACTGGGGCGTGTGTCCATTGGTAACATACACTGGGGCGTGTGTCCATTGGTAGCATACACTGGGGCGTGTGTCCATTGGTAACATACACTGGGGCGTGTGCCCATTGGAAACATACACTGGGGCGTGTGTTCATTGGTAACATGTACTGGGACGTGTGTCCATTGGTAACATACACTGGGGCGTGCGTCCATTGGTAACATGCACTGGGGCGTGTGTCCATTGGAAACATGCACTGGGGCGTGTGTCCATTGGAAACATGCACTGGGGCGTGTGTCCATTGGAAACATGCACTGGGGCGTGTGTCCATTGGTAACATGTACTGGGGCGTGTGTCCATTGGAAACATGCACTGTGGCGTGTGTCCATTGGAAACATGCACTGGGGCGTGTGTCCATTGGTAACATGTACTGGGGCGTGTGTCCATTGGTAACATGTACTGGGGCGTGTGTCCATTGGAAACATGCACTGGGGCGTGTGTCCATTGGTAACATGTACTGGGGCGTGTGTCCATTGGTAACATACACTGGGGCGTGTGTCCATTGGAAACATGTACTGGGGCGTGTGTCCATTGGTAACATGTACTGGGGTGTGTATCCATTGGAAACATGCACTGGGGCGTGTGTCCATTGGTAACCTGTACTGGGGCGTGTGCCCATTGGTAACATACACTGGGGCGTGTGTCCATTGGAAACATGTACTGGGGCGTGTGTCCATTGGTAACATGTACTGGGGCGTGTGCCCATTGGAAACATGCACTGGGGCGTGTGTCCATTGGTAACATGTACTGGGGCGTGTGTCCATTGGAAACATGCACTGGGGCGTGTGTCCATTGGAAACATGCACTGGGGCGTGTGTCCATTGGTAACATGTACTGGGGCGTGTGTCCATTGGGTAACATGTACTGGGGCGTGTGTCCATTGGTAACATACACTGGGGCGTGTGTCCATTGGAAACATGTACTGGGGCGTGTGTCCATTGGTAACATGTACTGGGGTGTGTATCCATTGGAAACATGTACTGGGGCGTGTGTCCATTGGTAACCTGTACTGGGGCGTGTGCCCATTGGTAACATACACTGGGGCGTGTGTCCATTGGAAACATGTACTGGGGCGTGTGTCCATTGGTAACATGTACTGGGGCGTGTGCCCATTGGAAACATGCACTGGGGCGTGTGTCCATTGGTAACATGTACTGGGGCGTGTGTCCATTGGTAACATACACTGGGGCGTGTGTCCATTGGAAACATGCACTGGAATGACGGAGAAATAAAATATCGCGTACAACTGCAAGATGAACAATAGCGATGGTGGACGGGAAAATGGGTCGCCCCGTCCAAAGGGTCGCCAACCAATATGGATACATGCAGATTAGCATAATGTTGTTATGCTACAACTATTAACTACTACACATAGTAAGACTACCTACTTGTACATGGTTGTTGAGTTGAAATAGTTGAATTCACTGGAACTTTGGTCGTTTTGGCATTCTTAGCAGCACCTTGGACAGGGCACACCGCCAACACTGATGGAGGAAATACATTATGAATACTGGTACAGGTGTTCACAATATGTACTGTTCAACGTTAGTCGTAGTTCTAACTGCTGTAGTTTATTTTCCGCATCAGCATTAAGTTGATTTGGGGTTTAAAGTCGCACCAACATCTTAGGTTATATGGTGACTGTGCAGCTAGTATTTCCGGAAGAAGACCCGAGGTGAAAGCTTAGGTTACATGGTGACTGTCTAGCTAGTATTTGCGGAGGAAGACCCGGGGTGACAGCTTAGGTTATATGGTGACTGTCTAGCTAGTATTTGCGGAAGAAGACCCGAGGTGACAGCTTAGGTTATATGGTGACTGTCTAGCTAGTATTTGCGGAAGAAGACCCGAGGTGACAGCTTAGGTTATATGGTGAATGTGTAGCTAGTATTTGCGGAAGAAGACCCGAGGTGACAGCTTAGGTTATATGGTGACTGTCTAGCTAGTATTTGCGGAAGAAGACCCGAGGTGACAGCTTAGGTTATATGGTGACTGTGCAGCTAGTATTTGCGGAAGAATACCCGAGGCAACAGCTTAGGTTACATGGTGACAGTGCAGCTACACTGTAAATCCAGGTGTTTAGGTTCTAAACACAAAACTAAACGCCACTGTGTAACACTTTGCAAACACTATATAGCGTTACATTGTGTTTAGTTTGGTTAAACAATGTGTTTAGTTTGGTTAAACACATCGTTTAGTTTATAAACATTGTGTTTACTAACTAAACACATAGAAGTGTTTATTATATAAACACGTTGAAGTGTTTATACCCCTGTAACACTTTGTAAACACCTAAACGTGTTTAGTTACTTAAAAACTAAACATGATGTTTAGGTTCTAAACACAAACAAGGCTAAACACATGAATAAACACATAAACATGTTTAGATTTCATACATAAATACAATTTGTATTTAGATTCCATCTCAAATGCATACAGAAAATATACAGAAAATAATCATTTTACCTATATCTTCCAAAGGAATAGTGAATGACTACATACATGTAGATTATCATTGACTAACAAAATTGCTTATAATAATTTGTAACATGCGGTAATCATTCTAATAATTCGAACAGTAAAAAATAATATTTTTAAAATTTGGGGGTGTATGAATTATTAGAAGCACTGTTTTATGTATAAATAAATTATCAAAATATCTCAAATTTAGGGGTGTACGATTTATCAGAGCATTCGAATTATTAGAATGATTACCGTATGTAATAGTACCGGTATTTTTCCATAATGTTCACAATTTTTCTCAAATGGAAAAAAAGCTTGACAATTTTTAACAATTACCAGATTTAAATCAGACTTTACAATTTCAAAATTGCCAGTGACACTTCAGCAGAGGGCAGATAAATCCTTACAATAATTATATAGCTCTG
This sequence comes from Archivesica marissinica, assembly GCA_014843695.1. NCBI lineage: Eukaryota > Metazoa > Mollusca > Bivalvia > Venerida > Vesicomyidae > Archivesica > Archivesica marissinica. The sequence goes on along the minus strand of CM026398.1, from coordinate 69,624,887 downwards.
TTAGCATACAGGATAGTAGAGGTGCAACAATTCATTGCGGTGCATCGTGAATCGCACGATAACGATCCAAAAACCCTCATTAACATTTTCGATTCGATTCGATTTACAATTTGGAACATGTCGGACAACTTGAATACACGTTAATGCCCGAAACGCTCCAAATACATGTGGTAGTTTACATATATATAGTGACTGACATTTTTATTCATACTGCTTTATAAGAGATATTATTTTATTAATGTAATTCAAGTTCTAGTCACGGAGTGACTTTTACTATACTTTTACATTTTTTCTTCTGCGATTGTCCGGAATTGACTTGCTACCTAATTTCCTCTTTGTGATTAAAATGGTATGTATAACTAACAGTCTTGCCTTGCTGTCATGAATCATATCAAAATTAATCAAATGGCGGAGTTTTAATCGTGAATCGAAACCTTGGCGAATAGTTGCAGCCCTAGAGGATAGTACACATCAATGTGGCACAATAAAAAAGTCTTTACATACAATGATACATACGAACTGTATAATATCCACACAAAAACTAATGTACATTGACTCACTGGCTATTCATATACATGTACTGCCCAGCGACCAATTATTGCCGGGTACCAATTATCACTATCGCCATCTTAATTGGGCAGCGAAAATTCAGCATAGGTCATATAAGTCCTTACCATAATTCTATAGCTCTGTTAGCATAGAGGATAGTACACATCAATTTGGCACAACAAAAAAAGTATTTACATACATGTACGAACTGTATAATATCCACACAAAAACTAATGTACATTGAATAGTTGACTCACAGGACTCGCCGTTCTGGGGCGCGGGACATAAAACTCCAGACAACAACAACAATTCACTGGCTATTCATATACATGTACCGCCCAGCGACCAATTATTGCCGCGTACCAATTATCGCCATCTTAATTGGTCAGCGAAAATTCAGCAGAGGGCAGATAAATCCTTACCATAATGCTATAGCTCTGTTAGCATAGAGGATAGTACACATCAATTTGGCACAACAAAAAAAGTATTTACATACATGTACGAACTGTATAATATCCACACAAAAACTAATGTACATTGAATAGTTGACTCACAGGACCTGCCGTCCTGCATATCCCGTTCTGGGTCACGGGACGTACACGTAACTCCAGACAACAACAATTCACTGGCTATTCATATACATGTACTGCCCAGCGACCAATTATTGCCGCGTACCAATTATCCCCATCAGCGTCTAGCACAGTTATAATGCCACATTGTGATAATTGGTCACTTGGCAACTTAGGGCTAATACAGTCCATAGTCTCTCGATATTTTTTCACACGTATAATACTTCATCATTAACTTGGATTTCATCATGGAATTCCACGCTCACTGTTCCTCCTCCTCATACAGCTCTTTCTCTAGAGCGGTAGAAAACTTTTTGAAGCGCATGCTCCTGGCCCCAGTATAGGGCTGCAGACGCAACAGATACGTCTGCAAAATTCCCAGGAGTTGGGAATACATCCGGGGATATTCCATATCAAAAACATAGTATGCAGCCATCAGCTCCAAGATTGATGCATTTGCGCTGGTTGCACAACACTCTATGTAAGTATTGTCGCTAACAATGTACTGTCCTTTAATTTTGCCTTCGGACTTGAACACAACAAGCTTGGGTGGCTGCAAATTGTTGGTCTTCAATGACTTTTGGATGTCTTCATCAGGAACATCCTTCAACAAAATGACAATATATAGGTCATAACATTCAGTTGAGATATTTGTAATATCACACATGCTTGCACTGACTGTCTTGAAAATGTTTAATGGCTCATGCACATCCCTGTCGATAGATTAATCAATCTCCAAATAGTTTGAAGTCTACTGTAAATTGCTTCTTTTTCGGGAGGGGAGGGATGTGATTTCTGCGGTCGGGATTTTATCGCGAAAATCAAACACCCGCGAAAGTCAGTAACTCCCACTTTTCAAAACCGATACTCTATGTGCGGAGTACATTGTACATCACCGTCATATCCATGGTTGAAGAAGTAACCAAAACAAAAAAAACAATTTTTAAATGTTTACTTACGGCACTTCGATTAATAAGTCGATACTTATGAAAAAAGCACCATTAAATGTCTGTTGCATCTTGACAAAAATATGCGGTGAATGTAAACATTCAAACCTTCGCTACATATCCGAACAATCATTAACACATCTGTCATCAAAACATGCATTCTCATATCAGTAAATCCTTGAAACAATTCCTTTGTCTCTCAAACATGCACATGTGTTTGCAGTCTTCTGACAACAAATACATCATGTGGCTTTTTCTGGAAATCGCACGCGAGATAAGTTAAAAAAAATTGGCGAGAGGAGAAGCTGCCAATGTGTTCTTGATAGAAATATTGGAGTATTCCCGAATTCAAACAGCTATGTTCATGGTCTGTACTCGAAACATATTTTTGAAAAAAAATTAATACAGATGTCCTGCGCTTGTCGATTTGTGTTGATTTCTAATTGATGAGTTCGTTCATGATGGCGACTGGCCAGGGAAACCCAAATCGAGCCAGCGCACTCGCCAAACATGGCCGAAATATCAAATTTATGTTTTTCTTATCTGGACAGGAAATAGACAATCAGTTGGAAATTTTTTCGAGGGTTGGTATTTTGTTCAACAGTTCTGTTTTATCGCGATTTGAACGATATTGATGTGCACTAGGTGAAAAAATAGTATATTCAGTATATTGAAAGCGTTTGCACAGGCGGCAACACGCGGAACAGACTAATTAACATAGAAAACACAAGTACATGTAACGACACCAGGAAATTCTCATAAGTAAAATGTTTTATTGAATGGAAGGGTGGGAAAAATTAGACACCACGTATCACTGCTCAATTTAGACATCATCGCAAAATTTTATCCCTGCTAAATAAAAGCATGTCACAGTATCTAACATTATACATACTTGCACAGATTATCTAATATTTAGTTTTGAGTGATTTTATACATGTACTCACTTCCTTCACTTCCACGATAGACTTGGACTTTTGTCCCTTCCCTCTGTCAAATTTTGTCTCTCCCTCGATGTATTGCACAGCGAGCAGCAGTCTCTCTTTTGGATTCTGAAACAACCATGAAAATGACAAAATTGTGGAATGCAATGTTAAAATGTTTAATGAACAGTAAATGTGTTTAAAAAAACATGGTTTATGTAAATGTCTTGATTATTACATGTATTTTATGTCTATTTTATGAACTATGAACTACTCGTCTACCTATTATCATTAATAATTAAAACAAAGTGAAATGGCATATGGTACATGAAAACATATAGCACATGTATGCATATTGTTGAGTCAAAACCTACCAAACCAATTAATAAAGGATTAGTCAATCAGTTTGGCGTAACCAATTACAACTGATGAAAGACTGACATTTCAACAGATTTTCAAAACTAGTAAATATTCACCTCTCCGAAGTCACTTTTTGACATCTTCTCTACAGCAGAACATAGTTTGGGTAGATTCTGCCGGAGAGTTTCAAAGTGCTTCTCTGAAACCAGTCGTTTGAAGTCAGACATAACCTGCAAAACACAATAAACAGATATTAAGAGTACTGAAAAGTCTGCCAACACCTTAACTTGCAAAAAGCTTTGAACAAAAATTAATAAGGGCAAGGAGCTTTCAATTATACATAAATAGGTGCCTAAAAACAGGTGATGATAACTCCTACCTGCGATATTGACTTGCGGCATCCATACAATGGGGATTGATTGACCAATCTTTACGAATGTGCAAAAGGCTCTTTCAACTTTGTATTCAGCTTGTTTATTGCAATGCACCTCACACTTCAAACTGACAGGATTAATTCTACTGATTTCATCTAAGATGTGGGGAATTAGAGCCACCTCTCTGTTCTAGTCGTACTTACATATTTACCCTGTCTGTAACAGGGAATTTTGTCTATGATGGCTTCGACCTGTCCGTCCGGTAAACCCTTGATATGTTCCTGGTTGTTTGGGAATGTCTCCTTCAGCAAGGTTTTGATATGCACTTCTGACCTCGCCGGCTTTTCCCATTCATTCCGCAGCTGTTCTAAATGCGTGCTGTATTCCGCTTCTGACAGCTTAACAGCCTCGATCCCAGGAGCCTCGACAAGGATGACCCTTCTTTTTGCTGGTGGGGGAGTTGCACCATCCTCCACAGATGGGGGGGGTCGTCCTCTTTTTGTTCTTCCACCTCAAATGACGAATTCGCTGGCTAAGGTTTTGTGTGAATACACTCTGTGAACATGGGTACAATGACACTAAATGAATGTCACAGTATCAATCTATCCTATCAAATGAACTACATTAAAACCTCACAACTTATCTAATATAGAGTTCATGGAACAATTAACAAGGACTCCAAGATTGGTGCTGGATGCTAGACAAAATATTGCCTGAATCTACTTATTATAAAACATTTGTTCATACTCAAACAACAAATTTATGCTAAAAAGAAAATCTGTACATCTGTATACGGCTACCAAATATATATTTACAGCCACCTTGTATATTTCCAACCCCCCTGTTCAGCAAAATAGACTCTACTAGTCCCAAAGAAGGACAGTATAGCATAATTACACTGTATAATGGTTAGCACAAGCAGTCATGACATACACACAATGGCAAGATCAATTTATCGACGTATAATGTACATCAGGGTTTTCACCCGAAAGAGGCTGTCTATCTTATAAACATCTACAAAAACCAGTCAATCAATTTTTTTCAAATGCAAAAATTGAGGTTTAAACCGACCAAGCTCTAAGAAACATTTGGAATATCTGCCGACCAGATCCTAATAGAAATCATGGTACATGCACAACAAATTATTGATCACAAAACAGTGAACGTACCCAGTCATCATTGCCATACTGTTTCACACAGGGGTACTCCAAGACCATTTTTTTCCCAATGGCAGAATATTCAGCTTTGCTGGAAATCCCAGGAAAGTGGTCCATGTAGTGTACTGCCGTCTCACTGACCATCAGGCTCCAAACCTCCTTCGGATGTCCCTCCTCCAACAGCCTGCTGACTCTGGTTGAAAACCTTGGCAATGGTGATGACATGGTAACGCGGAGAACTACAATTTACAAATACACTTGATAAAACAAAAACCCATTTATTTTATAAGTTCAATCATCATCACCAGGTTTAGGTATGCTGAGCACAAATTTGGATACAAAACAGAAATAATATGAACTGTGATATGAAATGAAAAAAAAAGAAAACCCATTTAATAGACATTTACACAATGTATAACGGCTAAGTGTTTCTTGTATACGTAGTGTGCCCAATTTTTTGTTTTATCCCATGTACATTGTATATCTCCATGAGAGGAAAATGTACTTCAATTGTACCAAGTTCACAGTTTAGGATTTGTTTTATTATTGAGCGAAAGTTTACACTTGACAATTTTTAGGCTGACATAATCAGTATCGGAATCAACGAAGCTGGAACCATTGATATTTTGCTACCCCTTGTGTCATGACAGATTACATAAACTTAAAAGTGTATGTAGTGCATAATAATTAATATATAAAGTAGATATATATGCTTTACAGCCATAAACCTGTCTACAACATGCACACACATTCTAACAACAAGAGAGCTACCTGATGCAGGTGGTGTCCAAGGTGTATTCTGCGTATCAGACCCAGGAGTGCCTGGCCTAGAGGCGGGAGTGCCTGGCCTAGAGACGGGAGTGTCTGGCCTAGAGATGGAGGTGCCGTCGTCTGGCCTAGAGACAGGGGTGTCGGGTCTGTACTGTCCATGTTTTGGTGTAGAGGGACCTGGCAATTGGTCCTTGACAAGCCCATCCACCACGCCATCTTTACTCCACTCCTCATCCGCCTGAGGCAGCATCATCGTCTCACCCATGAGTGCTCCCAGAATATCATCGTCATCCACCTCTGTGCCATCGACTTCCAAAACCAGCTTAACACCTGGCCCAGGAAGACCAAGTTTTGTAGCACCTTGAAAATATACGAAAACCGTGATTACAAAAATGTGCAACCATTGAAGAAGTTTTCTGTGGTATTACTTCTGAGTTACTTTAACATATTCGTCTCATGAAGCGCTCCTACCCTAGCAGCTTCTCCATTTTATATATTTGCTCACCAATACACAAGGGAGAACAATTAGATCCTGTCTGTGTCTGCTTCTGTTCAGTGAACTGTTCATATAATGATATCCCACGGAATAAACGCAGCATAGAGAAATATGAATATTAGAATACCCCATACAAGTTATTGCAAATCGAATTATACAATATGCCCTCTGCAGTACTTTTTAGATGAAAATGTATGCATATAGCGCAGTTCCTCCTCCATGATACACATATAACTCACCCAAATGTCTGATCTCCTCGAGTGTCTTCAGTGAGCCAGGTAATAGTTTTTTCACTTGTCTGGTGACATTCCAAATTTTGTAGAAGGATGCCATATTTACACCTTCTGCTGTAAATTGCAAACAGGATACCACCATAAAGTTAGCGTGCCATTTTCTTAACATATATATATACATCGTACACATACCACATTAGACTCGATTTTTGTATCAATGAACTATATTAAAAGCATTTTGAAACATCGATCTGTCACACTTAGTAAAGTAGGGAGTGAGCAACTGTTTATAGAATTTAATAGAAGAAAGGTTTATCTACATATCGAAGCCAGATATTGCAGTTTTCAAAGGAAGAAGAAACTACAGAATGATAATACCCGAACAATATAAGCAAATGCATTTCCCCTGGGTGGGGAACCTGTGTACCTAGTTTGAACAGAATCGGCCCAGGGCCTGTCGTGTTATTGTGCGAAAACCACCCGGGGGGGGGGAGACTTGGGGTCTGAGTGGGTAAAATAAAAGGGTATTTTTTTTTAGGGCTGTCCAAGTAACGTGAAAAGGGGTGCCAAATTAGTCAGAATTGGCAAAAAGGAGTACTTTTTGAGCAAAATGACCAGAAATCAAGTAAAGGTTTTATTTTACCATTTGAACTTGGAAAGGGGTACTTTTTTGGCATTTCTGATACCGTGAAAAGGGTCCAATTTTGGGACCCATTAACCAACATGCTTACCCAACCTGACCCTGAGTGGGTGCATGATCTGCCTGATAAAAATGCTAAATATTTTCATTATGTATACATTTTAAAATAACACTTGAAAGTCAAATCTCGAACTCTGTTCACTGTACTACTACAACAAATCTACAAGTATTCTGCTCTATGAGAATATTGATTGACGACATGCCACTTCCCTTGGTACATATGTAGTGCTAAAGGCCATGCTGAGAAAAGGGTTGTTTGTTTTCTTATCTGCAGCTGTCCCGATATCTCCAGCTCGAAAGCCAAAATATGAGAATTGAAATCCAAAATTGGCAGCTCTTCCACAATGAAATACTTGACATCATCCTTGATGACAATAGTATGCAACCGTCCGAATATAGGTACATCCTCAACATACTCAAGCACCAGGCAACAGCCGGCTCGATAAATGTGACCATGTATAACAACTTGTGTAGTTTTGTACACTGGTGTTTTATCGTCATCTGTCAAATTGGCTAATGTCTGAAAAGAAGCCTTTAAATCAGGAAAGGCCTCATCAAAGAGAAGTTCTTCCCCCTCTGACACAATGTCTCCTGAGTAAAGAAAATTCTCCGATGGCTGTCCAGTAAAATTTGTCTGCATATGGCACATGTATTTTTGGTGCTTCAGACTCAATGTTTTGGGTAGATTTTTAAAACATTTGATGTTTTTGGTCTTGAAGTAAGCATGTTTGCCTTCGAACCGCATACACCAGTGATTCCGTAGTGGACCATAGTTTTTCATCTGCAATGGCAGGTGGATCAGGTAGTGCATCTTGGGAATTATAGACACCTTTGGATATAACCTACCAAAATTGGAATTGTGATCAAATATCAGCTGTGACAGTTGACCAGCAGTCGTGTGGTCACAGCATGGACTTGTGGCAAGAATTGTTATTTGGACCAACCTGATAAAATGTTGCCATCTAAGGTCAGATTCAGGGACTTTTACCCCAGCCACAAAAGGAAGGACCATGCACAATGTAAGCATTGCAGCGGAAGTTTGCTTGATGTTGCCAGTTCCACTCAAATGGTTGGACAGAATCTTTTCTGGTTTCGAGCCAGCCTCCAAGTAACTGTATGAAAATGATGATAACCTGGCATTTAGCCATCTCAGCGTGAAGTATTTCTCCACATGAACAAAATGATACAACATGATTCTAAGTTCATAAGGCACTATACCTTCCAGTAACAAGTGCATGGGGTCTTGCACCAATCCAGAACAAATCGAAAACCCTGGTATGTCCATGAGTACACTGCCGGAGTTAATGCCCCACATCTTGCTCCAGTACTGACGAGTTTCTCTACCCAATTGCTGAAGTGTTTCACATTTTTCACGATGATCAGTATCATTTCTGAGCGGAAAATGTCTGTCGTTAAAATGTATTTTCATGTCCTTCCCCGATGCACTGCACCTTCGACAAGCCTTTAGGGCAAATGCAACACCCTCCTTGAACCCACCCAACCAATTTGCTGCAGGCGTGTCACATGCCGCCATTACTAGTGTACTTCAATATTGAGAATATCACCATTGATTTCCATTGGAATACCCCCTGTTGCCAGTGCCTTTACTGTGTCAATGAAATCTTTCAATAAACCTGCGTGCAAATTGTTTGTATCCCGAGCTTTTGCTACAGCAATAAGCTGAATGCAAGTCAGACGTGATCTGTGCTCTGGGGGGATATTTGCCAAGGTGAAATAAAACATAGATAATTTGTCTTTTTTTGTGTGTGATCCAATGGGATTGACAACTTCAATGTCATCTGTATGAATGATTATCTGCAGAGCTGTTTTATTTCGACTAAATAACTCGTGATCAACTATGTATGACCCATCACCAACATCACGCATGAGACTACTTCGCGATTTGTGACCTGTTTGAATGAAATGCCATACCTCTGGCAGTGAGAGAAACCGTTGTAAATTCTCTTTGAATGGAACAATGTAACCCATTTGGGGCTTACTGACAAGCTGTCCACGAACTGTAACAAACTTGGAACCAAGCTTCACCTCTTCTGGATTCAACAAGTTGTAATTTTCAGTGTAAAATTTATCTCTCCTTTTCACGGTGATAAATTCTTCCGCAAATGTGTCTGTATCAATCTCGGATAAAAAATCGGCAGGTAAACCCTGTTCCGTCAGTGCAAGTTGTACTCTTTGTCTGAAGATTTCAACATTTTGCTGAATAAGAGTCGAGGTTGTAACCAATACGTCATTAACAGCTCTTTGGGTCATATTGTGTTCTGCTTCTAAGGTTAGGCTGTATTTTGCCATGCATAATTTCTTCTGTTCATCTACAGACAATTGATACTGTATTGGATCAATATGCTCATTATTTTCATCAATTTCCATACCATCATCATCTGGAAGACAATTATTGTTCTCAATAGCGGTAGTCAATTTATGCTTTCTGCTTACGTGCGATTTAAATGCACCCCATGCTTTTGTTGTATATGGACAGTTGGGGTAACCACAATACACCACAAAATTGGGATCATGTCTATGCGATCGCACAACATGTGTAACAAATCGGTCATACTCAGTTGTGCTGAAACTACACATGAAACAGTTAAAACTGTTTACTTCCATTTTGTTTAGATTAGAGATACTCAAATTGACAAAATCCCAAGTGAGTGATTTACCTGAAATTCAGACACTATTGCCGGCCCTAACACTTCTCTATACTATAGCGCCTGACAACATTGACTAAACCGTGCATACAGATATGTACGCAGTCGTACGAGCGCTCATTATACGCTCGAGATCGTCACGCGCAGCTCGGTCCGTCGCGGGGTTTTCGATTTCCCCATGCTGGCCACTGATTGGTTGATGTTGTTTACCGAGAAATACATGTACACGAGTCCGAGATCAAACAACTTTCTGTACTTGGGTTTTTGCCGGAAAAAGTTATTTAGTCAATGTTGTCAGGCGTTACAGGCAAGTGTTGAGGCCGGCTGTAGCGTCTGAATGTCAGGTAAGTGAGTGATGCCGATGGGGGACCAGAATATGAATATGTTGCATGTTTACCTAGGGGGCCTACATCAGTACATCATTACATGTACATGTAACTTACAACCTATAATTAGTAACACTAATAAATTGTAATATACTAAACGAGGGGGGTGTTAAACCTCAAGGTGTAGGTGGGTCTCAGGCAAAAATTTAAACATTTATTTAAACAAACTTTTCATTGAAAACTCATGGACATGGACAATTTACCCCCCCCCCCCGGCCTTCGGTCACAAGATCGGCCTACTAACCTACATTTAGAATGGAAAATGTAGGCTTGAAAACGCCAGGATCAGGTGATCAAATCGTAGAGATATGATTGTAGCCTAACTTGTAACAGTTGCTCTCACCGACTATGCTAACGACGGAACGGCTTTTAAAAATATCACAATGTGTTGCTGAGAAATGGCGCCAAGCTCAAGTTAACTTTATATAGGCAACTTGCATGGGTGTAAGTGCTAGTAGGCAGGCGTTCCTACCGCTAACGGTATCAATTACGTCAAGGAATTACTTCAAATAGATTATGGAAATACTGATTTCACACGCACATATACCTTATGGTAATAATACCTGTAGCAAAACACGCAAAAAGTTGGAAGTTCAGTGAGATGCTGGTCCGGGATACTCGCTTGGTGATGATGACGACAAAATGGAAGCGGCGCATGCGCATCATTGTCTTCGACCCAAAACGCGCGAAACATAAACGTAACGTTTAGGTATCGACACCAAAACCGGCGCAAAATATAAACGTAACGTTTAGGCCTATGTGTCGATACAGGTAAACATAACGTTTACTTGGAGTCGTGAGAGTGGCAATTTTTTTTAGGCCCATTTCAAAAACACTATCCGATGAGCAAAATCATGTTATCAGTCTAGATCAATTAACCAAACTTGTAAATTATAACTTTATACTCTACGGTATAAATTTAAATGTGTACACAGACTGCACAATTTATATTTATATCAAGTGATGATTTTCAAACTAAAGCAAATCTTAAAAAAAAATATTACTTGAACAAGGTAAAAATGTGAATACAATTTTTAGCATAACACTGAAATAAATTAATCTCAAATCGTGTCATTTCTAGTATGTGTTAACCAACAATATACAATACAAATTAGAACTAAACATTATGTTTACAACATAAACACTTCACCATAGAGATATAAACATAACGTTTAATGATAATAAACGGATGGATCAAGTATGTGTTTAGAATCTAAACGCATAAACACATAACTAAACACATGTAACGTTTTACCCTAAACACATGGATTTACAGTGTAGTATTTGCGGAAGAATACCCGAGGTGACAGCTTAGGTTATATGGTGACTGTGTAGCTAGTATTTGCGGAAGAAGACCCGAGGTGACAGCTTAGGTTACATGGTGACTGTCTAGCTAGTATTTGTGGAAGAAGACCCGAGGCAACAGCTTATGTTATATGGTGACTGTGCAGCTAGTATTTGCGGAAGAAGACCCGAGGCAACAGCTTAGGTTACATGGTGACAGTGCAGCTAGTATTTGCGGAAGAAGACCCGAGGTGACAGCTTAGGTTATATAGTGACTGTGCAGCTAGTATTTGCGGAAGAAGACCCGAGGTGCCCCTCCGAACAGTATCAGTCAGGCACGGACACATAGAACCAAAGACAATCCGCAAACCAGCTAGACAGATTCCTCACATGGATTAAATCGACACCACAGTGGGAATCGAACCCATAGTGGTAATGGTCAAGTGACAGGCAAGTGACTAGAAGTCTACGACCATTGCCACTCAGCCGCGGAGGCCTCCGTCATATGAGCAATTATGCCACTTGAGCACACGCATATTGTGTATTATATATCTCATTCCATAGATGATGTCCGATTAGCGCAGTGGTTAGCGCGATCGCTTCTCACCAATGCAACCCGGGTTCGATCCTCGATTCTCGGACCGGGAAGTATGTGAGATGGTACGGTGGTCGCCAGATCGGACAGGTGGGTTTTCTCCGGGTACTCCGGTTTCCTCCCAGACGAATGACCACATATACGCTTTCATCCATGCCAACGAAAGTGATTAATATAAGTTGTTAGAACTTGCTTCGCAATCGTTGTAATATAAATAAAGACTAAACTTTTAGAGTAATAGACAATGTATTGAAACCGGAGGTCTATGGTTATCGAGTTCTAGCCTCGTCTGAGTCATGCTGGTGGTGGTGGTATGCTTAGGCAAGCCACTTAGGTCCATATCGCCCCATGACTCTCATTGCGATGGATTACACCAGGACTTGAGATACGGAGAGTGATTAAAGTAATTGTGTAGGGACTTGTTTATGTAGTAATTGAGATTGTTTGTGTAGTCATTGAGATTGTTTGTGTAGTCATTGAGATTGTTTGTGTAGTAATTGAGATTGTTTGTGTAGTCATTGAGATTGTTTGTGTAGTCATTGAGATTGTTTGTGTAGTAATTGAGATTGTTTGTTTAGTAATTGAGATTGTTTGTTTAGTAATTGAGATTGTTTGTTTAGTAATTGAGATTGTTTGTTTAGTAATTGAGATTGTTTGTTTAGTAATTGAGATTGTTTGTGTAGTAATTGAGATTGTTTGTTTAGTAATTGAGATTGTTTGGTTAGTAATTGAGATTGTTTGTTTAGTAATTAAGATTGTTTGTTTAGTAATTGAGATTGTTTGGTTAGTAATTGAGAGTGTTTGTTTAGTAATTGAGAGTGTTTGTTTAGTAATTGAGAGTGTTTGTTTAGTAATTGAGATTGTTTGTTTAGTAATTGAGATAAATAAATGTAAATTTGTATAAACTAAACTATCATATAGCAAATGGTGTCCGGTCATTTATTGCATTGTCTATATATCTAGCTGTAATACATCAACTTCATGATATAAATGCTGAAATAGATACTGTATCCGCCTAGTAACCGCCTAGTAACCGAGAGGTTGTCAGTTCGAGCACCGTCAGAACCACGATCGTACTACACTTAAATCCACCTCAGTCAGAACCACCACGGTACTACACTTAAATCCACCCCGTCAGAACCACCATGGTACTAAACTTAAATCCACCCCCATCAGAACCACGATGGTACTACACTTAAAACCACCACGTCGCAACCACGATGGTACTACACTTAAATCCACCCCCGTCACAACCACGATGGTACTGCACTTAAATCCACCCCCGTCAGAACCACGATGGTACTACATTTAAATCCACCCCCATCAGAACCACGACGGTACTACACTTAAATCCATCCCCGTCAGAACCACCATGGTACTACACTTAAATCCACCCCATCAGATCCACGATGGTACTACACTTAAATCCACCTCCGTCAGAACCACCATGGTACTAAACTTAAATCCACCCCCATCAGAACCACGATGGTACTACACTTAAAACCACCCCGTCGCAACCACGATGGTACTACACTTAAATCCACCCCCGTCACAACCACGATGGTACTGCACTTAAATCCACCCCCGTCAGAACCACGATGGTACTACATTTAAATCCACCCCCATCAGAACCACGACGGTACTACACTTAAATCCATCCCCGTCAGAACCACCATGGTACTACACTTAAATCCACCCCATCAGATCCACGATGGTACTACACTTCAATCCACCCCCGTCAGAATCACGATGGTACTACACTTAAATCCACCCACGTCAGAACCACGATGGTACTACACTTAAATCCACCCACGTCACAACGACGATGGTACTACACTTAAATCCACCCCCATCAGAACCACGACGGTACTACACTTAAATCCACCCCTGTCACAACCACGATGGTATTACACTTAAATCCACGCCATCAGAACCACGATGGTACTACACTTAAATCCACCCCCATCAGAACCACGACGGTACTACACTTAAATCCACCCCCATCAGAACCACGACGGTACTACACTTAAATCCACCCCTGTCACAACCACGATGGTATTACACATAAATCCACGCCATCAGAACCACGATGGTACTACACTTAAATCTACCCTCGTCAGAACCACCATGGTATTACAATTAAATCCACCACCATCAGAACCACCATGGTACTACTATCAGAACCACCATGGTACTACACTTAAATCCACCCCGTCAGAACCACCATTGTACTACACTTAATCCACCCCATCAGAACCACGATGGTACTACACTTAAATCCACCCCCATCAGAACCACGATGGTACTACACTTATATCCACCCACACTAGAACCAAGATGGTACTACACTTAAATCCACCCCCATCAGAACCACGATGGTACTACACTTATATCCACCCACATTAGAACCAAGATGGTACTACACTTAAATCCACCCTAGTCACAACCACGATGGTACTACACTTAAATCTACCCCCATCAGAACTACGATGGTACCACACTTAAATCCACCCCGTCACAACCACGATGGTACTACACTTAAATCTACCCTCGGCAGAACTACCATGGTACTACACTTAAATCCACCCCGTCAGAACCACCATGGTACTACACTAAAAATCCACCCCCATCAGAACCACCATGGTACTACACTTATATCCACCCCCATCAGAACCACGATGGTACTACACTAAAAATCCACCCCCATCAGAACTACCATGGTACTACACTAAAAATCCACCCCCATCAGAACCACCATGGTACTACACCTAAATCCACCCCATCAGAACTACCATGGTACTACACTTAAATCCACCCCAGTCAGAACTACCATGGTACTACATTTAAATCCACCCCCGTCAGAACCACGATGGTACTACACTTAAATCCACCCCGTCAGAACCACCATGGTACTACACTTAAATCCACCCACGTCAGAACCACCATGGTACTACACTAAAAATCCACCCCCATCAGAACCACCATGGTACTACACCTAAATCCACCCCATCAGAACTACCATGGTACTACACTTAAATCCACCCCAGTCAGAACTACCATGGTACTACATTTAAATCCATCCCCGTCAGAACCACGATGGTACTACACTTAAATCCACCCCGTCAGAACTACCATGGTACTACACTTAAATCCACCCCATCAGAACCGCGATGGTACTACACTTAAATCCACCCCCGTCAGAACCACGATGGTGCTACACTTAAATCCACCCACATTAGAACCACGATGGTACTACACTTAAATCCACCCCCGTCAGAACCACGATGGTGCTACACTTAAATCCACACCCATTAGAACCAAGATGGTACTACACTTAAATCCACCCCCGTCACAACCACGATGGTACTACACTTAAATCCACCCCCGTCACAACCACGATGGTACTACACTTAAATCCACCCCTATAAGAACCACGATGGTACTACACTTAACTCCACCACGTCGGAACCACGATGGTACTAAAACATAAATCCACCCCGTCGGAACCACGATGGTACTACACTTATATCCACCCCCATCAGAACCACGATGGTACTACACTTAAATCCACCCCATCAGAACCACGATAGTACTACACTTAAATCCAACCCGTCAGAATCACCATGGTCCTACACTTAAATCCACCCCTTCAGAACCACGATGGTACTACACTTAAATCCACCCCATCAGAACCGCGATGGTACTACACTTAAATCCACCCCCATCAGAACCACTATGGTACTACACTTAAATCCACCCCCGTCAGAACCACGATGGTGCTACACTTAACTCCACCCCCATTAGAACCACGATGGTACTACACTTAAATCCACCCCCGTCACAACCACGATAGTACTACACTTAAATCCACCCGAGTCACAACCAAGATGGTACTACACTTAAATCTACCCCGTCAGAACCACCATGGTACTACACTTAATCCACCCCATCAGAACCACGATGGTACTACACTTAAATCCACCCCCATCAGAACCACGATGGTACTATATTTAAATCCACCCCCATCAGAACCACGATGGTACTACACTTAAATCCACCCCGTCAGAACCACCATGGTACTGCACTTAAAACCACCCAGTCAGAATTACCATGGTACTACACTTAAATCCACCCCCGTCACAACCACGATGGTACTACACTTAAATCCACCCCGTCACAACCACGATGGTACTACACTTAAATCCACCCCTATCAGAACCACGATGGTACTACACTTAAATCCACCCCCATCAGAACCAGGATGGTACTACACTTAAATCCACCACGTCGGAACCACGATGGTACTAAAACATAAATCCACCCCGTCGGAACCACGATGGTACTACACTTATATCCACCCCCATCAGAACCACGATGGTACTACACTTAAATCCACCCCGTCAGAACCACGATGGTACTACACTTAAATCCAACCCGTCAGAATCACCATGGTCCTACACTTAAATCCACCCCTTCAGAACCACGATGGTACTACACTTAAATCCACCCCATCAGAACCGCGATGGTACTACACTTAAATCCACCCCCATCAGAACCACTATGGTACTACACTTAAATCCACCCCCGTCAGAACCACGATGGTGCTACACTTAACTCCACCCCCATTAGAACCACGATGGTACTACACTTAAATCCACCCCCGTCACAACCACGATAGTACTACACTTAAATCCACCCGAGTCACAACCAAGATGGTACTACACTTAAATCTACCCCGTCAGAACCACCATGGTACTACACTTAATCCACCCCATCAGAACCACGATGGTACTACACTTAAATCCACCCCCATCAGAACCACGATGGTACTATATTTAAATCCACCCCCATCAGAACCACGATGGTACTACACTTAAATCCACCCCGTCAGAACCACCATGGTACTGCACTTAAAACCACCCCGTCAGAACTACCATGGTACTACACTTAAATCCACCCCCGTCAGAACCACGATGGTACTACACTTAAAACCACCACGTCAGAACTACCATGGTACTACACTTAAATCTACCCCGTCAGAACCACCATCGTACTACACTTAAATCCACCCCGTCAGAACCACCATCGTACTACACTTCAATCCACCCCCATCAGAACCACGATGGTACTACACTTAAATCCACCTCCATCAGAACCACGATGTTAATACACTTAAATCCACCCCGTCAGAACCACGATGGTAATACACTTAAATCCACCCCGTCAGAAGCACCATGGTACGGCACTTATAACCACCCCGTCAGAACTACCATGGTACTACACTTAAATCCACCTCCATCAGAACCACGATGGTACTACAATTAAAACCATCCCCGTCAGAACTACCATGGTACTACACTTAAATCCATCCCCGTCAGAACCAGGATGGTACTACACTTAAATCCACCCCGTCAGAACCACGATGGTACTACACTTAAACCCACCCCCATCAGGACCACGATGGTACTACACTTAAATCCACCCCGTCAGAACCACGATTGTACTGCACTTAAATCCACCACCGTCAGAACCACGATGGTACTACACTTAAATCCACCCCCGTCAGAACCACGATGGTACTACACTTAAATCCACCCCCACCAGAACCACGATGGTACTACACATAAATCCACCCCGTCGGAACCACGATGGTACTACACTTAAATCCACCCCCGTCACAACCACGATGGTACTACACTTAAATCTACCCTCGGCAGAACCATGATGGTACTACACTTAAATCTACCCTCGGCAGAACCACGATGGTACTACACTTAAATCCACCCCGTCAGAACCACCATGGTACTGCACTTAAAACCACCCCGTCAGAACTACCATGGTACTACACTTAAATCCACCTCCGTCAGAACCACGATGGTACTACATTTAAAACCACCCCCGTCAGAACTACCATGGTACTACACTTAAATCCACCCCGTCGGAACCACGAGGGTACTACACTTAAATCCACCCCGTCAGAACCACCATGGTATTACACTTAAATCCACCCCCATCAGAACCACGATGGTACTACACTTAAATCCACCCCGTCGGAACCACGATGGTACTACACTTAAATCCACCCCGTCAGAACCACGATGGTACTACACTTAAATCCTCCCCGTCAGAACCACCATGGTACTACACTTAAATCCACCCCATCAGAACCACGATGGTACTACACTTAAATCCATCCCCATCAGAACCACGATGGTACTACACTTAAATCCACCCCCATTAGACCCACGTTGGTACTACACTTAAATCCACCCCCGTTAGAACCACGATGGTACTACACTTAAATCCACCCCCGTTAGAACCACGATGGTACTACACTTAAATCCACCCCCATCAGAACCAGTGGTTTTTTGAGATGGTACTACACTTAAATCCACCCCATCAGAACCACGATGGTACTACTCTTAAATCCACACACACCAGAACCACCATGGTACTACACTTAAATCTACCCCCATCAGAACCAGGATGGTGCTACACTTAAATCCACCCCCCATCAGAACCACGATGGTGCTACACTTAAATCCACCCCCATCAGAACTACCATGGTACTACACTTAAATCTACCCCCATCAGAACCACCATGGTACGGCACTTAAAACCACCCCGTCACAACCACGATGCTACTACACTTAAATCCACCCCCGTCAGAACCACGATGGTACTACACTTAAATCCACCCCCATCAGAACCAGGATGGTACTGCACTTAAATCCACCCCATCAGAACCACGATGGTACTACACTTAAATCCACCCCCATCAGAACCACCATGGTACTACACTTAAATCCACCCCGTCAGAACCACGATGGTACTATACTTAAACCCACCCCCATCAAAACCACGATGGTACTACACTTAAATCCACCCCTGTCAGAACAACGATGGTACTACACTTAAAACCACCCCGACAGAACCATGATGGTACTACACTTAAATCCACCCCGTCAGAACCACCATGGTACTACACTAAAAATCCACCCCCATCAGAACGACCATGGTACTACACCTAAATCCACCCCATCAGAACCACCATGGTACTACACTTAATCCACCCCATCAGAACCACGATGGTACTGCACTTAAATCCACCCCATCAGAACTACCATGGTACTACACTTAAATCCACCCCCATCAGAACCACCATGGTACTACACTTAAATCTACCCCGTCAGAACCACCATCGTACTACACTTAAATCCACCCCGTCAGAACCACCATCGTACTACACTTCAATCCACCCCCATCAGAACCACGATGGTACTACACTTAAATCCACCTCCATCAGAACCACGATGTTAATACACTTAAATCCACCCCGTCAGAACCACGATGGTAATACACTTAAATCCACCCCGTCAGAACCACCATGGTACGGCACTTATAACCACCCCGTCAGAACTACCATGGTACTACACTTAAATCCACCTCCATCAAAACCACGATGGTACTACACTTAAAACCATCCCCGTCAGAACTACCATGGTACTACACTTAAATCCATCCCCGTCAGAACCAGGATGGTACTACACTTAAATCCACCCCGTCAGAACCACGATGGTACTACACTTAAACCAACCCCCATCAGGACCACGATGGTACTACACTTAAATCCACCCCGTCAGAACCACGATTGTACTGCACTTAAATCCACCCCCGTCAGAACCACGATGGTACTACACTTAAATCCACCTCCGTCAAAACCACGATGGTACTACACTTAAATCAACCCCCACCAGAACCACGATGGTACTACACATAAATCCACCCCGTCGGAACCACGATGGTACTACACTTAAATCCACCACCGTCACAACCACGATGGTACTACACTTAAATCTACCCTCGGCAGAACCATGATGGTACTACACTTAAATCTACCCTCGGCAGAACGACGATGGTACTACACTTAAATCCACCCCGTCAGAACCACCATGGTACTGCACTTAAAACCACCCCGTCAGAACTACCATGGTACTACACTTAAATCCACCTCCGTCAGAACCACGATGGTACTACATTTAAATCCACCCCCTCAGAACCACGATGGTACTACACTTAAATCCACCCCCATTAGACCCACGTTGGTACTACACTTAAATCCACCCCCGTTAGAACCACGATGGTACTACACTTAAATCCACCCCCGTTAGAACCACGATGGTACTACACTTAAATCCACCCCCATCAGAACCACGATGGTACTACACTTAAATCCACCCCGTCGGAACCACGATGGTACTACACTTAAATCCACCCCGTCAGAACCACGATGGTACTACACTTAAATCCTCCCCGTCAGAACCACCATGGTACTACACTTAAATCCACCCCATCAGAACCACGATGGTACTACACTTAAATCCATCCCCATCAGAACCACGATGGTACTACACTTAAATCCACCCCCATTAGACCCACGTTGGTACTACACTTAAATCCACCCCCGTTAGAACCACGATGGTACTACACTTAAATCCACCCCCGTTAGAACCACGATGGTACTACACTTAAATCCACCCCCATCAGAACCAAGATGGTACTACACTTAAATCCACCCCATCAGAACCACGATGGTACTACTCTTAAATCCACACACACCAGAACCACCATGGTACTACACTTAAATCTACCCCCATCAGAACCAGGATGGTGCTACACTTAAATCCACCCCCCATCAGAACCACGATGGTGCTACACTTAAATCCACCCCCATCAGAACTACCATGGTACTACACTTAAATATACCCCCATCAGAACCACCATGGTACGGCACTTAAAACCACCCCGTCACAACCACGATGCTACTACACTTAAATCCACCCCCGTCAGAACCACGATGGTACTACACTTAAATCCACCCCCATCAGAACCAGGATGGTACTGCACTTAAATCCACCCCATCAGAACCACGATGGTACTACACTTCAATCCACCCACATCAGAACCACGATGGTAGTACACTTAAATCCACCCCATCAGAACCACGATGGTACTACACTTAAATCCACCTCCGTCACAACCACGATGGTACTACACTTAAATCCACCCCCGTCACAACCACGATGGTACTACACTTAAATCAACCCCCATCAGAACCACGATGGTACTACACTTAAATCCACCCCCGTCAGAACCACGATGGTACTACACTTAAATCCACCCCAGTAGAACCACGATGATACTACACTTAAATCCACCCCCGTTAGAACCACGATGGTACTACACTTAAATCCACCCCCGTCACAACCACGATGGTACTACACTTAAATCCACCCCCGACAGAACCACGATGGTAATACACCTAAATCCACCCCGTCAGAACCACGATGGTACTACACTTAATTCCACCCCCGTCAGAACCACCATGGTACTACACTTAAATCCACCCCGCCAGAACCACGATGGTACTACACTTAAATCCACCCTCCTCAGAACCACGATGGTACTACACTTAAATCCACCCATCGGAACCACGATCGTACTACATTTAAATCCACCCCAGTCAGAACCACGAAGGTACTACACTTAAATCCACCCCCGTCACAACCACGATGGTACTACACTTAAATCTACCCCCATCAGAACCACGATGGTACTGCACTTAAATCCACCCCCGTCACAACCACGATGCTACTACACTTAAATCCACCCCGTCAGAACCACGATGGTACTACACTTCAATCCACCCCCATCAGAACCATGATGGTACTACACTTCAATCCACCCCCATCAGAACCACGATGGTACTACACTTCAATCCACCCCATCAGAACCACGATGGTACTACACTTCAATCCACCCCATCAGAACCACGATGGTACTACACTTAAATCCACCCCCGTCAGAACCATGATGGTACTACACATAAATCCACCCCCGCCAGAACCACCATGGTACTACACTTAAATCCACCCCGTCAGAACCAACATGGTACAACACTTAAATCCACCCCCATCAGAACCACCATGGTACTACACTTAAATTCACCCCCATCAGAACCACGATGGTACTACACTTAAATCCACCCCCATCAGAACCACGATGGTACTACACTTCAATCCACCCCCATCAGAACCACGATGGTACTATATTTAAATCCACCCCCGTCAGAACCACGATGGTACTATATTTAAATCCACCCCCGTCAGAACCACGATGGTACTACACTTCAATCCACCCCATCAGAACCACGATGGTACTACACTTAAATCCACCCCGTCAGAACCACGATGGTACTACACTTAAATCCACCCCGCCAGAACCACGATGGTACTACACTTAAATCCACCCCCATTAGAACCACGATAGTACTACACTTAAATTCACCCCCATTAGAACCACGATGGTACTACACTTAATTCCACCCCATCAGAACCACGATGGTACTACACTTAAATCCACCCCGTCAGAACCACGATGGTACTACACTTAAATCCACCCCGCCAGAACCACGATGGTACTACACTTAAATCCACATATCCTAGTCGCTCTCATGGTGATGGTTTCCATTAGGAATTCGATCACGAGCACGATTAATGTAATGTTGCAACAAAATATTTCAAGGACAAATAATTGGAGGAAACAACATAAACCTAGAGAACCATGCCAACTCACATTCAGTTTTGTATTGGGAAACGTTTTGCTATTCAGTATGTATGGATAGTATCCATTGGATACCCATAGTTCGATTTATGGATATCCATAATTCCAGGCGCACCGTGTTTCTATTTTCAGCATTTATGAATATCCAAAAATCGAGTTGTGGATATCCAATAATCTATTTATGAATATCCAATAATCGATATCCATAAATGCTGAATATATAGCAAAATGGCGCACCTAGAATTATGGATATCCATAAAAGAATTATAAATAACACGACAGGGCCAAGTGTCAACACATATAGCCAGGTATGACAAAAGGTAGACCCCGGTGTGAACAGGGTAGGCATAGGCATCCACACGGTATCCCCCGGGTGTCAACAGGGCCCGTCGACACGGTGTCAACACTATATACATATATATATATATATATACCCTGGTAGACCTGTTTGACCACGCACATTGAAACTCTCATTTAAGTTGGTTATACACATATCATTATCTTATTTCCTTGTTTCTTCTGTTCGGTTCTCCGCGTGTCTTCTGCCATTGTTGCAGTTTCGCCATTAACAGAAACATGTTTAGCAAGTAACCCCCCCCCCACCCACGGCAGGCCTCGGTAGATCCCCTTATACACCGGTTCACCACGGCAGGTCCCGGTAGACCCCCTTATACACCGGTACACCACGGCAGGTCCCGGTAGACCCCTATACACCGGTACACCACGGCAGTTCCCGGTAGACCCCCTTATACACCGGTACACCACGGCAGGTCCTGGTAGACCCCCTTATACACCGGTACACCACGGCAGGTCCCGGTAGACCCCCTTATACACCGGTACACCACGGCAGGTCCTGGTAGACCCCCTTATACACCGGTACACCACGGCAGGTACCGGTAGACCCCTTATACACCGGTACACCACGACAGGTCCCGGTAGACCACCGTATACACCAGTACACCACGGCAGTTCCCGGTAGACCCCCTTATACACCGGTACACCACGGCAGGTCCTGGTAGACCCCCTTATACACCGGTACACCACGGCAGGTCCCGGTAGACCCCCTTATACACCGGTACACCACGGCAGGTCCTGGTAGACCCCCTATACACCGGTACACCACGGCAGGTCCGGTAGACCCCCTTATACACCGGTACACCACGACAGGTCCCGGTAGACCCCCTTATACACCGGTACACCACGGCAGGTCCGGTAGACCCCCTTATACACCGGTACACCACGGCAGGTCCCGGTAGACCCCCTTATACACCGGTACACCACGGCAGGTCCCGGTAGACCCCCTTATACACCGGTACACCACGGCAGGTCCCGGTAGACCCCCTTATACACCGGTACACCACGACAGGTCCCGGTAGATCCCCTTATACACCGGTACACCACGGCAGGTCCCGGTAGCCCCCTTATACACCGGTACACCACGGCAGGTCCCGGTAGACCCCCTTATACACCGGTACACCACGGCAGGTCCCGGTAGACCCTCTTATACACCGGTACACCACGGCAGGTCCCGGTAGATCCCCTTATACACCAGTACACCACGGCAGGTCCCGGTAGACCCCCTTATACACCGGTACACCACGGCAGGTCCCGGTAGATCCCCTTATACACCGGTACACCACGGCAGGTCCCGGTAGATCCCCTTATATACCGGTACACCACGGCAGGTAGTGCCCGTTAGATCCCTTGTACATGTACCACTAAATAGACAGTATTCTACTGATATATAAACATGTAGCATACTTGTGTTTGCGATTCGCTAGATGTATGTGGTTTACTCCAATTTATTTTATTTGCCGACCTGAAGATATATGGTAGTCATTTTAGATTTTGGAGGGTATGCTATGATACTGACAGAGACCCATTCCAGAGTATCCTCCGGTTCTTTTACGTACATAGATAGAGCACCGACACGAGAACTCGGTTTAAAGTCCTAAACGAAAGACTGTTGATTTCATTAAGGTCACACGGGGAATCGAACCTGGTATCCATAGATTCGCAGTCCAATGTGTTAAGTTGTTAACCCATGGACTACTGACCCGTATATGATGCTACATGTCCCCACGTACATCACATTTAGATACAGTCATAAATGACGTCACTGGCATATATGGAGTCCGAAAACACGCACGTTTGTGATATTTCAATAGTTTTCACAGGTTCGATCCCCCGTCTGGACTGGTAACCCAGGGATCGCAGGTTCAATCCCCCGTCTGGACTGGTAACCCAGGGATCACAGGTTCGATCCCCCGTCTGGACTGGTAACCCATGGATAGCAGGTTCGATCCTCCGTCTGGACTGGTACCTAGGGATCGCAGGTTCTATTCCCAGTCTGGACTGGTAACCCAGGGATCACAGGTTCGATCCCCCGTCTGGACTGGTAACCCAGGGATCACAGGTTCGTTCCCCCGTCTGGACTGGTAACACAGGGATCACAGGTTCGATCCCCCCGTCTGGACTGGTAACCCAGGGATCATCGGTTCGATCCCCGTCTGACTCTAATAAAATTAAGTCTTTCAGATGGGACGTTAAACCGAGGTTTCGTGTCGGTGCTTTACACCGTGCACGTAAAAGAACCAGAGGAGATTTTGGAACAAGTCTCTGTCTGTATCATGCACTGTCCTCCAAAATCTAAAATGACTAATCTCTTCAGGAGACTTCGCTCATATGGACAACCGGTAGCGACGATAAATAAACGTAAAACACACACATTATTTCAATATTCAGTGGCTGTGAACCGTTAGCGTACCAGGTGATGCAACTGGAAAGCATGAAATAAAAAGATTCACTTTACCTGTAAGCACACTAATTATCCATTTACAACTACTTGGCATCATTTTGGGTGAGAGATGAACACATAATAGTGTCAGTACATGCTCTATATGACAAAATTTATGAGATATACGGAAGTTATGTCGACTATATGATTTAACTGAGATTACAATATGGGGATTTTGTGGGTAGAATAATTATAGGAAGTTATACAAACGATATGTGTGTGAACAGCAAATGCGGAAATAAAATCAATTTAAATGCGTAAAGTACAATACACGAATAGAGCGAAATATAACTTACCGCCGATACACCCGTCGCCAGCCTAATTTCTAGTTTTATAACTAACGACTTTGATCATGCAAGGTTCTTGTTTGCCCGCCTCCGTATGATCTCCCATGCAATGACATGATCTCACATGCATCGGCATGATCTCACATGCATCGGCATGATCTCACATGCTGAGATCATGCATCGGCATGATCTTACATACATCGGCATGATCTCACATGCATCGGCATGATCTCACATGCATCGGCATGATCTTACATGCATCGGCATGATCTTACATGCATCGGCATGATCTCACATGCATCGGCATGATCTCACATGCATCGGCATGATCTTACATGCATCGGCATGATCTCACATGCATCGGCATGATCTTACATGCATCGGCATGATCTTACATGCATCGGCATGATCTTACATGCATCGGCATGATATCACATGCATCGGCATCGGCATGATCTTACATGCATCGGCATCGGCATGATCTTACATGCATCGGCATGATATCACATGCATCGGCATCGGCATGATCTTACATGCATCGGCATGATCTTACATGCATCGGCATGATATCACATGCATCGGCATCGGCATGATCTTACATGCATCGGCATGATATCACATGCATCGGCATCGGCATGATCTTACATGCATCGGCATGATCTTACATGCATCGGCATGATCTTACATGCACCGGCATGATCTTACATGCATCGGCATGATCTTACATGCAACGGTATGATCTTACATGCATCGGCATCGGCATGATCTTACATGCATCGGCATGATCTTACATGCATCGGCATGATATCACATGCATCGGCATGATCTCACATGCATCGGCATGATCTCACATGCAATGACATGATCTCACATGCATCGGCATGATCTCACATGCATCGGCATGATCTCCCATGCAATGACATGATCTCACATGCATCGGCATGATCTCACATGCATCGGCATGATCTTACATGCATCGGCATGATATCACATGCATCGGCATGATCTCACATGCATCGGCATGATCTTACATGCATCGGCATGATCTCACATGCATCGGCATGATCTTACATGCATCGGCATGATCTCACATGCATCGGCATGATCTCACATGCATCGGCATCGGCATGATCTTACATGCATCGGCATGATCTCACATGCATCGGCATGATCTTACATGCATCGGCATGATCTCACATGCATCGGCATCGGCATGATCTTACATGCATCGGCATCGGCATGATCTCACATGCATCGGCAACGGCATGATCTTACATGCATCGGCATGATATCACATGCATCGGCATGATCTCACATGCATCGGCATGATCTCACATGCATCGGCATGATCTCACATGCACGATTCTTGTTTGCCCGCCTGTTAATGATCTCACATGAATCGGCATCGGCATGATCTTACATGCATCGGCATCGGCATGATCTTACATGCATCGGCATGATCTTACATGCATCGGCATGATCTTACATGCATCGGCATGATCTCACATGCATCGGCATGATCTTACATGCATCGGCATGATCTCACATGCATCGGCATGATCTTACATGCATCGGCATGATCTCACATGCATCGGCATGATCTCACATGCATCGGCATCGGCATGATCTCACATGCATCGGCATCGGCATGATCTTACATGCATCGGCATGATCTCACATGCATCGGCATCGGCATGATCTTACATGCATCGGCATGATCTCACATGCATCGGCATCGGCATGATCTTACATGCATCGGCATGATCTCACATGCACGATTCTTGTTTGCCCGCCTGTTAATGATCTCACATGCATCGGCATCGGCATGATCTTACATGCATCGGCATCGGCATGATCTGACATGCATCGGCATGATCTTACATGCATCGGCATGATCTTACATGCATCGGCATGATCTCACATGCATCGGCATCGGCATGATCTTACATGCATCGGCATGATCTCACATGCATCGGCATGATCTCACATGCATCGGCATGATCTCACATGCATCGGCATGATCTCACATGCACGATTCTTGTTTGCCCGCCTGTTAATGATCTCACATGCATCGGCATCGGCATGATCTTACATGCATCGGCATCGGCATGATCTTACATGCATCGGCATGATCTTACATGCATCGGCATGATCTTACATGCATCGGCATGATCTCACATGCATCGGCATGATCTTACATGCATCGGCATGATCTCACATGCATCGGCATGATCTTACATGCATCGGCATGATCTCACATGCATCGGCATGATCTCACATGCATCGGCATCGGCATGATCTCACATGCATCGGCATCGGCATGATCTTACATGCATCGGCATGATCTCACATGCATCGGCATCGGCATGATCTTACATGCATCGGCATGATCTCACATGCATCGGCATCGGCATGATCTTACATGCATCGGCATGATCTCACATGCACGATTCTTGTTTGCCCGCCTGTTAATGATCTCACATGCATCGGCATCGGCATGATCTTACATGCATCGGCATCGGCATGATCTGACATGCATCGGCATGATCTTACATGCATCGGCATGATCTTACATGCATCGGCATGATCTCACATGCATCGGCATGATCTCACATGCATCGGCATGATCTTACATGCATCGGCATGATCTTACATGCATCGGCATCGGCATGATCTTACATGCATCGGCATGATCTTACATGCATCGGCATCGGCATGATCTTACATGCATCGGCATGATATCACATGCATCGGCATGATCTCACATGCAACGGCATGATCTTACATGCATCGGCATCGGCATGATCTTACATGCATCGGCATGATATCACATGCATCGGCATGATCTTACATGCATCGGCATGATCTTACATGCATCGGCATGATCTTACATGCATCGGCATGATCTTACATGCATCGGTATCGGCATGATCTTACATGCATCGGCATGATCTTACATGCATCGGCATGATCTTACATGCATCGGCATGATCTCACATGCATCGGCATCGGCATGATCTTACATGCATCGGCATGATATCACATGCATCGGCATGATCTCACATGCATCGGCATGATCTTACATGCATCGGCATGATCTCACATGCATCGGCATGATCTTACATGCATCGGCATGATCTTACATGCATCGGCATGATCTTACATGCATCGGCATCGGCATGATCTTACATGCATCGGCATCGGCATGATCTTACATGCATCGGCATGATCTCACATGCATCGGCATCGGCATGATCTTACATGCATCGGCATCGGCATGATCTTACATGCATCGGCATGATCTTACATGCATCGGCATGATCTCACATGCATCGGCATGATCTCACATGCATCGGCATGATCTTACCATGATCTTACATGCATCGGCATGATCTTGGCATGATCTTACATGCATCGGCATGATCTCACATGCATCGGCATGATCTCACATGCATCGGCATGATCTCACATGCATCGGCATGATCTCACATGCATCGGCATGATCTCACATGCATCGGCATGATCTCACATGCATCGGCATGATCTCACATGCATCGGCATGATCTTAGCATGATCTTACATGCATCGGCATGATCTTGGCATGATCTTACATGCATCGGCATGATCTTACATGCATCGGCATGATCTCACATGCATCGGCATGATCTCACATGCATCGGCATGATCTCACATGCATCGGCATGATCTTACATGCATCGGCATGATCTCACATGCATCGGCATGATCTCACATGCATCGGCATGATCTTACATGCATCGGCATGATCTCACATGCATCGGCATGATCTTACATGCATCGGCATGATCTTACATGCATCGGCATGATCTCACATGCATCGGCATGATCTCACATGCATCGGCATGATCTTACATGCATCGGCATGATCTCACATGCATCGGCATCGGCATGATCTCACATGCATCGGCATGATCTCACATGCATCAGCATCGGCATGATCTTACATGCATCGGCAACGGCATGATCTTACATGCATCGGCATGATCTTACATGCATCGGCATCGGCATGATCTTACATGCATCGGCAACGGCATGATCTTACATGCATCGGCATGATCTTACATGCATCGGCATCGGCATGATCTTACATGCATCGGCATGATCTCACATGCATCGGCATGATCTTACATGCATCGGCATGATCTCACATGCATCGGCATGATCTCACATGCATCGGCATCGGCATGATCTTACATGCATCGGCATGATCTCACATGCAACGGCATGATCTTACATGCATCGGCATGATCTTACATGCATCGGCATGATCTTACATGCATCGGCATGATCTTACATGCATCGGCATCGGCATGATCTTACATGCATCGGCATGATCTCACATGCATCGGCATGATCTCACATGCATCGGCATGATCTCACATGCATCGGCATGATCTCACATGCATCGGCATCGGCATGATCTTACATGCATCGGCAACGGCATGATCTTACATGCATCGGCATCGGCATGATCTTATATGCATCGGCATGATCTTACATGCATCGGCATCGGCATGATCTTACATGCATCGGCATGATCTTACATGCATCGGCATCGGCATGTTGCATGCATCGGCATGATCTCACATGCATCGGCATCGGCATGATCTTGCATGCATCGGCATCGGCATGATCTTACATGCATCGGCATGATCTTACATGCATCGGCATGATCTTACATGCATCGGCATGATATCACATGCATCGGCATGATCTTACATGCATCGGCATGATCTTACATGCATCGGCATGATCTTACATGCATCGGCATCGGCATGATCTTACATGCATCGGCATGATCTTACATGCATCGGCATGATCTTACATGCATCGGCATGATCTCACATGCATCGGCATCGGCATGATCTTACATGCATCGGCATGATATCACATGCATCGGCATGATCTCACATGCATCGGCATGATCTTACATGCATCGGCATGATCTCACATGCATCGGCATGATCTTACATGCATCGGCATGATCTTACATGCATCGGCATGATCTTACATGCATCGTCATCGGCATGATCTTACATGCATCGGCATCGGCATGATCTTACATGCATCGGCATGATCTCACATGCATCGGCATGATCTTACATGCATCGGCATCGGCATGATCTTACATGCATCGGCATGATCTTACATGCATCGGCATGATCTCACATGCATCGGCATGATCTCACATGCATCGGCATGATCTTGGCATGATCTTACATGCATCGGCATGATCTCACATGCATCGGCATGATCTTGGCATGCATCGGCATGATCTCACATGCATCGGCATGATCTCACGTGCATCGGCATGATCTCACATGCATCGGCATGATCTCACATGCATCGGCATGATCTCACATGCATCGGCATGATCTCACATGCATCGGCATGATCTTGGCATGATCTTACATGCATCGCCATGATCTTGGCATGATCTTACATGCATCGGCATGATCTTACATGCATCGGCATGATCTCACATGCATCGGCATGATCTCACATGCATCGGCATGATCTCACATGCATCGGCATGATCTTACATGCATCGGCATGATCTCACATGCATCGGCATGATCTCACATGCATCGGCATCGGCATGATCTTACATGCATCGGCATGATCTCACATGCATCGGCATGATCTTACATGCATCGGCATGATCTTACATGCATCGGCATGATCTCACATGCATCGGCATGATCTCACATGCATCGGCATGATCTTACATGCATCGGCATGATCTCACATGCATCGGCATCGGCATGATCTCACATGCATCGGCATGATCTCACATGCATCAGCATCGGCATGATCTTACATGCATCGGCAACGGCATGATCTTACAAGCATCGGCATGATCTTACATGCATCGGCATCGGCATGATCTTACATGCATCGGCAACGGCATGATCTTACTTGCATCGGCATGATCTTACATGCATCGGCATCGGCATGATCTTACATGCATCGGCATGATCTCACATGCATCGGCATGATCTTACATGCATCGGCATGATCTCACATGCATCGGCATGATCTTACATGCATCGGCATCGGCATGATCTTACATGCATCGGCAACGGCATGATCTTACATGCATCGGCATGATCTCACATGCATCGGCATGATCTCACATGCATCGGCATCGGCATGATCTTACATGCATCGGCATGATCTCACATGCATCGGCATGATCTTACATGCATCGGCATGATCTTACATGCATCGGCATGATCTTACATGCATCGGCATGATCTTACATGCATCGGCATCGGCATGATCTTACATGCATCGGCATGATCTCACATGCATCGGCATGATCTCACATGCATCGGCATGATCTCACATGCATCGGCATGATCTCACATGCATCGGCATCGGCATGATCTTATATGCATCGGCAACGGCATGATCTTACATGCATCGGCATGATCTTACATGCATCGGCATGATCTTACATGCATCGGCATGATCTTACATGCATCGGCATCGGCATGATCTTACATGCATCGGCAACGGCATGATCTTACATGCATCGGCATGATCTTACATGCATCGGCATGATCTTACATGCATCGGCATGATCTTACATGCATCGGCATGATCTTACATGCATCGGCATGATCTCACATGCATCGGCATGATCTTACATGCATCGGCATCGGCATGATCTCACATGCATCGGCATGATCTTACATGCATCGGCATCGGCATGATCTTACATGCATCGGCAACGGCATGATCTTACATGCATCGGCATGATCTTACATGCATCGGCATCGGCATGATCTTACATGCACCGGCATGATCTCACATGCATCGGCATCGGCATGATCTTACATGCATCGGCAACGGTATGATCTTACATGCATCGGCATGATCTTACCATGATCTTACATGCATCGGCATGATCTCACATGCATCGGCATGATCTCACATGCATCGGCATGATCTTACATGCATCGGCATGATCTTACATGCATCGGCATGATCTCACATGCATCGGCATCGGCATGATCTTACATGCATCGGCATGATCTTACATGCATCGGCATGATCTTACAAGCATCGGCATGATCTTACATGCATCGGCATGATCTTACATGCATCGGCATGATCTCACATGCATCGGCATGATCTTACATGCATCGGCATGATCTTACATGCATCGGCATGATCTTACATGCATAGGCATGATCTCACATGCATCGGCATGATCTTACATGCATCGGCATGATCTCACATGCATCGGCATGATCTTACATGCATCGGCATGATCTTACATGCACCGGCATGATCTTACATGCATCGGCATGATCTTACATGCAACGGTATGATCTTACATGCATCGGCATGATCTTACATGCATCGGCATGATCTCACATGCATCAGCATGATCTTACATGCAAGGTTCTTGTTTGCCCGCCTGTTCATGATCGTACATGCATCGGCATCGGCATGATCGTACATGCATCGGCATGATCTCACATGCATCGGCATGACCTCACATGCATCGGCATGATCTCACATGCATCGGCATGATCTCACATGCATCGGCATGATCTCACATGCAATGGGTCATATCTATTTAGTACAAATGAGTATTGCTGTGTTATTCATCCGTCATCCTAGTGTCGCAAACTCTTCTTTTCCTCGTATATTAATATAATTATGTTGCTCAGGCTCTTACTAGGGTCTACCCTATCGTAGACTCGCTTGTGTTTCTGCTTCAATATAATTATACTCAATTCCAAAATAAAGTGTGCACTTTGTTTTCTGTGATTTGTCATCGCCTATTTAACCGAAAGCCTATAAATTTGGTACTAAACTTTAGATCAGACCCTGTAGAATATGTCAGACATATCAGATTTTAAGTCACGGTCAGTTTAAGTAGCTATTTTATGCGAGAAAGGAGACGGTGCTAAAATCAAAGTTGCAAAAGTACTCAAAGTATCAGGTCACATTCAAAAATGCATTTAAAGTTGTTTTAATCGCAGTTCTGGTGTTTTTTTTCCGATCAGTATCTTGTGTGTGCACCTCTACTGTTGATGCAGGCGGCAATTCGACTTCGCATAGACCGCACGTAACGTCTGATTACTGCGTCAGGGATGTTATCCCACTCGTGCACGAGGGCGTTTGCCAAGTCCCCCAGATTGTGGATATTTCCACGGGATCGCACCCTTCTGCCAAGGTAATCCCAGATATGCTCGATTGGGTTCATATCCGGGCATATGGCAGGCCAGGGAAGCACGTCAACGTTGTTCCTGTTGAGAATGCTTGGATACGTTGATTTTCGCTCAATCTTGGCATGTTCGTTGTGTACCAATGTGAACTCAAATGTGATTTAACCGTTATGTAAGACATAAGGATTACGCTAATACAAGTTTCCGGTGACATGTATATTTTCCTCGGGCTGCACGTGCAAATCATGCGAAATCAAGTCTCACAGACTGGTGTAACAAAATGATAGTACGATTATTTGAGTACCCCGGTACGGGCCTCTTCATGAATATAGTTGTTTGCTACTGTCAGTAAATCGTAGAGGTTTAATTTTAAGAAATGGTAAATTGATATTATTTTATGAGTTAACAGGTAGAGATGTTCAGTGGGGTTTTATCACGTAGATCAGATATGCCGGATTGTGTTTACCCGTGTTAAGACCGAGTACCAATAGATAAGTTAAATCGTCGCTGATAATACACAGTTTAACGTTTAACGTATACTGAGGTAGAATGTATCCAAAGGCCTCTATGTAGAGGTCAGGTTGTGTTGTGTAGTCATAAGCGGGCATGCGCTGCACGGATTACTTCACGTTAGATAGAGTAGTACAGTATGTAAAGGGATCGGCCCACCTATATATATAGCCTAGCGTGGCCTGTACGGGTGTCAAGCCATTTGGAAATTCACTGTGTGAAGGAGAGGTTTAGCGACCAATGCACGCGGTAAACTGGGTAAGTCCTGTTTTGTTTTATTATCTGTAACCTCTTGTGGAGTAAGCGTTGATGATATTTATACGGGTTAAATTGTTTTATGAACCTTTGAAAGCAATTTATTTGGCTTCGGTTCATGATGGAATTGTTTTAATAGTTAGAGTCTTTAGCTACATGTCGTCTGGGGCGGACGGTGTTATCGCAATGGGGATAGTCCTAAGCCGTGCTATCTCTTAAGACCATTGAATTGTAGCTATATTTTGAAAGGGTCTGGACCGAACCAGTGTCTATATCGTGTGCAGCGGATACACTGCGTGGGTAATATGAATATCTTGTATGTACCATATGTAATATAGAATCTATGCACGGGAGAGGCATAGGCGTAGCGAGTGACCGTTACCGGTGGGTAACAGTTTACCTACATTGAGTATAGTATTATGTATAACATTTGTGTTATGGTAACTCATGCACGGTATATGCATGAGCGTAGCTAGTGACCGTTACCGTGGGTTAACCATTTATATACCTCAAGCGTATTATGTATAACACTTGTGTGAAGGGGATGTATGCACGGTAGATGCATTGATCATCGAGCAACCGTATACAGGGGTGAACGGTTATCTAGGTTAAAGGTAGCCCGCTTGAATAATACTAACGATTAGTGTTTAGTTGTAATTCTTGTGTGAATTGGATTGAACCATTTGAGCTGTAATGCCATATAGATGCCATTAGTGTATTAGTATTGTATAATGTACCGGTGATTGGTATCTAATGTGTAACGCTATATATTGTCTAGCCGAGACTTGATTAGGGCGTTAAGTTGTATCATGATTGTACAACAAAGCTTATACTTGTAGCCGCATCACGGCGTAAGACGATGGTGACTGGATTGAGGCACCGAAGGTAGTCTGAGAGAGGTGGTCGAGACGGTCGGTGGGTAATGGCACAGCATAGGCATGACTGTTACTACACGTGATATAGATCAACCAGGCCGGGCTCATCATGTGAAGGGGCGTAGACTCCTTCCTAGACTTCGCCACAGGGCAGTCGGTACCAACCTCGGGAGTTCCGGACGTATAAGTATGGTGCAGGAGTTATTCGTTTATGAATCGGTTTAGCACAGAGTGTAGTTTTCCAGTGCCGGATTCTTAGTAACCACTAGTAATTAAAGCAGCACAAGAGTGTCATTTTACAGTGCCTAGTTCTTAGGAACTTCTAGTGAAGTAGTGTCTTCACTGAGTGTAATAAGTGTCGTGTTCCAGTTAAATTAATAACTGTTGTATAAGTCAACGCGGTTCGTCAGTTGAACGGCGCATAGCCACCGGACAGAACTATTGGGTTTAGACGGTATGGTTACCGGTCTAGTAAAATTTGACTAGTATGATGTTCATCGTGTATATATATAAATATGTTTTTATGCACTTAATAAAGTGAGATTGAGTGACCACGGTGTTTAGTTTCTCTACTCCAGACCCCTGTGACCTTTATTAGACAATCCACACAGTCATTCTGTGACAACTGGACTGACATGTTGTGCATACCACGTGGTAGATTATGCAATTGATCGATGAGAAATTTCTAACCGATACGTCTTCTAAATAGTGAAATATTCTAAATTCAGAAGTGCACACTTTATTTTGGAATTGAGTATATATTATAATAACTCGATACAATATTTCATTCATAATAAATTTCCTTTCATAGTATATCTTTGTTTATGAATTATTCATATACTCGGCAATCTATCTAGTTTGCGTCTATCATTTCACGATTATTTACTTATGTAGTGTGTTATCCGTCTACGAGATACCTCGGATAATTAGATCCATTCTTTAATCCGTAATTACTCTATTCCGATAATCTCATCAATGTTTCTGATCTAATAACTTACATTCACTTTCGTCAATAAACAAATAGATGTTGTTCACCGAAACTCTGTTTCTTCCATGGCTGAACCATCTTTGTTATATGTATTTATTTAAATACACTACTTTGTTATATGTATTTATTTAAATACACTACTAATCTTTATAAGTTACGATTCTCCGAATGTCCATAATCACTAAGTATCACAGAGACAATTTAAGTGTTCTATATACTCAAATTTAGATACACGCTACTCGCCCTTCTGGAGGTAGCCTAATTGTTTCTATATACTCAAATTGAGATATACGCTACTCACTCATCTGGAGGTAGCCTAATTGCGGTCTAATTGAGATGCACACTACTCGCTCTCCTGGAGGTAACGTAATTGTGCGCTATATAATCGAACTGAGATACACCCTACTCGCACTCCTGGATGTAGCCCAATTGTGTTCCGTCTTAGTTAATAAAGTCCGTTTCTTATATACATAATCGAACCTGTGACTCTCTCCGACATAGCGACTCCTAAACATATGTTATCTAATAACACTTGATGTTACCCACATCAAACCAGTTTGGCTTTTATATTACATAACTGGTCACCTGCAAAGGCTGTCCCGATAAATTTACACCAGGGACAACATATTTTAGTCATTTCCGCGCGAAAAGAGAACTGATGATTTAGGCGCGAAAATGATGTATAAATTATATTACATGGTAAATAAATGACTATATTTAGAAATAGACTAATGTATTCATATAATACATTACGATTTATATATGACAATAATAAACATTTGTGTTTTTGCACACTAGTATTTCCAAACAGCATCTCATCTGAAGCTACCAATACGTACTTGATTAATCTGGCCATGAACTGACTGGTCTATACAAATGTTGCACATATCGTTCGAACGAGTGCACGACCGACGCTACCAAGTACAATTGAAGCGGAAGTTGTGATAGTACAGTGGTAGTGCTTTCGCTTCACTTGCGAAAGACCCGGAATTCGAACCCTGCTGAGCCGTTACGAGTATGCCTTTAGGCAAGGCATTTGTGTTTCAAAACGAGGCTGTATAAATATTCACTCAAGTATGCAATATCAGTTAGTAAGACATAAATCATATCTGAATCGATATTCAGATAACAAGTGAAAGCACTGGCCTCCATCTTTTATTTTTCGCGGTGATACCAATGATCGGTGACGACGTAAAATTCACCTCATAAATTTATACAAGTAGCAACACATGCCATATACGGCATTCATGTGTAGCGGGTACCTTACCTAATGTCAAATGCAGCCGATAGGTAACAAATTCATTGAATTAAAATATTGACTACATGGACGAAAACTTACGAATTGTAATGAACACAATACCAAGTATTTGAATGAAGGTAAATTTACCCGTAGAAATGAAATTTCAGCTTGATTTTGCTATTGACAGTTGCGGACGGCAATTGTCAATGGTAAGCACAAAATGACCATGCGCGGTTCATTTGAATATATACTGATATCACCGCTC
Source organism: Archivesica marissinica (assembly GCA_014843695.1). Taxonomy (NCBI): domain Eukaryota; kingdom Metazoa; phylum Mollusca; class Bivalvia; order Venerida; family Vesicomyidae; genus Archivesica; species Archivesica marissinica. Next base: position 69,586,815 of record CM026398.1, on the reverse strand, counting down.
ATTAGTATTCACCGACATTAGGGCACTGGGGATACTATTAGTACGGTATAGCGGAGGATAGAACCTGCCGCCCCTGGATTACAAGTTTAGCGTGTTAACCACTGGACCAGGACCACTGATCCTCTACTTCATATTCTCATTGTCCATGCCAGATATGGTTTGTCACTAGTTTACACATGTTACAGAACAGAACAGTTCTTTATTTACAACTTGTACATGTACATCGTCGAAAGGCACAATATAAGTTAAACATAATTACTGTTCATGTGATATATATCGTAAATAGTTAACAATTCATATAATTTCAAATCAATTTAACCAGAAAGTTTATATCTGTATATTACCGACTACAAATTAGCGTAAATATGATGAACTTAAACTATACTAAATAAGCATTTGATTATTCAGCGATGTGCATCTTAAAGCTAATGCTTCTTCGACATATCTGGACAAGTTACATAACATATTCTTATTAGCTGATCATAGCAATTCTAAAACCGTATACATTGATGCCTTAGAAAGGTAATATTTATGTATGTACATTTTTCGTAAATTTTCTAAAGCATGAACATAGACATAGAAGACGAATATCATTTTATATGTATATTTTGTTACAGCAGTTGCAGTATCTTTGGTCTGTTTTCGATTTGTTGCATAACTACCAGTTTGAATTCCACTGTGCTGTTTCACGTGTGGGGCCTCGCACATAGATTGCTTGTGTTTTGTGTTGGGGCTTAGTGTCACATCAATGGCATCGGTTATACTGCGACTCTCCAGCTATTATTGATGAAGGATGGCCATGTGTGTCCCCCTCCGAGGTATATTACAGCGTACGTACGTGCGTACGTACACCCGGATAGAACCATCAAACTCGCCCATGCCAGCTTGATAGATTTCTAGCTTGAAATAGTTCGACACCCCACATGGGATTCGAACCTACAGCAGAGAGGGATAAGCGACAGATTGACTTAATTGTTCAAATGAGTTATCCCGTTAGGTAATGCATGTAGTACTATTATTACTAGTATTATTGACACATCAGTAGACTGGTGATGATTGGAAGGAATACCGCTAACTAGTTTCGTTTATGCCGTAATGAGTAATGCTAGTGCAGTGGTAGCGCGTTCACTTCAGGTGCGAATGTCCGGAGTTCGAGCCTCGCTGAAGCCGTTACGATTATGCCCTTAGGCAAGGTATTTAAATTACACATCGACTCTTCTCTCTCCCTCGTGGCGATGGATTCCATCAGGAATAATGTATCGAGAGTGATTAATATAAGTTGTAAGAACATGCTTCGCAATCAAGCTAAAATAAATTTGTATAAACTAATTGTTTACTCAATGATTTTTTGTTTTATATTTATAAACAACAACAGGTCAATGACTTATACTTGATTTAACAAATAGTGCGCATTCATTGCCAACAACGAGAGAGCTTCTATTTATTCTTTCTCAAGTGTAAAATACGCATGTTCACCACTCGTGTCATTTGTTGTCGTTTCGTTTCCTTGTTCTGATTCGGTATGGATAGGTGCATTCTCATTTACATGTCCGCCGTCCTCTTTCCTTAATATGAAGTAATTATGATCGTCATCGGGTTGATCTGTTTCTGTCAGATGTTTGGCTTGTTCAGTTAGTCTGTGATGATCACCATTTGTTATGCTATTCATTGTCTTGGTTGCGGTTGCGTGATTGTGTCCATCTTGTATGTCAGAGTAGGAATTGGCTTCACTGGCATTCAGTGTATTGTATACATGATCATCTCTCCCAGCGTTCAACTCACCAGTTTGCTCATAGACGTCTGAATGTACAGCATTTGCAATTACACTAGGCTTATGATCATTGTCCTTTGGGCGTGGCTTGCTGGGGCTCTGGATTGTACTGGTATCAAGTCCAAGATAGATATGTTCTGTTTGCGTTTTGTTAGTGCCGGAATCTACGGAGCCGCTCATAGATTCGTAAGTCTTCTGTGTAGCTTGATGTTTGCTGCTAGCATCGACAACCTGTAACTAATTTCAAGAGTACGCATATATTACGCATATATTGTCATGCATTAATTAAATTTATACTTCATTTATTTACAACTAATAGTTTAAACATATTTATTTTCTTTCAATTACTTGATTATTTGCAACACTTGAAGTAAGGACTTGGAAAGAAAGCTATACAGCTTACGGTTGTCCTGTTACAACGATTGGGAAACAAGCGTTATCAATTTATTTTAATTATTTTTATATTAATCACTCTAGTCGGCGCTGATGATAGCGCCATTATATGCACGAGGTCCTTCGCGTGGGAGGAAACCGGAGTACCCCACCTGTCCGATTTTGTCGACCACTGTACCATCTCGCATAAATACAAATACATAGCATTAATATAGTGCAAAAATAAAAAATAATTATTATTCTATTACGTTTCACAATTACATATGCAATTTTAAACATTTACACGTGACAATAATACATGTATATGGAAACATAAGCAGACATACCTTTTATATTTATAATTAAATTAATTTCCTCTTTTTATTGAAAAAAGGATTTGATATAAATCTTCAGAGTAATAAATGCATTTACTTGCAATATTTGTTGTTTTACGGCAGTTTCAACGTTTATAAAAACAGCAACTTACCATGCTAAGAAATCGTTGTCAAACACATTTGAACACTTATGTTTTATACACTTATTACTACTATGGTCATATAGTAAGTAGTGTATTACAGTAAACATTACTTACTATATGACCATAGGGCGAAAAAGAAAAGATGTGTGTCTTGTGATAATAAACATTACTTCCTATATGAACATATACAGACAGGCAGGCAGGCAGGCAGGCAGGCAGGCAGGCAGACAGGCAGGCAGACAGACATATTTAAGTCTCACCATTATACAGTAAATGATGCAAAATAAATATTATACACAGAATGCATGATATTATACATGTATTATCAAATAAAATACAAAGCCACTCAATAATGAGTTATGAGAGACTATGGGTAAATAAAATTGACACTGTAAAACATAAGACAACATCTTGAGCAATACTTTAAATACCTAAACGTAATTAATGATACAAAGTAAGAGGCTTAAATAAGACTTAAGACAGTTTCTATATCCCATTCATTTATTAATTGTACTAACCAGAAAAAAAAGAAGGTTTATCAAATAAAACGTATTAAATTCTAAAAGAATTTGACTTAAAACAAGACATAATAATTACATAAAACAATTTACAAATTACAACATAAGAGCCATAAATATTAAAAATATGGGGCAGTCCTATCATTATTGTGTATATCATTATCTATATAGAAGATCTCTTCTGGTAAGTAAAATATCATTGCAGGCTTTGGCACAGTATTTTATGGTATTACAATTTGATAAAATATAATTAAACTGTATATATATATATATATATTATGATGTCTTACGAGAAATAAAAAAACCGATTAATATTTGGTACCTCAGTATTTGAATGCCCGGATCGTTTTTTGTCCTTCATGTCCATATTAGAAGCCTGGGTAGCACGTCTATAATATAACAATACATGTAATTCATACGAGACTCTCACAGGGCCACCTATATCCTCATCACAGCGTAACCGGGCCACCTATATCCTCATCACAGCGTAACCGGGCCACCTATATCCTCATCACAGCGTAACCGGGCCACCTATATCCTCATCACAGCGTAACCGGGCCACCTATATCCTCATCACAGCGTAACCGGGCCACCTATATCCTCATCACAACGTAACCGGGCCACCTATATCCTCATCACAGCGTAACCGGGCCACCTATATCCTCATCACAGCGTAACCGGGCCACCTATATCCTCATCACAGCGTAACCGGGCCACCTATATCCTCATCACAGCGTAACCGGGACCTATATCCTCATCACAGCGTAACCGGGCCACCTATATCCTCATCACAGCGTAACCGGGCCACCTATATCCTCATCACAGCGTAACCGGGCCACCTATATCCTCATCACAGCGTAACCGGGCCACCTATATCCTCATCACAGCGTAATCGGGCCACCTATATCCTCATCACAACGTAACAGGGCCACCTATATCCTCATCACAGCGTAACCGGGCCACCTATATCCTCATCACAGCGTAACCGGGCCACCTATATCCTCATCACAACGTAATCGGGCGACCTATATCCTCATCACAGCGTAACCGGGCCACCTATATCCTCATCACAGCGTAACCGGGCGACCTATATCCTCATCACAGCGTAACCGGGCCACCTATATCCTCATCACAGCGTAATCGGGCCACCTATACCTCATCACAGCGTAACGGCCACTATATCCTCATCACAGCGTAACCGGGCCACCTATATCCTCATCACAGCGTAACCGGGCCACCTATATCCTCATCACAGCGTAACCGGGCCACCTATATCCTCATCACAGCGTAACCGGGCCACCAATATCCTCATCACAGCGTAACCGGGCCACCTATATCCTCATCACAGCGTAACCGGGCCACCTATATCCTCATCACAGCGTAACCGGGCCACCTATATCCTCATCACAGCGTAACCGGCCACCTATATCCTCATCACAGCGTAACCGGGCCACCTATATCCTCATCACAGCGTAACCGGGCCACCTATATCCTCATCACAGCGTAACCGGGCCACCTATATCCTCATCACAGCGTAATCGGGCCACCTATATCCTCATCACAGCGTAATCGGGCCACCTATATCCTCATCACAACGTAATCGGTCCCTATATCCTCATCACAGCGTAACCGGGCCACCTATATCCTCATCACAACGTAATCGGGCCACCTATATCCTCATCACAGCGTAATCGGGCCACCTATATCCTCATCACAACGTAATCGGGCCACCTATATCCACATCACAGCGTAACCGGGCCACCTATATCCTCATCACAACGTAATCGGGCGACCAATATCCTCATCACAGCGTAACCGGACCACCTATATCTTCATCACCTATATCTTCATCACCTATATCTTCATCACCTATATCCTCATCACAACGTAATCGGGCCACCTATATCTTCATCACCTATATCTTCATCACCTATACCTATATCTTCATCACCTATATCTTCATCATCTATATCTTCATCACCTATATCTTCATCACCTATATCTCCATCATCTATATCTTCATCACATATAGCTTCATCACCAATATCTTCACCACCTTAGCTTCATCACCTATATCTTCACCACCTATATCTTCATCACTTATATCTTCACCACCTAAACCTTCATCACCTATATCAGCACCACCTATATCTTCATCACCTATATCTTCACAACCTATATCTTCATCACCTATATCTTCACCACCTATATCTTCACCACCTATATCTTCATCATCTATATCTTCACCACCTATATCTTCACCACCTATATCTTCATCATCTATATCTTCACCACCTATATCTTCACCACCTATATCTTCATCACCTATATCATCACCACCTATATCTTCATCATCTATATCTTCATCACTTATATCTTCACCACCTATATCTTCACCACCTATATCTTCACCACCTATATCTTCACCACCTATATCTTCATCATCTATATCTTCACCACCTATATCTTCATCACCTATATCTTCACCAACTATATCTTCATCACCTATATCTTCACCACCTATATCGTCATCACCTATATCTTCATCACCTATATCTTCATCACCTATAACTTCACCACCTATATCTTCATCATCTATATCTTCACCACCTATATCTTCATCATCTATATCTGCATCACATATATCTTCACCACCTATATCTTCACCACCTATATCTTCACCACATATATCTTCACCACCTATATCTTCATCACCTATATCTTCATCATCTATATCTTCACCACCTATATCTTCATCACCTATATCTTCATCACCTATATCTTCATCACTTATATCTTCACCACCTATATCTTCATCACCTATATCTTCATCATCTATATCTTCACCACCTATATCTTCACCACCTATATCTTCATCAGCTATATCTTCACCACCTATATCTTCATCACCTATATCTTCACCAACTATATCTTCATCACCTATTTCTTCACCACCTATATCGTCATCACCTATATCTTCATCACCTATATCTTCATCACCTATAACTTCACCACCTATATCTTCATCATCTATATCTGCATCACATATATCTTCACCACCTATATCTTCACCACCTATATCTTCACCACTTATATCTTCACCACTTATATCTTCACCACATATATCTTCACCACCTATATCTTCATCACCTATATCTTCATCACCTATATCTTCATCACCTATATCTTCATCACCTATATCTTCACCATCTATATCTTCATCACCTATATCTTCATCACCTATATCTTCACCACCTATATCTTCATCACCTATATCTTCATCACATATATCTTCATTACCTATATCTTCATCATCTATATCTTCACCACCTATATCTTCACCACCTATATCTTCATCACCTATATATTCACCACCTATATCTTCACCACCTATATCTTCATCACCTATATCTTCACCAACTATATCTTCATCACCTATATCTTCACCACCTATATCGTCATCACCTATATCTTCATCACATATATCTTCATCACCTATAACTTCACCACCTATATCTTCATCATCTATATCTTCACCACCTATATCTTCATCATCTATATCTGCATCACATATATCTTCACCACCTATATCTTCACCACCTATATCTTCACCACTTATATCTTCACCACCTATATCTTCACCACATATATCTTCACCACCTATATCTTCATCACCTATATCTTCATCACCTATATCTTCACCACCTATATCTTCATCACCTATATATCTTCACCACCTATATCTTCATCACCTATATCTTCATCACTTATATCTTCACCACCTATATCTTCATCACCTATATCTTCATCATCTATATCTTCACCACCTATATCTTCATCACCTATATCTTCACCACCTATATCTTCATCACCTATATCTTCATCACCTATATCTTCATCATCTATATCTTCACCACCTATATCTTCATCACCTATATCTTCATCACCTATATCTTCATCACTTATATCTTCACCACCTATATCTTCATCACCTATATCTTCACCACCTATATCTTCACCACCTATATCTTCATCACCTATATCTTCATCACCTATATCTTCACCACCTATATCTTCATCACCTATATCTTCACCACTATATCTTCATCACCTATTTCTTCACCACCTATATCGTCATCACCTATATCTTCATCACCTATATCTTCATCACCTATAACTTCACCACCTATATCTTCATCATCTATATCTTCACCACCTATATCTTCATCACCTATATCTTCATCACCTATATCTTCATCACCTATAACTTCACCACCTATATCTTCATCATCTATATCTTCACCACCTATATCTTCATCATCTATATCTGCATCACATATATCTTCACCACCTATATCTTCACCACCTATATCTTCACCACATATATCTTCACCACCTATATCTTCATCACCTATATCTTCATCATCTATATCTTCACCACCTATATCTTCATCACCTATATCTTCATCACCTATATCTTCATCACTTATATCTTCACCACCTATATCTTCATCACCTATATCTTCATCATCTATATCTTCACCACCTATAACTTCACCACCTATATCTTCATCAGCTATATCTTCACCACCTATATCTTCATCACCTATATCTTCACCAACTATATCTTCATCACCTATTTCTTCACCACCTATATCGTCATCACCTATATCTTCATCACCTATATCTTCATCACCTATAACTTCACCACCTATATCTTCATCATCTATATCTTCACCACCTATATCTTCATCATCTATATCTTCACCAACTATATCTTCATCACCTATTTCTTCACCACCTATATCGTCATCACCTATATCTTCATCACCTATATCTTCATCACCTATAACTTCACCACCTATATCTTCATCATCTATATCTTCACCACCTATATCTTCACCACCTATATCTTCACCACTTATATCTTCACCACATATATCTTCACCACCTATATCTTCATCACCTATATCTTCATCACCTATATCTTCATCACCTATATCTTCATCACCTATATCTTCACCATCTATATCTTCATCACCTATATCTTCATCACCTATATCTTCATCACATATATCTTCATTACCTATATCTTCATCATCTATATCTTCACCACCTATATCTTCACCACCTATATCTTCATCACCTATATCTTCACCACCTATATCTTCATCACCTATATCTTCACCAACTATATCTTCATCACCTATATCTTCACCACCTATATCGTCATCACTATATCTTCATCACATATATCTTCATCACCTATAACTTCACCACCTATATCTTCATCATCTATATCTTCACCACCTATATCTTCATCATCTATTTCTGCATCACATATATCTTCACCACCTATATCTTCACCACCTATATCTTCACCACTTATATCTTCACCACCTATATCTTCACCACATATATCTTCACCACCTATATCTTCATCACCTATATATCTTCACCACCTATATCTTCATCACCTATATCTTCATCACCTATATCTTCATCACCTATATCTTCACCACCTATATCTTCATCACCTATATATCTTCACCACCTATATCTTCATCACCTATATCTTCATCACTTATATCTTCACCACCTATATCTTCATCACCTATATCTTCATCATCTATATCTTCACCACCTATATCTTCATCACCTATATCTTCACCACCTATATCTTCATCACCTATATCTTCATCACCTATATCTTCATCATCTATATCTTCACCACCTATATCTTCATCACCTATATCTTCATCACCTATATCTTCATCACTTATATCTTCACCACCTATATCTTCATCATCTATATCTTCACCACCTATATCTTCACCACCTATATCTTCATCACCTATATCTTCACCACCTATATCTTCATCACCTATATCTTCACCAACTATATCTTCATCACCTATTTCTTCACCACCTATATCGTCATCACCTATATCTTCATCACCTATATCTTCATCACCTATAACTTCACCACCTATATCTTCATCATCTATATCTTCACCACCTATATCTTCATCATCTATATCTGCATCACATATATCTTCACCACCTATATCTTCACCACCTATATCTTCACCACTTATATCTTACCACCTATATCTTCACCACATATATCTTCACCACCTATATCTTCATCACCTATATCTTCATCACCTATATCTTCATCACCTATATCTTCATCACCTATATCTTCATCATCTATATCTTCACCACCTATATCTTCATCACCTATATCTTCACCACCTATATCTTCATCACCTATATCTTCATCACCTATATCTTCATCATCTATATCTTCACCACCTATATCTTCATCACCTATATCTTCATCACTTATATCTTCACCACCTATATCTTCATCATCTATATCTTCGCCACCTATATCTTCACCACCTATATCTTCATCACCTATATCTTCACCACTTATATCTTCACCACCTATATCTTCATCACCTATATCTTCACCAACTATATCTTCATCACCTATTTCTTCACCACCTATATCGTCATCACCTATATCTTCATCACCTATATCTTCATCACCTATAACTTCACCACCTATATCTTCATCATCTATATCTGCATCACATATATCTTCACCACCTATATCTTCACCACCTATATCTTCACCACTTATATCTTACCACCTATATCTTCACCACATATATCTTCACCACCTATATCTTCATCACCTATATCTTCATCACCTATATCTTCATCACCTATATCTTCATCACCTATATCTTCACCATCTATATCTTCATCACCTATATCTTCATCACCTATATCTTCACCACCTATATCTTCATCACCTATATCATCATCACATATATCTTCATCACCTATATCTTCACCACCTATATCTTCACCACCTATATCTTCACCACCTATATCTTCACCACCTATATCTTCATCACCTATATCTTCACCAACTATATCTTCATCACCTATATCTTCACCACCTATATCGTCATCACCTATATCTTCATCACATATATCTTCATCACCTATAACTTCACCACCTATATCTTCATCATCTATATCTTCACCACCTATATTTTCATCATCTATATCTGCATCACATATATCTTCACCACCTATATCTTCACCACCTATATCTTCACCACTTATATCTTCACCACCTATATCTTCACCACATATATCTTCGCCACCTATATCTTCATCACCTATATCTTCATCACCTATATCTTCACCACCTATATCTTCATCACCTATATCTTCACCACCTATATCTTCATCACCTATATCTTCATCACTTATATCTTCACCACCTATATCTTCATCACCTATATCTTCATCATCTATATCTTCACCACCTATATCTTCATCACCTATATCTTCACCACCTATATGTTCACCACCTATATCTTCATCACCTATATCTTCACCACCTATATCTTCATCACCTATATCTTCACCACCTATATCTTCACCACCTATATCTTCACCCCTATATCTTCACCACCTATATCTTCATCATCTGTATCTGCATCACATATATCTTCACCGCCTATATCTTCACCACCTATATCTTCACCACCTATATCTTCACCAGATATATCTTCACCACCTATATCTTCATCACCTATATCTTCATCACCTATATCTTCATCACCTATAACTTCACCACCTATATCTTCATCATCTATATCTTCACCACCTATATCTTCATCATCTATATCTGCATCACATATATCTTCACCACCTATATCTTCACCACCTATATCTTCACCACTTATATCTTCACCACCTATATCTTCACCACATATATCTTCACCACCTATATCTTCATCACCTATATCTTCATCACCTATATCTTCACCACCTTCACCACCTATATCTTCACCACCTATATTTTCATCACCTATATCTTCATCACCTATATCTTCATCACCTATATCTTCACCACCTATATCTTCATCACCTATATCTTCACCACCTATATCTTCACCACCTATATCTTCATCACCTATATCTTCATCACCTATATCTTCATCATCTATATCTTCATCACCTATATCTTCATCACCTATATCTTCACCACCTTCACCACCTATATCTTCACCACCTATATATTCATCATCTATATCTTCACCACCTATATCTTCATCATCTATATCTGCATCACATATATCTTCACCACCTATATCTTCACCACCTATATCTTCACCACTTATATCTTACCACCTATATCTTCACCACATATATCTTCACCACCTATATCTTCATCACCTATATCTTCATCACCTATATCTTCATCACATATATCTTCATCACCTATATCTTCATCATCTATATCTTCACCACCTATATCTTCACCACCTATATCTTCACCACCTATATCTTCACCACCTATTTCTTCATCACCTATATCTTCACCAACTATATCTTCATCACCTATATCATCACCACCTATATCGTCATCACCTATATCTTCATCACATATATCTTCATCACCTATAACTTCACCACCTATATCTTCATCATCTATATCTTCACCACCTATATCTTCATCATCTATATCTGCATCACATATATCTTCACCACCTATATCTTCACCACCTATATCTTCACCACTTATATCTTCACCACCTATATCTTCACCACATATATCTTCACCACCTATATCTTCATCACCTATATCTTCATCACCTATATCTTCACCACCTATTTCTTCATCACCTATATCTTCACCACCTATATCTTCATCACTTATATCTTCACCACCTATATCTTCATCACCTATATCTTCATCATCTATATCTTCACCACCTATATCTTCATCACCTATATCTTCACCACCTATATGTTCACCACCTATATCTTCATCACCTATATCTTCACCACCTATATCTTCATCACCTATATCTTCACCACCTATATCTTCACCACCTATATCTTCACCCCTATATCTTCACCACCTATATCTTCATCATCTATATCTGCATCACATATATCTTCACCGCCTATATCTTCACCACCTATATCTTCACCACCTATATCTTCACCAGATATATCTTCACCACCTATATCTTCATCACCTATATCTTCATCACCTATATCTTCATCACCTATAACTTCACCACCTATATCTTCATCATCTATATCTTCACCACCTATATCTTCATCATCTATATCTGCATCACATATATCTTCACCACCTATATCTTCACCACTTATATCTTCACCACCTATATCTTCACCACATATATCTTCACCACCTATATCTTCATCACCTATATCTTCATCACCTATATCTTCACCACCTTCACCACCTATATCTCACCACCTATATCTTCATCACCTATATCTTCATCACCTATATCTTCACCACCTATATCTTCATCACCTATATCTTCACCACCTATATCTTCACCACCTATATCTTCATCACCTATATCTTCATCACCTATATCTTCATCATCTATATCTTCATCACCTATATCTTCATCACCTATATCTTCACCACCTTCACCACCTATATCTTCACCACCTATATCTTCATCACCTATATCTTCATCACCTATATCTTCATCACCTATATCTTCATCACCTATATCTTCACCACCTATGTCTTCACCACCTTTATCTTCATCACAACGTATGGAACATTCATGAATTTGGACATGAATATTGTTTGTTTTTAATTTACAATACGGAATAAACGTTAAAGTTAAGTTGTTAACATAGTAGTTCAGACGAAATGTGTAATCTCAGCTTGTAGAGATGTGTCCCGCTGTATGTCGTATTTGGGCTTCCATTTGGCTGTACCGAAGACAGAGAAATATATATAACTTGTATTTTGTTAGTCATTTAGAACGCGATCAAACTGGTCCGACTAGCTACATGCCAGGAATTGTGTGCATTTAAATCATAAATACGTAATGAGAGGAACAATATTTGTAGAATGACGCACCCTTACCTGTTACATATTGACCGGTAGATAAACAAGCACACTAACACACCCACACACCCACCAATGAACGATGCCAAACAAGCAATGACGATTCCTGTCATCGTTAAACACATATCTGTAAATATAAACAATATTAATACAAATAATTATTGTCTCATTGCCCTTTTCTACTCTACTAGACAATTCCATATATCACCATATTCAATAGCATATTTATTATATATAGTTTCTCTACTGTTCAGCTTTAACATTACCATATAATTCCAATGTGCAGTTTTCACTTATAGTGCTATCTTTTGATTGCATTAACCATTTGATTGTATATATGTTGAGGGCCTCATGGTAGATTAACCTTTGTTAAATGAGTTCTCTCGTAAAACAAAGTCTTTATTATTATTATTAGTAGTAGTAGTAGTATTATTAAGAATGAGAATATATTCAGTCTCTATATCAACAATGTTGTGGAGTTGTTGCAGTAGTGCACTAGGTAGAGTGGTCAGGTTTGTTCTTACTAGGCGAAGTCTTCGTAGTCACACTGGTTACGAGTTCGAAACCTGGTTTATGATGTTGTTTGGATTTAGAGTCGCACACACATGTTATATTATATAGCGACTGTCCAGCGGTTGGGGAAGCCCCGTGTCATTGCTTCAGGCACGGATAGAACCGACGATCTTCCGGAATACTGGTTTATACCTGTTCCAATATGATCATACAAAACTAACCTTGTGGAAGTCGTGATAGCGCCGTGGATGCGCGTTCGCTTCAGGTGCGATAGGTCCGGAGTTCGAGTCCCACTGGAGCCGTTACGATTGTGCCCTTAGGCAAGGCATTTAAATTCCACATTGCCTCTTCTCTCTCCTTCATGGCGATGGATTCCATCAGGAATGAGGTCTCGAGAGTGATTAATATAAGTTGAAAGAACTTGTTTCGCAATTGAGCTAAAATAAATTTGTATAAACTAAACTGACCGTTAATTGGTGGAATCATCTTGTTCAGCGTAATTGTCACAAAGTTGAGGCACGGGCCTCTATTTGCATTGAGTTATATAGTACCAAATATAAATTGTTTATGGGAACTTTTGCATTTGTCGAATTATTTGTTTTAATGCAATCTTTTAATCAAGTCCATGTTGTTCGACATTCAATACCGTGAATAACCATGCAAAAATAAACTCGTTTGGTGCAAAATCAACAAAGTTAGTATTTTGTCATTAGGTTTTAAAGAGCGATTTATCGAGTATACACTACCCAGGGCCTCGGTACAGATTAGCTGGTCAAACATGTCGCGTGATGAAAATCACGGACAAATCATGGTTTTCGCATTTGTGTTTCCATAAAGTCTAGTGTGTAATACGAAACATCGCACACCACAGTTACCTCAAGAGAGAGAGGGATATTGTTTTTGGAGTTTTATTTAATTGTTACTTGGATATTCAAGGTACGTTTATGTCTATTATGTTGATTTAGACAGGCTTGTAACTTACAGTAAAAACGATTGTATATTTGGCAAGTTTAACTATTACGGCAATTAAATGGTTAAAATGTTATAACGAATTAACTAGGGGTCGGTTCAAGAGGATTTTGTCATAACTTAATTATGTTTGTACATAGAATGTAGACTGGTCAGTCCAGCCTGACTATACCTATACCTGGTGTATGAGGTACGTAGTGGAAAGAAACCACCCAGAGTTATGGTTCTTTCATGGTTCTTTTAATTATTAACTTGACGAGACAGGAGTCATTGTACCTAGTCTATGAGTGATGTATTATTCGTCCATATCATATAAGTAGATTGCACTTGCCGATTGTTGTGAGCCATGGGGTTGTCCATGTGTTATATATCTATATTGTAGTTCCTACCCCGACGTATATTCTCGGGAGTGGAGATGGTGGTTTTACCGGATGCCAGTGATTCCCGGATCGGCCTTTTGTCTTTTGTGCGGGACCAGTATGCAGTGCCCGACCAGGCCGGAGTAGAACCCCTTTAGGTGTGTCGCCGCAACCCTCACCACGTTGTTCTTGGTAGAACTGGAGTACGCTCAGCGAAACCAACGCCACCGGGAGCCAAAACGGGAACAACGCGGTCAGGATTGGGCAAAAAAGGGACGTAGTACTCAAAAGTATATTTTGTACTCGGTTTTTATTAAGTAACCTTGAAGTACCACTCCAGTCATATTTAATGGAGTCATTTTGTTTATTGTTGTGTTTAACTCCATTAGTGGTGTAAAATGGAACAGTGTCAGTGGTCTAAACTTCTCAGACAGTTGAAATCGTAATAGTTGTGTCAGGAGACATACTCAACCGTGTATAAACTCTCTGATATATCGGCAGAGAAATCCGAACTTTTATAGTGACTCAGGTCACCACTCAACAGACTATCGGGATCTTAAGATCCATCCAACCATCTTGATTGCTGTTTATTCATCAAGTATGTATCATCTTGTAAATCCATCATTTTGTATGTATATAAACTTGTAAATATTGTATCGAGTTGTTGATGAGTTCTGGTTAGCTATTGTCGTAACGATTCCGTCGGTCCATCCTGTTACAGTAATAACTTTTGTTAAATGAGTACTCTCGTTAAATAAAGTCTTTATTATTATTATTAATAAGTTGAGGTATTACCTGTCTCTGTGATGCCGCCAGTGTTTGACATCGCGGTGGGTGGTGGGTTGTAGTCTGGACATTTAGTGACCTCACCAGTATCTGTGGTGCCGCCAGTGTTTGACATCGTGGTGGGTGGTGGGGTGTATTCTGGACATTTAGTGACATCACCCGTATCTGTGGTGCCGCCAGTGTTTGACATCGTGGTGGGTGGTGGGGTGTATTCTGGACATTTAGTCACATCCTTGCAGAACGTGATAATGTCCCCGTTTGATATAGTGTCCAGTGGATTAGCATACATCTTAACCGAAACATCGTTTTTATTCTGATTAACGATAATAGTAATCTCAACGCCTGGCATGACCTTCAACTTGCAGGTCCTTGTTGTAGAAGACGTTGATACGTCTGCCAGAAATTATAATCAAACAAATATCTTTAGAAGTTCTCATAAATTTAAGCTAGAATACAGGTTACGGTACTCGTGGACAAAACTCGCACTTTTATCGTCATTACCGTCGTATTTTCTACATATATGTAGTATTGATATGTGCTCTTAGAATACATCCCATATAAACCTAATTATAACATGCATGTATCCAGCCTCTGGCCTAGTTGTTTAACGCACTATTCCATGACTACTCTCATGCCGCTTTTAAACTGTATTTATTTTTACAACGATTGCAATGCATGTTTTAACAACCTATATTAATCGCCCTCGTTGGCGCGGATGAAAGCGTAAATGTGGTCATTCGTGTGGGAGGAAAACCGAAGTACCCGGAGAAAACCCACCTGTCCGATCTGGCGACCACCGTATCATCTCGCATACTTCCCGGTCCGAGGATCGAACCCGGGTTGCATTGGTGATAATTGAGCACGCTAACTACTGTGCTAATCACATGCCGTTGATGCATTTCATTTTGTTTGATCCCTACACTGCACTGAGACACGACGTAGTATGTACGAAACATAGGTGCAGTTACAGGCTTCTTCATTTCGCTTCATTAATTGTTTGTGTTGACTTTAATCACTTGCCCCTCACCGCTATATGTTCGAATTAATTCAAGTGAGGAATCTATCCAGCTAGCTTGCGGTAGATACCCGTGTGTTCGTGCCTGTCTGAAATGCTGCTCGGTTGGGCACCAATGTTCTTCCTCCACCAATAAAAGCTGAAGAGCGCCATGTGACCTAAGCTGTTGGTGCGACTTAAACAATAAACACATACAAACAAAAGCAAAGCATACGTTCACAGTATTGAAGGAAAACCATCGATAAGATTCATGTGAATCAATCTACAAAAGCAAAACTAAATCTAAATCATGGACAATTGTTGTCTGTATGCCACAGTATGTCAGTCATTATGTGTCTGGAACATAACCCGTGAACTATACGGTGAATGAAAAGGAACCGTGATAGAGACACATCAGATGTAGGAACCAGAACTCTCCCGTGTCACACATTCAGAATTATGTCACGGATTAAACGTTTGTCCGGATCATATTAGAATTAATTTAGAACGGGAGATTGCTTTAAGAACGGACAAATTAGAAAAATTACAACTCCCAAGTGGGTAGCGTTTTATAATCAATTAATTCCTACACTTGTAGTTTGCTTGTGTAATTGAAAATAAATAAATGGAAACGATCACCCATAAGTATGCATTGTCCCTTCACTTTTTGCTTTAAAATGTATTGTTCAAACTAGGGATACGTATCCATACATAACTCTTTATTGTACATATATGGAAGGCGAAAGTCTTATATCATTATGTTGTAACATTGTGTAAATGCTTTTTATGTATATACAAGGAAGAAATAAACGGTTACCCGAGAGGGGCCTCAAAATAATATTTAAATCCGATTTAGTTTTTGAATATTCAGTTCTGTACAAGTGTCGTACTGTGTTGTGCTGTTTTATGTATCTCCCCTTTAATCTGTATCGTGTCTTGAGAAATAAATAAACCTTTCACAGCAGCTGAATACGCTACAACTTATTAAAGGCATGAATCGCGAGTTAATATTTTCTATCGGGGTATGAACTACATGGGGGTATTTAAAATGTGTGGAAACGGAAGGTATCCACGTTAGCTTTAAATACGCCCAATGTAAGGCATCCGGCTTCCACACACTTTGAACACGCCCATGTAGTTCATGCTGCGATGGAAAATATTAGCCCGCGATTTATTTCTTATGTATACATTAATTACTCTTTTCAATGATACAGAAAATATAGCACACTTTTGCATTTAAAATGTTTTTAGTCCAGATTTGCAACTTACAGGTTAATAGACCATGCTTGGAACAGCGTAAACTGCAAGACACGCCTTTTTCTCGCGATGAACGCTGTCTTAACATTGCGCATGCACGTAAATTCGAATGCGCATGTCATCTGCATATCATTAGTTTGGAACCCTCATACGAGATCGAATGTATACAATCAGGGCACATACGTTCATTGAAGAAAATGAAATAGCGATGTAAATATTTAGAATTCAATTTGATGAACGTTAAAGAATTATAAGAAAACAAAAGAAAATAATGTGAAACGTCTGGATACTTACTAGTACAATCCATAGGAGACCATAACTCGTCCAGCTTTGATATTTCTGTTTTTAGAATAGTTCTGAAGGAACAAAACATAGATTATTACAACAGGACCTCAATGAGTAAATGGTAATGTTCATTATATGTGTGCACACCACAGCCAGATAGCTGATAGAAGAATACCCCTGAATGGTCATCTCGTACGCAAACGTTGAGGATTAGTTAACACGTTTTATCAACACTTTTATGACTATTAGCTACTTTCTCATAATCAACCCCACTCCACCCCCGAGTGAATGCTGGTGTATAATCAATCCCACTCCACCCCGAGTGAATGCTGGTGTATACTTATATGGAGACATTGGGGGTGAAATACGTTAATAGCAGCAGTGTAGAAGCACAGCAACCCATCGAATCCAGACCCAACAAAAGCCAGACATGTAGTTCATTCACATTTATTGTAGCGAAACAAATTTTTATATTGATCACTCTCGAGACTTCATTCCTAATGGTATCAATCGCCATGAGGAAGAGAGAAGAGGCAATGTGGAATTTAAATGCCTTGTCTTAAGGGCACAATTGTAACTGCTCCAGCAGGGCTCTAACTCCGGGCCTTTCGCACCTGAAGCGAATGCGCTATCACAACTTCCACTATGCCAGACAGTTGCTAATAGCAGAGTCTAAAGTGCTAGACAGACTTACATCTTAAACGGCTCGTCTTTCGACATGTCCTGTAATTTACTAACGATCTTCATAAACACAGTCATCGGGTTCAGGATATCAGTTACTGAAAAATAGAACTTGCTTTCTGTTTATCTTACTTCAAGTTTGAAATAAAATTAAATCGGCAAAGTTCGGAACTAAACGTATCTGAAATCCGTTTGGCGTACTATGTACATACATGATGTAACAACATGAGTTAACAAAAGAGTTGTACTGCACTAGATATATCATGTTGTTGCTAGGAGTTTCAGCTGTGCATATTGTTGCTAGTGTGCAAAACCACAATTATTTGCACGAACTGTTTATTATTGTTATATATAAATAGTAATGTATTATATAAATACTTTAAACTGTTTCTATATATGGCCAAGTGTTTACCATGTAATATATATATATTTGTTTTATGCATAATCGTCTGCTATTTTCGCGCCTAAAATTATCAGTCTCGCTTCGCGCGGGAAATGACTTAAGATTTTAGGCCTAATCTCGGTTTATCGAGGCCGTGGTTGCAGGTGTCCAGTTATGTAATATAAAGGCGACGAACTGGTTTGATGGTGTAATATTAGATAACATAACAGATGTTTTAGGAATAACAGATGTTTTAGGAATTGTTATATCATATAGACACTGATTCAATCGTGTATATAAGAAATGGATTTTAGTAACTAAAATCAGAACACTAAAGCCTACCTCCATGAGAGAGAGTGGCGTGATCTCATTCTATTATATAGAACAGATAAACTGTTTCTATGATACTTAGATATTATGGACATTATAAGAATTATAACTTATAAAGATTTGTCGAATAATTAAATAAAATCGTTCAGCCATAGAAGAAACAGAGAGTTTCGGCGAACCATATCGAAGGTGATTAAAAGTTAATAAATCAGAAACCTTGATTAGATTATAGTGATATTGAGTAATGACGGATTAGAGATACTGGAGTTAAGTATACTGTGTAGCGCATAGTCGGCTCACACAATTGGATTGTTAAATAAGCGTTTAATGATACGATGTATATATATATATATAAATCACTGATTATATATATATATGAAGATCTCTGATGCCAATTTAGACAAGATATTATATAGAAGAAATGTAAGACTGTGTTGAGTTATCATTAATACATATATCGACATAAAAAAAACCCTAGACAACTCCAGCGAGTCTACAATAGGATAGACCCTGGTAAGAGCCGAAGCAACTGAGTCATATACATACAAGAAGAAAAAGGAGAGTTTGCGACAATTGGGACGCTCGTCCGGGATTGGAAATACAATACAATACAAAACATTTTATTGCATGAGATAATAAAATACAATAAAGAAGAAGTGACATATCGTGACATATTGTGAAGGACACTAGAATTTATATATGGAATATTGTGAAGGACACTAGGATTTATACATGAAGAATACAAGGGACTATTAATTAACGTGTGAAAACAGAAGTGCATGCGAGACAGTGTTAGAATTTGGAAATAAGTGAAAGACGTCAACGAATTATTAAATTAATGAAATGGATTAAATTATTGGAAATGTGCAAACTTTGAATATGTGATAAATTATATATTGGATTAACGGACGAGACGGACTTCGGTAAGTACCAGTTTTCTTTTCATAGAGGCTTAAATATTATCATTAAAATTATATTAGTGATTTACTTCCTTTTATTGAACTCAATTCTATAATACATTTGGAGATACATTCTGGGGATTAAAAATTTTGGGAAATAAAAAAATAAAATGGCTACAACTAGGAGGGCTAATAAGGAAACTGAGGGGCCGGTTCACCCCGACTTGCAGACAACAGGTGATGAGATATGGGACAAATTAATGAGACTTCCCTTCTTTAATCAGGCAAATCTGGAACGTCAGGGTGAGATTTACCAGAAAGAAAGAGCGAGAAAGAGGGAGGGAAGAAATAAAACAAAGAAGAAAGAGAGGGAAAGAGAAGAGAAAGAAAGGGACAGGGAGGAAAGAATGCAAAGGGAGAAAATGCTGATGGAGATTCGCCTGAGAGAAATCCAGAGAGATCAGGAATCTCAGCAAAATAACCCCCTCCCTACAGATAATAGGCCCTCTAAGACAAACATTTCTGTTCCTATTTGGACCCAGACTATGAGGCCAGATAAATTCTTCGCAACATGTGAGAGACTGTTCGAAGCTAGCCAGGTCGCCAAACAAACATGGGTGGGCCATATTATAGACAAGTTGTCCGACAAGGCCAGAAATATATATGCCACTCTTCCTGTCCAAGACGCTAATAATTACGATACCCTCAAGGCCGCCATCTTGGATGAATATAGACGCTCACCCACTGTATATAGAAAGAATTTCTTCTCTTGGGTAAAGAAACCTCAGCAGACATATTCCGAATTCATTAAGGAATTAAGGGAGCAAATGACTCTATGGACGGAGAACAGTGATCCGAGCGAGGTCAACTGGATCGAGCTGCTCTTGAGATATAGGTTCGATTCCCAGCTAAGTGATGAGCTTAATTTGTTCATTCTGGATAAGAAAGCATCTACTCTCCAGGAATGTATTTCCCTGGCCGATGAATATAACCTCCATCGCAGATTAGCGCCCAGGACACGGATTAATTCAAATCCGAATTTGAAACCCAGAGATACCGAACACCGACCTCCAGCCCCAAGGCCATATATCCCATCACCCATGTATCGACCCAATATTAGGATAGATAATTCCCAAGCTACCCATAGAACTCCCCGGATAGAAAAATATTGTAGTTATTGTAGGCGTAATGGCCACGGACGAATAGAATGTTGGGCAGATCCCAATTCACCTAGGTACAGGGGTACTAGAAACCTAGCAAACGGACACCACGTGTCAAACACTACTCATAGTTCAGCCTTTATAACCAATGAGCCAGTGAACTCATGTGAAAATACCGAGATGGTAAATCCATTACTTGCCAAATATACAGGTCAAGCACGCATAAATACTAACACCGCACAAGTGACGTATTTGAGAGATACAAGTGCGACAATCAGTTTATTGTCGGCTACTGATCAAACCGCTGATCATTTAGAATACACAGGTGAACGGGTAACAATCCGCGGCGTCAATTATATCCCTGGTAATTACCCGATAGCAAAGATTAGCGTTGATTGTCCAATCTACCAAGGAACATTGAAGGTGGCTGTATTAAAGCACAGATGCACCGCGGGGGTGGATCTTATAATAGGTAACGACTGTGAAACTGCCCCTGTCACTGATTTGATTACCTGTGGCGTGGTTACACGCTCCAATAAGAAAATTATCCCGTTTGATGAAACTGTCACGTCCAACCCAGACTCGGAAAACACGACCGATACAAATCACAATGTCTTACCTTTTCGGAATACAATTGAGATCAATTCCCCCTCTGAGAAAGCCAGTACAGTTAAACCCCAACATATTCCCTCTATTGACGATTTGAGTCCTGATAAATTATTGCAAGAACAGAATAATGACCCGACCTTAGCACCCCTCTGGGAAATGGCTCAAGAAGGAACACCTATTCGGCAAGGATATTACATCCAGCTCGAACCCCGACTACTTATGAGGAGAGAACGAGAACAACCTCAAGACACGTCCAAAGTTCGACCCTGGAAAATATATGATCAGGTGGTAGTTCCACGGGGATTCCGGGATCATATAACGGGACTCGCCCATGACAGTTTAAGTACGGGACACCAGGGACCTAGTAAGACCCTGAAGCGCATTAAGCGCCGCTTCTTTTGGCCGGGAATCCGCGCAGATGTTAAACGATTCTGCCATAGCTGTGGGCCGTGCCAGAGAGCGGGTAAGGGACAGAAAGCCACTGTAGCCCCATTGAAACCCCTGCCAATTATATCCCAACCATTCAAATTTATATCCGCTGATTTCGTTGGACCCATAAAGAAAACTATAAATGGGAACCAGTATATCTTGGAATTTTATTGATCATGCCACTAAATATACAGAATCTTTCCCATGCGCCGCAGCGACTGCTGTTAATGCACAAAAAGCCCTGATCGAGATAATATCTCGACATGGAAAACCCCAGACCCTGTTGACTGACCGAGGAAGCGCTTTCATAGCTGAAACATTCACACGCTTCCTAGCCGAGCACGATATACGTCACTTAACTAGCACGAGTTACAGGCCTCAAACCAACGGATCAATAGAGAAATATAATGGTACATTGAAAACCATGCTTAGAATCCTTGGGGAGAACTCTTTATCGCCTTGGGATGAGATACTACCCTGGCTATTATTTGCATATAGAAGTGCAGAGCACTCTAGCACAGGATATTCTCCCTTCTACCTTCTATATGGGCGCGAACCTAGAGATAATCTAGATTCCACTTATGATCTCTGGGCTAGAAATGAGCGGGATGAAGGGATCCCCATAAATAACTATGTACAAGAATTATGTCATAGATTAGCTAAAGCGTTACGTGACGCCAGCGAGAATGCCCAACAGGCCGCAGATGGTCGTAAAACAAAGTATGACAGAAGTAAGAAAGCGAAAATGCGTGTATTCCAGCGTGGTGAATTAGTGTTAGTACGATTACCGTTAAAAGGTAATAAGCTGAAGAATGCCCTCCAGGGACCATATCCGGTACACGAAAAGGTAGCGTCGCATACCTATATTATATACATGCCTGATAAGAGAGTAAAATACCGTGTTATGCATGTAAACCAGTTGAAGCCCTGGACAGGTAGGGAGGAGGGTGCAGCTCTAGCTGATAGTAGTCCGGTGTACGAGTCCCAAGACCCTACCCTATTAGATTACCAAGCCCCTACGGACATTGAGAAAGAATTCGATTCTTGCAGTCCTCTTGAATCTGTACCTAAGAAAGCCTGGCCGGATATCAGTCATTTAAACCCAGACCACAGGGACGATATTAGTCAGTTATTTGACCGTTACCCCCGTCTATTCTCTGGACAACTGGGACGTTTCCACGGTGTTACCCATGATATTGATGTGCAAGGTGCTTCACCCGTAGTCCAGCCTTACTACCGCATGTCTCCAGAAAAGAAACAAATATTAAAAACTGAGCTAGATCAAATGTTGGAGTTAGGAATTATCCGCCCTAGCAGAAGCCAGTGGGCCTCTCCCATAATATTGGTACGCAAATCAGACTCAGAATGGCGACCATGTATTGATTATCGGTACATTAATGACCTGACTCGAGGAGAAGCCTTCCCCATCCCGAGATTAGACGATCTCATTGATCAGGTCGCAGGTTCGAGTCTGATATCCATTCTAGATCTTAATAAAGGATATTGGCAGATTCCGCTAACCCCTCGAGCTAGTGAAATTGCAGCGTTCATAACCCCCTGGGGCTTGTTTGAACCATTAACTCTCCCATTTGGTTTAAAAAACGGTGGAGTTACCTTCCAGAGGGCCATAAACGAGATAATCGCTCAATCCCCGACAGAACCCATCCGTGATAGATTGTCCGACGCATATCTGGATGATATTGCTGTTCGATCCAATTTATGGTCACAGCACATAAATCACTTGGATTGGACATTTCATAGACTAGAGGATAGTGGTGTTACTTTGAATCCGAAGAAGTGTAAAATTGGGTCTGGAACAGTCAAGTACTTGGGACATGAATTAGGTTCGGGAAAAATCAAACCAATTTCCAGCAAGGTTGAGTGTATTAGTAATATCTCTCCCCCACAGACCAAGAAACAATTACGAGGATATCTGGGATCAGTAGGATTTTACAGGAAATTCATTCCCAAGTTCGCTGAGATCGCCGCTCCCCTGACTGACTTATTAAAGGGCAAGCGATCAGGGAACATCATAACTCAGTGGAGCGATAAACATCAACTTGCTTTCGAATCCTTAAAGAAAGCTTTAACCAATAAACCTATACTGAAGGCCCCTGACTTTAACCAAGAGTTCGAACTCTATACTGATGCTTCCGATTTGGGAATTTCGGCTGTACTGACTCAGACCGTTGACCAAGTACCACACCCAGTAGCATTTTATTCCCGAAAACTTATTCCACGAGAGAAAAACTACTCTACAATAGAGAATGAATTATTAGCTATAGTGGCCGGTATCGAACATTTTCGCATATATGTAAGCACAAGCAAAACACTAATCAATTCAGATCATAATCCCCTTGTATGGTTAAGTAGGTCGAAAACGTCCAATCAACGCCTCTTAAGATGGGCACTGTGTCTCTCAGAATTTAATCTGACCATTAAACATATCAAAGGGATTCAAAATGTTCTGGCAGACTTTCTCAGTAGAGTTCAATGACTGTGATGTTTGACTTAGTAAATGTACTTGGTATTATTTCAGTTGTTCAGTAAATAGTTATTGCCTCTATGATTAGAATGTTGGTACCTAGCGAAAGAAATGCTATTTTAGGACATATTATGTATTGATATTATGATTGTTTTCTACTGTATATTCAAAGGAATGAAGATTTGTAAATCGGCCGATAGCGGGCGATGTCAAACTTCTCCCCGGGTAGGGAGGATTGTGCAAAACCACAATTATTTGCACGAAATGTTTATTATTGTTATATATAAATAGTAATGTATTATATATATACATTAAACTGTTTCTATATATGGCCAAGTGTTTACCATGTAATATATATATATTTGTTTTATGCATAATCGTCTGCTATTATTTTCGCGCCTAAAATTATCAGTCTCGCTTCGCGCGGGAAATGACTTAAGATTTTAGGCCTAATCTCGGTTTATCGAGGCCGTGGTTGCAGGTGTCCAGTTATGTAATATAAAGGCGACGAACTGGTTTGATGGTGTAATATTAGATAACATAACAGATGTTTTAGGAATAACAGATGTTTTAGGAATTGTTATATCATATAGACACTGATTCAATCGTGTATATAAGAAATTGATTTTATTAACTAAAATCACAACACTATAGCCTACCTCCAGGAGAGAGAGTGGCGTGATCTCATTCTATTTTATAGAACAGATAAACTGTTTCTATGATACTTAGATATTATGGACATTATAAGAATTATAACTTATAAAGATTTGTCGAATAATTAAATAAAATCGTTCAGCCATAGAAGAAACAGAGTTTCGGCGAACCATATCGAAGGTGATTAAAAGTTAATAAATCAGAAACCTTGATTAGATTATAGTGATATTGAGTAATGACGGATTAGAGAGACTGGAGTTAATTATACTGTGTAGCGCATAGTCGGCTCACACAATTGGATTGTTAAATAAGCGTTTAATGATACGATGTATATATATATAAATCACTGATTATATATATATTTGAAGATCTCTGATGCCAATTTAGACAAGATATTATATAGAAGAAATGTAAGACTGTGTTGAGTTATCATTAATACATATATCGAAGAAGAAACCCCCTAGACAACTCCAGCGAGTCTACAATAGGATAGACCCTGGTAAGAGCCGAAGCAACTGAGTCATATACACACAAGAAGAAAAAGGAGAGTTTGCGACACTAGGAGCTTCATCTGTGCATATTGTTGCTAGGAGCTTCAGCTGTGCATATTGTTGCTAGAAGTTTCAGCTGTGCATATGACAACGGCAAAGGTTAGTTCGTCAATGTGTGATCACTAATTGATTTTGAGAGGGTTCTGTTTGGAGACGAGGGACGATACATTGACGTGTATATTGTCGGTGGTTGTGGGAGTATAGGGCAGGCTAGCATCCCTACTAACTTCTATTAAATAGTTGATATGAAGGCTTACTGATTGATAAAGGGGATTGCTTGGTGACATGCAGCGGATTTGAACGTTGTACGCCTTGCATAATGACGGTGCGACTAATCAGATATGCAACGGCAGTTAGGCCTACCACGTATTTTGGATGGGGATATTGTTTGGCATACTTAATGAGAAAGTCGTGGGTGGATTAATCAAGGTATCTGTGTAGAGCACCATGTGGGTAGAAAGTCGTGGGTGGATTAATCAAGGTATCTGTGTAGAGCACCATGTGGGTAGAAAGTCGTGGGTGGATTAATCAAGGTATCTGTGTAGAGCACCATGTGGGTAGAAGGTCGTGGGTGGATTAATCAAGGTACCTGGGTAGAGAAACATGTAGGTAGAAAGCCGTGGGTGGATTAACCAAGGTACATGGGTAGAGAAACATGTAGGTAGAAAGCCGTGGGTGGATTAACCAAGGTACATGGGTAGAGAAACATGTGGGTAGAAAGTCGTGGGTGGATTAACCAAGGTACATGGGTAGAGAAACATGTAGGTAGAGAAAGTCGTGGGTGGATTAACCAAGGTACATGGGTAGAGAAACATGTAGGTAGAGAAAGCCGTGGGTGGATTAACCAAGGTACCTGGGTAGAGAAACATGTGGGTATAAAGCCGTGGGTGGATTAACCACGGTACATGGTTAGAGAAAGCCGTGTGTGGATTAACCAAGGTACATGGGTAGAGAAACATGTGGGTATAAAGCCGTGGGTGGATTAACCAAGGTACATGGGTAGAGAAACATGTGGGTATAAAGCCGTGGGTGGATTAACCACGGTACATGGGTAGAGAAAGCCGTGGGTGGATTAACCAAGGTACATGGGTAGAGAAACATGTGGGTAGAATGTCGTGGGTGGATTAACCAAGGTACATGGGTAGAGAAACATGTGGGTATAAAGCCGTGGGTGGATTAACCACGGTACATGGGTAGAGAAAGCCGTGGGTGGATTAACCAAGGTACATGGGTAGAGAAACATGTGGGTAGAATGTCGTGGGTGGATTAACCAAGGTACATGGGTAGAGAAACATGTAGGTAGAGAAAGCCGTGGGTGGATTAACCAAGGTACCTGGGTAGAGAAACATGTGGGTAGAGAAAGCCGTGGGTGGATTAACCAAGGTACATGGGTAGAGAAACATGTGGGTAGAAAGACAGAGTAAGGAATTAAGTTGCACCTTGTCAATATAATATGTTTACTGTATGTAATTTATTCAATGAGAGAGTATGTCTTGATTAATTATAACATTCAAGTCGGTACAGGCACACTATTCATCATATAGTGTTCCGAGAATTATCCTAACATATATTCGTACTTTTCATAATGTTAGTATAAACAGTATTTATTCCAATAATTTTAATTCCAGTAAAACATAACATTTTGAATAATTTGAATTTTTCCAGATTATTCAAAATTTGTAAAAATTGTATTATTCATATTTTTTACAAATTTTTAATTTGAATGTTTCCAAATTTTTAATAATTCGAATGTTTCCAAATTATTCAAAATGTGTAAAGAATGTATTATTCGTATGTTTTATAATGTTAACACAAGAAAAGAAGATTACGTATTTCGGAACATGTATCCAGCCTGTCATTTGCGACTGTGCTGGCACCAGTTACCAAACCTGAAAATAATAGTAAAACGATAGAACTTAATATAAATGATATACAGGTACGTGTGAAGTCTTTAACTGTTTACTTTCCAGAACGAGCCATATATCAGAAGGCTATACAAATGTATAAAACATTACAAGGAGCTGCTCCAGAATGCTTAACCTATTCAACACCAAGTAACTGACATGGACTGGTGCATGATATTATTAGACCAATCAACACCAAGTAACTGACATGGACTGGTGCATGATATTATTAGACCAATCAACACCAAGTAACTGACATGGACTGGTGCATGATATTATTAGACCAATCAACACCAAGTAACTGACATGGACTGGTGCATGATATTTTTAGACCAATCAACACCAAGTAACTGACATGGACTGGTGCATGATATTTTCGACCAATCAACACCAAGTAACTGAAATGGACTGGTGCATGATATTTTTAGACCAATCAACACCAAGTAACTGACATGGACTGGTGCATGATATTTTAGACTAATCAACACCAAGTAACTGAAATGGACTGGTGCATGATATTATTAGACCAATCAACACCAAGTAACTGACATGGACTGGTGCATGATATTATTAGACCAATCAACACCAAGTAACTGACATGGACTGGTGCATGATATTATTAGACCAATCAACACCAAGTAACTGACATGGACTGGTGCATGATATTTTTAGACCAATCAACACCAAGTAACTGACATGGACTGGTGCATGATATTTTAGACTAATCAACACCAAGTAACTGAAATGGACTGGTGCATGATATTTTTAGACCAATCAACACCAAGTAACTGACATGGACTGGTGCATGATATTATTAGACCAATCAACACCAAGTAACTGACATGGACTGGTGCATGATATTTTTAGACCAATCAACACCAAGTAACTGACATGGACTGGTGCATGATATTTTAGACTAATCAACACCAAGTAACTGAAATGGACTGGTGCATGATATTTTTAGACCAATCAACACGAAAATTTCATTTGGCCAAGTTCATTTATCAAATTGGTAACTATGAGACGGTTCATCACGAAGTGACTCATCTGGATCTACACTTTTTGTAAGCCTATTTAGATGTCTGTTGTATTGAAAGGATTAAAATCGTCCTTCAGTGTTATGCCTGATTAGCCAGGGAATAGGCGTTGATATATATATGCCTTGTCCGTCAAATAACTATTTAAATTATTGAACATCCAAAACCGTTAATTGAGCCGGATTGAGTTTCTGATCATATCAACGTTTTGCCAGAAGAAAAAAAGTGACAAATCGACGAACTAGAACCCAGGCTATCTTCTGATATACATCCTAGAATTCTCAAATCAACCTCCGATATCCTGATGAGTTATTTCCCCCTCGTTACTATACTATCGTTATAACAGTACACACTGCTACAGTCATTTTGTTAACATCAATCTGGTTTATTGTGGTGGAGGGGGGGGGGACATATATAATGTCAGTTTTGCAAAAAAGAAAATGTGTTTGATGATCAGAATTATGTGAAGCGTAAACATCTTGGATCTATTGATAGTTTACATAAATTTATTTTAGCTCGATTGCGAAACAAGTTCATACAACTTATATTAATCACTCTCGAGATCGGATTCCTGATATAATCCATCGCCATGATGGAGAGAGAAGATGCATTGTGGAATGTAGATGCCTTGCCGAAGGGCACACTCGTAACGGATCCAGCCTTTCGCACCTGAAGCGAACGCGTTACCACTGCGCTATCACAATAATACTATATATAAAAAATATATAACAAGATTAATTGGGGTTTTAACTCTATTTACATCAATTAATTGTAAATCTCGGACATACTAAAAGAAAATGGTATTCTGACTCGGTTTTTAATTGATTACAACAGTAACCCATTCGTTGCACACTACGTACATGATCACATGTACCCGCTTCTATAGCATGATCACATGTACCCGCTTCTATAGCATGATCACATGTACCCGCTTCTATAGCATGATCACATGTACCCGCTTCTATAGCATGATCACATGTACCCGCTTCTATAGCATGATCACATGTACCCGCTTCTATAGCATGATCACATGTACCCGCTTCTATAGCATGATCACATGTACCCGCTTCTATAGCATGATCACATGTACCCGCTTCTATAGCATGATCACATGTACCCGCTTCTATAGCATGATCACATGTACCCGCTTCTATAGCATGATTACATGTACCCGCTTCTATGGCATGATTACATGTACCCGCTTCTATAGCATTATCACATGTACCCTTGCTTCTATAGCATGATCACATGTACCCGCTTCTATAGCATGATCACATGTACCCGCTTCTATAGCATGATCACATGTACCCGCTTCTATAGCATGATTACATGTACCCGCTTCTATAGCATGATCACAAGTACCCGCTTCTATAGCATGATCACATGTACCCGCTTCTATAGCATGATCACATGTACCCGCTTCCCTAGCATGATCGCATGTACCCGCTTCTATAGCATGATCACATGTACCCGCTTCCCTAGCATGATCACATGTACCCGCTTCTATAGCATGATCACATGTACCCGCTTCTATAGCATGATCACATGTACCCGCTTCTATAGCATGATCACATGTACCCGCTTCTATAGCATGATCACATGTACCCGCTTCTATTGCATGATCACATGTACCCGCTTCTATAGCATGATCACATGTACCCGCTTCTATAGCATGATCACATGTACCCGCTTCTATAGCATGATCACATGTACCCGCTTCTATAGCATGATCACATGTACCCGCTTCTAT
This sequence comes from Archivesica marissinica, assembly GCA_014843695.1. Classification (NCBI taxonomy): domain Eukaryota; kingdom Metazoa; phylum Mollusca; class Bivalvia; order Venerida; family Vesicomyidae; genus Archivesica; species Archivesica marissinica. Next base: position 69,555,702 of record CM026398.1, on the reverse strand, counting down.
AGCATGATCACATGTACCCGCTTCTATAGCATGATCACATGTACCCGCTTCTATAGCATGATCGCATGTACCCGCTTCTATAGCATGATTACATGTACCCGCTTCTATAGCATGATCACATGTACCCGCTTCTATAGCATGATCACATGTACCCGCTTCTATAGCATGATCACATGTACCCGCTTCTATAGCATGATCACATGTACTCGCTTCTATAGCATGATCACATGTACCCGCTTCTATAGCATGATTACATGTACCCGCTTCCCTAGCATGATCGCATGTACCCGCTTCCATAGCATGATCACATGTACCCGCTTCTATAGCATGATCACATGTACCCGGTTCTATAGCATGATCACATGTACCCACTTCTATAGCATGATTACCTGTACCCGCTTCTATAGCATGTTCACATGTACCCGCTTCTATAGCATGATCACGTGTACCCGCTTCTATAGCATGATCACATGTACCCGCTTCTATAGCATGATCACATGTACCCGCTTCTATAGCATGATCACATGTACCCGCTTCTATAGCATGATCACATGTACCCGCTTCTATAGCATGATTACATGTACCCGCTTCCCTAGCATGATCGCATGTACCCGCTTCCATAGCATGATCACATGTACCCGCTTCTATAGCATGATCATATGTACCCGCTTCTATAGCATGATCACATGTACCCGTTTCCCTAGCATGATCACATGTACCCGCTTCTATAGCATGATCACATGTACCCGCTTCTATAGCATGATCACATGTACCCGCTTCTATAGCATGATCACATGTACCCGCTTCTATAGCATGATTACATGTACCCGCTTCTATGGCATGATTACATGTACCCGCTTCTATAGCATGATCACATGTACCCTTGCTTCTATAGCATGATCACATGTACCCGCTTCTATAGCATGATTACATGTACCCGCTTATATAGCATGATCACATGTACCCGCTTCTATAGCATGATCACATGTACCCGCTTCTATAGCATGATCACATGTACCCGCTTCCCTAGCATGATCACATGTACCCGCTTCTATAGCATGATCACATGTACCCGCTTCTATAGCATGATCACATGTACCCGCTTCTATAGCATGATTACATGTACCCGCTTCTATGGCATGATTACATGTACCCGTTTCCCTAGCATGATCACATGTACCCGCTTCTATAGCATGATCACATGTACCCGCTTCTATAGCATGATCACATGTACCCGCTTCTATAGCATGATCACATGTACCCGCTTCTATTGTATGATCACATGTACCCGCTTCTATAGCATGATCACATGTACCCGCTTCTATAGCATGATCACATGTACCCGCTTCTATAGCATGATCACATGTACCTGCTTTTATAGCATGATCACATGTACCCGCTTCTATAGCATGATCACATGTACCTGCTTTTATAGCATAATCACAACTGATATAGTACATGTATATAGTTTCTGATCAGTCGTAATCAGCTAATCATGGTTCGGTGTGTGTTTACGTTTTATTTATAGTCACTACTAGCCCTTATGAACGACGCCCCCTGAAGAGATTAGTCATATACATACTATTTATTATTATTATTATCTATTTTTAGATTTTTTAGGATAGTGCAATGATACAGACAGAGAGACCCATTCCAGATTCTCATCTGGTTCTTTTCCGTGCACGGTGTACAGCACTAACACGAGACCTCGGTTTAAAGTCCCATCTGAAAGACTGTTGATTTTATTAGGGTCAGACGGGGGATCGGACCTGCGATTACCAGTCCAGCGTGTTAACCACTGGACTAGTCTACAGATCCGTCTGCAATCACGGTTCCCCTGTGGTATTGTTTGATATTTACATCGCTATTGCATTTCCTTCTATGAGCCTATGTGCACTGATTGCATACATTTTCGTATGACGGTTTCCAACTAATGATATGCAGCTGACATGCGCACTCGAAGTGACGTGTATGCGCATTCGCAGTGTTCGGCCTCCACTCACTTTAACCACGCCCAATGTAGTTCATACCCCTATGGAAACTAGAAACCCACGATGTATTCCTTATAACATGGTCAAGAAACAGCATTACTATCAACCCATACTCCCGAATGTATAATGTCGTCCAGTGGTTAACACGTGGACTAGTAATCCAGGGATCGCAGGTTCGATCGCCCGTCTGACCATAATAAAAGTAACAGTCATTCAGGTGCTTTACACCGTGCACGTAAAAGAACCACGGGAGACTCTGGAATGGCTCACTGTCTGTATCATTGCGCTATGATCCAAAAATCTAAAATGACTTATCTCTTAATTCAGGAGGCGTCGCTCATATGGGTAACCGGTAGCGACGATAAATAAACGTAAATAACAACAATCTAATGTATAACATATATGTGCAACGAGCAATGTTTAAACTTTATTTATTTTACAAAGATTGCGAAGAAAGTTTTAACAACTTTATTAATCATTCTCGTTGGCGCGGATGAAAGCGTAAATATGGTAATTGGTGTGGGAAACCGGAGTACCCGGAGAAAACCCACCTGTCCGATCTGCCGACCACCGTACCATCTCACATACATCCCGGTCCGAGGATCGAACCCGGGTTGCATTGGTGAGAAGTGAGGGCGCTAACCACTGCGCTAATCGGACAGCCTGAACAAGTACACATATACTGAGAAACATTACATGAACACGACATTAACTGTCAGTGAACTTTGAACAAGAATAAAAACAACGTTTGAAATATATACAATATATACATACCATACATTACAATCATCAAAACACCGACATTCATCATTCTGACGACAGTTTTCTATGTTGATTTTTATTTATATATATATTATATAGTTCATCTGCTGTATTAAACTACGTCCATATCCATCAAAACACAGACATTCATAATTCTGATGTTGATTTTTATTTATATATACTGAGTCAAAAAAGAAACGATACCTGGTGTTTATGTGTCTATAATTTCAACATTTATTAAGAAAATTCTTTGAAAATTCATAAGATGATAGTCCAACATGTTTGAAAGAGGAGTACATAAAGCATAATGAGCCTCCGAAACTGTCTGCTGCGTGATGACGTAATTCGTCGGACAGTGGTCTAATGGAGTTTTCACACAGACGTCAATACCGAGTATGGGCACCATTTGCGTCTCTCACTGCAATGCACCGCCGTCGCATCGAACGGAAGAGTGTCTGAATCTCTTGCTGGTCAATATGTGTCCCATCCTGACGCAAAACATCCCTCAGTTGGTTTAACGTTACCGGCTGACGTCGTCTGACGCGGCGGTCTAACGTATCCCACAAATGTTCTATGGGTGACAAGTCTGGTGACAAAGCAGGCCACGGCAGGGTTTAAATATTGTTCTGCTCCAATAATGTGGTGGAAATCCGAGCAGTATGACACCTGGCGTTGTCCTGTTGGAACAGTGTGACGTTTCTGTTGGCGTTAAAGAACGGCATAACAACTGGCGCAAGGATCTCATCACAGTACCGCTGGGCGTTTAGGTTCCCGTCCACCACTAACAGTTCAGTGCGACTGCCGAAGGTGATACCGCCCCACGCCATAACGCTTCCGCCCCCGAACAGATCGACCTGACGTACACATGCGTCGGCGTAACGTTCACCGCGTCTGCGATATACCCGCTCTCTGCCATCCGCTCGTCGCAAGCAGAACCGCGATTTATCGCTAAACATCACCAAATTCCACTGTAACCGAGTCCAGCGAGCACGTTCCGTCGTCCATTCCCGCCGTACGTCACGGTGACGTCGTGTCAGGATGGGTCCAACGTATGGCCGATAGGCACGAATGCCACGTTCACCGAGCCGGTTCCTGACTGTTTGTGCACTGATGCGAGTGTTGGTCATCCCATGAGTAACGGCAGCTGTGTGCGTAGCAGGTAGGAACCGGTCACGTAAATGTGACGTCCGAATGTGACGGTCCTGTTCACGCGTCGTCACACGTGGTCGACCAGATCTTGGACGGTCGTCCACCGATCCCTGTGTTCGATAACGTCGAAGTAGACGTGTTATCGTGATCCGCGTAACCCCGAGTCGATTTGCGACGTCATGCTGACGTAAACCGCCGTCAATCATGCCAATGGCACGCATTCTCTGATTGCGGTTTAGCCTAGGCATTTTGTTAGAGGTAACAATGGGTATGTAAGTTGTTTTTCCTCGATGATAATGCAATACCAGTATAATAAACCGGTTTTCCGATTTGTACATGTGTTGGAAGTTGTCTTTGTTGAGGAGCATATGCAAATCGGAAATTCGGCGTTCCAGGATTATCGGGTGTTTATTTACCTGTGTTTATGGTTGGCTGACGTTGCAATAAGATACCCGGTACTGATACGTAATACTATATTAAACCTTTCTATGGTTTTATCCGTTTATGTCATTTTTAGTTTGGTATCGTTTCTTTTTTGACTCAGTATATATAGTATATAGTTCATTGGCTGTATTAAACTACGTCCATATCCAGTAATATTATAAAGAGAGACATTCGAAGCTTTGTGTCTAATGTCGTTGATTTCGGTTGTATTTAACATGTTACATATTTACACTTTTGAACATTGCTTCATGCATGTAAAGTTACGTATACTGTGATACCCGAGCGTCTGAACTGAACCGAAACTATACTTCCTCATCGCGGAAGATTTACAAATATATAACCATATATAACCTTCAGGTTAATGGAGACACATATTTGAGATTACTAATCTACGCTATTGATCTTTCGTTTTGTAGGTTTGTTTAAAGTCGACTCCACCGAGGCATGTGGGCGACTGGTTTCTCTAAGACGCTTATATTTCCTACGTTGCCTCTGCAAACATCAAGAGTAACGTAACGTCTTCCTCTGGTCCGGGGTGACAGGTCATGGGGTGTTGCCTGCTTCTTTCGAAAAAGGGTCGCAGGGCCACCCTCCTCACTGTTGGTCATCCCACAGCAGCATATAAACGGATCTGACAGTTAAACACCTGGCCGTCTCAGTCTATCCATACCAACATCATTTGAAGATCCCAGTAGCATACGCTGCTGTCGCGAGATGTATCCTGACTGCGACATGCACGTCGTGGGGACATCTACGCTGCTGATGCGAGATGTGCCCCGACCACGACGTGCACACTGTGATGTTATCTACGCTGCTGCCGCGAGATGTGCCCTGACTGCGACGTGCACGCCATGAGGAGATCTACGCTGCTGCTACGAGATGTGTCCCGACTGCGACGTGCACGCTGTGAGGAGATCTACGTTGCGGCCGCGAGATGTGCCCTGACCGCGACTTGCACGCCGTTAGGAGATCTACGTTGCGGCCGCGAGATGTGCCCCGACCGCGACGTGCACGCCGTGAGGAGTTCTATGCTGCTACTACGAGATGCACCCAGACTGCGTCGTGCACGCCGTGAGGAGATCTATGCTGCTGCTACGAGATGTGCCCCGACTGCGATGTGTTCGCCGTGAAGAGATCTACACTGCTGACGCGAGATATGCCCTGACAGCGATGTGTACGCCGTGAAGAGATCTACGCTGCTGCCGCGAGCTATGCCCTGACCGCGACGTGTTCGCCGTGAAGAGATCTACGTTGCTGCCGCGAGATATACCCTGACTGCGACGTGTATGTCACAGGATGAAATGTTAATGTTTTATATTCACGCGGACCATAACTTGTAATATAAATAAATACCATCAACTACCACTTGTCCCTGTGATTCTCTTTAGATCATTACCATATGTCCCGTTATTTTTGTTCTTCCCACTTATCCTCAACTCCGATAGCCTATACTCTAACTGTTACTAACCCGGCACATGTAACTCGATCTACCATGTCCGGATACCTTGTGCAATGCTTTGTTGCACTTGTTATCTCGACGTTGTTGGGTCGAGTTACGATCACAATAAATATCTATGATATATATGAATAACTGTGTTGTTTCAGTTATCTACCCAGCATACCCACAGCGGACCCTCAATAAATGTATGCCGACTGGGCTACGTCGACATTGGCGCCCACGTGTGTGAAGCTGTGAAATACTGAATCGTCTACCAGACACCAGTCAACATGCCGCTAGATTGTATGTTCAACACACTGATTTGCATATGAATCAGATTACACGACTCAGATGTTTAGACCTGTGTCATAGTGGATACTCCAGTGTAGGTGTGTCATATGTTCGTATAAAACGGGAAAGGATTTGATTGGATTATACGAGTGCGGTATTATTCATATGACCGATGACCTGTTTCCCGCGACAACCATGATGATTTCATTGGTACTACCTTGTCATGTGACTTGTGACAACTGATACGCCATTATTTGTTGATAAACATTGTCACGTGTGTGCGTACCTTCGTTTATTTGGATCCACAATCTAGATCTATATTAACTATAGAACTACAGTAAACTCGAGACGTCGAGTATAGGATATATATGACTCCGAAAGCTAGCATACGGAATTCATACCTCATCGATGGATCGTCGTCGGATTTGTACCACGGAGACTTTGAAACATTTCGCTTCAAGTGAAACTGAATGCCTTGACATTCAGAGTACGCGTGTGTTGTTTATTTGTTTTATAGTGCAGTGTAAGTGTGCATCGGATTATATTTATTGTGTATATTGGATTAATTGTAAAACGGATTAATTGGATAACATTGACTCGGTAAGATGTTTGATTGTTGTATTTGTTAATTGTATTACTAGTCTAAGCGTAATTATTCTAATTGGTATTGCAAGTTATTTTTGGATGGTACCTATTTTTGAACCATACTAGTGTGATTCTTATAAAACACTTATAAAACAACTAACAAAAACATATACACCCCTATATTACCAGATAGGCCGTATACCTGACTTATATAAATAGTCTTCACTATATTTCCCCAAGATCCTATATAGAGCAGTTGGTAGAGTGTCGATACTGAGATACTGTATATTGCAGGTTCGAGACTTGTGATATCCACAATATTTTTTTTGGTATTGATGTTTTCATTTTGTATACTCAGACAGAATATACATAATGAGATATCATTGACGACGTCTGTGAAGTACTATTAATTATGAGTCTTTTTGCATAACCAGCATAAAGAGACATAATTATACTATTTGGGGTTTATTCTTTTAGTAATTAATATTACTTTGAGAATATATAGGTTGAAACATCATTGAAGTGTTGATGTAGTTGAAAGTTTTCGGCGATATATCGCGTTATAGTTTGTAAAATATTACAGGTAATCAAATTAGCTGTAACATTTGATAAACTCAATATATAAAAAGGTACTTTGCGCTGCGCTAGTAAACCAACATTTTCGCTATGTACAAGTGAAGTACTAGGTGTTAAATCCTGCAGGCGCGTTTATTTTATACACAGAGAGAAGATATCAGTTTTATATCTGTTGGATTGGTGGCGTAGTGGATGCGAGCGTTGTCTGTCTGTTGGCGGTTCAAATCCAAGTGGTGATTATTTTTTGAACCCGTTTTTTTTAAATTTTTTGCAAGGCGTATAGTAATAGTGTTAAACACTATTCATTAATACAGTTCTTGTACATGGTATAATAGTGAGAAATCGCTATATATTGTCCTTATTGTGAGCGTGGTGTGTTATATATAGTATCACAGTGTATGTGTGCTATATATTGTTTGTTTGACATTTAAGTTGTTTTAAGTGCATCTATCATGGCGGAGGCTTTAAGCGAACGGGAATTGCGGCGGATTTTTAGAGATAGAATACGAGAAAGGCAGATACAGGAAGACCGAGATAGGCAGCTACAGATAGAGAGAGAGAGCGAGATAGGCATATACTAGAAGAGCGAGATAGGCTACAAGAAGAACAAGAACGACATGAGAGCAACGACAGTGAGAGCGATTTTTCTGAATTAGACACCATAGATGAATTTCTGCATGAACAGTCAGCTAGAGATATAAAATTAATGCACAAGAATACAACGCCTAGCATGCGTTCCCAAACTGATCATAATGTAGACAGCAACTTGGCATTTATAGACCAACAGATAGAACTGTTAGACATTGCATCAATAGAAAGTAGTCATGGTGCAAATCAAAATACTAAATTTCATGAGGAAAACCAGAGTAAAGAGAAACGGAGAAGCTATGAATATAGTAGACTGACATCAGAAAGAATAGATAGTGAGAATATTGAAGAGATGAATAGACACTCTTATAATAGAGATGTAATAACTAGTGAAGGTGGTAGTTATACAAGATATAACACAGCACGAAAGGATGCGACAATGATAGACAAGAGAGAGACAAATGTAAGACAAGTGAAAAAGAGTAAACAACATGAGATAGATACGGATAGAGATCTACTGAAAGTTAAAAGTGAACGTATGGAAATTAGAAGTCAAGCTAGTAGATATGAAAGAGAAAGTGTAAAATTAAGGAGATTGCAACTGGAGGAAGACAAACGACAACATCTAATTATAGAGAGTGAAAGAAGATTTTGTGAGGAAATTGAAAACAAGAGAGCAGCAGAATTAGATTTGATTGATAAAATAAAAATATTGGAGGACCAGGAATATGAGCTATACAGAACACGAAATGAAAATGAACAGCTTGAATTGAACATGGTGGCAAAAATGGAACAAGATGAATTGTTAGATAGAAAAGTTAAACTTCTGAAAGAGAAAGAAAAACTGTTGAGTACAAGATTAAATATGCAGGAGAGTAGTAGCTGTGTTCCAATGAGGAAACAACAACATGCGATTGGTGATAAAACTGGACGAGACAATTACCCAGAGTTCAAATTAGGTTTACCTAAGATACCAGTTTTTAACGGGAAGCACTTCGAACAATGGAAGATGGAAGTGACATATCTGATTAGAACAAAGTTGTACCCGGATTATGTAATTGTCCAAACCGTCAGAAATTCATTACAAGATGAAACACGACAGATTCTTCTGACATTGAAACCAACGGCATCTACGATAGATATCATTGAGAAACTTAGTGACATTTACGGTGATATTAAGACTGGAGATAAAATAGTACAGGATTTTTACTCAGCAGTACAAGGAGAACCAAGTTCAATATGGGGCGTGAGAATTGAAACCTTATTCCAGAAAGCCGTAGAGAAGGGAGAGATAGATGAAATGAGGAGAGATATCAAGTTGAAGGAAAGGTTCTGGAGAGGCCTTAGATCAGAAAAGTTAAAGATTGCAACAAGAGTGTCTTATGAATCAACAGATACATTCGAGAAACTACGAAGGAAAACACGATTAGAGGAGGAAGAAGATAGAAAAGACCGAATTGGAAGCGAAGCCGCTCATGTTAAAGTGAATCAAATAGGAAAGACCGATGAGAAACTCCAAGAACTGCTGGATAGACTGAAGACAGTTGAAAGTGAACTCAGAAAGTTAAAAGGATGTACATCAAGCTCCAATTACCAAGAAAATTATAACCTAAGACAACCATACAGAGGTGGATATAGAGGTGGATATAGAGGTGGATATAGAGGTGGATTCAGAGGTAGAAACAGTAGATATAGAGGTCAGTCAAGGTATGAGGAAAGGTTCGAAGAGAAAGACATTGTTGAAAAGCAGAACAATGAAGCTGAACATTTAAACGGGAAGCCACTTCTGTCGGAGCGCTCGATGGAAGTGAAGAAGTAATGCGCCCAAATAAAGTCAGAACAAATTTTCGACAAAGGCTGATAGGCAAGTCGAGTGAAAATACCATATTCGTGGATAATGTAGAAGTGAAGGCACTGATTGACACCGGATCCATGGTCAGTACAATATCCGAAAGTTATTACCATCAAATGGAAAACAGACCAGATTTACGAAACATGGATGACTTCGAATTAAATGTAACAGATGCAAATGGAAACGATTTACCCTTTCTTGGCTATATAGAAGCTGAAGTTAGAATTCCTAACAGTGAGCCAACAGGGTTGTTTGTACCATTTCTTGTAGTTAAGACTACTGAATATAATAAAAATATTCCAATAATAGTTGGTACAAATATAATACGGGAATGTGCCCGATTGTATGATACCTTATCACCAGAAGATATGGAACCGCCATTAGAGTGGAAAACAGCATTTGAAGTTATTAGTCAATCATGTGTCGGAAATCTGAAAGCAACTAAAGATATAATTCTTAAACCAATGGAAGTGAAAACAGTGACCGGATTGGTTAGAAAGAGATACGATGTCGAGTCTGCTGTTACAGAAGACACTGAGAAAGCTGGACCTGACAAACCGACAGTATGTCCTCGTGTTGTCACACTGGGTAACCCAGGTAAAACGGCCAGAATTCCAGTGAGAATATTTAACCTGTCAGCTAAGACAATGACCATACGCGCGAAATCAACTATTTGTCAGCTACAGGAAGTTGATATATTGCGTAATGTTCCCATGTTTGGAAATTCATCTTCAGATCAAGCATTGTTCCCTGGAAAAGAAACAAATGTCACCAGCGGAATTCCGGTTGTTCATCAACAAACTGAAATGGAATCTACAAGTACTAATACGATACATCAGGATATTGAAAGTCAAATTAAAACCACATATGGAGTTGATCTAAAAGATTCCGATCTATCTGCTGAACAAAAGGTGAAAGTTCAAAAGCTTTTTGAAAAATGGAAATCGGTGTTTCCAAAGACACCTATGGATTTGGGTCACACTTCAGCGGTGAAACACAAAATTGAACTTACCAACAATGAACCGTTCAAAGAACCATACCGTAGAATTCCACCAGCACTGTTTAATGAAGTGAAGCAACACTTACATGAGATGCTTGAGGTTGGTGCTATACGTGAGTCGAAGAGTCCATGGTCTTCCAACGTGGTCATTGTTCGGAAGAAAGATGGCACCATTCGCTTTTGCATTGACTTCCGAAAGCTAATGGCAAGAACGAAGAAGGATGCGTATGGTATCCCACGGGTGGAGGACACATTGCACATGCTTGCAGGGGCAAAATACTTCACTAAATTGGACATGAAGGCAAGTTACTGGCAGGTCGAACTCCAGGAGGAAGATAAAGAGAAGACAGCATTTCAGGTTGCAGGTCTCGGCTTTTACGAATGCAACCGGATGCCATTTGGCTTATGCAATGCTCCGGCCACATTCCAACGCCTCATGGAACGCTGCATGGGAGACCTCAATCTGAGAGACTGTCTAATCTATCTCGACGACATTGTTATCTTCAGTCAGGATATCGATTCACACATCGACCGCCTCGATTTAGTATTTCAACGCCTTGCTGAATATCAACTAAAGATCAAGCCATCAAAGTGCGAATTTTTTCAGAAAGAGACGACCTATCTTGGACACGTAGTTTCTGAAGAAGGCATTAAAGCTGATCCGAAGAAATCGGAAGTTGTGAAACATTGGCCAACTCCGCAAACAGTTAAGCAGGTTCGGCAATTTCTCGGATTCGCTGGATACTACAGGCGATTTATAAAAGGATTTTCTGCAATAGCCAGGCCGTTGAACAACTTACTAATTGGAATCCCCACTACGAAGCAAATGTCTCGAAAAAGATCAAGCGAACTCCATTCAAGTGGGATGAGCCGCAACAACGGGCTTTTGACAACATCAAAGAGCAATTGACTAGTCCTCCTATACTGGCATACGCCGACTATTCGAAACCATTCACCCTCCACGTTGATGCATCGTCTGTTGGACTTGGAGCTGTTCTATACCAGAAACAAGGAGATCATGACAGAGTGATCGCCTATGCTAGCCGCAGCCTGAAGCAAAGTGAGACAAATTATCCGGCTCATAAACTCGAGTTTCTCGCCCTCAAGTGGTCTGTTACTGAAAAGTTTCATGACTACTTGTATGGCGCGAAATTCGAGGTGGTGACTGATAATAATCCACTTACATACGTAAACAGTACAGCTAAGTTGGACGCTACAGGTCATCGCTGGCTAGCCGCTCTTTCCAATTACAACTACACTGCCAAATACCGGAAGGGTAAATATCATATTGATGCAGACGGACTCAGTCGGATAATTCCACGTGAAGTCATACAGGCAGTCAACAACGCAGCAACAGCTGACACGACACCTCTTGCAGACACAATCCAAGACCCTGACAACCCTATGCCACAAACGGATGTCAACAGTTATAATGATCTATTGCATGCTTACAGCTTGTCGTCAAAGGACTGGAGTGCAGCACAGGCCCAGGACCCCATATTATCAAAGATTGCGGAACATATTAGAAACGGAACCAAACCGGCTCAGCCGATGGACGGATCTGTATATCTCCGTGATTGGCCCCATTTTATTGAACTTCAGGGGGTACTTTATCGTAAAACATGTGGGTCTGATGCAGAACGACTGCAATTACTCCTGCCTGAAGCACTTCGTTCAGATGTCTTTAAGGCTTTGCATGATGACCTTGGACACCAAGGACAACATCGCTATTCAAAGAACGATTTTATTGGCCTGGAATGGGCAGCTTTATAGCAGATAGCGTCAGGAATTGCGACCGCTGTATCCGACGGAAAGCTCTGGCATCCACAGCTGAGTTGACACCAATACAATCTATGGCTCCAATGGAAACTGTTTGCATAGATTACTTTGTCTTTGGAACGATCCAAGGGTGGATTTGAAAACATCCTTGTCTTGACGGACCATTTCACCCGATACGCCCAGGCATTCCCCACACGCAACCAGACTGCAAAGACGACCGCTCGTGTTCTGTTTGAAAATTTCGTAGTCCATTACGGATTCCCTGCTAGAATCCACAGTGATCAGGGCCGGAATTTTGAATCAACACTTATCAAGGAGCTTTGTAGTCTGGCTGGTGTGGAGAAAACTAGGACTACACCCTATCATGCTATGGGAAATGGAATGGTTGAAAGATTTAACCAAACACTACTAAAAATGCTTGGTACTCTGGAAGAGCATCAAAAGTCGGACTGGAAGGCTCATGTTCCGGGTCTGGTGCATGCCTACAATGCTACTCAGCATGATAGTACGGGTTTTTCACCGTATTTTCTAATGTTTGGCAGGCACCCTAGGCTCGCTATTGATGCTTTTCTAGGATTACCTAAAGACAGTTTAACTTCAGGTCTACGTTCTGAGTACGTAGTTAAACTACACCATCGTCTACGTTCTGCTTATGCGAAGGCCCGGGAGATAGCCGCCAGAACGTCGTCATCGAATAAGTCTCGCTATGATGAGAAGGCTCGCAGCACAGTGCTTTATCCAGGAGATCGTGTTCTTGTACGTAACGTAACTATCCGTGGAAAACAGAAACTCGCAGACAAATGGGAGAATCACCCATACATTGTACTTCGTCAGCCTATTGAGGACATGCCTGTCTACGAAGTTAAGCGTTAGGGCTCACGATTCAAAAAGTCTCGGACACTTCATCGTAACCTTCTCCTTCCGTGTATGACTATCACAGACAGAATAGAAGAATCAGCGCTGACAGATGATGAGATAAACACGGATGCAGTCGATGATCCACTTGAAGCAGATGGAGAGCATGATTTGGACATGGATGATACGGGCAATGCATTTATCAATGCATCTGAGGATGAAAGTGACAAAGCAAGTGTCCAGCCTGTTCGTCCATATATTATCCCCAGGAGACGGAAGCCTGGAGATATGGGATTGTCTCCACCATGCAGACCAGTAAGACAGCACAAGCAACCGAAGTGGATGACGACGGGAGATTGGAAATTGTGACAAGCAACAGCACAGTTCAGCCTACATGATAGAAGTGATGATGTGTATTATATTTAATGATGTGTAGTATGTTGTGAACTAGTGTATGTGTGTGTATACTTGTTCATTTTACCATAGCCAAGTCTAGAGAATTATATATAACATTGAATGTTGGCTATTTAATATTGAACTTACGTCGCCCTTAGTTTTTGGTGAAGTAGTTGATTATATTGTTGAACGAGACAATTGAATGCACTGCAGTAGTGTAATATATATTACTAATGCTGGATGTATGTATGTATGTATGTATATATGTATTGTGTATGAACATGTATCCGACCGAACCTTATTGTTGCATATTGCAGCGCTGTGTTCTTAAATCTGCTGTGTTAAGCAATACTAGATACATCTTGTACCTAGTTGAAGAAATTCCCTGCGTGAGACTGTAATACTACCAATGGTAGTGTACACATGAGTTGTAGCCCAGCCAACGTGTTTACCCTTGTTTTATGAAATTTCTTAGAATTTCCATTCTTTTATTTTAGTTCATTTCTTTAGTTTGTTTTTTTGTTTATTTCAGGCTGATGTACAGAAAAGTCAGGAGCCTTTTTCTCCAACCAGAGGAAATATGTCACAGGATGAAATGTTAATGTTTTATATCCACGCGGACCATAACTTGTAATATAAATAAATACCATCAACTACCACTTGTCCCTGTGATTCTCTTTAGATCATTACCATATGTCCCGTTATTTTTGTTCTTCCCACTTATCCTCAACTCCGATAGCCTATACTCTAACTGTTACTAACCCGGCACATGTAACTCGATCTACCATGTCCGGATACCTTGTGCAATGCTTTCTTGTACTTGTTATCTCGACGTTGTTGGGTCGAGTTACGATCACAATAAATATCTATGATATATATGAATAACTGTGTTGTTTCAGGTTAGTTACGTTTATTATCTCGTTATATGTATCTTTATAACATACTTACTGTGACTGGGACATGTAAGAACTATGTGTTTATTAACTGTGCATTTCTTCACCATATATGTACATAGCCTGGTGTATCTTATACATTTTGTAATACCTTGTGCAATGCTTTGTTGCACTTGTTATCTCGACGTTGTTGGGTCGAGTTACGATCACAATAAATATCTATGATATATATGAATAACTGTGTTGTTTCAGTTATCTACCCAGCATACCCACAGCGGACCCTCAATAAATTTATGCCGACTGGGCTACGTCGACATGTACGCCGTGAGGAGATATACGTTCCTGCCGTGATATATGCCTCCACCGCAACGGTATATCATTATTTAGGGACTTATTTAACTCTTTCAGCGCCGAATAAATTCAGAGCATGTGCAAACAATATAGATCCAGATCAGCCGCGGCGTAACGCCGCGTCTGATCAGGATCTATGTTGTTTGCTATTCGGACAGGTGCTTCAGCTCCACTGTCTGAAGAGCAACCAGCATATAGCCTGATCAGACGGCATGTTCTGTTCTGTCCGATCGGGTTCTCTACATTTTTTACAAAGTCGCTTTTATGCGACATTGGCGGTGAAACAGTTAAACTTATTTTAGTGTCATCAATGTACATTAGCACATATAATACATACAGTGGTATTGTAGTATAGGTAGCGTTATAAGAGACCATAGCAGTAACTACAATTCTTAATATACCTTACTAGCTCGAACAGATAATCAAACGCAATACAAACAGTTGTCCATGTACTGGGCTGTCCGATTAGGGCAGTTGTTAGCGCACTCGCTTCTCACCAATGCAACCCGGGTTCGATCCTCGGAACTGGAAATATGTGAGATGGTACGGTGGTCGCCAGATCGGACAGGTTGGTTTTCTCAGGGTACTCCGGTTTCCACCCACACGAATGACCACATTTACGCTTTCATCCGCGTCAAATCCCGACCGCCTCAAACATTCTGCAAACAAACATCCATGTCCACACATTCTACAAAAAAAATCAACAGAAACGCCCATCCACAGTACAAGGGAGACAACACAGGCATCCAACATCAAGCACATTTTCACACACGAACTTCCCGGTTCACGCATGCACCGCACCCCGCTCGATCCAGAAAGGTACAATTACACTAATATAATGTTATCTACATATTTACAGATAGGATCCAAAACACATTACAGCTTGATATAATCTTCTTTATAAAATAGAGGTATTAAATTTAAAATACTGAATTTGAAAACAGGAAAATGGATGCAAGCTTGCATGGCATATATTCATCGAAGATAATACAGTACCACAGGGGAACCATGATTACAGACGGATCTGTTGTCCAGTGGTAAACACGTCGGACAGGTAATCCAGGGATGGCAGGTTCGACCTCCCGTCTGACCCTAATAAAATGAAGTCATTCAGATGGGACTTTAAACCGAGGTCTCGTGTCGGTGCTTTACACCGTGCACGTAAAAGAACTAGAGGAGACTCTGGAATGGGTCTCTGTCTGTATCATTGCATTATCCTCCACAAATCTAAAATGACTTATCTCTTAATTCAGGAGGCGTCACTCATATGGGCAAGCGGTAGCGACGATAAATAAACGCAAAAAAACACACATGACATGCATTATATAAATAAAACATTATATAATTGCATAGTATTAACTTTACATGACTACAGCTAGTTCGTCTTCTATGCACAGACACTATGCACATACACTATGCACATACACTATGTACATACACTATGCACATACACTATGCACATACACTATGTACATACACTATGCACATACAATATGTACATACACTATGCACATACACTATGCACATACACTATGTACATACACTATGCACAGACAATATGCACATACACTATGCACATACACTATGTACATACACTATGTACATACAATATGTACATACACTATGCACATACACTATGTACATACACTATGCACATACACTATGCACAGACACTATGTACATACACTATGCACATACACTATGCACATACACTATGTACACACACTATGTACATACACTATGTACTTACACTATGCACATATACTATGTACATACACTATGCACACACACTATGCACATATACTATGCACACACACTATGTACACACACTATGCACACACACACTATGCACATATACTATGCACATACACTATGTACATACACTATGCACATACACTATGTACATACACTATGTACATACACTATGCACTTACACTATGTACATACACTATGTACTTACACTATGCACATACACTATGTACATACACTATGTACATACACTATGCACATACACTATGCACATACACTATGTACACACACTATGTACATACACTATGCACTTACACTATGCACATATACTATGTACATACACTATGCACACACACTATGCACATATACTATGCACACACACTATGTACATACACTATGCACACACACACTATGCACATATACTATGCACATACACACTATGTACATACACTATGCACACACACACACACTATGCACATATACTATGCACATACACTATGTACATACACTATGCACACACACACTATGCACATATACTATGCACATACACACTATGTACATACACTATGCACATACACTATGTACATACACTATGCACACACACACTATGCACATATACTATGCACACACACACTATGTACATACACTATGCACACACACACTATGCACATATACTATGCACATACACTATGCACATACACTATGCACATACAATATGCACATACACTATGCACTTACACTATGCACAGACATACATGGATACAAATAGCTGAATATGAACTGATCCAGACTTGGAATGACATACTGACCTTGTGTGTTATGACTATTATGTTCTATGATATCTATTCGTATGGAAGGTCAGTCATTCCAAAATTGTCATTTTGCACACTGAAATCATCATGTTCGTACACAGAGCTCTGTCGAGCTTTTTCATATAACTGGACATATTGCACTTTATTCATCTCATGTTCGTACACAGAGCTCTGTCGAGCTTTTTCATATAACTGGACATATTGCACTTTATTCATCTCAGACTTCGATGCATTACTGTCAATCACGCTGAGTACATGCGGCTTTCCATTGCCAGTAGCAATTTTATCAACAACATCGTCTGAAATCGTTAAACATGCGCATTGTTCGCAGTCATCCACGACTACAACTGTTTCTTTCTCAACATCATTTGGCTGTTTTATAGATACAGCAGATTCAGTTTCAGTTTTCACCATGGTTGATTCAGTTTCCGCCATCAGCACGACTTGTTCAGTTTCCGCCATCAGCACGACTTGTTCAGTTTCCGCCATCAGCACGACTTGTTCAGTTTCCGCCATCAGCACGACTTGTTCAGTTTCCGCCATCAGCACGACTTGTTCAGTTTCCTCCATCAACACGACTTGTTCAGTTTCCGCCATCAGCACGACTTTTTCAGTTTCCATATTTAGCACAGCTTGTTTACTTTCCAGTTTCATCGCTGATTGTTCAGATTCCACCTCCAACACGGCTGATGCAATTTCTTTATTCGAATGAGTAGCGTTTTCCAAACGCTGACCACTTAACGTAAGATTTCGTTCAAGCGTGTGTTTCTTCAGAACCTGAAAAGGAATGCATTGAATGAAAATCAGTTTAAGTGACATTGCATGGTTGACATAGATACAACTATTTGCTAACATTATTGATATAGAACTTTGAAATATTTTAATATTGTTTACATATTTCTTCATGAAATGAGTACATTTAAAGACCATCTAAAATACAAGCGAAAATCGTTTGCATTGATAGACACATTCATAGAGAAGTTTTAGTATTACTACCATTCAAAGTTCTGAGCTTATTTTAATACAATTAGATTATAAAGAAAACTACATGCTCATCTGATTCAATGTATAAATTTGTTTAAATGCTTAAAGCAGCATTACATCGTAATAAAGGATGTTTTGGGTAAAATATAAATACTAATGTGTGTGTGTTTACAAAAATCGAAATAGTCGCTCAGAAACGATAAAATTCCAATAAATTTAAACGCGAATTGTATACGCGAATTTGTTTATCAACACACGAAATGTAAACACGCACAGCGCGCATGCGTGAAACAACGTATATATTTTGAACATGAAAGACTATCTATCTATCTATCTATCTATCTATCTATCTATCTTCCTCTAATGTCGAACCCTTCGCGGGGATGTAGAAATGTCCCTAAAAGACTTAGCTAACAGAGGTATGAATCAACATATCAAGTAATTTAATTAAAAAGACAACGTGGGATAAATGGGGACGATGTATTCCGGTTGTAAACAAGTGCGTGACCGGTCGACTCGGAAAGTCCTATTTTCGGTTTCGAGTTTGTTTTATCGCAAAAAACACTGTTTACCAAATGAGCATAAGCATACAAAGTATAATGTTAGAATGTGTAGCAGCATTGCTACCCATATGTAAAAATTGAATTTTTCAAATATCTTTTATTCCATACGATGCTTTAAGAGATTGCTTATAAGAGATTCGTTGTTATATTGAAATTGTCAAACTGTAAATATAATAAATGTTGTTATGTAAATGTTGTTATATTCTAAATAAAAGAACTTTGAAATAGTAAGATGTAGGTAAATAATATACCTTTAGCGTGGCTGTTTTACTTGCCCCTTCCCATTTGCCTTTAAACGGTTCGTCTGTTTCTTTAAAACACCTGTACAATTAAATGTCGAAGAATAATGTTTGAAGATATAACCTTTAAATCAAATGTATAGTGTATGCTTTAAGACAAAGAAGCAATATTGAACATTGGCAACTATCCTTATGATAAGCATTTAGTTTAATAGTTTAATAATATTTTATTTGCTCTATACATATATATAATCAACACATTCTACACAATTATTCATATATACAAGGAAATACAGGCAAAAAGGGTTGGACAACAAGTTCTGACAACATTAGTTTAAGTCCTTCTCCTGATAAGCATTTCATACCCCACGTACAAGTAGGTGGGGGAGAAGAATTATATAATGATATACTTCATTCTAATACTTTTTCTGTATTTTGATTATGTGTGATGTATGCATTGTTCAATATGTATTATATTGGGAAATAAAATATGTTTAAACTACAAGTATCATCAGATGGACTCTGGTGCATCAAAATCAATTACAGTAACTGTGTACACCGTCTAAAGCTGGAACATATATTAAACATAGGAACACGTGTAACTGGGCCTTCTTACTAGGACTATGGTAAGGCCTATCTTATGAATGAATAGACTATTATCATGTAACATTATAAATGGTTACAATAAGCCAATTATCTTGAGACTTTGTGAGTGTTTTACGTTTATTTATCGTCGCTACCGGTTGCCCATATGAGCGACGCATCCTGAATAGATTAGTCATTTTAGAAAATGTTGGAGGATAGTGCAATGATACAGACAGATACCCATTCCAGAGTCTCCTCTGGTTCTTTTACGTGCACGGTGTAAAGAACTGACCCGGATACCTCGGTTTAAAGTCCCATCTGAATGGCTGTTTTTTATGGCCAGACGGGGGATCGAACCTGCGATCCCTGGATTACCAGTCCAGTGTGTTAACAAGTGTGTTAACCACTGGACTACAGATCCGTCTGAATCATAAGACATTATACCCGATTACATTTTTAGTTTAAACTTTATATTTATTTTACAACGATTGCGAAGCAGGTTTGAACAGCTTATATTAATCACTCTCGTTGGCGAGGATGAAGGCGTATATGTGGTCATACGTGTGGGAGGAAACCTGAGTACCAGGAGAAAACCCACATGTCCGATCTGGCGACCACTGTACCATCTCACATACTTCACGGTCCGAGGATCGAACCCGGGTTGCATCGGTGAGAAGCGAGCACGCTAACCACTGCGCAAGTAACATTACAACCAATGTTCATAGCACAGCTGATTCGGTTTCCGTTTTGCCCATGACAGTAATACATGTACCCGATTAACCTACGTTCAAAATAGATTTATTTTATTTAGTATTTCTTTATATATGCTTAATATAATAGTATTATGAAAATGCCTGAGACTAGTGTCTCTATCCTGCAACATCATATATAGATGCTGAGACAGGCGTTAATCATAATCATACTTCCAGTCGATATAAATACATGTAGTGTTATTGCCTGTCACTATATGTTAATCCACTTGTTGCATACAAGTACGTGTAGTACGTTTCGTAACTTTCTTACGGAGGTTGATGCATCCAAGTACTGGTTAACCGCTGGAGCCTGCCCAGGAAACGTGTTGTTAGGTAAACTGTCCGCCGGCGATATAGCCCAAAATGGTGCCGATGTAGGCGTAAAACCCGAAATATAACATATAAAATATTTCTTACGGAGGTTGGTGCACCCAAGTACTGATTAACCACTGGAGCCTGCCCAGGAAAGGTGTTGTTAGGTAAACTGTCCGCCGGCGATATAGCCCAAAATGGTGCTGATGCAGGCGTAAAACCCGAAATATAACATATAAAATATAACATAACGTTTCGTAACACTTACATTTTCTTGCCTCTTTTCAGTTTCAGAATGAAGAGAATTAGCAGTACCAATGCTATTCCGGCAACAAAACACAGGCAACCAGTAACAACCAGGTCGGTGCCCGAGAAAGTGGTACCTAAACATAAACAAGTCATGAACTACTTTTTTTAATATTTAATTATTGCATTTCCTTTGATGAACCACAGACGCTTGGGGTCTGGACAAATGTTTGCGGGTTCAAAACCACACAATTTTCTTCTCTTTTTTTTTGTTTTTAAGAACACTATGATACACTATAGGCTTGACATTATACATAAAACATGTTTACGTCATTCCAAGCACGTATAAAAATGACACCCCGTCACTATCAAGGCTATATACTGTATATAAATGTTCCAAAACAATAACCCGAAACCACTTGTCCAGACCCCAAGCGTGTTTATCTGTGTAATCAACTGTCTATGGTTATACATATGAATTGAATTGAATTCTAGTCTAGGCCTATATGACTCATTGTGTTAGCTGTTCGAACAGGAAGTTAAATTCAGTAATGTAGGTCATACGTAGTGCAACATACTTAAACATCTTGTTCGTTGCTAAGGTGTATGTAAGTACACCATGGATACGAGCCACATTTTCCTGAAACCACATTTACCGTAACTAAACACATCTAGCTACAAAAGTAGTGTTTGTTTATATAATGTCAGGGGTCGCAGGATCGATACCCCGTCTGACCCTAATAAAATGAACAGTCTTTCAGATGGGACGTTAAACCGAGGTCTTGTGTCGGTGCTTTACACCGTGCACGTAAAAGAACCAGAGGAGACTGGGTCTCTGTCTGTATCATTGCACAATCCTCCAGAAATCTAAAATGACTAATCTCTCCAGGAGGCGTCGCTCATATGGGCAACCGGTAGCGACGATAAATAAACGTAAAACACACATATAATGTCACAATTATTGGCGCATTAACCGCTTGGCCAATGAGATGGTAATATTTATGTCATATCAATGTTCTATGAGTAGGCATAGCCTATGCTTAGCCCCTCTCACAAATCCAACTTTTGAGATCAGAACATTACATAATCTAGTACACGAACGTGTTATATATAAACTATCGGTCAAACCAATGACTAGAATATCCACTAATGCCCGTACCGTGCCGGACCGGTTCTAGTTTCTAAAACCTAAACATGCTTACTTGCATTACAATTGCTGCAGCACTCGGTTGTGTCATTCTGAAATGTAGAAACAAAGTGTATGTACAAGCACACATACACTAAAAGCAGTAGTATGTTAATTAATATCGATATCATGTTTATAGTCGTTCAACTCACAGAAACATTGTAATAAGAACATACTGTGTGTTATTCTGTGTCTAATGCCGTACCAAGACCTCAGTTGATAGTCTTGATAGTACAGTTGTAGCGTTCGCTTCATGTGCGAGCGGTTCGGAGTTCGAGCCCCGCTGGAGCCGTTACGATTGTGCCTTTAGGCAAGGCATTTAATTCCACGTTGCCTCTTCTCTCTCCCTCGTGGCGATGGATTCCATCAGGAATGAGGTCTCGAGAGTGATTAATATAAGTTGTAAGAACTTGTTTCGCAATCGAGCTAAAATAAATTTGTATAAAACATAAAATACAGCTCAGGACATATGGCGACCCTTCAGCTCCAGTGGGGGCTCGAACTCCGGACCTTTCGCACCTGGAGCGAACGCGCATCCACTGCGCTATCACGACTTCCACAACTATTAAACTTCAGCTATTAAAAGTAAAGTCTTTGTTTATTATAGTGTCACCCCTATTTAAAGGGCCAGCCATTTCTGACATATGAGACACCTCTTTTTACGAACATCCGTACTTCCCGAATCCTATGCTTGTATGCCAGATGCCAGGCTGGTAGGCAATCGGTAACCATTATATAACTAGCTATTAGTGGTGGTGAAAGTCACCGGGTATCCATTATAGCAGTACCCAGACACGGGCGGCCACCCGGGTAGAACCAAAGAGTTTCCGCAAGCCAGCTGGATAGCTTCCTCAGTTGAGGAATTGGGATTCAACCTACAGCGGTGATGGGAAAGTGAACGACCTTAACCACTCGGCCATGGATGTAGGCCCCCAGAAAAGTGCTCAGATTAATATGTTGACTAGAAGAGTCCGATGATACTTGACGACCATCATCCGATAGGCCGAGAGTTCACCATGTACTTCATCCATCTTACATACACCAGTCGTGCTTTATTTACTATTTCAGAAGCGCGTTTGACATCTGTTTGTATATACATGTAGTTCATTTTTAGAACAGGGCAACATATAATACATTTACAAGGACAGGAGCTCAAGCCCCGCTGGAGCCGCTACGATTGGCACACTTAGGCAAGGCATTTAAATTCCACGTTGTCTCTCCTCTCTCCCGCGTGGCGATGGATTCCATCAGGAATGAATCCGAATGAGGTCTCGAGAGTGATTAATATAAATTGTAAGAACTTGTTTTGCAATCGAGCTGAAATAAATTTGTATGAACTAATTACATTTACAGTGTACTTAAATTTTGCAACATAAGTTGATTAAATCACTCACCACCATTGTTGATAATATCCCCTCATCAACATTTACACTCTAACAAGAAGGAAGTTAAATTGTATGTTTCACATGGATTCCTCTCGCGAAGATTGTAATTCAGGCGATTGTCAAATAACATCAATATTATATATAGCGAGAGCTTTAAAGCGACATTACATCGCAAAAATCCCCTAAAACATTTTTACATATAAATAGCATTCAACTACTATACATTCTTCTGAAATAATTCACACACTAACTTTCAATATATAAACAATGTTGTTGTGGTCCACAAACTCACAAGTAGGATTTCATATAACGGCCAGCTACGCTCCTGGGTTGACCTTTATTTAGCAATGGATTCTATAGTAAGCTCATGCTACTGTCGTTTAGAGATAATTTAAATCAGATTAATCTAAAAATAAATATATACAGACACAACATGTCAAATATAACGGTAAATCTGTATATTAGGTCACGTTATTCAGGATAAACGCGTTGTATTGCGCGTGAATGTTGACCATATTTACATTATTTTGCTATGTCAACAAACGTCGTATGCGACGTTGGTTCTTTAGTTAAAATAGTCCGGTTCTGTGGCAAATATATGAAGAAAAAAAATACCATGATATAGGAAATTACATTCTGTATAAATTTACGTTTTCACTGCTGTTATGTCGCTTTAAATGTGATATACGATATCCTGTATGAAAAACGACATGGCGCATTCGTTTCACATTGTCGGTATAAATGCAATGCGATATTGAGGACGATACCATTACACTAAGATATAGTGAAACACGCCTTTTATTTGGACTACGTGTTGTATCTCATTATACCTGGTCGATACTAACTACCTGGATCACGTATATCGTGTTTATTTTATTGGTTTTCTGTTTATATACATATTTCACATATCGCTTTAGACCAGTATGCGTAGTGCAGTTTGTATAAACACATTGTATTTTCAACTATACATGTATATATATATAATAACAGTGTGGCATTCATAAAATATATACACAGATGATGTCAAAAGAACTAGAAAGGACGCTTAAATAGTTTCTTATGTGTGCATGTTATCGTCGCTACCGATTGCCCTTATTGAGCGACGAATAGTCATTTTAGATGTCGGAGGACAGTGCAATGTTAAAACCCAGAGATCCAGTCCCTTCTGGTTCTGTTACGTGCAGGGTACAAACATACCGACACGAGACCTGAGTTTAAAGTTTCATACGAACGACTATGATATCGGTCGTTTTAGTATGGACTATCTGGGGATCGAACCTGCGACCCCTGGCTTACAAGTCCAGCAGCTCGGGATCGAACCTGCGACCCCTGGCTTACAAGTCCAGCAGCTGGGGACCCCTGGCTTACAAGTCCAGCAGCTGGGGATCTAACCTGCGACCCCTGGCTTACAAGTCCAGCAGCTGGGGATCGAACCTGCGACCCCTGGCTTACAAGTCCAGCAGCTGGGGATCGAACCTGCGACCCCTGGCTTACAAGTCCAGTGGGGATCGAACATGCGACCCCTGGCTTACAAGTCTAGCGGGGATCGAACCTGCGACCCCTGGCTTACAAGTCCAGCGGGGATCGAACCTGCGACCCCTGGCTTACAAGTCCAGCGGGGATCGAACCTGCGACCCCTGGCTTACAAGTCCAGCGTGTTAAGCACTGGGCCACTTATCCACTTCTTCTATGCTGGTATATGCACAGTCAAACCTGTCTTAAGCAGCCATCAAATGTGATCTCAGAAAGTGGCTGTTTAGCACAGGTGGCTGCTTAATAGAGGTCAAATGTATAATAAAACAACATATTGGCAATCTGGCTGCTTAATACAGGTTGGTTGATTATTAGAGGTGACCACAAACACTGGTTTGATTGTATATATAGGCTACCATATGGATGTAGCTGGAATGTGAAAAGAACATAGCTGGTTGAATTTATAATTTCTGGCAATAACGAGACGAAAATACGAGAAGCTATTAGTGCCGTACTATAGCTATTATGCAAAAAATGATTATAAATAATAATAAATAATATATGAACAGAGGAATTGTTAATTGACACACCCGGCGTCAAACCTCAAACGTAGCAGACGGGACTAGTAATCCAGGGATCGCAGGTTCGATCCCCCATCTGACCCTAATGCAATTAACAGTCTTTCAGATGGGACGTTAAACTGAGGTCTCGTGTCGGTGCTTTACACCGTGCACGTAAAACAACCAGAAAACTCTGGAATGGGTCTGTCTGTATCATTGCACTATTCTCCAAAAATCTAAAATGACTAATCTCCTCAGGAGGCGTCGCACATATGGGCAACTGGTAGCGACGATAAATAAACGTAAAACACACACACAAAGCGTAGCTATAGCAACTGGTAAGCTGGTGGTACCAGGGTATATCAAACCAAATCGCTGCGGTGGAAGGTACACCTTATAGAAGGGCATATCAAACCTAATCACTGCGGTGGAAGGTACACATTATAGAAGGGTATATCAAACCTAATCGCTGCGGTGGAAGGTACACATTATAGAAGCATCTGGATCGGCGATTGTAAATGTAATGTGCCGTGTGTCTATGGCTGGTTAAACATGTGCAAAACAGGAACAAATATACAAAAGCGCATAAAATTATAATGAATGAATTGGTTCCAGTGATGTTGATTAGGTTTTGTGATCATGTAAAGTGTCTGTGACCATTTGTGACCATATAGCCTGTACACCATTAATGTGTCGCCAAAGCCAGAATCACAGCAACTGCATGCACTGTGCTATTTCAACAGTTATATACTTACAAAATCTGAAACAATGATTTCTTTAACGGTATATTTCCTGTGTTTTCAACTGTCATTTCGTTGCTGTAATTACAAGAACGTGTTATTTCTGTCACTCAATATTGTTAATCTGATAACATGTTTCATAATTGTAGCTTTAGATTTTGAAATCATATAGGGTATTTAACCCTTTCCTTCATAGAGATTTAGGTTAATATACTATTATATTTCCATACAAATGAGTCATTTAGCTATCATGCAGTGGATACGTAGCGGCCATATATATCTAACCTCCATATATGGGACTACATGAGATTCTGGCCTTTATTATGAACATTGGTTTGGCTACTACATTGTCAATGTATGTCGTATTGGTAATGGCGTCAAGAGGTGCTTCTATGAGGGAAAGGGTTAAATTGTAAAATTTGATTTGGTGACAATTTGGCCGCCATCTTACATTTTGGCCTCCATCTTGAATTTTAGAAGTGGGACTAAATTATAAAATTATCGTCAGTATTTAATTATTATCCTGGTAAGTTTGTTGCTTCTATCCGGAAGACGATGTGAAAAATGATGTTGTTATCAACAATAAGATAAAAGCATGACCGTTTAATAAATATTCGTTAAATCGAGAGAAAAAAATGTTTTCCATGTAAATTTAGCTCCAACTTTACGGGAATATGGTTGTTGTATGGTTGTTGTACATTGTACGCATATTTTACAGACGTCTACCGAACGAGACCTAACGATTGCAGCGATTGGTATTACGCACATCCAATCAAATTCAGTGTAATAAATTACCGGTGCGCTAGTAAAAAGAACTAGTAGTCAGAATCGGAAATTGCGAAAATGCACCAAAGTCGAACTTTTTACTATGATTTTATTGAGTCCCATGAACGCACGTATATTAAATACTTGCGTCCACGGGAATATTTGTGCGTCGTTATAAGTGTAGCAAAACAAAGACTAAATGATATTTTTATGCAAAATTGGTTTTCAGAATTGAGTAACTCCACAAGGGCTAGAACTTATGTTTTATATGCAGACTTCAAGTTTCAGACATATATGAACGGTGTAAATATTGATAAATTTAGAATAGCATTGTCACGCTTCAGAGTATCATCTCATAGACTTGAAGTAGAAACTGGTCGATGGCATAGACCCTTAGCAATACCATATGAAGAAAGAAAATGTAGATATTGTTTAACTTTAGAAGATGAATTTCACTTTGTTTTAGAATGTCAGCTATATACCGATTTAAGAAACACATATTAAGAAATACTTTTGGATAAATCCAAATGTTCCTAAATTTATTGAATTGATGACCTCAAAAAATGTTATAATAATTAAAGATTTGGCTATGTATATATACAAATCATTTCAAGTCAGAAATAACCTGTTCTATGACTAGTGTTCATATCTCATTATACGTTATACGTTAGCCAATCGTAAACATTTTGTATTTGCACGTGTTTTTATTTGCACATTTGCTCTATATAATTATATTATATATTTACACAAGTCACGCAGTGCCAATGTTCATGTTTGAAAGTATGTAATGTGTATATAATGTGTACTCATGGGCATATTGCCCATTGTATTTCGAAATAAACTCTTGCATTCAGGATGCAGAACGCAAAGGTAGAAAAAAAGGGCGGAAGTGAAAACAAATATTATGGCTATCACTCTGACGAAAAGACACTGATCAACATGTAGCCAAACATACTAACTATTACAACGCAACAAATGTACGGACATACACACAATCATTTATTTCATTTCTGAGAACAAGATAATCTCATTTGTCAATCGTACTTAGAAAACTGTACACATATTAATACTTAACATAACAATGTTTCGTCACTCCAAATGACAATAAATATTATTAAATTAGCATTCTTCAATACCTTGTATATCATCATTTTCTTCAGGGCAAAACTCAAAATATTATTCAAGTATCATAATTCGATGTAACCATTTCTAATGTGAAACATTCAATAAATATTGTTCTACTGGCATAATTCAAGCGTGTTATACATTTATTTATCGTCAATGCCGGTTGCCCATATGATTGAAGAGATTAGTCATTCTTGATAGTGGAATGATACAGACATAGACCCATTCCAGAGTCTCCTCTGGTTCTTTTACGTGCACGATGTAAAGCACCGACACGAGACCTCGGTTTAAAGTCCAATCTAAAAGACTGTTAATTTTATTAGGGTCAGACGGGGTGGATCAAACCTGCGATCCCTGGATTACCAGTCCAAGACATAATTCAATGCAACCAAGCATCAATATAAACACATGGTACACAATAACGTCAGTATTGTTTGGCCACATTAAACTGAGATCATTTGCATATTCCGTGAACTTAGTAAAATATGAACTCTAGATTATGGCACACTTACTTACTTGATTCAAATATTAACTGTAAACACATAACGTATGTCCTGATCGTAGTTCACGAAAACTTACGAAGGCTTTGGCGGAGATTAATTAGTCTCGTATAATGTTGTCAAACAATACTACAGTTAATCAAACATCCCATACTGAAATCAAAGATTAAATACAATATCGGTATTTAGAGTCCAGACAATTTGATACACAAAGAATAAAAATCTCCTATGTAATGCTCAATACATAATTCGGCAGTTAGTTTATACACATTTATTTAGCTCAATTGTGAAACAAGTTCTTACAGCTTATATTAATCACTCTCGCGTCCTCATTTCTAATGGAATCCATTGCCACTAGGGAGAATGAAGAGGCAATGTGGAATTTAAATGCCTTGCCTTTGGGCACAATCGTAATGGTTCTAGCGGTGCGCAAACTCCGGGCATTCCACACCTGAAGAAAGTGCGCTATCGGCAGTTGCTTACAGCAATATCAACAAAAATATGCTATAACAGAACATACCAGCTTACACTTTGAACTGACTAACGGAAGTAAATAAACTGTTCCACACATTGCTGACAGCTCAATACATATCACTAATAGTTAACATGTATGCTTTAACCAATCACTTTATGCAAATCATTTCCCAGCAAATCTGTGTTAGTCGTATGCTTGGACGAAATTGATTAATATAGGTTGTACAACTCATATTGCATTTCTCTTTGCCTACAATTCTAAGTGTGCATTGATTCATTTAACTTTATTCTGCGGGACACTTGTGTGAAGCTTCATTACATTATCTCAAGTACTTAGCAAGATAGTGAAGATATTGTGAATAGACGGATAGACACAGAATGATATACTTTACTAGAAATAAAACAGGGCAACGCATGTACTAAAACAGGTGTCAGAAGAACAGAGGAAATAGCCCACAAACATTGCCAGCTTCACAAGAATGATCCACATAAATGTGTGAGAACAGAAGAAATAGCCCACAAACATTGCAAGTTTCACAAGAATGATCCACATAAATGTGTCAGAACAGAAGAAATAGAACACACGCATTGCAAGCTTCACAAGAATGATCCACATAAATGTGTGAGAACAGAAGAAATAGAACACACGCATTGCAAGCTTCACAAGAATGATCCACATAAATGTGTAAGAGAAGAACAGAAGAAATATCCCACAAACATTGCAAGCTTCACAAGAATGATCCACATAAATGTGTCAGAACAGAAGAAATAGCCCACAAACATTGCAAGCTTCACAAGAATGATCCACATAAATGTGTCAGAACAGAAGAAATAGCCCACAAACATTGCAAGCTTCACAAGAATGATCCACATAAATACACGTGTATGTAAAGCCTTTCCAGTAATATCTAATTGTTTGTAAGTAAAAATATGTTCCACCAAAATAATTCTGTTCTAAATGTGTACAGAATGTTCAAACCTGACATGCATGTAAACAATGTTCCCTTCAAAATAAAACGGTTCTTAATATGCAAAGTACTAACCTCCAAATTAAAACTGTTCTTAATATGCAAAGTACTAACCTCCAAATTAAAACTGTTCTTAATATGCAAAGTACTAACCTCCAAAATAAAATGGTTCTTAATATATATAATATATATATCGCATCATAACCAGAACATCCCGTTTCAGTCATGTAACGCCCATTCTAAAAGAACTTCATTGGCTACCAGTTCAAGAAAGAATAAAGTATAAAATACTGACTCACACATATAAAGCATTGAATGGAGAAGCACCGATTTATTTGAGAAACTTGCTTGAGGTTTATATACCAAGGAGAGACTTACAGTCTAAAAATGAAGCAGCTACTCTTGTGTTACCAAGAAGTCGGACTGTCACATACGGAGATAGAAGTTTCATGACTGCTGCCCCAAAACTTTGGAATTCTCTTCCATCAAATCTTAGAAGTGCAACAACATTGTGTTCTTTCAAGAAGGCTTTGAAGACACACCTTTTTAAATGTTCATATGGAACATAAATATCGAACTGTGTCTGTGCTCAATCAGGATTAAGACTGCAAATGAACACATTTTATTTAATTATTACCTATATTTTAATTGTTATAATTTTAGATCCTAATATTTTATAGCATATTTAGAATCCATTGTAATTGTGTTTGCTAATGTTGTCTTGTTTTATCTCATTGTATGTGGAAGTTTTTATCAATATTTGTGATATTTTAGGCTGTAAAGCGCTTTTGAACGTTTTATATTTAGATGAAAAGAGCGCTATATAAGTGTGGTATATAATAATAATAATAATAATAATAATAATATGCAAAGTACTAACCTCCAAAATAAAAATGTTCTTAATATGCAAAGTACTAACCTCCAAAATAAAAATGTTCTTAATATGCAATGTACTAACCTCCAAAATAAAAATGTTCTTAATATGCAATGTACTAACCTCCAAAATAAAAATGTTCTTAATATGCAATGTACTAACCTCCAAAATAAAAATGTTCTTAATATGCAAAGTACTAACCTCCAAAATAAAAATGTTCTTAATATGCAATGTACTAACCTCCAAAATAAAAATGTTCTTAATATGCATTGTACTAACCTCCAAAATAAAAATGTTCTTAATATGTAATGCAGTACCCTTCAAAATAAAAAAATAGTTCATAAAATACTAAAATACTATACATTATCCTCCAATTCAAAATTGTTGTAAAATTATTCTCCATAATAAAATAGTTCTTAACAAACGATATACTATCCTCCAAATTTCTACTGTATTATTCTCCAAAATAAAATTGTTCATAATATTCAACTACACATCCTCCATAATAACACATACATGTAGTTCTTAATGATAATATTTTGATAATGAATTATCCTCCATAATAAAATAGTTCTTAATACACGATGTATTATCCTCCAAAAGAAGTAATTAATGACATGTAATATAATGCTTCATCAAATAAGAATGTAAATTTAAAATCAGCCACATGTTTCCCAAAATGATAATAATATAAGCATGTAACCCACAGTATAATTTGAAACATATGTTCGACAGTGTGCTGTCATTCTATGAGTGTAGCCATAATTTTGTCATTTGTCAACTAGAACACGCCTGTCACAATATGCGACATAGCCATTATAGCTTCCACATGTGTCAACTAGAACACACCTACCACCATATGAGACAGTCACAGCTTACTTATGTGTTAACTAGAACACGAATGCCACCATATAAGCCATAGCTTCCTTATGTGTCAACTTAGAACACGCATGCCACAATATGAGCCATAGCTTCCTTATGTGTCAACTTAGAACACGCATGCCACAATATGAGCCATAACTTCCTTATGTGTCAACTTAGAACATGCATGCCACACTATGAACCATAGCTTCCTTATGTGTCAACTTAGAACATGCATGCCACACTATGAACCATAGCTTCCTTATGTGTCAACTTAGAACACGCATGCCACAATATGAGCCATAGCTTCCTTATGTGTCAACTTAGAACACGCATGCCACAATATGAACCAAAGCTTCCTTATGTGTCAACTTAGAACACGCATGCCACAATATGAGCCATAGCTTCCTTATGTGTCAACTTAGAACACGCATGCCACAATATGAACCATAGCTTCCTTATGTGTCAACTTAGAACACGCATGCCACAATATGAACCATAGCTTCCTTATGTGTCAACTTAGAACACGCATGCCACAATATGAGCCATAGCTTCCTTATGTGTCAACTTAGAACACGCATGCCACAATATGAGGCATAACTTCCTTATGTGTCAACTAGAACACGCCTACATCCCCATGAGACAGAGACATGTGCACTTCTAACATTTTCTTTTTACAGTAACCTGTGCAACATACAGGACACATGAATGGCTTTCGGCCACTGTGTTTCAAAGAATGCACACGTAGATCATCCTTTCTGTAGAATTTCCTACTGCAAATATCACATGCCCATGGCGTTTCTCCCGTGTGTCTCCTTTCATGCCTCGTCTTGGAGGAATAAGTGGTGAATATTTGACTGCAGTATTTACATTTATATTTGATGCGTGTTTCATCATTTGCAATTCGGGCTACAGTGTTTGATGATACCTGAAACGGGAAGTGTGCTCCCTGGATATATGCAGAAGGATCATTTGCATATGTATAGCTACTATTTGTTGCAACATTCTGAACAGTATCGTTAGTAATTTCACATACTACTGAACTACCAATACCCGCCTCTGAAGTCAATGTACTGGATTGGCTGCTAAACAGACTTTCGTAAGTTTTATTATTCTCTATTTGTTCTGAATGTATTCCATTATTGTTTCCAGCAACTATCCACATTTCGTTGCCATCGCTTTCAGTTAGCATGTGTTCAGACGATGAGCCAACTTCCGAGATGTCTAGATACGAGTTTCTAACTCTCGCAACGTCATCTGTAGGCTGGTCAACGGTATCATCGATCTCTGTACAAGTTTCTGTGCTGCTATTGATAATGTCAATCGGCACTGCTTCAGAACACACTGATGCTGAAAAATAACATCAAATAGAAGCGGTTTAAAAGCCATAAAATGCAATAGTTTTTCAGTTTATTCTTTGTATAAATCATGGATGATTAACGAGTACATTTCGCAGGTTCGATCCCACGTCTGACCCTAATAAAAAATTTCAGATAAAATCTTTCAGATGGGACTTTAAACCTAGGTCATATTGACGGTGCTGTACACTGTGCCCATAAAAGAACCAGAGGAGATTCTGGAATGGGTCTCTGTCTGTATCAGTGCACTATTCTCCAAAAATCTAAAATGACTAATCTCTTCAGGAGGCGTCGCTCATATGGGCAACCAGTAGCGACGATAAATAAACGTAAAACACAGAGTGCTTTTCCAATACAGCTTTATCTGCTTCATTCGTTTGCTCAGTGATCTAGTTCTCTCCCACATATCCTACTCGTTTGCTCAGTGATCTAGTTCTCTCCCACATATCCTACTCGTTTGCTCAGTGATCTAGTTCTCTCCCACATATCCTACTCGTTTGCTCAGTGATCTAGTTCTCTCCCACATATCCTACTCGTTTGCTCAGTGGTCTAGTTCTCTCCTACATATCCTACTCGTTTGCTCAGTGATCTAGTTCTCTCCCACATATCCTATTCGTTTGCTCAAGGATCTAGTTCTCTCCCACATATCCTACTCGTTTGCTCAGTGATCTAGTTCTCTCCCACATATCCTATTCGTTTGCTCAAGGATCTAGTTCTCTCCCACATATCCTACTCGTTTGCTCAGTGATCTAGTTCTCTCCCACATATCCTATTCGTTTGCTCAAGGATCTAGTTCTCTCCCACATATCCTATTCGTTTGCTCAAGGATCTAGTTCTCTCCCACATATCCTATTCGTTTGCTCAAGGATCTAGTTCTCTCCCACATATCCTACTCGTTTGCTCAAGGATCTAGTTCTCTCCTACATATCCTACTCGTTTGCTCAGTGATCTAGTTCTCTCCCACATATCCTACTCGTTTGCTCAGTGATCTAGTTCTCTCCCACATATCCTACTCGTTTGCTCAGTGATCTAGTTCTCTCCCACATATCCTACTCGTTTGCTCAGTGATCTAGTTCTCTCCCACATATCCTACTCGTTTGTTCAGTGATCTAGTTCTCTCCCACATATCCTACTCGTTTGCTCAGTGATCTAGTTCTCTCCCACATATCCTACTCGTTTGCTCAGTGATCTAGATATAAGTAGCAGACACAGTTTTTTGGGGGGTTTTAC
Organism: Archivesica marissinica; assembly: GCA_014843695.1. Classification (NCBI taxonomy): domain Eukaryota; kingdom Metazoa; phylum Mollusca; class Bivalvia; order Venerida; family Vesicomyidae; genus Archivesica; species Archivesica marissinica. The sequence goes on along the minus strand of CM026398.1, from coordinate 69,521,011 downwards.
AATTGTATTTCCTGATCATTATAAATTAGGGATGGCAACGAACATTCGACTATTCGCTCAAACGTCCGAATATCCGAATACTATTCCAGTATTCGAATATTCGGGAAAAATATATAATATTTGCAAAAATGATATAAATTGTCATAAATTCGATATAGTATAAATGGCCATTATAACTACACACATTCCAAATAGCTATACAACAATGAATATTAACCACATTATCTGCATGATAATTTCATTTTATACAAACTCATGTTAAATTATATAACGATTTTAGATAATAGCAGTATGTAGCCTGCAGACAAAGCTTGACAGAGGCAATACGTGACATGAAATGTACATATGCGAGTTATGTTACTAGTTGAAATAGATATAAATACAAGCCCAGGTAGGCATATAGCATTAAGCATGTACGGACGTAGCTTAACGTCGTGTTTCAGCACAATGTATGGGCTACATGTGACACGTCCTACTTTACATTGTGTTACGTGTATAGACAATAAAGGTGGATGGATAGTTTTTTGTAAATACACGCCACATAGAACAACACATACATGTACGTTTTTACTTAGTGCGACGTATTAAACTATTAAAGCACTGAATAAACAATATACAATGCTCTCACATACCTGTATACTCCTCCGCTCTACACCCATACCAATCATACATTAATTCATGCTCTCACATACCTGTATACTCCTCCGCTCTACACCCATACCAATCATACATTAATTCATGCTCTCACAGACCTGTACACTCCGCTCTACACCCATACCAATCATGCATTAATGCATGCTCTCACAGACCTGTACACTCCGCTCTACACCCATACCAATCATACATTAATGCATGCTCTCACAGACCAGTACACTCCGCTCTACACTCCTACCAATCATACATTAATTCATGCTCTCACAGACCTGTACACTCCGCTCTACACCCACACCAATCATACATTAATGCATGCTCTCACATACCTGTACACTCCGCTCTACACCCACACCAATCATACATTAATGCATGCTCTCACAGACCTGTACACTCCACTCTACACCCACACCAATCATACATTAATTCATGCTCTCACAGACCTGCACACTCCTCCGCTCTACACCCACACCAATCATACATTAATTCATGCTCTCACATACCTGTACACTCCGCTCTACACCCCTACCAATCATACATTAATTCATGCTCTCACATACCTGTACACTCCGCTCTACACCCCTACCAATCATACATTAATTCATGCTCTCACAGACATGTACACTCCGCTCTACACCCACACCAATCATACATTAATTCATGCTCTCACACACCTGTACACTCCGCTCTAACCCACACCAATCATACATTAATGCATGCTCTCACATACCTGTACACTCCGCTCTACACCCATACCAATCATACATTAATGCATGCTCACACAGACCTGTACACTCCGCTCTACACCCATACCAATCATACATTAATTCATGCTCTCACATACCTGTACACTCCGCTCTACACCCATACCAATCATACATTAATTCATGCTCTCACAGACCTGTACACTCCGCTCTACACCCATACCAATCATACATTAATTCATGCTCTCACAGACATGTACACTCCGCTCTAACCCACACCAATCATACATTAATGCATGCTCTCACATACCTGTACACTCCGCTCTACACCCACACCAATCATACATTAATGCATGCTCTCACATACCTGTACACTCCGCTCTACACCCACACCAATCATACATTAATTCATGCTCTCACATACCTGTACACTCCGCTCTAAACACACACCAATCATACATTAATGCATGCTCTCACATACCTGTACACTCCGCTCTACACCCACACCAATCATACATTAATGCATGCTCTCACAGACCTGTACACTCCGCTCTACACCCACACCAATCATACATTAATGCATGCTCTCACAGACCTGTACACTCCGCTCTACACCCACACCAATCATACATTAATTCATGCTCTCACAGACCTGTACACTCCGCTCTACACCCACACCAATCATACATTAATGCATGCTCTCACAGACCTGTACACTCCGCTCTACACCCACACCAATCATACATTAATGCATGCTCTCACATACCTGTACACTCCGCTCTACACCCACACCAATCATACATTAATGCATGCTCTCACATACCTGTACACTCCGCTCTACACCCATACCAATCATACATTAATGCATGCTCTCACATACCTGTACACTCCGCTCTACACCCATACCAATCATACATTAATGCATGCTCTCACAGACCTGTACACTCCTCCGCTCTACACCCATACCAATCATATATTAATGCATGCTCTCACAGACCTGTACACTCCGCTCTACACCCACACCAATCATACATTAATGCATGCTCTCACATACCTGTACACTCCGCTCTACACCCACACCAATCATACATTAATTCATGCTCGCACATACCTGTACACTCCGCTCTAAACACACACCAATCATACATTAATGCATGCTCTCACATACCTGTACACTCCGCTCTACACCCACACCAATCATACATTAATGCATGCTCTCACAGACCTGTACACTCCGCTCTACACCCACACCAATCATACATTAATGCATGCTCTCACAGACCTGTACACTCCGCTCTACACCCACACCAATCATACATTAATTCATGCTCTCACAGACCTGTACACTCCGCTCTACACCCACACCAATCATACATTAATGCATGCTCTCACAGACCTGTACACTCCGCTCTACACCCACACCAATCATACATTAATTCATGCTCTCACATACATGTACAATCCTCCGCTCTACACCCATACCAATCATACATTAATGCATGCTCTCACATACCTGTACACTCCGCTCTACACCCCTACCAATCATACATTAATTCATGCTCTCACATACCTGTACACTCCGCTCTACACCCCTACAAATCATACATTAATGCATGCTCTCACACACCTGTACACTCCGCTCTACACCCACACCAATCATACATTAATGCATGCTCTCACACACCTGTACACTCCGCTCTACACCCACACCAATCATACATTAATTCATGCTCTCACACACCTGTACACTCCACTCAATACCCACACCAATCATACATTAATTCATGCTCTCACATACCTGTACACTCCTCCGCTCTACACCCCTACCAATCATACATCAATTCATGCTCTCACATACCTTGTACACTCCGCTCTACACCCCTACCAATCATACATTAATGCATGCTCTCACACACCTGTACACTCCGCTCTACACCCACACCAATCATACATTAATTCATGCTCTCACATACCTGTACACTCCTCCGCTCTACACCCATACCAATCATACATTAATGCATGCTCTCACATACCTGTACACTCCGCTCTACACCCACACCAATCATACATTAATGCATGCTCTCACATACCTGTACACTCCGCTCTACACCCACACCAATCATACATTAATTCATGCTCTCACAGACCTGTACACTCCGCTCTACACCGACACCAATCACACATTAATTAATGCTCTCACAGACCTGTACACTCCGCTCTACACCCCTACCAATCATACATTAATTCATGCTCTCACAGTCCAGTACACTCCGCTCTACACCCACACCAATCATACATTAATTCATGCTCTCACAGACCTGTACACTCCGCTCTACACCCACACCAATCATACATTAATTCATGCTCTCACAGACCTGTACACTCCGCTCTACACCCCTACCAATCATACATTAATTCATGCTCTCACAGACATGTACACTCCGCTCTACACCCCTACCAATCATACATTAATTCATGCTCTCACAGACCAGTACACTCCGCTCTAAACACACACCAATCATACATTAAGTCATGCTCGCACATACCTGTACACTCCGCTCTACACCCACAGCAATCATACATTAATGCATGCTCTCACATACCTGTACACTCCGCTCTACACCCATACCAATCATATATTAATGCATGCTCTCACAGACCTGTACACTCCGCTCTACACCCACACCAATCATACATTAATGCATGCTCTCACATACCTGTACACTCCGCTCTACACCCACACCAATCATACATTAATTCATGCTCGCACATACCTGTACACTCCGCTCTAAACACACACCAATCATACATTAATGCATGCTCTCACATACCTGTACACTCCGCTCTACACCCACACCAATCATACATTAATGCATGCTCTCACAGACCTGTACACTCCGCTCTACACCCACACCAATCATACATTAATGCATGCTCTCACAGACCTGTACACTCCGCTCTACACCCACACCAATCATACATTAATTCATGCTCTCACAGACCTGTACACTCCGCTCTACACCCACACCAATCATACATTAATGCATGCTCTCACAGACCTGTACACTCCGCTCTACACCCACACCAATCATACATTAATTCATGCTCTCACATACATGTACAATCCTCCGCTCTACACCCATACCAATCATACATTAATGCATGCTCTCACATACCTGTACACTCCACTCAATACCACACCAATCATACATTACTTCATGCTCTCACATACCTGTACACTCCGCTCTACACCCCTACCAATCATACATTAATTCATGCTCTCACATACCTGTACACTCCGCTCTACACCCCTACAAATCATACATTAATGCATGCTCTCACACACCTGTACACTCCGCTCTACACCCACACCAATCATACATTAATGCATGCTCTCACACACCTGTACACTCCGCTCTACACCCACACCAATCATACATTAATTCATGCTCTCACACACCTGTACACTCCACTCAATACCCACACCAATCATACATTAATTCATGCTCTCACATACCTGTACACTCCTCCGCTCTACACCCCTACCAATCATACATCAATTCATGCTCTCACATACCTTGTACACTCCGCTCTAACCCACACCAATCATACATTAATGCATGCTCTCACAGACCTGTACACTCCGCTCTACACCCATACCAATCATATATTAATTCATGCTCTCACAGACCTGTACACTCTGCTCTACACCCCTACCAATCATACATTAATACACCCCTACCAATCATACATTAATTCATGCTCTCACAGACCTGTACACTCCGCTCTACACCCCTACCAATCATACATTAATGTATGCTCTCATAGACCTGTACACTCCGCTATACACACCTACCAATCATTAATTCATGCTCTCACAGACCTGTATACTCCGCTCTACACCAACACCAATCACACATTAATGCATGCTCTAACATACCTGGGCACCCCGCTCTACACCCACACCAATCACACATTAATTCAAGCTCTCACATACCTGGGCAATCCGTTCTACACCCACACCAATCACACATTAATGCATGCTCTCACATACCTGGGCACCTCGCTCTACACCCCTACCAATCATACATTAATTCATGCTCTCACAGACCAGTACACTCCGCTCTACACCCACACCAATCATACATTAATTCATGCTCTCGCAGACCTGTACACTCCGCTCTACACCCCTACCAATCATACATTAATGCATGCTCTCGCAGACCTGTACACTCCGCTCTACACCCACACCAATCATACATTAATGCATGCTCTCGCAGACCTGTACACTCTGCTCTACACCCACACCAATCATACATTAATTCATGCTCTCACAGACCTGGACACTCCGCTCTACACCCACACCAATCATACATTAATGCATGCTCTCACAGACCTGTACACTCCGCTCTACACCCCTACCAATCATACATTAATTCATGCTCTCACATACATGTACACCTCGCTCTACACCCACACCAATCATACATTAATGCATGCTCTCACAGACCTGTACACTCCGCTCTACACCCATACCAATCATACATTAATTCGAACAAGATGAGAACAGCAATACGTCATCGATGACCATACATGTGTTATTCGCTAGACTACTAATATACAGTATTGGCAGGGTAAGCACTCACCTATACTAGTACACACTGACCCAAATTCATGATACCAATCAGGATGGATATTTATAGAATATGTATTATGGTTTAACTGGAATAAATTCAGAACACTAGTGTCTAATGGCTTTACTGGGAAAATAGTTAGTAGATATCAGAGATATCTTTTCATGTTTACTATAATTATAATGGCAACGACTGTGTTGCGTGTTCACCATATATGTAAAAGTATGCTAAGCTAAACATAAGTGTAGGCTTTATTTTCAGAGACTACGTAGTATTGTATGTGAGATGGTACGGTGGTCGCCATATTGGACAGGTGGGTTTTCTCCTGGTACTCCGGTTTCCTCCCACACGAATGACGACATATACTACACTTTCATCCGCGCCAACGAGAGTGATTAATACAAGTTGTTAGAACTTGCTTCACCATCGTTGTAAAATAAATAAAGTTTAAACTAATGGTTGCACTGTTGGTTAATGAACCAGTAATAGTGTGCTTCTATTGAACTCGTATTTCTCTCCAGCTGCTGGCGGTGTAAGACCACGGGTGGTATTTCAGAAACGGTCGGGCACCCGGGTAGAACCATCACCCTTCCACAAGCCAGCTATAAATTCCAAACCCTCGGTGGGGTTGAACCTACAGCGGTGAGTGGGGGCAAGTGATTTATAGTCAATGATTTTAATGATTCCGCAACTAAACTAAGGCCACCTAAAGAGATAGGTGTATGTGTGTTTTGCGTTTATTTACCGTCGCTACCCGGTTGCCCATATGAGTGACGCCTCCTGAAGAGATTAGTTATTTTAGATTTGTGTAGGATAGTGCAATGATACAGACAGAGACCCATTCCAGAATCTCCTCTGGTTCGTTTACGTGCACCGATACGGTTTAACGTCCCATCTGAAAGACTGTTAATTTTATTAGGGTCAGACGGGGGATCGAAGAGATAGGTAGATAAGATAAACAGCTTTTAAAAATAGAAGCCCTGTGTGTAATTAATCTGCAACAGGTCAATTGATTGTATAACTGGGACGCATGAACTTGGGAAATCAGGAACAAACCAATCTACTAATGCTGATTTTTCACTTAGTTTATCTACAGATATGAATCAACTAGTTGTGGATATGAATAGTTCGATATAGCTTCTACACATATGCACAATACACGGAAAACAATATCCAGATGTCGATATATCAATGTTGTATTATACGTTTTAAACATAACGCACCCCCCCCCCCATCAACATGGCATTTTATTTAAGCTAATTCGTAACTTATTGTATCACATAAGTTTGTTTGTATTCAGTGTTAAAACACCATTTGATAATTTGTTATATGTACACACGTGTAATAACATCTGGAAGGAGTCTGATTGGTTGAGAGAATAATCCTTATAATTTGTAAATTAAATTTTAAAGCATGCATATTTTCTATTTGAATTGGTACATAACGTTAATGGTAAGACAAACTACGATTCAAAAGAAGTCTTATTCCAAAAGACTCGCTTAAATAGCAACATTCCAAAATTATTCTCATAAAATATGGTATGAAATCTCCACCCATGTAGGGTCCTATATATCTAAATATGTATTACCATTATATTGTATTCCTATATAATGTAACACCCTGTTCAATTTAATAGCCTATGATACTGGACATTTATGGCACCCTAATTTTTATGATCAGCAAAGTATACAACTCCATTTAAAATAGTAACGCTCCGGTTTGTAGTACCACAGCGCATATTATATACCCAGAACAATGGCATATTTTACTAATTTACTAATACAACACATTAACACACATCGGAAATAATTAATAAATAGCAACATACTGGCGAGCAGTTTCTCTACCAATAGTCTGTACTTTGTATAAATACATGCAATTGTACGGCGAGAGAATAGAGAAGTCAATCGCGAAAATAGCGGCAGTTAATTCCCTAAGCATCCATAAATTATTTTAAATCTGGATGTCGGCTAGAGCAACGTGTGTAACACTATGGATAGCATTAATAACAACTTGAACTCGGTGCAGGAATTTAACGATGCAGAAGTGTTGAGGCAGGTTCCGTTGATGGCCTTCTTGACGATACTCGGCATATCTGGGATAATAGGAAATTCCTTAGTGTGTTATATATACAAGACAGAGTACAAAACATCAAACTGTCGTACATTTCTGATTGTTCTCTCCAGCATAGATTTATTTAAAAGTGGTGCCATTATTCCATTCAAAGTTTGGACACTGTTTTGGGAATATAACTTCACCAATGTGTGGATATGCAAACTGTCAATTTTTCTGTACATCTGGCCAACTATGACCTCCGGATTCCTTCTGTTTGCTATAGCTGTTGACAGGTACCGCAAGGTGTGCAAACATTACAGTTGGCAAATATCTCATATCGCGACAAGGAATATGTGCATCTCCGCTTTCCTTCTTGGTGTAGCTTTTTCCTGGATGTTACCAGTGATTCACGGCATAACAACGGCTAAACATAGCGTATACAATATTACAATCTCGCAATGTGAAGTCACTGAATCTATGGTGGCTACGCCATTTTATTTGATAAACAATATATTATTTGCTATTCTTTTTATCGGGACGCTCTCGGGAATTATCGTCATGTATTGTTTTATAGCTGTTCGCGTAAAACAGCAAACGGAACGGAAGGTACTTCTCTGTGGCGCACATGGAACAGCTGCAACCAACTTGGGTGCATTCAAAAATGGGCCCGATAAAACTGTTCCCCAAACTAATAACAAGAACGGCAACAATGAAAATGGCTTAACCAAGCTTACCAGTGTAGACAAATCAAAACATTTAACTAATATTACCGAACACGATATCAATAAACATATTGATGCGGACATTGATGAAAACACAACTGGTTCATTGCCAAATCTGTCATACGACACTGGACTCAGAACGAATGATATTACTAAAGTGGGCATTGAGAACAAATCGGGTTCAATGCCGGATATGTTAAGCGAGACTCGGCGTGGAATATATGATACGACTAGAGAGGGTGATGAGCAAACGAAAACGGGTTCAATGCCAGATCTGTCCAGTGAGACTCGAATAGGAACATCAAATGATAGGACTGAATCGATTGACAAGGAAAGGATGACAGGATCAGTGCCAATTCTGTCCTGTGAGACTCGACTAGGAACTACTGATAAGACAGGTGCAGGTATTGCGAACAAGAAAACGGGTTCAATGCCAGATCTTTCCTCTCGTAGAAAGTACTTGACTGTGTCAGAAGCATTGCCTCCAACCAGATATACAGCAAATGTTGACAAAAAGCTTCAACAGAAAGAAAACCATAGAGTTGCTCTGATAATGTTTCTGATTTCCCTCACGTTTATTCTAACTTATCTGCCAGTGCTGTGCTTACTTCTGATCCGAAATGCAGACAAAACCTTCCTGCCTTCTCTTTCCCTCGCGGAACGAACAATGTACAACTTTTTCCTGAGAACATATTACATACATTGCGCGGTTAATCCAGTGATATACGGAGTATGGGACTACCGTTTTAGGAAGGCGTGTCAACATGCATTGTGCAAACGCAAACGTCAACGTATATAATTCTAAGTTATGAACAGCAATACGCTTACAGAAGCAGACTTGGTGTTTCTGCATAAATGTCAGTTGGTTACCATTTAAGTTCACTGATAATACGTACATGTAATGCATTTTTCATATTATGGTAGGCTATTTTCATATTATGGTAGGCTATTAACATTAATATACTTGGATTCTATCCTTTCAAAGGTCGTATGAGCGTTTACTGGATTAAGTTAGTGTTTTTGTAGCACAGATTGGCTTTTCAAAGAACTGTAATGGCGATAATGGATGGTAAACTGTCACCAGTTCTATTACAGTGGTAGTACTCAGCACCACCCTATATGCAGATACACACAGCGTACACATAATTCCAGACGAGGAGAACTCTTTCACACATTTTAACATGGTCGAGTGCTAATTGCTAATAGCGCCAAACCCATATATTGGAATGACGGTGACTACTTTCGGTAGAGCTTGTGGACGGGCCAACCCGTTGATTGTATTTACATGTAGTTAGTCACATACATGTATATGATGTAAACAACTATTCATGCAAGCAGTTAATAGTAAACTAAATCCATGTATCACATGTCCTTGCTTTGTATTCAGTATAATACAGCCATCATATATTTTTATAATATATTTTCTTATATCAACACACATGTAATAACACCGGGTAGGATTCTGATTGGTCGCGGCACAACAGCTTGCAATACCCATTCGACATATATATGTAGTTTGTGTTCATGCTTTATTTGTTAAAAATAAACTGCCCAGATCAATAAAATGCTAAATATGCACTAGCGGTAGTTACTACATTGTGTCGATTATTTGCGTGAAGCTATTTGATTATCAGGGACTATTTACTACGGAGTACGGATACAGTGTATTGTAATAATGCTCCAAAATATATTGGCAAACAGAAACAGTTTTTCCTTCAAATAACAGTCTCCAGAGTGATTAATATAAGTTGTTAGAACTTGTTTCGCAATCGAGCTAAAATAAATTTGTATGAACTAACAATCACATATTTTCTTATATACCATGTGTAATATAACCTGGAAGGATTCTGATTGGTTGCTTAACTTACAAATTATTACAAATTATAAGGATTATTCGGTGAATTGGTACATAACGTTAACGATAAGACAAACAAAAACTTTAGCGTACATATAAATATTACAATGTTAATACAATCATACAGGGGAACTCCAGATTGCCAGCTCCTTTTGTGTGGTTGAATATGATTGAAAATGCAAAGGAACAATATTGTAACCGTATGAGCTAGACAACGGAGACCCCCTTTCTTTCAAAAGCAATTTAGTATTCATTTGACCATACATTAATAAATGACCTACACATGGCTACGGCCTCAATGATGTATCGACACGATAGATTAACTGCAAGTACTGGTTCGCCGAAAAACTATTATATTACATATATGCTGTCCAACCTACTTTCAAATTCAAGGTTTATATATATTGGAAGGGTGGGGACTTATTGCGTGAGTTGAGAATACCACTGACACATTTTGAGACATAATAATAGTCGAGATTCTTTTAATTTTAAACTTTATTTATTTGACAACGATTGCGAAGCAAGTTCTAATAACTTATATTAATCACTCTCGTTGGCGCGGATGAACGCGTATAATTTTTTATTATGTGGTCATTCGTGTGGGAGGAAACCGGAGTACCCGGAGAAAACCAACCTGTCCGATCTGGTGACAACCGTAGCATCCCAAATACTTCCCGGTTCGAGGATCAAACCCGGGTTGCATTGGTGAGAAGAGAGCGCGCTAATCGGACAGCCAAATTAAGATTCTTTTGACGTAATGTCTTGAAATATACTCATTTTGTCAAACTTTCAAGTTCATTGTCAGCAATAGGGTGAAAACGGTGAGCCACACCATTAGTTTGCCAACATTCAGGTTCATTCTTTGAAGTGGGACTTGTTAGGGGACAGTGGACAACCACTAGAAACAGTAAGTAACTTATTAAAGCATGCTCACAGCAAACATGACTGCTTAATCTTGTTTTCCACAAACATGTTTTACAGTCACATTCCTCAGGTCATATTCACATACCTCAGAAGGTCATATTCACATTCCTCAGAAGGTCATATTCACATACCTCAGAAGGTCATATTCACATACCTCAGAAGGTCATATTGCAGTAACAGAGACCTGTATAGCAATTTAGTGGGCACTTTATAGATATATATATATATCGTCAACATATCTCAATTTATGGTACTACAGTCTACAATCGTTATGTTGATATCCATTGGATCGATGTTTGCTGTTCGTTTGTTCGTGTTTTACTCATCAGCACAATTTTGGGCTATATCGCCGGCGGACAGTTTTTCTTTCCTGGTCTGGACAAGTGATCTTTCCTGGTCTGGACAAGTGATTAACAAGTACTTGGTGCACCAACCTACGTAAGAAACTGCCAACAAAGAAACATGACCTCAGCGCGACTCGAACCCGTGACCATCAGTAATGATATGTTACAGTGGTATATAAGTCAGTGACCATAACAACTCAACCACGGAGGCAGGTCGAACAAAATACTTTGACACAACTGAAGATTGATATATTGACAATATTTCACAAGATAATGTTTCTGGTAGATCGTAAGCCTTACACGTAAACACAGTCCATAATAAATCATTTTCCAAGTTGTCATTGTCTGTTACACGTCTAACATTGACATGGGCACACTTGATAAAAATAAAATTGTATTTAATAAATACAGCACATACATGTAATGATGTATATAACATTTATATACGAACATGTGATCAGATATCGCTGATGTGTAATAGTGCAATCACGGTGCAGTTACAAACTGATATTCAATTACGCTGACCCATACAGTGGTAACATGCTGGACTGGTAATCCAGGGATCGCAAGTTCGATCCCACGTCTGACCCTAATAAAATTAACAGTCTTTCAGATGGGACGTTAAACCGAGGTCTCGTGTCGGTGCTGTACACCGTGCACGTAAAAGAACCAGAGGAGAAAAGAACCAGAGGAGACTCTGGAATGGGTCTCAGTGTCTGTATCATGCACTATCCTCCAAAATCTAAACTGACTAATCTCTTCAGGAGGCGTCGCTCATATGGGCTACCGGTAGCGACGATAAATAAACGTAAAACACGCACGCTGAGCCATTTATCCAATTATTGGTTAATGGCCGATTAGTGTGTACATGTATTGAGCACATTCTAATATCGTCACCATCACCTATCTGTATCGATTGTTTGCACAGTCAAGGTGGTCCGTCTTTGATCAGGTAAAGATACCGAATGAAAGACACACTTTGGCGACCACAAAATGACTTCAATATAACGGACAATTTGACTTAACGACATTTTGACAGAAACGGGACTTTGATCAGAATTTGACATACATGTAACTGGTGAATTTGACATGAACAACTTAGATGTAGAATATATATAGATATATTTTAGAGAAACTTCACAATGCAGGGCCCGCGCTGCCCATCGTCAGAGTAACCATTGGCTAAAATATGACAAATTTGGCTAATAAAAACTCAGTTTGCCGAAAATGATAAAAACGGAGAAAATCTGTAAAATTTCAGTAAATCGGACCCTCCCCCCCAGTCTATTTGTGGAAAATTAAGGTAAAATCGTGTCACGCGTGACTAATATCTCGGACTTCTTTACAAACATTTTCATTCTTTATAGGTCAGTAGATAAGGTATGTTTATAGGTCAGTGGATAAGGTATGTTTACACAGGGATTCGGCACGTTTGGGGGTACTAGTATATATATTTAAGTACAGGGATTCTACTATGTGGGATGTCAGATTTCGCATCGATCAGTAAAATGGCCCTATCTGAAACAATTTTGTACAAATCTGTCCAAATATAACGCCTATCCCGAGTCTTTATATTGTTCTTCAAATAAAACACAACTTTAAGCTGCATGCATGTATACTTTGCAAACAATTGCCACATACATTGGCCATAGCAAGTCACATTTCCATACTAGGACACGGGTTCTGTCAGCAACAAAAAAAAATCTTCGACGGGAGAGTTTTAACTGTGAATAACATTATCAATAAAATGTGTTTCCACTAACGTGTAGGTTTATTCGGCAAAAATGTACGTCAATAAGAGATTTCATAGAATTTTCAATTTGTTTTGAAAATTTCTAAAGCGGCGCAATTCGCGTTGAAACGAGCGTTCTGATTGGATTATGATTATTCTTCATATAAAAAAACCCATCTTGTTACATTCTAATAATCCAATCAGAACGTTCGTTTCAACGCGAATTGCGCCGCTTTAGAAATTTTCAAAACAAATTGAAAATTCTACGAAATCTCTTTTTGTGGATTATTTTATTGATAATGTTATTCTCAGTTAAAACTCTCCAGTCGAAGATTTTTTTTGTTGCTGACAGAACCCGTGTCCTAGTATGGAAATGTGACCTGCTATGGCCAATGTCTGTGGCAATTGTTTGCAAAGTATACATGCATGCAGCTTAAAGTTGTGTTTTATTTGAAGAACAATATAAAGACTCGGGATAGGCGTTGTATTTGAACAGATTTGTACAAAATTGTTTCAGATAGGGCCATTTTACTGATCGATGCGAAATCTGACATCCCACAGAGTAGAATCCCTGTACTTAAATATATATACTAGTACCCCCAAACGTGCCGAATCCCTGTGTATGTTTATAGGTCAGTGGATAAGGTATGTGTATTGGTCAGTGGATAAGGTATATCTATAGGTCACTAGATAAGGTAGGTTTATAGGTCAGTAGATAAGGTATGTGTATTGGTCAGTGGATAAGGTATGTCTATAGGTCACTAGATAAGGTAGGTTTATAGGTCAGTAGATAAGGTATGTGTATTGGTCAGTAGATAAGATATGTTTATAGGTCAGTAGATAAGGTATGTGTATTGGTCAGTGGATAAGGTATGTGTATTGGTCAGTGGATAAGGTATGATTATAGGTCAGTAGATACGGTATGTTATTGGTCAGTGGATAAGGATGGTGTATAGGTCAGTAGATAAGGTATGTTTATAGGTCAGTGTATAAGGTATGTTTATAGGTCAGTAGATAAGGTATGTTTATAGGTCAGTGGATAAGGTATGTTTATAGGTCAGTGGATAAGGTAGGTGTATAGGTCAGTGGATAAGGTAGGTTTAAGGGTCAGTGGATAAGGTATGTCTATAGGTCAGTGGATAAGGTAGGTTTATAGGTCAGTAGATAAGGTAGGTTTATAGATCAGTGGATAAGGTATGTTTATAGGTCAGTAGATAAGGTATGTTTATATGTCAGTGGATAAGGTATGTTTATGGGTCAGTGGATAAGGTATGTTTATAGATCAGTGGATAAGGTATGTTTATAGGTCAGTGGATATGGTATGTTTATGGGTCAGTGGATAAGGTATGTTTATAGGTCAGTGGATAAGGTATGTTTATAGGTCAGTGGATAAGGTATATTTATGGGTCAGTGGATATGGTATGTTTATAGGTCAGTGGATAAGGTATGTTTATAGGTTAGTAGATAAGGTAAATTTATAGGTCAGTTGATACGGTATGTTTATAGGTCAGTGGATAAGGTATGTTTATAGGTCAGTGGATAATGTATGTTTATAGGTTAGTAGCTACGGTATGTTTATAGGTCAGTAGATAATGTAGGTTTATAGGTCAGAAGATAAGGTATGTTTATAGGTCAGTAGATAAGGTAAGTTTATAGGTCAGTGGATAAGGTATGTTTATAGGTCAGTGGATAATGTATGTTTATATGTCAGTAGATAAGGTATGTTTATATGTCAGTGTATAAGGTATATTTATAGGTCAGTGGATAAGGTATGTTTATAGGTCAGTGGATAATGTATGTTTATATGTCAGTAGATAAGGTATGTTTATAGGTCAGTGGATAAGGTATGTTTATAGGTCAGTAGATAAGGTATGTTTATAGGTCAGTAGATAAAGGTACTGAATGTATGGCACTACATGTATATAGATCTATTTTAGCTAAATATCCCAATGTATGGCACTGTATACATCTATATTGACTCAACCTCCCAATGTATGGCACTGTATACATCTATATTGACTCAACCTCCCAATGTATGGCCCTATATAGATCTATATTGACTCAACCTCCCAATGTATGGCACTGTATACATCTATATTGACTCAACCTCCCAATGTATGGCCCTATATAGATCTATATTGACTCAACCTCCCAATGTATGGCACTGTATAGATCTATATTGACTCAACCTCCCAATGTATGGCACTATATAGATCTATATTGACTCAACCTCCCAATGTATGGCACTGTATACATCTATATTGACTCAACCTCCCAATGTATGGCCCTGCATAGATCTATATTGACTCAACCTCCCAATGTATGGCACTGTATACATCTATATTGACTCAACCTCCCAATGTATGGCACTGTATACATCTATATTGACTCAACCTCCCAATGTATGGCACTATATAGATCTATATTGACTCAACCTCCCAATGTATGGCACTATATAGATCTATATTGACTCAACCTCCCAATGTATGGCCCTATATAGATCTATATTGACTCAACCTCCCAATGTATGGCACTATATAGATCTATATTGACTCAACCTCCCAATGTATGGCCCTATATACATCTATATTGACTCAACCTCCCAATGTATGGCCCTATATAGATATTGTTTCTCCAGCTATAATTGGTGGAAGAAGACCGACTGCTCCTCTGGCATGAACGGGCACACAGTAGGAACTCACTGTTCAACCACCGACAAGCAAGCAAAATGGATAGCTTCCTTGTAGGACAGAATTCGACACATCAATGAATCTGAAACAACAGCGGTGAGGGGTAAGTGATTTGTAGTCAACAACCGTGACCACCCAAATGTATGGATGAAGCTGGATGGATGTGTGACTAGATGGATCGATTGGATGTATGAGGCTGGATGGATGTGTGACTAGATGGATAGATTGGATGTATGAGGTTGGATGGATGTGCAACTAGATGGATATATTGGATGTATGAGGATGGATGTGTGACTAGATGGATAGATTGGATGGATGAGGATGGATGTGTGACTAGATGGATATATTGGATGGATGAGGATGGATGTGTGACTAGATGGATAGATTGGATGGATGAGGATGGATGTGTGACTAGATGGATAGATTGGATGGATGAGGATGGATGGATGTGTGACTAGATGGATATATTGGATGTATGAGGATGGATGTGTGACTAGATGGATATAGTGGATGTGTGACTAGATGGATAGAGTGGATGTGTGACTAGATGGATAGATTGGATGTATGAGGATGGATGTGTGACTAGATGGATATATTGGATGTATGAGGATGGATGTGTGACTAGATGGATATAGTGGATGTGTGACTAGATGGATAGATTGGATGTATGAGGATGGATGTGTGACTAGATGGATAGAGTGGATGTGTGACTAGATGGATATATTGGATGTATGAGGATGGATGTGTGACTAGATGGATAGATTGGATGTGTGACTAGATGGATAGAGTGGATGTGTGACTAGATGGATATATTGGATGTATGAGGATGGATGGATGTGTGACTAGATGGATATATTGGATGTGTGACTAGATGGATAGAGTGGATGTATGAGGATGGATGTGTGACTAGATGGATAGATTGGATGGATGAGGATGGATGTGTGACTAGATGGATAGAGTGGATGTATGAGGATGGATGTGTGACTAGATGGATAGGTTGGATGTATGAGGCTGGATGGATATATTGGATGGATGAGGCTGGATGGATGTGTGACTAGATGGATATATTGGATGTATGAGGATGGATGTGTGACTAGATGGATAGGTTGGATGTGTGACTAGATGGATAGAGTGGATGTGTGAGGATGGATGTGTGACTAGATGGATATATTGGATGTATGAGGATGGATGTGTGACTAGATGGATAGAGTGGATGTATGAGGATGGATGTGTGACTAGATTGGATGGATGAGGCTGGATGGATGTGCGACTAGATGGATAGATTGGATGTATGAGGATGGATGTGTGACTAGATGGATATATTGGATGTATGAGGATGGATGTGTGACTAGATGGATATATTGGATGGATGAGGATGGATGTGTGACTAGATGGATATATTGGATGGATGAGGATGGATGTGTGACTAGATGGATAGAGTGGATGTATGAGGATGGATGTGTGACTAGATGGATATATTGGATGTGTGACTAGATGGATAGAGTGGATGTATGAGGATGGATGTGTGACTAGATGGATATATTGGATGTATGAGGATGGATGTGTGACTAGATGGATATATTGGATGGATGAGGATGGATGTGCGACTAGATGGATAGGTTGGATGTATGAGGATGGATGTGTGACTAGATGGATAGGTTGGATGTATGAGGATGGATGTGTGACTAGATGGATAGAGTGGATGTATGAGGTTGGATGTGTGACTAGATGGATATATTGGATGTATGACTAGATGGATATATTGGATGTATGAGGATGGATGTGTGACTAGATGGATATATTGGATGTATGAGGTTGGATGTGTGACTAGATGGATAGAGTGGATGTGTGACTAGATGGATATATTGGATGTATGAGGATGGATGTGTGACTAGATGGATAGAGTGGATGTATGAGGATGGATGTGTAACTATATGGATAGGTTGGATGTGTGACTAGATGGATAGGTTGGATGTGTGACTAGATGGATATATTGGATGTATGAGGATGGATGTGTGACTAGATGGATAGGTTGGATGGATGAGGATGGATGTGTGACTAGATGGATATATTGGATGTATGAGGATGGATGTGTGACTAGATGGATATATTGGATGGATGAGGATGGATGTGTGACTAGATGGATATATTGGATGGATGAGGATGGATGTGTGACTAGATGGATAGATTGGATGTATGAGGATGGATGTGTGACTATATGGATATATTGGATGGATGAGGATGGATGTGTGACTAGATGGATAGAGTGGATGGATGAGGTTGGATGTGTGACTAGATGGATAGGTTGGATGTGTGACTAGATGGATATATTGGATGGATGAGGATGGATGTGTGACTAGATGGATAGAGTGGATGTATGAGGATGGATGTGTGACTAGATGGATAGGTTGGATGTGTGACTAGATGGATAGAGTGGATGTATGAGGATGGATGTGTGACTAGATGGATAGGTTGGATGTGTGACTAGATGGATAGAGTGGATGTATGAGGATGGATGTGTGACTAGATGGATAGGTTGGATGTGTGACTAGATGGATAGAGTGGATGTGTGACTAGATGGATAGATTGGATGTATGAGGATGGATGTGTGACTAGATGGATAGAGTGGATGTATGAGGATGGATGTGTGACTAGATGGATAGGTTGGATGTGTGACTCGATGGATAGGTTGGATGTGTGACTAGATGGATAGAGTGGATGTGTGACTAGATGGATAGGTTGGATGTGTGACTAGATGGATAGGTTGGATGTGTGACTAGATGGATAGGTTGGATGTGTGACTAGATGGATAGGTTGGATGTGTGACTAGATGGATAGAGTGGATGTGTGAGGATGGATGTGTGACTAGATGGATATATTGGATGTATGAGGATGGATGTGTGACTAGATGGATATATTGGATGTGTGACTAGATGGATAGAGTGGATGTGTGAGGATGGATGTGTGACTAGATGGATATATTGGATGTATGATGATGGATGTGTGACTAGATGGATAGGTTGGATGTGTGACTAGATGGATAGAGTGGATGTGTGAGGATGGATGTGTGACTAGATGGATATATTGGATGGATGTGTGACTAGATGGATAGAGTGGATGGATGAGGTTGGATGTGTGACTAGATGGATAGAGTGGATGTGTGAGGATGGATGTGTGACTAGATGGATATATTGGATGTATGAGGATGGATGTGTGACTAGATGGATAGAGTGGATGGATGAGGTTGGATGTGTGACTAGATGGATAGGTTGGATGTGTGACTAGATGGATAGGTTGGATGTGTGACTAGATGGATAGAGTGGATGTGTGACTAGATGGATATATTGGATGGATGAGGATGGATGTGTGACTAGATGGATAGAGTGGATGGATGAGGTTGGATGTGTGACTAGATGGATAGGTTGGATGTGTGACTAGATGGATATATTGGATGGATGAGGATGGATGTGTGACTAGATGGATAGAGTGGATGTATGAGGATGGATGTGTGACTAGATGGATAGGTTGGATGTGTGACTAGATGGATAGAGTGGATGTATGAGGATGGATGTGTGACTAGATGGATAGGTTGGATGTGTGACTAGATGGATAGAGTGGATGTATGAGGATGGATGTGTGACTAGATGGATAGGTTGGATGTGTGACTAGATGGATAGAGTGGATGTGTGACTAGATGGATAGATTGGATGTATGAGGATGGATGTGTGACTAGATGGATAGAGTGGATGTATGAGGATGGATGTGTGACTAGATGGATAGGTTGGATGTGTGACTAGATGGATAGGTTGGATGTGTGACTAGATGGATATAGTGGATGTGTGACTAGATGGATATATTGGATGTATGAGGATGGATCAAAATGAAAATGTGACGAAAGTATAACTACCTGCTTTCTTCGGCTCATCTACAGGTTCCTTTTTAATGTCCATTCTTTTTTTTCTACCACATTCCGTCAAGTTTGATTTACAATTCAGAACTTTTGTTGATCTTTCTGTTTCAGCATTCCCTCGTTTAGCTGAATGTTCTACATGTAACCAGGCCTTAGGTAACACGCTTCTAACATTTTCTATTTCGATATTTGCAAGCCCACTGTCTATCATGTTTTGGACCAATGCTCTTTCTGATTTTTTACTGTTTGATAATGTACCTGGATGGCATGCTTTATTAGTTTGTGTTTCATTAAGCTCGACAAAGCCATCAATTGTTGCACAAGGTGCATGATACTCTTCTGTTCGCTTTCTCTTAAGAGACGGATCTACGTATTCTTGAATATCTAAATTGTCAATACGGATGTTTCTTCTGTTCTTGTCGTGGTTTATTTTAGCTGAAAGCAAACATTGATGTACATTTGTAATATGACATTTCAAGCAAACATTGATGTACATTTGTAATATGACATTTCAAGCAAACATTGATGTACATTTGTAATATGACATTTCAAGCAAACATTGATGTACATTTGTAATATGACATTTCAAGCAAACATTGATGTACATTTGTAATATGACATTTCAAGCAAACATTGATGTACATTTGTAATATGACATTTCAAGCAAACATTGATGTACATTTGTAATATGACATTTCAAGCAAACATTGATGTACATTTGTAATATGACATTTCAAGCAAACATTGATGTACATTTGTAATATGACATTTCAAGCAAACATTGATGTACATTTGTAATATGACAGCAAAATGTAATTTCTCCTGAAAAAGAAATAAAATGGTGTACAGTCAAACCTGTGTTAGTGATCACCTCCATTAAGCAGCCAACCTGTATTAAGCAGCCAGTTTTCAGATTCCCAAATGTGTTGTTTTATTATACATTCGACATCTATTAAGCAGCCACCTGTGCTAAGCAGCAACTTTTATTGTCTTGGCTGGCTACTTAAGACAGGTTTGACTGTATACGTAAATATAGGATGTTACATGAGTGGTGATTTCATACGATATTTTATGAAACCAGTTTTGGAAATGTACCATTAAGCGAGCCTTGTGGTGAGCTTAATACCAAACTTCCAAAACCAGATTCATAAAATATGGTACGAAATCATCACTAGTGTAAGATCGATCCTCTTTATTATTTATTCGTTTGGGAGAAAACCGGAGTACCCGGAGAAAACCCACCTGTCCGATCTGGCGACCACCATACCACCTCATATACTTCCCGGTCCGAGGATTGAACCAGGGTTGCATTGGTGAGAAGCGAGCTCGCTAATCGGACAGCCCACGAATTACCACATATACGCTTTCATCTGCGCCAATGAGAGTGATTAATATAAGTTATTAAAAAACCTTTATTATTTATTATTACCATAGAGCGCTCGTTTTAATAAATAACGTTGCTATGTTAATTTTGGCGGCAAGTGTCAGCACAAACTGTCATGACGTCACTAAATTGTCATAACGTCACTAAATTGTCATAACATCACTAAATTGTCATAACGTCACTAAATTGTCATGACGTCACTACGCAAAGAAGTGTTATATTTAAGTGTTATAACAGCGCTATAATTGCGTCAATACTTCTTTAAAATCATAGTGTGTCTTACCATTAACGTTATGTACCAATTCAAATAGAAATATGCATATTTTAAAGTTTAATTTACAACTTATAAGGATTATTCTCTCAACCAATCAGAATCCTTCCATGAGTTATTACACGTGTGTACATATAAGAAATTATGAAATGAGAGTATTACACTGGATACAAGCAAAGTTATGAGATAAATATATTTACATTGTTATACCTGACATGTTGAGCCCCTTCCAGCCCCTTCCAGACAACTGCGTTTACATTCCCATAATTATGTAACCCCCATCTACCCAAGTATCATGACCATAAATGGTGGCTATAGACCCAATGCTTACTGAGCAGAAGACATTTGAAAATGTTCACGGACGATAGACAGACACATTGTGGTAACAATACCTCAGCTAAAAACTGGTAAATGTACTCTAAGCTACAGTGTGCATTCTACATGTATATTATATGTAAATCCTTGAGCATGCGTGACTATGACAACAAGTACTTTACTATGATGTCACATGTACGTATTTACCTAGTCAATCAAAATGTGTAACATTCAAATACTTTCATTTGCACAACGTTTAGCAAGATTAACATTGGACTTGCTACTGTTGCTGTACAAGGCTGTTGATGAATTCAGTGATTTGGCACGATTTGTAGTGTTAACCCATTTCATTCTGGATACCGTTCAAACGGTATTTGCAAAGAACATAGAGCCAGATCAACGGCCACAGAACGTGCCATCTGATCAGGCTCTATGCTGTTTGCTATTCACATGATCTTGCTAAGACACTTGGCTATGTAGCAAACAACATAGTTCCTGATCTGGATCTATGTTGTTTGCAAAAGCCTTTAAATGTATCCAGAATGAAATGGGTTAATAGCCTGCCGTGTATGATTTATAGTGTTTAGCTGGATAATGATAAGAAGGTGGCACTGATAATAATTATCCAACTCAACACTATACAAACACGACAGCATTGACAGGCTAGTAACACTACTGTGTCATTAGATTTTCTATGCCATGTTTGTTTATTTTTTTGGACAGAGTGTATGAATACATACAATGATCATTTGCATACCGGTAGTTATTACACTACGAAATATATGTATTGGTGTTATTACCCGTCTGCTGTGCAAATTATGTTATAAAAATATACTTATATATAATATATGTTGTTTGAAATAAACCCAAAGTTCTTCCATATATCAGCCCGTCAACTTTTAAAGAAATTCTAACAATAGTAATAATGGCAGTTGCGTTTAATGCAGTTTGAAAACTGTAAAAGAAACAAAGTTATGCAACGTTGATTGTCCACCTCCGTGGTTAAGGTCACTGACTTGTATACCACTGTAACCTATCATCACTGATTGTCACGTGTTCGAGCCCAGCTCCAACTGTGTATCATGATATGAAAAAATTTAGCAGTTTCTTACGGAGGTTGGTGCACAAAGTACTGGTTAACCGCTGGAGCATGCCCAGGAAAGGTGTTGTTAGGTAAACTGCCTGTTGCTCAAATGGGCAACCGGTAGCGACATTAAATAAACTTAAATAAAAAATACCTTATTGCATTTTCTTTGCTATAATGCAAAATAATTTATGCGTTTAAGTTTGTGTGACTATATGTCATGTCTAATGGGTTCCACTGTGTGTTATGCTGAGGATCCTATGAGTACACACATAGGATAGTCGGACAGAAAATATGCATCTTTAATAAAATATAAT
Source organism: Archivesica marissinica (assembly GCA_014843695.1). Lineage (NCBI taxonomy): Eukaryota > Metazoa > Mollusca > Bivalvia > Venerida > Vesicomyidae > Archivesica > Archivesica marissinica. The sequence continues at coordinate 69,497,419 of CM026398.1, read as the reverse complement.
AACAAATTCTGTCAACGGACGCAGGACAGTTTGTTTTTCTGGTTTAAAATTGCACCAACAGTTTTAGGTCATATGACGATTCTCCAGCAATTATTGGTGGCGGAAGACACTGGATGCCCCTTCAACCCGGGTAGAACCACGACCTTCCACAGCCAGCTGGATAGCTGCCTCACTTGAAAGAATTTGACATCTCCAGTGGGATTCGAACCTGCAGTGGTGAGGGGCAAGTGATTTGAAGTCATTGATGTCAACGGTCTTAACCACCTGGCCACAGGTGCATGTTTAGTAAGATATAAATATAACAAATTCTGTCAATGTTGTCGCAGGACAGACAATTGAATACCCTTTACTCTGTGCATTGCAACATACATTTTGTACAGTGCATGGTAAACTGTGCTTTGATATCCGATCTGTGATCCAGGAATCCGGTTCCATACGTGGATGTTAGACTGGAGATGGTACCCGCCAACATGTTTGTTGTTAGCACAAGTGACTCCTCACCAGCATGTAGTGAGAGCTGCTCTGTCTGCAATATAAAGCACAAATACATGATCTTAGTCTATGCAACTTGATTTCAGCTTGATTGCAAAAGAAGTTCTTACAACTTATATTAATCACTCTCAAGACCTCATTCCTGATAGAATCCATAGCCGGGAGAGAGAAGAGGCATGATGAATCTAAATCAGAACGGCTCCAGCGGAGCTCAAACTCCAGGCCTGAACAAAACGCGCTACCACGGAGCTACCACGACTTCTGATATTATGACTAACATACTGTTAGTCCTAACATACTGTTAGTCCGTACAAACTTATTCCCACAGTTGACAGTTTATCAAAACACATAGAGAAAATTGTGTTTCAGTATGTAGTATGTACATGTAGGATCTTTGTAAGAATGTTATGATTAATTAGGTTAAAGCGACATTACATCGCAAAAATAAAATAAAATGCATTTGTTCACGTATAAATGCATTGCTACTACAAATTCTTCCGAATACATTCGAACACTAACATTGAATCAATAAACAATGTTTTTGTGATCTACAAACTTTCAAAATTGAAAGTAGCATTTCATATAACGGTCATCCATGCTCCTGAATTGATGTTTGTTTGTCACCAGAGTCAATACTAAAGTTTAAAGATAATTGAACTAAGACTAGTCTGCAAATAAATATGCATAGGCACACATGTGAGCTATAATGGTAAATCTATGCCATAAATCGTGTTATTCAGGATACACGAGTTTTATTTTATGCTAATTGATGAAATACAGTGTTTTATCAGTGAGATATAATCCATATCACCACTGCATATCACTCACTGTATTTTGCCAGACTACTTTTTTATTATCTCCCTTCCCAATACACTATTCTTGCACTATTACTCTCCCTTTAAATGCTTAGACAACGTGTTATTTAATTTTCACCGTTTACCTGGCTTCAATGACACTATTTACCTGTATTATTGTTTTTGTTATGAAACAAATCAAAAGCGAAATACAACAGACAATGTCTCGAAGTTTGTCACTGCAAATTGTAACAATAAATCCAATAAATGATTTCATGTATTTTTCCTTGATTCAACGTTAAATTCAAGATGGCGGCATATTTGTGTATCGACTCACGATGTATAGTCGTCAATGTATTCATTCGCGCAAAACCACGGTGGCCAGCTATTTTAATTTCTTCATTTTGTGTTTGTTTTTCACCAATTAGCATAAAATAAAAAAAAATGTTTGTTTTGAGTGAATATGGAATATATCTCACCTCGAAGTGAGAAAATTTCAAATATACGCGCGAGTGAAAATATTTGAAATGTTCTCACTTCGAGACGAGATATATTCCATATTCACTCAAAACAAACAAATATCCTCTATGTATTACACATGCATGAATTGATGTAATGTTTACCATAGAACAACTGTCAGTTGAAACTGGCCACATTGATGTAATGTTTACAATAGAACAACTGTAAGTTGAAACTGACCACATTGATGTAATGTTTACCATAGAACAACTGTCAGTTGAAACTGACCACATTGATGTAATGTTTACCTTAGAACAACTGTCAGTTGAAACTGACCACATTGATGTAATGTTTACCTTAGAACAACTGTCAGTTGAAACTGGCCACATTGATGTAATGTTTACTTTGACATTGAGCTATATTTATTTTCTACCTGGACATGCCCCTGGACGTGTCAGTGTGTGTCTATGACACTAAGATGCCAACAGCTGATAAAACTGACACACCCTAACTAATGTATTAAACGCACTTACCCACGTCATATACATGTAAATGCTTACCAAATATTTCATCTGTTGTCTCAGAATGGTAGTATAAAGTGGTTTGAAGTATGGTAGATGCTTAAAGGCATCTAAACTTGTATCCAGATCGCCCATGCTTCAAATACAGCGGTACTGTGGAATAATCCTGGAAATACAATACAAATAATGATGAAGACCCCTGGTGGGTGCCCCTCCGAGCAGTATTCCAGTAACAGACAGGCACCTGGGTCGAACCACTGACTGCAAGCCAGCTTCTTCATATGAAAGAATTCGATACCCCAATGGGATTAGTACCTACGTGTACAGCGGTGAGGGACATGTGCCTTCGAGCAGTATTCCAGTCACGGACGGGCAACAGAATAGAACCACTGACCATCTGCAAGCCGGCTTCTTCATATGAAAGAATTCGATACCCCAGTGGGATTAGTACAGCAGTGAGGGACATGTGATTTAATGTCAATGACCATAACCACTTTTAATATATCAATGTACGTAACAAATTACGCTGTATTTAGAGAATTAGTAGTAACCATAAATAGGTGTCCAGTAGAAAGTTCAAAACAATTGCTAATATTTTCATGGTTCCTGCTGTTGGTCGCCAATGACGCCAATACACAAATGCTGGCGCTAAATTGTCTGAATTGGCGAAAATATTTGGCGCAACTTTTTAAATTTGTTGGCACATGATTTGTCAAATACATGGTTTCAAATATTGATCTGTGAACTATATGGCTCTTAATTGGCTCCAAGTATTTCAAATGGGCTCCAGTTTGTTTCAATTGGCGACATATGTGGCACAGACAAAAATTCAGGCAGCGGGAACCTGATTTTGACTGTAAGCATGAGATATTACTTTGGAGAACACAATAGTAAGTGTTAGTCTTAACGTATCCCATTCAACAACAAGTAACTGACATGGACTGGTGCATTCAACACCAAGTAACTGACATGGACTGGTGCATTCAACCCCAAGTAACTGACATGGACTGGTGCATTCAACACCAAGTAACTGACATGGACTGGTGCATTCAACACCAAGCAACTGACATGGACTGGTGCATTCAACACCAAGTAACTGACATGGACTGGTGCATTCAACACCAAGTAACTGACATGGACTGGTGCATTCAACACCAAGTAACTGACATGGACTGGTGCATTCAACACCAAGTAACTGATATGGACTGGTGCATTCAACACCAAGTAACTGACATGGACTGGTGCATTCAACCCCAAGTAACTGATATGGACTGGTGCATTCAACACCAAGTAACTGACATGGACTGGTGCATTCAACCCCAAGTAACTGACATGGACTGGTGCATTCAACACCAAGTAACTGACATGGACTGGTGCATTCAACACCAAGTAACTGACATGGACTGGTGCATTCAACACCAAGTAACTGACATGGACTGGTGCATTCAACACCAAGTAACTGACATGGACTGGTGCATTCAACACCAAGTAACTGACATGGACTGGTGCATTCAACACCAAGTAACTGACATGGACTGGTGCATTCAACACCAAGTAACTGACATGGACTGGTGCATTCAACACCAAGTAACTGACATGGACTGGTGCAGGATACTTAACCCATTCAACACCAAGTAACTGATATGGACTGGTGCATTCAACACCAAGTAACTGACATGGACTGGTGCATTCAACACCAAGTAACTGACATGGACTGGTGCAGGATACTTAACCCATTCAACACCAAGTAACTGACATGGACTGGTGCATTCAACACCAAGTAACTGACATGGACTGGTGCATTCAACACCAAGTAACTGACATGGACTGGTGCAGGATACTTAACCCATTCAACACGAAGTAACTGACATGGACTGGTGCAGGATACTTAACCCATTCAACACGAAGTAACTGACATGGACTGGTGCAGGATACTTAACCCATTCAACACCAAGTAACTGACATGGACTGGTGCAGGATACTTAACCCATTCAACATCAAGTAACTGATATGGACTGGTGCATTCAACACCAAGTAACTGACATGGAATAGTGCATGATATTTTTAGACCAATAAATTAATATGAAAATTACATTTGGACCAGTTCATTTATCAAATTTTGTCTAAAAATAGTAATATTATTACTGGCACAATGTGCAGATCCTGATGAAACGGGTTGTCATGAGCTGGCTCATCTGGATCTACACTTTAAAATTAAATTTCTAAACTGTAAAGGAGCTGCTACTTAAAATCTCACATAGGGTTTTTTCTAGACAGGAATAACAGGGTGCGCCACACGTTCCTTTTTAGCTCTGAAAGATGGCAGTCTCTCTGCCACAGGTTGCGCTTTGTATTTCCTGCGCGGCTATATGTACTTTTGTATTTTCTAACTATCATTAACAGTTAATTATTAAGCAATATATTCTAATGAATTTGTTTATAGTTTTTCATTTTGACAGCAAACAGAAACTAACTTGGTATGCATGTCCACAGACAACACCTACATGTACAAGGATCTGAACTACTTAATTCAGAAGTCCTGTACACAGTACAATATTAACTCTTCCCTCCTCCCGAACATTTTTGGAAATTCCTCCCCTGTTATTTACAGTCCAGCCCCAGCTTAACCATTTTTGCCGAGTGGCTGGGCACTGTACCACCCACTCATGTAACAATGACTGTTTTTAACCATAGTGTGTAGTTTTTCCTAGCATTATGTGTCTCAGTTAATGGGAATGTTAACAACTGTCCCTGACAATCGCCACCTAGTCATGCTCAGCATTGAGTGTTGGGAGTATTATGTAGAATTCTATTTTGTGTCCGAATATATATACTGTCCGGAAATACATGTCAGTGTGGATAATGCAGAACTGGTTTAATATTGGCCATGGTTGTTCCCACCCAAGATTACTATGTATTATACTTAAACTGAGATCAACACGATTAATAGTCTGTATTTTGAAGAGCACAATCGCTTTAAAATGTCATTCCAAATCTATTTTTGAACAAAAACAATTACCAACCGGTGCAAAGGTAACAGGACTTATATCATGACGTGTTAAAAATACGGAGAACAATTTAAAAACGAATTATATAATTTATAGGTAAATTTTAGTTTTTATCACATATATACTTCATTTATACTCATAACACAATCATGCAAGTGTCTTAATGTTTATGTTTCCAATCACAATTTGAAATGCCTGTGTTTCTGGATGAGGGAAATACAAGAATGATTCATTATGTATCGATAATCAGTATAATAATGAGTATACCTGGATACACATACATAGTTTAGTACTGGTTAACCGCTTAGATACCTGGTCAAAGACGAAACGTCGGAAAGAAATTATTAAGTAGAGAGATGGCGTGGTGATTTCACTCTTGAGAGTGTCATGTTAGGGTTTGAGTCAGGTTAGGGTTTGAGTCAGGTTAGGGTTTGGTTTTAGTTGGTTAGGATTCATCTTCTGTATGTAGGCGTCTTATATGTGTCTATTAACTGATTAATGTTATGCAGTCCTGACTACTTTCAGTTTCACCGCGCACTCTCAAGAATTAAATGCTTTCATCAGCCGAACAAACCACTGCAAAACATCTGCATTTTAAATTATCTGCTACACATGAATGTTCCATTTATGTCAAACCACCTCTGAGGACTAGACAGGTTTTCCTAGCCGACATAAGAGGTTAACCAGTACTAAGCAATGTGTGTGAGGTGCTCAAGGACTTGCCAGTCACTAGTGTGGCGTCCGTGGTCCAGTGGTAGAGCGTCTGATTTGGAATCGAACGGTCCCGGGTACGATACTCGGTCAGGCCACGTATGTAGTGTCATTGAGCAAGGCACCTCACACACATTGCTTAGTACTGGTTAACCACTTAGGTCTGCCCAGGAAAACATGTCTAGGTCCCCGCAAGGGGTTTGACATTAATGGAACATACATACATACACTTACGGAGGTTGGATAGTTGAATACTGGTTCTTACCCAGGAAATATGGGTGGTCTACTCTCCGCCACAACAAACTGACCTGCCAGTAAAACTCGCAAGTGGTCCTGGAGTTGACAGTATTCAGAGATAGATCTATAGAAAAGACACTACATAATTATGTGCCGTGACCGAGTACCAGACCCTGGACCCTTCGCTTACATACCCGACACTACCACTGGACCATGAACGCCACAAATTTAGAATTGTCAATAGTTTTGACTCAATACGTCTGATATCTATTGTTTATGCCTAAAATAGCGAACGTTTTGACATATTTTTTCATGCTGATTTAATCGACTGAAATTAAAATTAATTTTGAGTAAAAGTTAGAATTTCAGTGTGTTTGATTCTAAGGTGAACAGTATCCTACTGAGTAGAACAATTTGCTTCTGTGTCCCTTGTTTCGACATCCACCTAACCCAAAATTATAGACCTATTTCCCTTGACATATTTTCTATTTATTTTAGCTGTCCGATTAGCGCAGTGGTTAGCACACTTGTTTCTCACCAATGCAACATTCGTTCAATCCTCGGACAGGTAACTAAGTGAGATCCGGTTTCCTCCCACACGAAGGACCACATACATGTATACGCTTTCATCCGCTCCAATGAAAGTGATTAATATAAGTTGTTAAAGCTTGTTTCGCAATAAATAAATAATGTTTAAGCTCTTGACCTGTGTATCATGCAAACATCTACAGAACATATTATAGACCTGTAAACACATTGTCATGATTTTGTACCACAGGTTCAACTCTGGCTACTCCTAGTTTATACAAATTTATTTTAACTGGATTGCGAAGCATGTTCTTACAACTTATATTAATCACTCTCGAGACATTATTCCTGATGGAATCCATCGCCACGAGGGAGAGAGAAGAGGCGATGTGTAATTTAAATACCTTGCCTAAGGGCATAATCGTAACGGCTTCAGCGAGGCTCGAACTCCGGACATTCGCACCTGAAGTGAACGCGCTACCACTGCACTAGCATTACTCATTACGGCATAAACGAAACTAGTTAGCGGTATTCCTTCCAATCATCACCAGTCTACCGATGTGTCAATAATACTAGTAATAATAGTACTACATGCATTACCTAACGGGATAACTCATTTGATCAATTAAGTCAATCTGTCGCTTATCCCTCTCTGCTGTAGGTTCGAATCCCATGTGGGGTGTCGAACTATTTCAAGCTAGAAATCTATCAAGCTGGCATGGGAGAGTTCTTGCAACTTATATCAATCACTCTCGAGACCTCATTCCTGATGGAATCCATTGCAACGAGGAAGAGAGAAGAGGCAATATGGAACTTAAATGCCTTGCCTAATCGTAGCGGCTCCAGCGTGGCTTGAATTTTGCACCTGAAGTGAACGCGCTACCACTGTGCTATCATGACTTCCACTACTGGCTACTCCTGTGAAACACACTGTGTATCAACTGTAGTCCTGACTGTACATGATCTCCTTACTAAAACTGACTCAGGTTCCACGATTGACATGGTTATATTCAGCAAGGTATTTGATACTGCCCCCCCCCCCACCACAAGCTTTTACATAAACTGGAACAGTATGGTCTCACTGGCAACATAAACCACTGGGTCAAAGACTTTCTCACCAACAGGAGTATGAGGGTTGTTGATGGAGAGAAATCAGAAGTAGTCATTAGTTTATACAAATTTATTTTAGCTCGATTGCGAAACAAGTTCTTATAACTTATATTAATCACTCTCGAGACCTCATTCCTGATGGAATCCATCGCCACGAGAGATAGAAGAGGAATCGTGGAATTTAAATGCCTTGCCTAAGGGCACAATCGTAACGGCTCCAGCGGGGCTCGAACTCCGGACCTTTCGCACCTGAAGCGAAGTAGTCATTGTCGACTTAGGTGGTGCACCTCCGTGATCGAGGTGTTTAGGTCGCTGACTTGTATACCACTGTAACCTATCATCTCTGATGGTCACGGATTCAGGCCCCGCTCAGGTCATGACTCATTTATATGAAATTGTGTACCCAAGTACTGGTTAACCGCTGGAGCCCGCCCAGGATAGGTGTTGTTAGGTAAACTGCGCGTCGGCGATATAGCCCAAAATGGTGCTGATGCAGGTGTAAAATTCTAACTATAACATAATAACTTAGGTGTCCCCCAAGGTACAGTGCTGGTACCCCTTTTATTCCTCTGCCACAACAGTATGTCTATTTGTCGATGACTCTGGCATACCGCAACATCAGAAACAGCAAACACCATGAAACTGTATGGACCGATACCTGGGTAATGCAATTTAATGCTAAGAAATAATTAATATATGTATATCATGAGTATCAACAACCACGTTCTACCAACTAGACAACCTCACAACCACATTGTGCATCATGTCCCAGTAAACCCCTACCATGCAGTGACTATCCGAAGGCGTATGATGTAGTTGGCACAGCACGAAAGTTACGAAAGAATCCAATTCCATCCTGGGCTCCTTCGCAGAAATTCAAAGCACCTTCCTGAATCCAGCCTATTTACCACTAGTACGCTCCACCCTTTTTTTTAGTTTAAACATTTATTTCAAACAATACAACTTATACAAATATACATTTACACACAAATTAGATACATGAATAATAATTTAGGGAGAAGTGGGGCCCCCCAGGGGGCGAAGTTAGGGTCCCTATGACAACTATTTCGCCCACATCGCCCTCTAGAATTTTCCCTGATTATGTTGTAAATGCCACTACATGTACATTAGTTGTTAATTTATTTCTATTTTTCAGATATACCTTGTATCTACTACATGTATACGACGAAGCACAGAGAGCAAAGAAAGAGAAAAACTACATGAGGCAGAGTGTGTCGTGGACAATATAGCATCATTAGTAGTACATGTCTATGGAACATAGCTGCATGCTGAGGCAGAGTGTGTCGTCGACAATATAGCATCATCAGTAATACATGTCTATGGAGCAAAACTGCATGCTGAGGCAGAGTGTGTCGTCGACAATATAGCATTATCAGTAGTACATGTCTATGGAACAAAACTACAGCTGAGGCAGAGTGTGTCGTCGACAATATAGCATCATCAGTAGTACATGTCTATGCAGCAAAACCCAGTCTAACCACAGGCACTTGGAGTCTCAACAATAGATATTAAATAGAATTAAGCAAACTATTACCCCACCCACATGGAAATGCAATAGCGACGAGGATCCAATTGTTGTTTTTTTAAAACCCTTTGACGCTTGAAACTCCTGCGGTCTAGCAAATATTTTGGTTATTTGACATACATATTGGGTATGGCATTATGTTAGTTGTGACATGCATGTGGAATCGTTAGTAGAGAGCAGTACAGAGCAGGATTTATTTTTGATTGATCTAGGATTGTGAAGAGAGTAAGCGAAACATTATTTTAAAACCATGGCGACTGTTTGCTTGAAGATGTGCAACTCTTTGTACCAGATTCCCACTAGGATCTTGTGCCTGATTCTGATCCTTGTACAGGGTATCATACTCGACTATTATCTAGTCAAACACAAGAACATATACTGGTCTTCGTGGTTCATTGCAGACATCGCTGTCATTTTAATCTTTGTTACGGCATATATAATATCTTACCGGCATTTAATACTTGCCAAGGATGCAGTGGTGAAGAACACACCCATTCAAACCGGTGCTTTGCCTCTTGGGTATTTGGCTTGGTTTGTGTACAGTGGTTTATTGGCAACACGAGTCGCCATTATTTTTAATGACTTCGCTTTCCAGCTGAATGAAAAGGACTTCTTTGGTCCAAACATGCTGAAAATCACCATATCAATGGCTGCGTTTGTGTTTATGCTGTTGCTGCTATGTCACCATGATGCTGAAATGGATTCTGAACGGAAGCACCTCATTGTGGAGCTTACAGGCACAGTTGTGTTTGATGTGTTAGATTCTGTTGATGTTCTTGACATCATGTTTGCGAAAGAGGCTATTGATGATTTTCCCATCTATATGGACACTGCAATTATCGTTATCGCCTGTGTTAACTTGATTCTACCAACGCTACCTTTAATGACATTGAGTCGTACACATTTCGGACACAAGCACGCTCCAAGTGAGCTGATCATGTTGCATAAAATGCTGCTTGTATTTTTTGTCAATCTACCGCTGCTAAATATTCGTCTGTTGCTATGGCATCTATTGAGTAAAGATATTTCTATTTTTCCTGTAAAGAACGTGATTGTAATTTTCATGGTGATCCATGATGTTTACGAGAAGAGGAGAGCAGAGGTGGACCGTGAAGAGATGATGGAGGTGGATGGGGAAATGTCAGATCTGAGAGATGAGAGAAGTCCGATGGCCTAGGCTGTGATGTTTGAAGGAGTAACATATGAGAAACAAGTGGTCTGTCATGTGGAAATCCGATGGAGTGAGCTCGTGAAGAACCATGGGATGATGGAGAGAGCTCGTGAAGAACCATGGGATGGTGTAATTATAAAATATGTAAGGATGTCAATGTTCTGCACTATCTGCTTTATTGAAATTGAATTTGTGAGGTTTGAATTCAGTGCAACTTGTTTTATTAATCTTAGTATGATATCACAATGTGTTAGTGCATGTAGTGTGTCGATTGGCCACTTTTAGATCCTTAAAGCGACATTACATCGCAAAAAGCCAAAAAAATACATTGTCACGTATAAATGCTACAAATTCTTCCGAATACATTCGAACACAAATATTGAATCAATAAACAGTGTTTTTGGTCTTCAAAATTTCAAAAGTGAATGTAGGATTTCATATAACGGTCATCCAATTTCCTGAATTGACATTTCTTTGTCATTGTAGTCAATACTGTCGCTTAGAGATAATAAATTTAACTTAGTCTACAAATAAATATGCTTAGGCACAAATGTGAAATAAAACGGTAAATCTCGTTAGTCGGGTACCATACATCTCGTTAGTCAGGTACCATACATCTCGTTAGTCAGGTACCATACAGGTACCATACATCTCGTTAGTCAGGTACCATACATATCGTTAGTCGTGTACCATACATCTCGTTAGTCGGGTACCATACATCTCGTTAGTCAGGTACCATACATCTCGTTAGTCAGGTACCATACATCTCGTTAGTCAGGTACCATACATATCGTTAGTCGGGTACCATACATCTCGTTAGTCGGGTACCATACATCTCGTTAGTCAGGTACCATACATCTCGTTAGTCGGGTACCATACATTTCGTTAGTCAGGTACCATACATCTCGTTAGTCGGGTACCATACATCTCGTTAGTCGGGTACCATACATCTCGTTAGTCAGGTACCATACATATCGTTAGTCGGGTACCATACATCTCGTTAGTCGGGTACCATATATCTCGTTAGTCGTGTACCATACATCTCGTTAGTCGGGTACCATACATTTCGTTAGTCAGGTACCATACATCTCGTTAGTCGGGTACCATACATCTCGTTAGTCGGGTACCATACATCTCGTTAGTCGGGTACCATACATCTCGTTTATCGGGATACACACATTGTACTAGTATTACGCATGTATGTCCACCCTATTTACATTATTTTGTTGTGTCAACAAACTGCGTATATGGCGCTTGTTTATTAATTGAAATACTCAGATTTTGAGGCAAATATTTGGGGGGAAATTATACCATATAATAGGAAATTACATTCTATATCAATTTGCGTTTTCACTGATGTAGTGTTGCTTTAAGATTATTGGAGAAAATAGGAATTAAAGCAGCATTACATCGTATGAAATAAAAGATATTTGAAAAATTCAATTTTTACCTATGGGTAACAATGCTGTTACACATTCTAACATTATACTTTGTATGCTTATGTTCATTTGGTAAACAGTGTTTTTTGCGATAAAACAAACTCGAAACCGAAAGTAGGACTTTCCGAGTCGATCAGTCACGCACTTGTTTACAACCGGAACGCATCGTCTGCACTTGTTTACATTCGGAATGCATCGACCCAATTTGTCCCACGTCTTTTTTAATTAAATTACTTGATATGTTGATTCATACCTCTGTTAGCTAAGTCTTTTAGGGACATTTCTACATCCCCGCGAGGGGTTCGACATTAGAGGAAGATATATTAACCCTTTCAACACCACAGTCCTCTAAATAGTGGCGTCTCATCAGGATCTGCACTTTTTGCCAGTGATATGACTATTTTTAGACATAATTACCCATTTTGATAAATGAACTTGTCCAAATGTGATTTTCTGATTCATTTATTGGTTTATGAATATCATGGACCAGTCCATGTGAGTTACTTGGTATTGAATGGGTTAATAGTATTTCATGTTCAAAATATATACGTTGTTTTCTACAACCTCTGTTGTTTCACGCATGCGCGCTGTGCGTGTTTACATTTCGTGTGTTGATAAACAAATTTGCGTATACAACGCCACGGTTTAAATTTATTGGAAATTTATCGTTTCTGAGCGACTATTTCGATTTTTGTAAACACATACACATTAGTATTTATATTTTACCCAAAACATCCTTTATTACGATGTAATGCTGCTTTAAATAAACATCCTTTATTACGATGTAATGCTGCTTTAAATAAACATCCTTTATTACGATGTAATGCTGCTTTAAATAAACATCCTTTACGATGTAATGCTGCTTTATTACGATGTAATGCTGCTTTATTACGATGTAATGCTGCTTTATTACAATGTAATGCTGCTTTATTACGATGTAATGCTGCTTTATTACGATGTAATGCTGCTTTATTACGATGTAATGCTGCTTTATTACGATGTAATGCTGCTTTATTATGATGTAATGCTGCTTTATTACGATGTAATTCTGCTTTATTACGATGTAATGCTGCTTTATTACGATGTAATGCTGCTTTATTACGATGTAATGCTGCTTTAAGAGAATTAAGCTTATAGAACAATTTTAAATCTACTCTGGACTCATTCTCCTAGATTCTTTATAAACTTCATTTCGATTATTTTCTTTGATCTGAGTTTAACAGATGGCAACCCGAGATGTTGTTTTGCCATGTTCAATGTGATATTAAAGACGAGATTCTGTCTTTGATCTGATATGAATTGGAATCTTTCTTTTTTTATACTTTATTTATTTTACAAGGATTGCGAAGCAAGTTTTAACAACTTATATTAATCACTCCCGTTGGCTCGGATGAAAGCGTATATGTGGTCATTCATGTGGGAGGAAACCGGAGTACCCGGAGAAAACCCACCTGTCCGATCTGGCGACCATCGTACCATCTCACATACTATCATTACTTAGTAAACAAACTGAGAATTTGTTATTGTGTTCAATATGTTATTAATGGGAACATTTCATAGAAGATATTATCTAAGTTTATCAGTAGACAATCTAAGGTTTAGTTACTCAATGCACATGTTAATTCAATATGTTATTTAAGAAATAATAAGTATCAACCGTGGTATATCGAGTTTGAAGTTCTTATGCGTAGAAATATATCACTTTGGCGTTCGTGATATATTTCTACGCATAAGAACGACAAACGAGGGTTATTCTGCGATATACCAAGGTTGATACTTATTATTTCGATTCTAACACAACTTACTTCTAATAATTTTAAAGGAGTATTTTCTTCAAACGCCGCTGCATTTGGCTTTCGAAATGTCGTCCCGCGTAAGGGGTGATGACGTTATTTTTTATGGAAAATATCAATCTAGTGCATAAATGAACAAAAGTTGTAACTGATCAATAATTTTATTTATTTTGTCAAATAAAACTGTACAGAATAGTAACTGAAACGTTACTTAACAGAAAAACAAGACGGACAAGAGATTATCTGATTCTAAAAATAGCTCACTTCCGTGAATTCCCACAGTATTTTTTATAAACATCACGTGACTTTCATTCATAAAACTTTACACGCATTGTATAAATGGAATAGCCAAAACACGGTGCGCGCACAACATAGTTCAAGGTAGGTATATCGCAGAATAACCCGAGGTAGATTTTACTCTACAAGTATGTATGTTATTAGCTGGGTCGTGTTAGAATAAAAAATAGGTTGTCTATATTCTGAGAGTATCAGTAGACAAGCTGAGATTTAGCATTGTTAGCATTGTACTGAGATTTTGTTATTAGATTCAATATATTGCTAAATGACAATAGTTTGTCTATATGCTTACTTTTTCTGTAAGACAAACTGAGACATTTTGTTAGCAATGTACTTGTAGATTCTTGTTTAACCCATTTGATTCTGGATACCGTTCAAACAGTATTTGCAAAGAACATAGAGCCAGATCAGCCACCATGGAACGTGGCGTCTGATCAGGCTCTATGCTGTTTGCTATTCAGATGATCTTGCTAAGACACTTTGCTATGTAGCAAACAACACCGATCCTGATCAGCACGCAGCGTCATGCTGTGGCTGATCTAGATCTATGTTGTTTGCAAAAACCTTTTAAATGTATCCAGAATGAAATGGGTGAAGTACATAATATATGTAATTTGGGACTTTTATGGCAATAACATGCATTTTGTGGGCGGTTGCATTTCACAGAGATGAATTGAGTTTTTCTAAGTTTTTAGTATTATTCATAATTCAACTGGGAAAGGTGCACATAGTCCATGACCCTTTCCCTCATAGAAGCACCTCTTGACGCCATTACCAATACGACATACATTGACAATGTAGTAGCCAAACCAATGTTCATAATATAGGCCAGAGTCCCAGTAATATGTAGTAGCCAAACCAATGTTCATAATATAGGCCAGAGTCCCAGTAATATCTTTGGAGGTGGGATAGATATAGCGACTACTTATCCACTGCATGATAGCTAAATGGCTGTCATTTGTATGGAGATATAATAGTATATTACCGGTAACCTAAATCTCCATGAAGGAAAGGGTTACGGCTTTGGTGTTATTAGCGGTTAATGGTTGGATTCTATTGTTTTGTGGGTTTTTTATACATGTAATTTTTGTATCTGTTTAATTGTTTATATAATTATGTTGGTCTTTTCTTGAAATGTTATACCGTTATATACCGTGCTAATATGCCCTTATATACCGTGCTAATATGCCCATGTATTTCCATGTATTTGGACTGTTGAAATGTCTCTTGCACACCCTTGTGTCTGATAGTAGGCAGCAGATTTTAATTCTAGTATGCTTCATTTTGTATCCCTGTTCGTGGATGGTCCATCCACGGTTCCTTTACTTGTTCACTATTTTGTATTAGTTTTTGTCTCACCCACTTTTGTGGAATTCGAGACTAAGCAGTCGCCTTTCCAGTGCCATCAAGAATTACATATGTGCATATAGCTATAAAACCATCAAATATAATGTTTCTAGGAGTGTTCCCTCCCCCTAACAAGCCCCCACACCCAAAAATAACCTTGATCATGAAAGTTTTAGCCAAAGAAATTACTTATAAATGTATAAAAAGAAACCTCAAATTTTCTCAAAAACCATCAACGTTATTGTTTTGAAACTTCACCTACACATCCATTGACTAATTCTCTACATCCACAGTAAGTATCCACTCCCCAACTGTGACCGTACATTCACAGTAAGTACCCACTCCCCAACTGTGACCTTACATTCACAGTAAGTATCCACTCCCCAACTGTGACCTTACATCCACAGTAAGTACCCACTCCCCAACTGTGACCTTACATCCACAGTAAGTATCCACTCCCCAACTGTGACCTTACATTCACAGTAAGTATCCACTCCCCAACTATGACCTTACATCCACAGTAAGTACCCACTCCCCAACTGTGACCTTACATTCACAGTAAGTATCCACTCCCCAACTGTGACCTTACATCCACAGTAGGTATCCACTCTTCTACTGTGACCTTACATCCACAGTAAGTATCCACTCCCCAACTGTGACCTTACATCCACAGTAGGTATCCACTCTTCTACTGTGACCTTACATCCACAGTAAGTATCCACTCCCCAACTGTGACCTTACATCCACAGTAAGTACCCACTCCCCAACTGTGACCTTACACCCACAGTAAGTATCCACTCCCCAACTGTGACCATACATTCACAGTAAGTATCCACTCCCCAACTGTGACCTTACACCCACAGTAAGTATCCATTCCCCAACTGTGACCTTACATCCACAGTAAGTACCCACTCCCCAACTGTGACCTTACACCCACAGTAAGTATCCACTCCCCAACTGTGACCTTACATCCACAGTAAGTATCCACTCCCCAACTGTGACCTTACATCCACAGTAAGTATCCACTCCCCAACTGTGACCTTACATCCACAGTAAGTACCCACTCCCCAACTATGACCTTACATCCACAGTAAGTACCCACTCCCCAACTGTGACCTTACATCCACAGTAAGTATCCACTCCCCAACTGTGACCTTACATCCCCAGTAAGTATCCACTCCCCAACTGTGACCTTACACCCACAGTAAGTATCCACTCCCCAACTGTGACCTTACACCCACAGTAAGTATCCATTCCCCAACTGTGACCTTACCTCCACAGTAAGTACCCACTCCCCAACTGTGACCTTACATCCACAGTAAGTATCCACTCCCCAACTGTGACCTTACATCCACAGTAAGTACCCACTCCCCAACTATGACCTTACATCCACAGTAAGTACCCACTCCCCAACTGTGACCTTACATCCACAGTAAGTATCCACTCCCCAACTGTGACCTTACATCCACAGTAAGTACCCACTCCCCAACTTTGACCTTACATCCACAGTAAGTATCCACTCCCCAACTGTGACCTTACATCCACAGTAAGTACCCACTCCCCAACTTTGACCTTACATCCACAGTAAGTACCCACACCCCAACTGTGACCTTACATCCACAGTAAGTATCCACTCCCCAACTGTGACCTTACATCCACAGTAAGTACCCACTCCCCAACTGTGACCTTACATCCATAGTAAGTATCCACTCCCCAACTGTGACCTTACATCCCCAGTAAGTATCCACTCCCCAACTGTGACCTTACACCCACAGTAAGTATCCACTCCCCAACTGTGACCTTACATCCACAGTAAGTATCCACTCCCCAACTGTGACTTTACATCCATAGTAAGTATCCACTCCCCAACTGTGACCTTACATTCACAGTAAGTATCCACTCCCCAACTGTGACCTTACATCCACAGTAAGTACCCACTCCCCAACTATGACCTTACATCCACAGTAAGTACCCACTCCCCAACTGTGACCTTACATCCACAGTAAGTATCCACTCCCCAACTGTGACCTTACATCCACAGTAGGTATCCACTCTTCTACTGTGACCTTACATCCACAGTAAGTATCCACTCCCCAACTGTGACCTTACATCCACAGTAAGTATCCACTCCCCAACTGTGACCTTACATCCCCAGTAAGTATCCACTCCCCAACTGTGACCTGTTACTTGAATTATGGCCAAAATAGTCTGATTTCAGAGATTATGTATTCGTAGACGGAACATTATAATTTCTTAAAATCTGTCAACGTTATTGCTTTGCATCTTTGCATACACATCCGAACCCTAATTCTCTTCACACACCGTAATCCCCACCCTACCAGCGACCTAGAACTTTGGCCTAAATAGTCTGATTTCAGTAAATATTTATGCATAAAAAACAATCACATATCTCCAAAATCATCAATGTTAATCCTATTAAGCTTCACATCAAGGACTAATTCTCAACACCAATATGAAGTCCCTACCCTACCACTGGCCTTGACATTTGGCAATTTGTTGATAAGCATAGAAGACATTTTGTTATTTTGCTGACCAAATGCTTAAACAGTCAATCGTTCGTGGTGAAACACCATTGGGGCGGTGGCCTTGTCTTTTATTCTTGTTACGGTAGACATTTTACATCCAATTTGTGTTCATATTTTTTATTTCAATGTTGATTGTCATAGACTTTCAACTAATATGCTACTATAAGCTATGTTGTAGAGCATTGTTTATCTGCATGTACGTGTACGTGTACGTATGCATACTTTGTGTGCGATTAGGGTTAGTGCAATGGAGTGCATGTACATCTTTGAGATGTTGCAATTAATGAGGTGATGGCAAGTTCTTTCAATTCATTCATACTGGTTCATATTGAGGCAGTCTATATAAATAGTTTGTGTCTTAGTTACAAGTGTATGCATAGAATACAGTGAGCTACTCCTTG
Organism: Archivesica marissinica; assembly: GCA_014843695.1. Taxonomy (NCBI): domain Eukaryota; kingdom Metazoa; phylum Mollusca; class Bivalvia; order Venerida; family Vesicomyidae; genus Archivesica; species Archivesica marissinica. Next base: position 69,479,019 of record CM026398.1, on the reverse strand, counting down.
TAAGTTTAATGTCAGACAGTCAGAGTCAGTCCAGTCAGTCAGTCAGTCAGTCAGTCAGTCAGTCAGTCAGTCAGTCAGTCAGTCAGTCAGTCAGTCAGTCAGTCAGTCAGTCAGTCAGTCAGTCAGTCAGTCAGTCAGTCAGTCAGTCAGTCAGTCAGTCAGTCAGTCAGTCCGTCAGTCAGTCAGTCAAGTCAGTCAGTCAGTCAAGTTAGTCAGTCAGTCAAGTTAGTCAGTCAGTCAGTCAGTCAGTCAGTCAGTCAGTCAGTCAGTCAGTCAGTCAGTCAGTCAGTCAGTCAGTCAGTCAGTCAGTCAGTCAGTCAGTCAGTCAGTCAGTTAGTCAGTCAGTCAGTCAAATCAGTCAGTCAGTCAGTCAAGTCAGTCAGTCAGTCAGTCAGTCAGTCAGTCAGTCAGTCAGTCAGTCAGTCAGTCAGTCAGTCAGTCAGTCAGTCAGTCAGTCAGTCAGTCAGTCAGTCAGTCAGTCAGTCAGTTAGTTAGTTAGTCAGTCAGTCATTTCTTTCAATACAAATGTATTTGTTTCTCTGGTATAATACTATTAATTCATATTCCAAACACACAATGTAGTACAGTAGGATCAGGTAATATGCTATCTTTTGCTTTTAGTTAAAGACCTTCCCAAGTAATATTACTATTTTTAGAAAAAAATTACCCATTTTGCTAAATGAACTGATCCAAATGTAATTTTCTTATTAATGTATTGGTCTAAAAATATCATGGACCAGTCCATGTCAGTTACTTTGTGTTGAATGGGTTAATATATCATGGACCAGTCCATGTCAGTTACTTTGTGTTGAATGGGTTAATATATCATGGACCAGTCCATGTCAGTTACTTTGTGTTGAATGGGTTAATATATCATGGACCAGTCCATGTCAGTTACTTTGTGTTGAATGGGTTAATATATCATGGACCAGTCCATGTCAGTTACTTTGTGTTGAATGGGTTAATATATCATGGACCAGTCCATGTCAGTTACTTTGTGTTGAATGGGTTAATATCATGCACCAGTCCATGTCAGTTACTTTGTGTTGAATGGGTTAATATATCATGCACCAGTCCATGTCAGTTACTTTGTGTTGAATGGGTTAATATATCATGCACCAGTCCATGTCAGTTACTTTGTGTTGAATGGGTTAATATATCATGCACCAGTCCATGTCAGTTACTTTGTGTTGAATGGGTTAATATATCATGGACCAGTCCATGTCAGTTACTTTGTGTTGAATGGGTTAATATATCATGCACCAGTCCATGTCAGTTACTTTGTGTTGAATGGGTTAATATATCATGGACCAGTCCATGTCAGTTACTTTGTGTTGAATGGGTTAATATATCATGGACCAGTCCATGTCAGTTACTTTGTGTTGAATGGGTTAATATATCATGGACCAGTCCATGTCAGTTACTTTGTGTTGAATGGGTTAATTCATGTTGTAGTTAATGTTGTTGTTTCATGTTTTCCATGTTTTATCTTGTTATTGCATTGTATGGTATTGATATACATGTATTAACACTGAGAGACATCAGTGAGTTACTGCCCCTGAATACTCCCTAATAGTATGATGGTACTCTTAAGTTGTTTCCTCTGTTTTTATCGTTGTTTCCTTTGCACAACATGCTATCAATTTTCTTCCACTTTCTCATATTATAATTATTATATTACAATATCTCGACAGATTTCCTACAGTATCCAATGGGTAAAAAATCCGTAAACTTTGTTTATCAATTAATTAACATGATTTGGATAACATCACATTTATCATAACGCAACATATGGTTATGGAACAACTGTTAAAACAAAGGATTCAAACTGAAAGGACCGCTATGCATTTAGTGTTAATCAGACTTTTATTGCCAAGGGAGGTAATAGAGATGCCAGCGAGGTCCCTCATTGAATGCATTTTTCTTTGCAAATATGTTTTTACCATGAATTTAAATATAAACAGAGATAGAAAACTACTAACATACAATGTACCTCTATGCATAACAGAAACAGAGAACTACTAACATACCTCTATAAATAACCAGAGATAGAACAATTTGTAATGCCATGCCAACATGTGTCTATAAATCTTAGTTGTAAATATTAACTACTTTATCAAAACTTTGATTCTCTTATGAACCATTTCACAACTTTTAACCTTTTAGTTTTACACACTATTCAAACTGTAAACCACGCTTAATTGAAACAGCACTGATCCTTGATTGAATTCAATTGATGATGGTTAGTTTATTGTGTCTGTTACTGTCAACTTGGTAAATATTTAACCCTTTCCCCCATAGAAGCACCTCTTGACAACATTACCAATACGACATACAGTGACAACAAACCAATGTTCATAATAAAGGCCAGAATCTCATGTAGTCCCAGTAATATCTATAGAGGTGGGATAGATATGGTGACTACTTATCCATTGCATGATAGCTAAATGGCTGTACTTTGTATGAAGATTTAATAGTATATTAACCTAAATCTCTATGAAAAAATGGGTTAAATGGCTGTCGTTTGTATGGAGATATAACAGTATATTAACCTAAATCTCTATGAAGGAAAGGGTTAAATGGCTATTGTTTGTATGGAGATATAACAGTATATTAACCTAAATCTCTATGAAGGAAAGGATTTAATGGCTGTTGTTTGTATGGAGATATAACAGAATATTAATCTAAATCTTAATGAAGGAAGGGGCTAACCTAAATCTCTATGAAGGAAAGGGTTAACCTAAATCTCTATGATGGAAATGGTTAATTTGGTAGATCTCGATATTTTGCTGAAAAAGTTGGAATCTTATAAATTTAATGAATCAAGTATTGAATGGTGTTTCATCATGGTTATGCAACAGTCGTCAGATTGTACAAATTAACAACTCACTGAGTAAAGCATTATGACATGCGGTATTCACTAAGGGTTAATATTATATTCATTATTTTTGTTGTTGTTCCTTAATGAACAATGTTAGGGGATATGTTCCTTAATGATCAATGTTAGGGAATATGTTCATTAATGATCAATGTTAGGGGATATGTTCCTTAATGATCAATGTTAGGGAATATGTTCCTTAATGATCAATGTTAGGGGATATGTTCCTTAATGATCAATGTTAGGGGATATGTTCCTTAATGATCAATGTTAGGAATATGTTCCTTAATGATCAATGTTAGGGGATATGTTCCTTAATGATCAATGTTAGGGATATGTTCCTTAATGATCTACGTTAGGGGATATGTTCCTTAATGATCAATGTTAGGGGATATGTTCCTTAATGATCAATGTTAGGGAATATGTTCATTAATGATCAATGTTAGGGGATATGTTCCTTAATGATCAATGTTAGGGGATATGTTCCTTAATGATCAATGTTAGGGGATATGTTCCTTAATGATCAATGTCAGGGGATATGTTCCTTAATGATCAATGTTAGGAATATGTTCCTTAATGATCAATGTTAGGGGATATGTTCCTTAATGATCAATGTTAGGGGATATGTTCCTTAATGATCAATGTTAGGGAATATGTTCCTTAATGATCAATATTAGGGCATATGTTCCTTAATGATCAATGTTAGGGAATATGTTCCTTAATGATCAATGTTAGGGGATATGTTCCTTAATGATCAATGTTAGGGAATATGTTCATTAATGATCAATGTTAGTGGATATGTTCCTTAATGATCAATGTTAGGGGATATGTTCCTTAATGATCAGTGTTAGGAATATGCTCCTTAATGATCAATGTTAGGGGATATGTTCCTTAATGATCAATGTTAGGGGATATGTTCCTTAATGATCAAGGTTAGGGGATATGTTCCTTAATGATCAATGTTAGGGGATATGTTCCTTAATGATCAATGTTAGGGGATATGTTCCTTAATGATCAATGTTAGGAAATATGTTCCTTAATGATCAATGTTAGGGAATATGTTCCTTAATGATTTAATGTTAGGGAATATGTTCCTTAATGATCAATGTTAGGGGATATGTTCCTTAATGATCAATGTTAGGGAATATGCTCCTTAATGATCAATGTTAGGAATATGTTCCTTAATGATCAATGTTAGGGGATATGTTCCTTAATGATCAATGTTAGGAAATATGTTCCTTAATGATCAATGTTAGGGGATATGTTCCTTAATGATCTACGTTAGGGGATATGTTCCTTAATGATCTACGTTAGGGGATATGTTCCTTAATGATCTATGTTAGGAAATATGTTCATTAATGATCAATGTTATGGAATATGTTCCTTAATGATCAACGTTAGGGAATATGTTCCTTAATGATCAATGTTAGGGGGTATGTTCCTTAATGATCAATGTTAGGGGATATGTTCCTTAATGATCAATGTTAGGGGATATGTTCCTTAATGATCAATGTTAGGGGATATGTTCCTTAATGATCAATGTTAGGGGATATGTTCCGTAATGATCAATGTTAGGAAATATGTTCCTTAATGATCAATGTTAGGGAATATGTTCCTTAATGATCAATGTTAGGGAATATGTTCCTTAATGATCAATGTTAGGGGATATGTTCCTTAATGATCAATGTTATGGGATATGTTCATTAATGATCCACGTTAGGGGATATGTTCCTTAATGATCAATGTTAGGGGATATGTTCCTTAATGATCAACGTTAGGGGATATGTTCCTTAATGATCTACGTTAGGGGATATGTTCCTTAATGATCTACGTTAGGGGATATGTTCCTTAATGATCTACGTTAGGGGATATGTTCCTTAATGATCTACGTTAGGGGATATGTTCCTTAATGATCTACGTTAGGGGATATGTTCCTTAATGATCTACGTTAGGGGATATGTTCCTTAATGATCTACGTTAGGGGATATGTTCCTTAATGATCTACGTTAGGGGATATGTTCCTTAATGATCTACGTTAGGGGATATGTTCCTTAATGATCTACGTTAGGGGATATGTTCCTTAATGATCTACGTTAGGGGATATGTTCCTTAATGATCTACGTTAGGGGATATGTTCCTTAATGATCTACGTTAGGGGATATGTTCCTTAATGATCTACGTTAGGGGATATGTTCCTTAATGATCTACGTTAGGGGATATGTTCCTTAATGATCTACGTTAGGGGATATGTTCCTTAATGATCTACGTTAGGGGATATGTTCCTTAATGATCAATGTTAGGGGATATGTTCCTTAATGATCTACGTTAGGGGATATGTTCCTTAATGATCAATGTTAGGGAATATGTTCCTTAATGATCAACGTTAGGGGATATGTTCCTTAATGATCAACGTTAGGGGATATGTTCCTTAATGATCAACGTTAGGGGATATGTTCCTTAATGATCAACGTTAGGGTATATGTTCCTTAATGATCTACGTTAGGGGATATGTTCCTTAATGATCTACGTTAGGGGATATGTTCCTTAATGATCTACGTTAGGGGATATGTTCCTTAATGATCTACGTTAGGGGATATGTTCCTTAATGATCTATGTTGTGGATATTGTTTTATCTATTTATTTATGTACATACATGCATGATACATATAGGATTTTACAATGTTCGTGAGTGATGAATTCATATCATATTTTATGAAGTTTTTGAATTTTGCTATTGAGGGAGCCTTCTGGCATTATCACAGTAAGTTCCAGGGATCATTCTAGAGGGCGATGTGGGCGAAATTGTCGTCCTAGGGACCTGACTTCGCCCTCTGGGGTCCCCACTTCTCCCTAAAAAAATATTTTTTAAGAAATTATTTTTTGGTTTTTACGATTTTCACAAAATTGTGTCTAGTAAGATACACTGGCCCATTATAAAGCACTCCTTCTATTCAAATGTTGTATTTAATGGTTGTACTGTGCATTTTAACCCTATTTTGCAGAAGTATATTAAAGAACACCATTTAAGGAAGCGATCACTCGCTTTCTCACTTCTCCTAAAAATTCTGACCTAGAATGAAACCTGAGTAACACCAACCAATATTATGAAAAAATATTTTTCTGATTGAGCCTTATTACATCTCAAGGAAATCAGTAATGTGCATGTAAATGGAGCAGTACTGTACCCCATAGTTTATTGCATTGTAAATTGTGCAATACCCTACCCTATTATTTTATTGTTTTGTAAATGGTGTGGTACTGTGTCCAATAGTTAATTGGATTGTCAATGGTGCAGTACCCTGCCTATAGTTTTATTGTGTTATACGGTGTCCCATACTCTTAATATGTTGTTAATGTAGGGCTACTGTGCCCCTTAATTTTATTGTGTTGTATAATGTGTCCCATACTCTTAATGTGTTGTTAATGGAGGGTATTGTGCCCCCATAGTTTTGTTGTCTTGTAAATGGAGAGATACTGTATCACAGAGTTTTATTGCATTGTAAATGGAGAGATACTGTATCACAGAGTTTTATTGCATTGTAAATGGAGAGGTACTGTATCACAGAGTTTTATTGCATTGTAAATGGAGAGGTACTGTATCACAGAGTTTTATTGCATTGTAAATGGAGAGGTACTGTATCACAGAGTTTTATTGCATTGTAAATGGAGAGGTACTGTATCACAGAGTTTTATTGCATTGTAAATGGAGAGGTACTGTATCACAGAGTTTTATTGCATTGTAAAAGTCATTGTGGTACCACACTATGCAGTGTTACTGTATTGTACATTTCTTTGAATTGTGATATTGTGCAATAATGATCCACATTCAGCTATAACAAACTATACTTGAGGATACACCGGTGCTACCTGAATACATAGTATGTGTATTATTGTATAGAGGCTACACCGGTGCTACCTGAATACATATTATGTGTATTGAGGCTACCCCGGTGCTACCTGAATACATAGTGTGTGTATTATTGTATTGAGGCTACACCGGTGCTACCTGAATACATATTATGTGTATTGAGGCTACCCCGGTGCTACCTGAATACATAGTGTGTGTATTGAGGCTACACCGGTGCTACCTGAATACATAGTGTGTGTATTATTGTATAGAGGCTACACCGGTGCTACCTGAATACATATTATGTGTATTGAGGCTACCCCGGTGCTACCTGAATACATAGTATGTGTATTATTGTATAGAGGCTACACCGGTGCTACCTGAATACATATTGTGTGTATTATTGTATTGAGGCTACACCGGTGCTACCTGAATACATAGTGTGTGTATTATTGTATTGAGGCTACACCGGTGCTACCTGAATACATAGTGTGTGTATTATTGTATTGAGGCTACACCGGTGCTACCTGAATACATAGTATGTGTATTATTGTATTGAGGCTACACCGGTGCTACCTGAATACATAGTGTGTGTATTATTGTATTGAGGCTACACCGGTGCTACCTGAATACATAGTGTGTGTATTATTGTATTGAGGCTACACCGGTGCTACCTGAATACATAGTGTGTGTATTGAGGCTACACCGGTGCTACCTGAATACATAGTGTGTGTATTATTGTATTGAGGCTACACCGGTGCTACCTGAATACATAGTGTGTGTATTGAGGCTACACCGGTGCTACCTGAATACATATTATGTGTATTGAGGCTACACCGGTGCTACCTGAATACATAGTGTGTGTATTATTGTATTGAGGCTACACCGGTGCTACCTGAATACATAGTGTGTGTATTGAGGCTACCCCGGTGCTACCTGAATACATAGTATGTGTATTATTGTATTGAGGCTACACCGGTGCTACCTGAATACATAGTGTGTGTATTGAGGCTACACCGGTGCTACCTGAATACATAGTGTGTGTATTGAGGCTACACCGGTGCTACCTGAATACATAGTGTGTGTATTGAGGCTACACCGGTGCTACCTGAATACATAGTGTGTGTATTATTGTATTGAGGCTACACCGGTGCTACCTGAATACATATTGTGTGTATTGAGGCTACCCCGGTGCTACCTGAATACATAGTGTGTGTATTGAGGCTACACCGGTGCTACCTGAATACATAGTGTGTGTATTGAGGCTACACCGGTGCTACCTGAATACATAGTGTGTGTATTATTGTATTGAGGCTACACCGGTGCTACCTGAATACATAGTATGTGTATTGAGGCTACCCCGGTGCTACCTGAATACATAGTATGTGTATTGAGGCTACACCGGTGCTACCTGAATACATAGTATGTGTATTGAGGCTACACCGGTGCTACCTGAATACATAGTATGTGTATTGAGGCTACACCGGTGCTACCTGAATACATAGTGTGTGTATTGAGGCTACCCCGGTGCTACCTGAATACATAGTATGTGTATTATTGTATAGAGGCTACACCGGTGCTACCTGAATACATATTATGTGTATTGAGGCTACACCGGTGCTACCTGAATACATATTGTGTGTATTGAGGCTACCCCGGTGCTACCTGAATACATAGTGTGTGTATTGAGGCTACACCGGTGCTACCTGAATACATAGTGTGTGTATTATTGTATAGAGGCTACACCGGTGCTACCTGAATACATAGTGTGTGTATTATTGTATAGAGGCTACACCGGTGCTACCTGAATACATAGTGTGTGTATTATTGTATAGAGGCTACACCGGTGCTACCTGAATACATAGTATGTGTATTATTGTATTGAGGCTACACCGGTGCTACCTGAATACATAGTGTGTGTATTGAGGCTACACCGGTGCTACCTGAATACATAGTGTGTGTATTGAGGCTACACCGGTGCTACCTGAATACATAGTGTGTGTATTATTGTATTGAGGCTACACCAGTGCTACCTGGTTGCCCATATGAGCGACGCCTCCTGATATTTTATTTCTCGTTTCTATGTAACTTCACTGTGCTTTGGAGATTCGTTATTGTTATCAATGTATTTTAGCGTAACCTTTTTATTTTTTACATATTGAATTACTGCACACATACCACCGTAAATTCAAATGCTTGCCATTGAGGTTTTTCAGAAGAAGTTGACAACTATTTGTACTGTCAGTTTGTTATACTTTACCAATTAAGCTGTTCCTTACGTGCACAGTTCTATTTTTATCACACTATTTTGTTTTATTTTCATATTTCAGACTCAAGTCATAGTAGGTAAACTGCAAGCAATAATTATATTGTTGTTAGAAGTTTTGGAATTAATAGGATTAAATGCATGGTGATTGGGGCTATTAATTATACAGGTATGAAAAAGTTGGCAGTTTCTTACAGAGGTTGATGCACCCACGTACTGGTTAACCGCTGGAGCCTGCCCATGAAAGGTGTTGTAAACTGCTCGCGGCGACATAGCCCAAAATGGTGCTGATGCAGGCGTAAAACCCGCAATATAACATAATTATACAGGTTTTGATAGATAGCTATGCTTCTTTGTTAGCATATTCAAACGTTGTACTAGAATTCCATACATTCATACACAAATAACTACTGCAACACGTAATATAACCAAGGCAGCATAGCGTATCTACTTTCTGTTATTTCGAATTGATATCAAGTAATTGTAAGAACAAATTTAACTAGTTTGACAAAAAACGTATTGTCCTCATTGCTAGTGCTAACCCAAATATTTGAATCTTTCTTCGTAAATGAGTTACTATGAGTGCGAATTGTCACTACACACAGTTCTCTCTTTCTCGTCAACAGTGATATAATGGTCATGGCACATCTGAGGAGTTCTTGTACTACTCTAAACTAGTCATCTCCATTATCCATTCAGCTCCTATATTTATTAGTTATTCCGCTCCTCCTGTCTATCTAACCACACTCGTCAGCTCATCTATCTGGCCGGCCAGCTACATGCATGTAGTTAGCTCTTCTATCCAGTCGTCAGCTTGTCGATCTAGTCAGCTCCTCTGTTCAGTTATTCAGCTCCTCATGCTCGTCTATCTAATCACGGTCGTCAGCTCATCTATATGGCCAACTACATGCATGTACTTAGCTCTTCTATCTAGTCAGCTCCTCTATTCAGTTATTCAGCTCCTCATGCTCGTCTATCTAATCACGCTCGTCAGCTCATCTATCAGGCCAACTACATGCATGTAGTTAGCTCTACTATCCAGTCGTCAGCTTGTCTATCTGGCCAGCTACATGCACGTAGTTAGCACTACTATCCAGTCGTCAGCTTGTCTATCTGGCCAGCCACGTACACGTAGTTAGCTCTACTATCTAGTCGTCAGCTTGTCTGGTCACCTACGTGCATGTAGTTAGCTCTACTATCTAGTCGTCAGTTTGTCTATCTGGCCAGCCACGTACACGTAGTTAGCTCTACTATCTAGTCGTCAGCTTGTCTGGTCACCTACGTACACGTAGTTAGCTCTACTATCTAGTCGTCAGTTTGTCTGGTCACCTACGTGCATGTAGTTAGCTCTACTATCTAGTCGTCAGTTTGTCTGGTCACCTACGTGCATGTAGTTAGCTCTACTATCTAGTCGTCAGTTTGTCTGGTCACCTACGTACACGTAGTTAGCTCTACTATCTAGTCGTCAGTTTGTCTGGTCACCTACGTGCATGTAGTTAGCTCTACTATCTAGTCGTCAGTTTGTCTGGTCACCTACGTGCATGTAGTTAGCTCTACTATCTAGTCGTCAGCTTGTCTGGTCACCTACGTGCATGTAGTTAGCTCTACTATCTAGTCGTCAGTTTGTCTATCTGGCCAGCCACGTACACGTAGTTAGCTCTACTATCTAGTCGTCAGCTTGTCTGGTCACCTACGTACACGTAGTTAGCTCTACTATCTAGTCGTCAGTTTGTCTGGTCACCTACGTGCATGTAGTTAGCTCTACTATCTAGTCGTCAGTTTGTCTGGTCACCTACGTGCATGTAGTTAGCTCTACTATCTAGTCGTCAGTTTGTCTGGTCACCTACGTACACGTAGTTAGCTCTACTATCTAGTCGTCAGTTTGTCTGGTCACCTACGTGCATGTAGTTAGCTCTACTATCTAGTCGTCAGTTTGTCTGGTCACCTACGTGCATGTAGTTAGCTCTACTATCTAGTCGTCAGCTTGTCTGGTCACCTACGTACACGTAGTTAGCTCTACTATCTAGTCGTCAGTTTGTCTGGTCACCTACGTACACGTAGTTAGCTCTACTATCTAGTCGTCAGTTTGTCTGGTCACCTACGTGCATGTAGTTAGCTCTACTATCTAGTCGTCAGCTTGTCTGGTCACCTACGTACACGTAGTTAGCTCTACTATCTAGTCGTCAGTTTGTCTGGTCACCTACGTGCATGTAGTTAGCTCTATTATCTAGTCGTCAGCTTGTCTGGTCACCTACGTACACGTAGTTAGCTCTACTATCTAGTCGTCAGCTTGTCTATCTGGACAGCTACATGCATGTAGTTAGCTCTACTATCTAGTCGTCAGCTTGTCTATCTGGCCAGCTACATGCATGTAGTTAGCTCTACTATCTAGTCGTCAGCTTGTCTGGCCAGCTACATGCATGTAGTTAGCTCTACTATCTAGTCGTCAGCTTGTCTGGTCACCTACGTACACGTAGTTAGCTCTTCTATCTAGTTGTCAGCTTGTCTATCTGGCCAGCTACATGCATGTAGTTAGCTCTTTTATCCAGTCGCCAGCTTGTCTATCTAGTCAGCTTCTGTTTCAAGTCAGTGATGTGTGCCTTTCCGCTGTCCTTCAATCGATTAAAGTTTCCAGTTTTATATCTCTTTGATCAATTATCTTTGTTTGCTTTAGCTATGCTCTTCATTGATTCATTACATTTGAAGCAGTTGTTTCCGCCAGATGAGCTTGACAGTGATAGAAATAATAATTTTACTAAACTTGTTATCTATGATATGTTTGTATCTCTGACGTCATTTGACATATTTTATACATGTTTTATTTCACAAAAACAGATATGAAATATAGGTTCTATCATTTACTGTTTAAAGACGATTTTGTAGGTGTACATAAGTAGAGTATGTACAAGTATAAGCAGGGCGTTCATTTGACTCGAGCTCCCGGGTTTTGACGCATGAAAATAGGTAAAGACGCTTGTTTGACTCTTGGTGAAAATGCGTATTTGGTCAACTTTGACCCGGGACGATAAGCGGTCAAGCGTCATCGAACATTTATCAACAGTGTAAGTATCCTAATATGCCTGTCAAATGCGATCGGAGAGGGTGGAGTCCGTCTAAAAATAAACGCCGTAACTCCGAACGAAGATGTCTGTAAAATTTGCCAACAACCATAAGCCTAGATATATTCTCGTAAAATTGGAGCCAAATTTACATGTAAATACGACTTTTCTGCTGATTTAATGAATTTTATTAAAAGGTCATGCTTTTATCTTATTGTCGATACCAAAATCATGTTCCGGAACAAACTATAAGCTACCCGCATTTTGTTTTGAAATCGGTGACTTCAGCCGTAAATCTAAGCGCATCCATTTTGTACTGATGCCTGTTTGCGTGTGACGTCATCATACTGGAGAGTTACACAAATCCGCCATTTTGCAGGGCAAGCGTGACCATAATCATTGTAGCGTGTGTTCATAAACAATTCACAATAAAGATGGTAGTTTCATGTTGGGTGAGTGGATGCAGTAATAGGAGAGATAGTGTTCCGAAGCGACGTTATTTCCGTATACCGAAAGTACGGGAATTTGAAGGCGAAGAGACTTTGAAACAAAGCGATGAACGGCGACGTGTTTGGCTCAGGAACATCAACAGGAAAGAAGCGCCCACAAGACACTCCGTGATATGCTCCGATCATTTTACTGAGGGTGATTATTTATTTATGTTATTCCACAATTTCAGCATAATAATATCTGGTAGCAGTATAAATCGTAGTTGCATATAAATTGTAGCTGTTAATGTTTACGTCCCCGCGAGCGGTTCGACATCAAAGGAAGATAGATGTTATTACCCCACCCACCCATCATACGTTTTTTGGACGACCAAAACTGCCCACTGACTAACATCACAACATTTCAATATTATTTATGCGTCTGATGTAATTCCATGCCATCTGGCTCAGGGAGGATAGTTCTGATTTTTATTTAGATGCTATTACCAGATTACATGTTTAAAAGACAATAACACATGTGAGTCAACACTGTGTGTAGTCTGCCACCAACATCTATCTCTGCTGCACACCCTCATTAGGAATGTATACTGCTGCACACCCTCATGGGGCATTTAGAAGGCAGAATTTGGAGTAATTTCATCTAATAAATGATTCTCCACAGAACTAGACATATGTGTATACTGCACAGCGTTAAAATGCACTCATGGTCTAATGAATTGGGTGTTTTATTTAGAACTCCCAAACAACCCTGGCAAGCCGTGCAGTTCCTGAACCGGAATGTCTAATGTCGTCTATACCTCTGTACGATTAAACTTCAATGGTCTGCTTTATGACATAATGATATCATCACTATATTAGTGTGTGGCGTCTGTGATCCAGTGGTAGAGCGTCGGATTTAGAATCAACCGGTCCCAGGTTCGATACTCAATCAGGCCACGTATGTAATGTCATTGAGCAAGGCACCTCACATACATTGCTTAGTTGGGCTAAGCATGCCCAGAAAAACATGTACATTGTATAGGTCCCTGCAATGGGATTACCATAAATGGAACATACATATACTAACCAACGATCGGGTGCGGGCCATTGTCTGATGTTCTTAAAACTTGTGGCGCAAACCATTTGCATGTTATGTATTGCTATTTATGTGTATGGCATATATACTATCGATTTGCAAGAAAATATGATAACACTATTATAAAGTTTGAGTATTGACACAGGTTGATGTATATTTGTGACACAGGTTGATGTATATTTGTGGCTTTTTTTCAGGGAAACCAGCTGCTTTATACGACCATTCCAACCCAGATTGGGCACCAACATTGAAGCTAGCAGTAGCCACACCCATAAAGTCTACCAAGAAGCTGCATGAAGTAGACACAAACTGCAAAAGGTATCATCTAGTATAATTGTTTCTGAATATTGGCAGTTAACATGTACATCCACATAGGATATTTATTTAGCAACATTGATAAGAGTTGACCGGGTCGGTGGTTAAAACCGGTCAATACTGGTCGATTGAAATGTTTGCTCTAAACTGTACTTACAGTATTGCATAATTTTGACAGAACATTTTGTCTAATAAAAGGATTTTTGGATATGTTTGCAACATGGTTTAGTTGAAAAAATACTGATAAGTTTAAATCTTAGGATTTACTAAATGACACCGTACAGGGCTAAAACAATACAATTTGGCCACCAATCAACCGGTGTTTACCAGGGCGGCTTTAACTGGGAGTTGTTTCGACCGGCCAATGTGTTTGGTAATTGTGAGTTATTGATACTGGCCTCATACATTCACTATACGCAGACTTGAAATGTTTTACCCGAATTTAATAACCAAGTGTTTCAGTGTGTAAGTCGTGATAGCGCAGTGGTAGCACATTCTCTCCAGGTGCTTACAGCCTGGTCTATGCGCTCCACTGGGGTCGTTACGATTATATCCTTATGCAAGGCATTTAAATTCCACATGCCTCTTCTCTCTACCTTGTGGCAATGAATTCCATCAGAAATGACGTCTCGAGAGTGATTAATATAAGTTGATAAAACTTGTTTCACAATCAAGCAAAAATAAATTTGTATAAACTAAGTGTTTCCGAATTTAATAACCATATTTTCTAGTTGAATATTATTTAATTTATAGGTATAATCGAGTTTGCGAGAGACAGGCGATCAAACGGAAGTACCAAGCAGCCAGGGCCCTGTTCGACCTTCACAATAGCGAACCAGAATGTACCATCTTGGGACCAGCTGAAGAACAAATACCCTGTACATTTTCTATTTATGGTAAACTGCAATCGCCGGACAAACAGGACACGGTAACAGTTAGGCCTACATGTACAATCCAAAGTGAGGTCACTACTGATATACAACTTCTGCTCACTGAAAACATTGCTCTAAAAGCACAGATCAATGAAATGAAAATCACACAAGACAGTTTTGTGAATCAGAATGACAAGGTGAAGTATTATACAGGATTGCCCTCATACACGACATTAATCATCCTGTTAAACTTTATCAGACCATACATTCCCATCGCAAATACCTCGAAAAGTTTAGGAGCATTTGAAAAATTGTTGATGACGTTAATGCGCTTGAAACTCAACCTACCAATACAAGATCTGGCTTACAGATTCCACACGTCCTCCTCAACCGTTTCCAGAACATTTGTTGCAGTCATACATGTGCTCTACGTCCGATTGAAGCACCTACTCTATTGGCCTGATAGGGACGAATTGCACAAGACGATGCCGCTCGAGTTCCGGAAGCATTTTGGTAAAAAGACTGCAGTAATTATTGACTGTTTTGAGGTATTCATTCAGCGACCAAAGAACCTCCTAGCTAGAGCACAGACATGGTCGTCGTACAAACACAATAACACAGTAAAATTCCTCATAGGAATTACCCCACAAGGTACTGTGTCGTTTCTCTCAGAGGCATGGGGTGGTCGAGCAAGTGACAAATACATTACCGAACATTGTGGTTTGTTGTCAAAACTTTTGCCAGGTGATTTAGTTCTGGCAGACAAGGCGACAGTACGACGCCAGTGAATGATAAAACTTCTTTGTAGCCAATAAACAATTTAATCTACGAGTTTATATGATTTATTGCAATTCGTAACTAAATGTATTTTATGAATATCACTTCTTTTCATAGTAATTCCGAGTATTCACGTCGTTATTTTACATTATGAACATTTTCAGATTCGTCCCAGTTTGGGAACAGCTGATCAAAAATCTCTTTCACTAGCCATAATAACTCGGAATTTTAGTTGATTTCGCAAATGATAATAATTATACATATAACATATGCATAAAAATGTGCTAAAATTCAAAAATGCATAGATATGTAAATGAATATGTCTCCTTTATATAAGAAATTCATGTTTTACAATGTCATGGAACCGTACTCGATCCGTTTCATACTCGATCCGTTTCGTACCAATTTCATGAAAAATAAAATTAAATGCAGACCAGCTAAAAATTATATTTTGTATAATCGACATTTCTATTGGTTTGTCAAGGCTAATCTGGATGCATGACCCCAGAAGGCTCATGTTGAAATCAACTACTCTTGATCATTTGGTGACCTTTGCAACTTGGATACAATGTAGGACTATGTTCTACAATACATTGTATGTATGTATGTATGACTACATTTATGTCAAACCACTTGCGGGGACCTAGAAATGCTTTCCTGGGCAGAATTAGTCAACCTGAGTGGTTAACCAATACTAAGGATTTTGTGTGAGGTATCAAACCCGGACATTCCAAATCATATGCTCTACATGTACCACAAAGTAACTTAAATACTTGTAAGGTTGAACCGTTCTATATCCAGATGCAAAGCTCAGCAAACTTGTCAATGTTTTCTCTAATTATGATAACAAAATTACTGGTTGCACCCAAGACACACCTTGGTCCAGAGGTTATTATATGGTCGGGAAAAAGTTATCTGTACGGAAAGTACCAACATGCATATTGACACTTGAAAAATCCAGCTTGACTCTTGAGATTTTGAGTCTTTTTGACCTCAAGGGTCATTGACTCTTGACTTTCAAAGTCTAGTGAACGCCCTGAAGTTTAAGTATATGACTTATAGTCGCGTATTGCATACGAGTGTGTATGTTTTACGTTTATTTATTGTCACTACCGGTTGCCCATATGAGCGACGCCTCCTGAAGAGATTACAATGTAGTCATTTTGGAGGATAGTGCAATGATACAGACAGAGACACATTTCAGAGTCTCCTCTGGTTCTTTTACGTGCACGGTGTACAGCAACGACACAACGAGACCTCGGTTTAAAGTCCCACCTGAAAGACTGTTAATTACCAATCCATCATGCATACGAGGAGAGTGGCTTCCGTTTATATAATGTTAATAGTGCGTGCTAAAAGTGATATACGGGATACTTCTTGGTCTAGTAGTAACGTCGTTTAATCCCCTCACCGTAGTTGGTCTAGTAGTAACGTCGTTTAATCCCCTCACCATAGTTGGTCTAGTAGTAACGTCGTTTAATCCCCTCACCATAGTTGGTGTAGTAGTAACGTCGTTTAATCCCCTCACCGTAGTAGTAACGTCGTTTAATCCCCTCACCATAGTAGTAACGTCGTTTAAATCCCCTCACCATAGTTGGTGTAGTAGTAACGTCGTTTAATCCCCTCACCATAGTTGGTCTAGTAGTAACGTGGTTTAATCCCCTCCCCATAGTTGGAACGTCGTTTAATCCCCTCCCCATAGTTGGAACGTGGTTTAATCCCCTCCCCATAGTTGGAACGTGGTTTAATCCCCTCACCATAGTTGGAACGTCGTTTAATCCCCTCCCCATAGTTGGAACGTGGTTTAATCCCCTCCCCATAGTTGGAACGTGGTTTAATCCCCTCCCCATAGTTGGAACGTCGTTTAATCCCCTCACCATAGTTGGAACGTGGTTTAATCCCCTCACCATAGTTGGAACGAATACCACTGGGGTGTCTACTTTTGTCATGTGTGCTTGTGGAAGGACGGTGGTTCTATCCGGATATCCGTTCGTGCCTGAAATACTGTTCAGCCGAGCTCCCGGGTTCTAAGTCCACCAGCAATAGCTGTATAGTTGCCATATGATCGAAGTTGAAAACGACATTAAACCCCAAAATCGTGAGAGAGAAAAGTAATTTACGCACATTTTGTTCAACTTCGATTTGTTTGAGAAGCGGAGCTGATGAGTATGCCAGTCGAATGTGAAAAAAGATTAACCTCGTCAAAAGTAGCTTATGTATATTTCCACTACATTACACTGTCATATGTTGGATTTATTTTCAATAGTAATATATTTTTTGTAATGAACGCATCCTTTCTAGACCGCTAATCATCGTTTCTGTGATAATTGATTCATTACCATTGACACCACTAGCCTATTTAGAGAAAGCTATATTATAGTTGTATGACTAATGTGCAAGTGAGCTTTCATTCAGTATGAAAATATCAAATTTTGCAATTAGATTGAACCTATATCTATATTGACTGGAGTATATATTCCATAACCCCTCTTATAATGTTGAGCAAAATTCAACTGTTTTTATTGCACAAATAGGCGGACCCAACCTGTATGAGCAAACTAAACAGAAATAGCGTATTTAGTTGATAACATGCGGCAAACATTCTTCATTATAGTTCTTAAGCAAATGAATAGTCATAATAGATAATTATCTGTTTCAATATGACCAATATCATTATCACACATTTAAATGCCATTGCGGGTAAAATATCTATGTAATATGGTTTATGATTTAAAAATTAGTCCCAGACAATGTAAGAAAATAATAAATAGAAACATGTAATGATATACCGATCGACATATTCTAGTTTATTTTCTCCTTATCACAATAATCTATTAGTATTACAGAAATAAAAATAAGCATAAACACAGTCATTTTAAATATATAACCCAAAAGAGACGAGAATGTGCATGCGCATGTTGTTTCAAGAGTTTTATTAATGTCCATAAACACTAAGCTCTTACTGAAACCAACAATGTCAGTGATACGACCAAGCAAAGCACACTACCAATTTGCCTACAGTACTTAAGCTCTGCGATATTAGTCCCTGCCTCTTAGCTTGTATTGTTGTGAACCATGCTCTTGTTGGATTAATAACTGCGTCATATATATGTGTTTTGGGCTACTCCGTTGCCTCAGTATGATCGGTACTTTGGCGGTTAAGTAATCGTTATTGTATTGCCATGCACATTTTGCACGTATCAGGTAAGCTATAAAGCCATACCCACATATTTAGTTTATGCACATTTATTTTAGCTGGATTGCGAAACAAGTTCTTACAACTTTTATTAATCAATCTCGAGACCTCATTCCTGGTGGAATCCATCGCCACGATTGAGAGAGAAGAGGCAACGTGGAAATTAAATACCTTGCCTAACGGCATAATCGTAACGGCTCCAGAGGGGCTCGAACTCCGGACATTTCGCATATGGAGCGAACGCGCATCCACTGCGTTATCACGACTTCCACGCACATATTTATTCAAACGATCACTGAACAATCTAAAACCATCCTCAGTGGAATCAATTCAGTTATATGAATATCTGCCGTTCTTTTTGAGTTAGATCTGTGCATGATTTAAAATTCACATATTCACCGTACGTGGAAACATCGTCAGTGCTACGAGACCGGAATAAATTCACATATTTCGATTGCCGGTCTGAGATATTCACATATCCTACTCCACCTCCGCACGGTTGAGGAGCAGCTGGATTCCCTGTTGCCAAATTATGACATGATGTCCCAAGAGAATTTAACAGTTTCGTGCTCTCGGAATCTGATTGTGTGTGGCCATCAGTGCGTTCCATTGGCATATAAACATCATCTACAGTAACATTCATTGACAGATACACATCATCAGTGCTTGTATCTAGATTCATCGGTAGATACACATCTTCGGTCATAGTTGCCATGCCCATTGGTAGATACATTTCATCGTTTTCATTCTCTAGTAATGCATTTGTGCCAGTGCTTATATTTGCAAATGGCTTATTACCTGATGACGAAGCACTAACACTACGCTGTCCTAGTTTCTTTGTCAATTTTAATTCGTTTACAGTATGTGCGTTCTCGTAATCATTCGTTACACTTTCTGTATTATTAGAGACTTGTTTGCTGTGTATCGATATATTAGCATAATCAGGTTTAGGGTTTTGTTCCGATTTTAAGGCATGCCTATTTTCGTGTTGATCTAGTATTTGTTTTGGTAATGCAATAACATTTTCCGGATATTCGTATTCACTCGACTGTCGTACCACCGACTCTGCTGATTTGTTTAGTTTGTCCGTAGCATTGTTTCCGTAGTAACAATTTGTATTGCCTGGCGGCGATACCTTCTGCAATAGTATCGCTTCTCGAAACTTCGCCCTCTTTATGTTGACTAAGGAGTTTTCGTAATCTGGTGATACCGTTTTATCTTCTACTGTATTATTTGTACATTCTTTCTTGTGTTTCCAGAGATGTTGTGCTTTTAATACTGGCTTTGGTGACACTACCGTATGCTCGTGTAATTCTGCCGTTCTTCTTTGGTCGCTAATTGTATGTTTGGCTGTTAACATTACGGGCTTCGGTTTTATTTTCGGAGGTAGTTTCACTTGTTCTTGTGCTGATTTAACCCATTTCCCCATTTGAATTTCAGTAGCAATGTTAATTCCTCCGCTTGTGGTTTCTCTGGTGTGTTTCTTGTTTGTCAAGCATTCGTTAGTTGTTGCACATTTTTTAATAGCCATCGAAGTAGACTGTACTGCTTTCTTTTTATTTTCTATAATGCTGTCTCGTTTGATCTGTTGACCAGGTTCAGGGAAAGCCTTTTCATAATCACAGTCACTATTATGCTCTTGGTTTAATCCTTTTTGCAGCGGATTTAACGCCAACTTGA
This sequence comes from Archivesica marissinica, assembly GCA_014843695.1. Taxonomy (NCBI): domain Eukaryota; kingdom Metazoa; phylum Mollusca; class Bivalvia; order Venerida; family Vesicomyidae; genus Archivesica; species Archivesica marissinica. The sequence goes on along the minus strand of CM026398.1, from coordinate 69,458,605 downwards.
TAGGATGATCAGATACAGACGCCGAGTTGGGTTTTACAATCGCATCGTTGTTTTCATACACAATCTCTTCTGAAGTTTGACTAGAGCCTACATTTTGGCCTTTTGATTCCCCAAATATTGTGTTGGTGTCACCTTGTTGGATTGAAGACTTCAGCTCTGGATGATCAAACGTTCTAATGGGTAGGCGAGATATTTCTTGACCATATATTGCTTGATGGACCTGAAATATTATACAGTTTACAAGAAGGAAATTGTATACATCTGTAGCTTTTAAAGAAGACACAAAACATATATGCTATTAAACTCATATACATGTAAAATATTCTTGTAACGGCATGTGTATTGACGTTTCTGTGGCATAAACCAACCGTTCTCAAGGTTTAATATCAAAGACGAAGTGTTTCATCAACGGTAGGAAAAACAAGTTATTGTCTTGATTCTTGAAGACAATAACGCCCGTGTGTTTTACGTTTATTTATCGTCGCTACCGGTTGCCTATATGAGCGACGCATCCTGAAGAGATTAGTCATTTTAGATTTTTGGTTTGGCGGATATTGCAATGATACAGACAGAGAGAGAGAGACCCATTCCAGAATCTCCTCTGGTTCTTTTATGTGCACGGTGTAAAGCACCGACACGAGACCTTGGTTTAAAGTCCCATCTGAAAGACTGTTAATTTTATTAGGGTCAGACGGGGGATCGAACCTGTGGTCCCTGGATTACCAGTACAACGTGTTAAACACTGGACTACAGATCCGTGTTTCATATTACTGGTAAAAAACGTGACTATACTTTGAGAAAGAAGGGGTTATCCCACCGAAACGTCCGTACATCTGTGATATAGAGAATTTTATATATCATATTTCGAAGGAGATCATTAGAACAATCAATGAGAAATGAAATGAATTCATCGTGAATAGGAGCTGGTATGAATTCAGATTATTTAAACTGCAACTGAAATAATATTTCATCCATAAAGCCTTTGGGATATATGCGCCGAGGGGCAAGCAAAGAAACGTGGACCTTCTGTGAACACCTTTTTTATCACACAAGAAATGTATCCATCATTGAGTGTGTGTTTTACGTTTATTAATTGTCGCTACTGGATGTCCATATGAGTGAAGCACCCTGAAGAGATTAATCATTTCAGATTGTTGGTAGATAGTGCAATGATACAGACTCATTCCAGAGTCTCCTCTGGTTCTTTTACTTGCACGGACACGAGACCTCAGTTTAAAGTCCCATTGAAAGATTGTTAATTTTATTATGGTCTGACGGGGATCGAACCAGCAACCCCTGGATTCCCAGTCAACCGTGTTAGCCACTGGACTACAAATCCGTCCGTGAATGGTTTGAATAATTGCTTACTCCATTTATATGTAATTGATGCGATTGTTCGTCTCCGTCAATGTTATCCAGATATACTGCTGCTGCATGTCTCTCTTGGTTGTCTCTGTATATCCGCCTGAAATATTGTTACAATGCGTATTATTTCTATCTTACAAGACAAAATGTAAATTATGGATACAACATCTTTTTAATCGGTAGACACTAGAATGTTATATACATATGTCATTCAATATGCTTATGTCGTTTTGTATTTCGATAACATTACCTGATTTGTATATTACATGTCGTAACTGTGTACTTTGGTTATAATTATTGTGTATGTGCATTAATGCTATAGTGTTAAGAATTTTAAGAGGGCCATATGGCAGATTAGTTCTAAACTAATTAGGTCACCCTCTATAAATAAAGAAATCTATCTAATATGATACAGGTTGCCCAGCTTGTATTATCTGATTTATTCTATCTATAGATTAAATCTATCTTCCTCTAATGTCAAACCCCGGGGATGTAGACCTTACACACTTAATTGCCTCCCTGTCTCCATCGCACATGTGATTATCTATCAGCCGCATAAAAGTCTCTATAGCTGTAACATTGTGTTCATATTGCAGGCCCGTAGCCACACCGAGGCAAACATTTCCAAAGCAAAAAATGAAAATATAAAATGCCAAAAATATCCCTTTGCTGTGTAAAATGTTGACTGCTAGAGAGCTGAACGGTCAGTATATAAATATACGTCTAAACTCATTAAATGTTGACTGCTAGAGAGCTGAACGGTCAGTACATAATTATACGTCTAAACTCATTAAATGTTGACTGCTAGAGAGCTGAACGGTCAGTACATAATTATACGTCTAAACACATTAAATGTTGACTGCTAGAGAGCTGAACGGTCAGTACATAATTATACGTCTAAACACATTAAATGTTGACTGCTAGAGAGCTGAACGGTCAGTACATAATTATACGTCTAAACACATTAAATGTTGACTGCTAGAGAGCTGAACGGTCAGTACATAATTATACGTCTAAACACATTAAATGTTGACTGCTAGAGAGCTGAACGGTCAGTACATAATTATACGTCTAAACACATTAAATCAGAAAACGCAGGACATCGTTTCTATATCCCACCACTTTTAAGGGGGACATTTCCTCGGTTGAATGTTGCCTCTGGCTACGGTACTATATTGTGAGGTATAAGCCATATAAATACTATTGTCAGCTGCTGTGTGTCTAAATAGTAAATACATAATACTAGGTAATTAAATCAAGTTTATTTAATTCAATAACTGGTGTAGCATAACTAAAACAGACATTTACACCCGACTCATTAGGCATCCGTCATTTAATATAGTGTGTATGTTTATTGTGTGTTTTATACGTTTATTTATCGTCGCTACCGGTTGCCCATATGAGCGACGCCTCCTGAAGATATTAGTCATTTTGGAGACTAGTGCATGATACAGACAGTCCCATTCCAGAATCTCCTCTGGTTCTTTTACGTGCACGGTGTAAAGCACCGACACCGAGACCTCGGTTTAACGTCCCATCTGAAAGACTGTTAATTGTATTAGGGTCAGACGGGTTATCGAACCTGCGATCCCTGGATTACCAATCCAGCGTGTTACCACTGGGCTACATATCCGTCTGTGTATGTTTATTATAGTGTTTATTATAGTGTCCCATATTTAAAGGGCCAGCCATTTCTGACTTATGCGACACCTCTTTTTATGGACATCAGTACTTCCCGAATCCTATGCTTGTATGCCATGCGCCAGGCCAGTAGGCAATCGGTAACCATTATTTAACTAGCTACGCTAGGCGGCTCACCAACCGGCCATATCAGAATGAACCCTGACGATATTCGAACATGCGACCTCCCGCTCCGTAGGCGGATGCCGTAACCACTAGGCCACGGAGATGGTATAATATATTAAATAGCACAACATACTTGACCTCTAAGTTTGATACAAATCAAGGATAGATTGTCAATGAAAATCCTGGTGTGTAGTTGAGTTAAACATTAACGTCTCCGTGGGCTAGTGGTTAAGGCATTCGCCTACGGAGCGGGAGGTCGAAGGTGCGAATAAGGGTTCGGTCGTCAGGGGTTCATTCTGATATGGCAGGTTGGTGAGCCGCCAGCTAGTTAAATGTAATGGTTACCGATTCCCTATCAGCCATGCACCTGACCTTCAAGGATACGATTCGAGAAGTACTGATGCCAATAAGAGGTCTCATATGTCAGAAATGCCTGCCCCTTTCAATAGGGGTGACATTATAATAAACAAGCACTTTACTTTTATATACTATAGTGTGTTTATGAGTGGTTAAATATTAAATTGATACACACATTCTGTCACAAACTAATAGTAATTATATATTAACCGAATGTGTTTCTCTCCAATTTCTTTATCCTCATCATCTGCCGTTATTTCAGGGACATTTATGAGCTCTTCATGTTATTGTGAGCGGATATTGTGAGCAATAACACTTTGACTATCCGCTCTAGTCTATCTCGGATGGCGCACTTGTGTGTTACTGAACAGAATAGAACAGTACCTTTATTTAGGATCACATTACAAGCATGACATTTTGTAATAACATGTGAACAAATAATAATTTCAAAATAACGTGCATGGGTAATGGAAATATGTTGTAGTAAACATGTGGGTAATGGAAATATGTTATGGTAAACATGTGGGTAATGGAAATATGTTATGGTAAACATGTGGGTAATGGAAATATGTTATAGTAAACATGTGGGTAATGGAAATATGTTATGGTAAACATGTGGGTAATGGAAATATGTTATGGTAAACATGTGGGTAATGGAAATATGTTATGGTAAACATGTGGGTAATGGAAATATGTTATGGTAAACATGTGGGTAATGGAAATATGTTATGGTAAACATGTGGGTAATGGAAACATGTTATGGTAAACATGTGGGTAATGGAAATATGTTATGGTAAACATGTGGGTAATGGAAATATGTTATGGTAAACATGTGGGTAATGGAAATATGTTATGGTAAACATGTGGGTAATGGAAATATGTTATGGTAAACATGTGGGTAATGGAAACATGTTATGGTAAACATGTGGGTAATGGAAATATGTTATGGTAAACATGTGGGTAATGGAAATATGTTATGGTAAACATGTGGGTAATGGAAATATGTTATGGTAAACATGTGGGTAATGGAAATATGTTATGGTAAACATGTGGGTAATGGAAATATGTTGTAGTAAACATGTGGGTAATGGAAATATGTTATGGTAAACATGTGGGTAATGGAAATATGTTATGGTAAACATGTGGGTAATGGAAATATGTTATGGTAAACATGTGGGTAATGGAAATATGTTATGGTAAACATGTGGGTAATGGAAAATGTTTAGTAAACATGGGGTAATGGAAATATGTTATGGTAAACATGTGGGTAATGGATATATGTTATGGTAAACATGTGGGTAATGGAAATATGTTATGGTAAACATGTGGGTAATGGAAATATGTTATGGTAAACATGTGGGTAATGGAAATATGTTGTAGTAAACATGTGGGTAATGGAAATATGTTATGGTAAACATGTGGGTAATGGAAATATGTTATGGTAAACATGTGGGTAATGGAAATATGAAAACAAAAATTATGGTAAACATGTGGGTAATGGAAATATGTTGTGGTAAACATGGGGTAATGGAAATATGTTATGGTAAACATGTGGGTAATGGAAATATGTTATGGTAAACATGTGGGTAATGGAAATATGTTATGGTAAACATGTGGGTAATGGAAATATGTTATGGTAAACATGTGGGTAATGGAAATATGTTATGGTAAACATGTGGGTAATGGAAATATGTTATGGAAAACATGTGGGTAATGGAAACATGTTATGGTAAACATGTGGGTAATGGAAATATGTTATGGTAATCATGAGGGTAATGGAAACATGTTATGGTAAACATGTGGGTAATGGAAATATGTTATGGTAAACATGTGGGTAATGGAAATATGTTGTAGTAAACATGTGGGTAATGGAAATATGTTGTAGTAAACATGTGGGTAATGGAAATATGTTATGGAAAACATGTGGGTAATGGAAACATGTTATGGTAAACATGTGGGTAATGGAAATATGTTATGGAAAACATGTGGGTAATGGAAACATGTTATGGTAAACATGTGGGTAATGGAAATATGTTATGGTAATCATGAGGGTAATGGAAACATGTTATGGTAAACATGTGGGTAATGGAAATATGTTATGGTAAACATGTGGGTAATGGAAATATGTTGTAGTAAACATGTGGGTAATGGAAATATGTTGTAGTAAACATGTGGGTAATGGAAATATGTTATGGAAAACATGTGGGTAATGGAAACATGTTATGGTAAACATGTGGGTAATGGAAATATGTTATGGAAAACATGTGGGTAATGGAAACATGTTATGGTAAACATGTGGGTAATGGAAATATGTTATGGTAATCATGAGGGTAATGGAAACATGTTATGGTAAACATGTGGGTAATGGAAATATGTTATGATAAAAATGTTAAATTGGGATTTGCAATTAAATAAAAGGTGTATATATGGTATGTGGAAGGTGGTTTACTACATAATGTTCGGTTAAATCACTACGCTAATAAGTCAATTCAAAGACGGTGCAATTCTTGGGAAACCGGACAGTGGATTGAACAAACTAGCACATTTTTTAGTAAATTCACAGACTAACTAGATTAAGTCTTGTTGCATGCATGATGTACATGTTTTCAGCACTAACTACGCCACTTACATTCTGTTGTTCTTATTTTATTTTATTATATGGGGAGGGCCAATCACTAATGTTGTTAGAACTTGCTAAATTTCTATTTGTAAAACGATTGTGATTGTTATATACATGTATATAGAGCAATAACATAGTATCAAATCAAATATGCTACTAAGTGCATGTATAAAATGAAAGTCAACGCGATATTTATTGGATTTACGGCGGTAAATCAGATCGGTCAAGCGATATAAAAACGTGAAGTAATTACATGTGTAGGGATTGGTTATATTTCAAGTGGGTAGACTCCTCAATTGTTGTAATGTACTAATGAGTGTTTTACGTTTATTTATCGTCGCTACCGGTTGCCCATATGAGCGACGCCTCCTGAAGAGATTAGTCATTTTAGATTTTTGGAGGATAGTGCAATGATACAGACAGAGACCCATTCCACAGTCACCTCTGGTTCTTTTACGTGCACGGTGTAAAGCACCGACACTGACAATGTGTTGCCGTATATAAACTACAACTATGAACAATTTGAAAATAATAAAATTTAACTAGAAATTATGTCTTGCTGTTGTTCCTATAGCCTTAAAGCAGCCCTATATCAAATGAAATAAAAGATATTTGAAAAAGTGTACGCATGGGTAGCAATGCTGCTACACATTCTTAAAATATAATTTGTATAATTATGTTCAATTAGTAAACAGTGTTTTTTTAAAGATAAAACAAACTCGCAACCGAACGTAGGACTTTCCGAGTCGGTCGGTCACACGCACTTGTTTACAATCGGAACCTGATTTACATTCGGAATGCATCGTCCTCCTTCGGCAATGATGAAAACAAACATGGCATATCCGCTGTTGTTTCATGTATGCGCGCTGTGCGTGAAAATTTCGTTTGTTGATAAACAAATTCGCGTATACGAAGGTTTATATTTATTTGAATTTTATAGTTTCTGAGCGATTTCGATTTTTGTAAACACACACACATTAGAATTTATATTTTACCAAAAACATCCTTTATTACGATATAATGCTGCTTTAATATATTCTACTTCAAGATACGTTATTAATAATTTGTCAAGATATATTTACTTTGCATACCAAATCCGTACTACAGAAGAAACATTATGTTCCATAGTACGCATGCTCTTTTGATAATAATTATACAAATTGTTTATGTTGTACTCATTATGTATCTGGCAATAAACATTGTATCATGTTCTATGCTTTAATAAACATTGTATCATGTTCTATGCTTTAATAAACATTGTATCATGTTCTATGCTTTAATAAACATTGTATCATGTTCTATGCTTTAATAAACATTGTATCATGTTCTATGCTTTAATAAACGATTGTATCATGTTCTATGCTTTAATAAACGATTGTATCATGTTCTATGCTTTAATAAACATTGTATCATGTTCTATGCTTTAATAAACATTGTATCATGTTCTATGCTTTAATAAACATTGTATCATGTTCTATGCTTTAATAAACATTGTATCATGTTCTATGCTTTAATAAACATTGTATCATGTTCTATGCTTTAATAAACGATTGTATTATACCTGTTTGGATGACAAAGAACCATCTATTGACAAAGAATGCAATATTAGAAAACATTGCGTTTGAACTATAATAAGGTCACTGTTCACAGTGTATCTGTTACAGATGTAGGACAATGACTGGGTATTACATCCCATTAATCACAGACGGGTACGTAGTCCAGTTGTCAACACCGTGGACTGGACTGATCGCAGGTTCGATCCCCCGTCTGACCCTAATAAAAAAACAGTCGTGTCGGTGCTTTACACCATGCATGTAAAAGAATCAGAGGAGATTCTGGAATGGGTCTCTGACTGTGTCATTGCACTATCCTCCAATAATCTAAAATGACTAATCTCTTCAGGAGGCGTCGCTCATATGGGCAACCGGTAGCGACGATAAATAAACGTAAAAACAAACAATAAGTTAATGGTGTACATTGACATCTGTGTTAGTTGTCACCTCCATTAAGCAAACTAAGTATTAAGCAGTCAGATTCCCAGTATGTTGTTTTATTATACAGTTGACCTCTATTAAGCAGTGACCTGTGCTAAGCAGCCACTTTCTGTGATTCCATTATAACAGGGTTTGACTGTATTGTGTGGATTGTTATTCTAACATTACTAGTTCTACTTTAACTTACACGTTCCATCTCCTCCGCCGGCGGGACTTCAGTATGAATGCCGTGATCACAATCAGTATCAATAAAAACACGACTCCGATGACAACACTCATTGTGGTAATAATAAATGTACCATCTTCAGACGCGGAGGACGGACTGCGAGTTACCATCCTTGCCCGAGATGTGAGCACCGTGTTCATCTCTGTTGTACTTCTTTCAGTTGTAGCGGATAGCGTCCGTGTCCATTCATCGTCGGGTGTTGTCTCTGTCGATACCTCCACAGTTGTGGGTACAGTTGTGGGTACAGTTGCAAACAATGGATGCTTTTTCTTGGATCCATCCTTTCTTCGAAAGAACATGTTTTATGTATATCAGTTTGCTGTATTTTAGTCAAATGTTTTCACATTAAGTCAAATGTTATTAAGCAAACCAATAACCCCATTGCATAATAGGATTGGAAACAATATTACTTGTCCAATCCTATACCAGTTTGTCGTATTTTAGTCAAATGTTTTCACATTAAATCAAATGTTATTAAGCACACTATAGGATAGCCTAGTTCAATTAACTCGTGGCTGGTGAAAAGTGAAAACTCATTTCATAATCGGATTGGAAAACAATAGTGTGTGCCCAGTCCTTAATCAAGATGACGAAATCAGATGTAGTCCTAGATATCGTATCCTTATATTAAACCATCTGCTTTCATGTGTCAAACCACAGTCTTATCTTTATATCACTTTGAGTACAATCAACAAGCACACACGAAATGAACCGGAAAAACAATGAGCGTTATAGAAATATATATCACATTGATACTGAGCTGTGTAAGTCAATGATACTGTAATGAGCAGAGGAAACCTGACTTCCTGAGATAAGTACTCCGTTGTGTGAAAATAGTGTATTTGGTTTAGTATCATACGCATACTTAAAGCGACACTACATCGGTGAAAACGCAAATGTCTGCAGAATGTAGTTTGCTATTATATGGTATAATTTGTGTCCAAATATTTGCCTCAAAAACTGAGTATTTCAACAAATAAAGAAACGTCGTATACGCGGTTTGTTGACATAACAAAATATTGTAAATTTTGGTCGACATCCATGCGTAATGCAAAACGTTTATCTTGAATAACACGAGTTATTGTACATATTTACCGTGATATCTCACACATGTGTCTATGCATTTTTATCTTAGTTAAATTATCTCTAAACGAAAGTATCGCGTGTTTAGTATTGACTTCAATAACAACAACGTCAATTCAGGAGCGTGGATGACCGTTATATGAAATCCTACTTTCACCTTTGAAAGTTTGTATACCACAAACACACTGTGTATTGATTCAATGTTAGTGTTAAAATGTATTCAGAAGAATTGGTAGTAGCAATGCATCTATACGTAAACAATGCATTTTTTGGGGGCTTTTTGCGATGTAATGTCACTTTAAGCAATTGCGCACTAGTGGTGTTTTTCTTTAGTCCATCAAGTCACTTTCATTCTTGGTTATTTGGTGCTTTTTTTTTGGAAAAAAATGTTAGCATGACTTTCTAATGTTGTTAGAACTTGTGGTCCAAACCATGTGCAATATAATACTACACTGTAACTAGGGTGTTTGTCTATATCCCGGACAACCTTATCCCGGGAAATTGAGAACTTTTTCAGTTAGATCCCGGGAAACTGGGATATTCCCGGGAAATTGGGACAATTGTTAGATCGTGAAAATTATTTGTCGAATCTTGGTTTGGGCATCATTTTGGGTGAGAATTCGGGAGTTCCAAACAAAACAAGACTAAACTTAAGGTTTTATGGTTGATTGACAGGAATTTGGCAATGTCTCATTTTCTGGTAAGTTCTTTAAGTTTAGTCTTGTTTTGTTTGGAACTCCCGTATTCTCACCCAAAATGATGCCCAAACCAAGATTCGACAAATAATTTTCAACTTCTCTTTCGTGATCTTGAATTCAATTCATCATCGATTCATCAAACTTAGTGATGAAAAGACATTATGGACCTTCCAAACTCACACCAAAAATGGCAGCCGAGCTGCCGAACAGAGAATAAAAGAATATGTAATAAGTTGATAACTCGACATTTTGAACGCATTGATTGTAATTCTCACTGTCATGAAATAAAATAAAAAACATTGGGTGATCATCAATGTCAAACTTTAACACTGAGTTCAGTCTTTGAACTCTTCTCAACAACATAAATGCAACTGTAGGAGTGTCCTAACTGTCTTTACACTTTGAGATTGACAATCTAGTGAATCTACTCATTTGAGTCAAACTGAGTGGTGTGGTTCAACACCAACAGTCATGAACAGTGCCGTGGTTGTTGAAATAGTTTTTCAGGAAAACTAGAACACATAATGATTTGTCTCCGAGCCGGGACCTAATACGTGTTGCAAAATTACCGGCAGCAGAGAATGCTCTTTCACTCTCAACGGATGATGGCTTAATTGTCATAAGTGCCCGGTAAAGTTGTTCGAGATTGGGGGTTCTCTTTTTTTGAGCTTCGTATAGTTTGAAATCATTCGTCATTGTCTTCAAATCCTTTATGTCCTTAGTATCACTATCATCTTTAACTGCACAGTCGATCGCAAGCTGGAATGTTTCAACCAGGGTCGTTTGAGTCAACAGCAAGTCCACCTACTTGAATGCCAATGAATGGTTAATCTGGATCTGCAGGTTCAACAAATTCCAGGAAAAGTGAGAAATGTCCTGGTAACTGTTGTACATTCAGCTTCAATTTCCAAGAATTAGCACTGATTCTTGGTTATAATTGTACTTTCAGTTTTAATTCAAAGAATTAACACTGATTCTTGGTCTTAAGCCTACTTTCAGATTCAATTTCCTAGAACGTAGAACTATCATTTCCCGGGATCCCGATAACTTTTATCCCGGGAAATGAGAAAAATAAATTGCCGGGAATCCCGGGATTTCCCGGTAAGAAACCCTAACTGTAACCCCTTAAAACCGGAACCCCACTAAACTGGAATTCCCTCTAAATCAAACAAATGTGTTTGTACCGAATTTTTCGCTTCTTTGTTCATTGTAAAACAACCCTCTGTAAACATGGACCACTACATTCTGAATTCCACACAGATTTTCTAAAGATATGTACATTTTCAAAGGATAACTGTCAAGCAACATGCCTGGATCAAATATACAACTTTTCAAGCAACATGACTGGATCAAATATACAACTTTTCAAGCAACATGCCTGATCAAATATACAACTTTTCAAACAACATGCCTGATCAAATATACAACTTTTCAAGCAACATGCCTGATCAAATATACAACTTTTCAAGCAACATGCCTGATCAAATATGAAACTGACTATTCTTTTAAACAAACAAACTATTAACTACTGTTTTCAGAATAATGTATTGCACACTTACTTAAAATTAATCAGTTCTTATCTAACTGCCAAACAATAAACATGCCACAGCATCCTTCTAAGTATTGCAAAGTTGAATTGTTAATTTAGGAGAAATGTTCCCCACCCACTATGAAATACCCATCTAAACCGAAAAACCTCTCCAAACTGAACTTTACCTCTGGTCCGGTGGTCGTTCAGTTTAGAGGGGTTTCACTGGTTTCATGTATTGCAACTGTTTTTGAATGACATGTAATATTGATTTGCAATAAAATATTATTAAACAGTGATTTTCGATGGCAAAGTTTGTATTCCTCAGATATTGTGAACAAGAAATGCTTTAATAACGGCTCACATTTTGATACCAAAAGTTATTTATGATTTGTCAGAAGAGAACAAGTACACCGTTCTAGCACCCAGGACGGTGACGATAAGCAGGGTTCCCTCTGTCTGAATGTTTTGTCTGCGCAACTTCTGTCGCCAATTGAAAAACACTGGAGCCAATTAAAAAACTTGGAGCCAACTAAGAGCCATATAGTTCACAAATAAATATTTGAAGCCATGTATTCGACAAAACAGTGCCCACATTTTTTTTTTAACAAGTTGCACCAAATATTTTCGCCAATTCAAAAATATTTAGTGCCAATATTTGTTTTTTGTCGCAATTGGCGCCATTGGCGACCGACAGCAGAAACCCTGGATAAGAATAAATGATATGAACCATGGAAGGCGTAAACGTGGACAAACTGTCACCTAGCTTCAAATGTACATCCTGACAAGCATGGAAGACTAAATGTGCACAAACTGTCACCCAGCTTCAAATGTACATCCTGACAAGCATGGAAGGTGAAAATGTGCACAAACTGTCACCCAGCTTCACATGTACATCCTGACAAGCATGGAAGGTGAAAATGTGCACAAACTGTCACCCAGCTTCACATGTACATCCTGACAAGCATGGAAGGTGAAAACGTGCACAAACTGTCACCCAGCTTCAAATGTACATCCTGACAAGCATGGAAGGTGAAAATGTGCACAAACTGTCACCCAGCTTCAAATGTACATCCTGACAAGCATGGAAGGTGAAAACGTGCACAAACTGTCACCCAGCTTCAAATGTACATCCTGACAAGCATGGAAGGTGAAAACGTGCACAAACTGTCACCCAGCTTCAAATGTACATCCTGACAAACATGGAAGGTGAAAACGTGCACAAACTGTCACCCAGCTTCAAATGTACATCCTGACAAGCATGGAAGGTGAAAATGTGCACAAACTGTCACCCAGCTTCAAATGTACATCCTGACAAGCATGGAAGACTAAATGTGCACACACTCTCACCCAGCTTCAAATGTACATCCTGACAAGCATGGAAGGTGAAAACGTGCGCAAACTGTCACCCAGCTTCAAATGTACATCCTGACAAGCATGGAAGGTGAAAACATGCACAAACTGTCACCCAGCTTCAAATGTACATCCTGACAAGCATGGAAGGTGAAAACGTGCACAAACTGTCACCCAGCTTCAAATGTACATCCTGACAAGCATGGAAGGTGAAAAAGTGCACAAACTGTCACCCAGCTTCAAATGTACATCCTGACAAGCATGGAAGGTGAAAACGTGCACAAACTGTCACCCAGCTTCAAATGTACATCCTGACAAGCATGGAAGGTGAAAACGTGCACAAACTGTCACCCAGCTTCAAATGTACATTCTGACAAGCATGGAAGGTGAAAACGTGCACAAACTGTCACCCAGCTTCAAATGTACATCCTGACAAGCATGGAAGGTGAAAACGTGCACAAACTGTCACCCAGCTTCAAATGTACATCCTGACAAACATGAAAGGTGAAAACGTGTACAAACTGTCACCCAGCTTCAAATGTACATCCTGACAAGCATGGAAGGCTAAACGTGCACAAACTGTCACCCAGCTTCAAATGTACATTCTGACAAGCATGGAAGGTGAAAACGTGCACAAACTGTCACCCAGCTTCAAATGTACATCCTGACAAGCATGGAGCAAACATTATAACCACGGGATGAATAAACACTTACCATACTATCATCTATCTCTGCGATAGAGTTGTGGCTGAAGTCTACATGTGTTATACCATTCCAGTGTGTTACCAGTAATGTGCCATCATCCGCCTTCCACTGGGGGAGGTCTTGCAATAATACTTCCTAAAATGTAAATCAAACAGCGTGAAAATAACTGTTGAAAATGAATATTTGTCACATAACTTTCCTTGTATTCAGTGTAATACAGCTATGTCATAAATTCTCATATGTCAACATGTATAATAAACACCTGGAAGATTCCGATTGGTCAAGGAATGACATTGACAGCTTGCATAAACATTCGAAATATACATGTTGTTTGTGTTCAATAAAATGATCAATATGCACTAGTGGTATACAGTGATTAAGATATTGTGCCGAATATTTGTGTGAAGTTGCTATCAGGGACTATTTACTATGGCATACAGATGCAGCTTAATGTAACAAGGCTCAACAATATACTGGCAAACAGAGACGTATTATTTCTTCAAATCTATGGTTGTTGTTACTATGGTAATGTGATGGTTGTTGTTACTGTGGTAATGTGATGGTTGTTGTTACTGTGGTAATGTGATGGTTGTTGTTACTGTGGTAATGTGATGGTTGTTGTTACTGTGGTAATGTGATGGTTGTTGTTACTGTGGTAATGTGATGGTTGTTGTTACTATGGTAATGTGATGGTTGTTGTTACTGTGGTAATGTGATGGTTGTTGTTACTGTGGTAATGTGATGGTTGTTGTTACTGTGGTAATGTGATGGTTGTTGTTACTGTGGTAATGTGATGGTTGTTGTTACTGTGGTAATGTGATGGTTGTTGTTACTGTGGTAATGTGATGGTTGTTGTTACTATGGTAATGTGATAAAAAGGATCTTACACTCGTGGTGATTTCATGGCATATTTTATGAAATAAATAGCAAAATTCCAAAACTTGTTTCATAGAATATGGCATGAAATTACCACTGGTGTAAGATCCTATATTTGTCATAACACAAACAGTGAAAGGAAGTTATGTGCGAAACAAGGTGGGATAAACAAAACAATGTCATGTCAAAAATCCTACTTTATTATCGTCTCCACAATACAAAGTGGCTTCATGTCATTTTGCATTACAGCTATTGAGAACAATATGTGTTTTGTTTTCTTCTTAGTATATACAAATTTATTTTAGCTTGATTGCGAAACAAGTTCTTACAACTTATATTAATCACTCTAGAGACCTCATTCCTGATGGAATCCATCGCCACGAGGGAGAGAGAAGACGCAACGTGGAAATTAAATGCCTTGCACAATCGTAACGGCTCCAGTGGGGCTCGAACTCCGGACCTTTCGCACCTGAAGTGAATGTGCATCCACTGCACTATCACAACTTCCACAACGGTTTTGTTTTCTTCTTACAAATGAGATCAATCACAAAAGTGTCAAATTTAGGAAATAATATTTTGTCGTCGTTGTTCATCGGCGAATAAAACACATTTGGAGTTAAAATAGACTGGCTCTAGCCGTTGTTTATTGCAGATTAAACAATAGTTATATATGTTATATTTTGGGTTTTACGCCTGCATCAGCAGCATTTTGGGCTATATCGCCGATGGGCAGTCTACCTAACAACACCTTTCCTGGGCAGGCTCCAGCGGTTAACCAGTACTTGGTGCACCAACCTCCGTAAGAAACTGCCAACATTTTCATATAAATGAGACACGGTCTGAGCGGGGCTCGAACCCGTGACCATCAGTGATGATAGGTTACAGTGGTATACAAGTCAGTGACCATACCACTCGACCACGGAGGCGGGGATTTAACAATAGATTAGTTTATAGGAACAAAATATTAAATTGTGTTAGAATGAGATTTAGATACTAGTAATCCACTACTATTACACAAGGCTTCTTCAACAAACCAACCTCCGACCTGAATAGCTACGAGAAATTGCACGATATCACACACTACTAGCCATGAGGTATACTCTGATGCCACGATATCACACACTACTAGCCATGAGGTATACTCTGATGCCACGTTATCACACACTACTAGCCACGAGGTATACTCTGATGCCACGATATCATACACTACTAGCCATGAGGTATACTCTGATGCCACGATATCATACACTACTAGCCATGAGGTATACTCTGATGCCACGATATCACACACTACTAGCCATGAGGTATACTCTGATGCCACGATATCACACACTACTAGCCATGAGGTATACTCTGATGCCACGATATCACACACTACTAGCCATGAGCTATACTCTGATGCCACGATATCACACACTACTAGCCATGAGGTATACTCTGATGCCACGATATCACACACTACTAGCCATGAGGTATACTCTGATGCCACGATATCACACACTACTAGCCATGAGGTATACTCTGATGCCACGATATCACACACTACTAGCCATGAGGTATACTCTGATGCCACGTTATCACACACTACTAGCCATGAGCTATACTCTGATGCCACGATATCACACACTACTAGCCATGAGGTATACTCTGATGCCACGATATCACACACTACTAGCCATGAGGTATACTCTGATGCCACGATATCACACACTACTAGCCATGAGGTATACTCTGATGCCACGATATCACACACTACTAGCCATGAGGTATACTCTGATGCCACGATATCACACACTACTAGCCATGAGGTATACTCTGATGCCACGATATCACACACTACTAGCCATGAGGTATACTCTGATGCCACGATATCACACACTACTAGCCATGAGGTATACTCTGATGCCACGATATCACACACTACTAGCCATGAGGTATACTCTGATGCCACGATATCACACACTACTAGCCATGAGGTATACTCTGATGCCACGATATCACACACTACTAGCCATGAGGTATACTCTGATGCCACGATATCACACACTACTAGCCATGAGGTATACTCTGATGCCACGATATCACACACTACTAGCCATGAGGTACCGGTACTACTCTGATGCCACGATATCACACACTACTAGCCATGAGGTATACTCTGATGCCACGATATCACACACTACTAGCCATGAGGTACCGGTACTACTCTGATGCCACGATATCACACACTACTAGCCATGAGCTATACTCTGATGCCACGATATCACACACTACTAGCCATGAGGTATACTCTGATGCCACGATATCACACACTACTAGCCATGAGGTACCGGTACTACTCTGATGCCACGATATCACACACTACTAGCCATGAGCTATACTCTGATGCCACGATATCACACACTACTAGCCATTAGGTATACTCTGATGCCACGATATCACACACTACTAGCCATGAGGTATACTCTGATGCCACGATATCACACACTACTAGCCATGAGCTATACTCTGATGCCACGATATCACACACTACTAGCCATGAGGTATACTCTGATGCCACGATATCACACACTACTAGCCATGAGGTATACTCTGATGCCACGATATCATACACTACTAGCCATGAGCTATACTCTGATGCCACGATATCACGCACTACTAGCCATGAGGTACCGGTACTACTCTGATGCCACGATATCACACACTACTAGCCATGAGGTATACTCTGATGCCACGATATCATACACTACTAGCCATGAGGTATACTCTGATGCCACGATATCACACACTACTAGCCATGAGGTATACTCTGATGCCACGATATCACACACTACTAGCCATGAGGTATACTCTGATGCCACGATATCACACACTACTAGCCATGAGATATACTCTGATGCCACGTTATCACATACTACTAGCCATGAGGTATACTCTGATGCCACGATATCACGCACTACTAGCCATGAGGTACCGGTACTACTCTGATGCCACGATATCACACACTACTAGCCATGAGGTATACTCTGATGCCACGATATCACACACTACTAGCCATGAGGTATACTCTGATGCCACGTTATCACATACTACTAGCCATGAGGTATACTCTGATGCCACGATATCACACACTACTAGCCATGAGGTATACTCTGATGCCACGATATCACACACTACTAGCCATGAGGTATACTCTGATGCCACGATATCATACACTACTAGCCATGAGGTATACTCTGATGCCACGATATCATACACTACTAGCCATGAGGTATACTCTGATGCCACGATATCATACACTACTAGCCATGAGGTATACTCTGATGCCACGATATCACACACTACTAGCCATGAGGTATACTCTGATGCCACGATATCACACACTACTAGCCATGAGGTATACTCTGATGCCACGTTATCACATACTACTAGCCATGAGGTATACTCTGATGCCACGATATCACGCACTACTAGCCATGAGGTACCGGTACTACTCTGATGCCACGATATCACACACTACTAGCCATGAGGTATACTCTGATGCCACGATATCACACACTACTAGCCATGAGGTATACTCTGATGCCACGTTATCACATACTACTAGCCATGAGGTATACTCTGATGCCACGATATCACACACTACTAGCCATGAGGTATACTCTGATGCCACGATATCACACACTACTAGCCATGAGGTATACTCTGATGCCACGATATCATACACTACTAGCCATGAGGTATACTCTGATGCCACGATATCACACACTACTAGCCATGAGGTATACTCTGATGCCACGATATCACACACTACTAGCCGGTCGATCTCCTCACGACGTGCACGTCGTGACCGGTGCACATCCCGCAGCAGCAGCGTAGGATTCTGGGATCTTCTGGTCGTCGATCTTGTGAAGGGGGAGGCTCGCCAGCATGTGGATCCACGACTACGGCACATCAGGACAGATCCACCAGCTCTTCTGGATAGTGGCATTGTAGACACTATATCTTCGCTGGCTACTTCAATCTTTCCTCCTCCTTATACTTCTCCAACGGATAGACGAGACGGCGGACCTGAGGGAGCGGCAACGGCCGTGGCATCCACGCTCCCCTGAATGACAATCGACGACCAGATGTTTAACTGCCAGATCCGTATAAATGCTGCTGCGGGGTGACCAACAGTGAGGAGGGTGGCCCTACAAGGGACTGAGTACATAAAGACCAGGCATTGTCACCCTGCCACGGAATGAAGTAACCTCCTGAGGATGTCATCCTGAGCTCACATCGGGAGATTGTGTCACCGTTCCGAAGTGACCAATCCACGCCGCTGACGCATACAGACGAGGACCCGCATCGACTCTTCGGAGTGTCAACACTTACCTAGATCGGCGACAGCTAACACTGGGGCGCTGAAGAGGCACATCCTCGAACTCTTTTATCCGTCTACCAATGAAGTCCGTTGGGGACGGAGGGATGCGACCTCGACCCCGGATGCGTCAACGGGGTGGACAACGACGGAACAACCGAACCATTCTGCTGCTGTGAGCCGACCCAGGAAACCGGCACAGGGCTTGTCACCCTGTTGTCGGGGAGATGATGCCAGGCGCAGGGAACGTCACCCTGTCGTTTGGTATCGCTCCATAACTGGGTCAACGATGAAGAAGCGCCTCCATAGCGACTGGATGACCTCATTTCTTCATCCAGTCAGCGACCAGACCTTCAACCATCTTGACTTTAACTACCAGAACCACAATCATCTTGGACATAACCAACAAGGAATAATCACCGAGTATCGTAATCTTCTTGGACCATAATCTTCACGGGAATCCACAAACTTCAATCTACACTCTACAAGACACCGACGACTCAACACTTCATCTCAGCGAATAACCGACGGTGCGAAAGCACGTGAGCTCGCCCATATGGTTTACCGGTGGCGAGGGTAAATAAACGGAATCATCATCATCACACACTACTAGCCATGAGGTACCGGTACTACTCTGATGCCACGATATCACACACTACTAGCCATGAGGTATACTCTGATGCCACGATATCACACACTACTAGCCATGAGGTATACTCTGATGCCACGATATCACACACTACTAGCCATGAGCTATACTCTGATGCCACGATATCATACACTACTAGCCATGAGCTATACTCTGATGCCACGATATCACACACTACTAGCCATGAGGTATACTCTGATGCCACGATATCACACACTACTAGCCATGAGCTATACTCTGATGCCACGATATCACACACTACTAGCCATGAGGTATACTCTGATGCCACGATATCATACACTACTAGCCATGAGCTATACTCTGATGCCACGATATCACACACTACTAGCCA
>CM026398.1:69346891-69437630 GCA_014843695.1 Archivesica marissinica | reverse complement strand
CGAAGGAAGTGACCTGCTCATCAGGTTGCAAAGACACGTCTCACTAACATTTGAATCCATTGCGAAGGTAGTGACATGCTCATCTGGTTGCAAAGACGCGTCTCACTAACCTTGAATCCTTAGCGAAGGAAGTGACCTGCTCATCAGGTTGCAAAGACACGTCTCACTAACATTTGAATCCATTGCGAAGGTAGTGACATGCTCATCTGGTTGCAAAGACGCGTCTCACTAACCTTGAATCCTTAGCGAAGGAAGTGACCTGCTCATCAGGTTGCAAAGACACGTCTCACTAACATTTGAATCCATTGCGAAGGTAGTGACATGCTCATCTGGTTGCAAAGACGCGTCTCACTAACCTTGAATCCTTAGCGAAGGAAGTGACCTGCTCATCAGGTTGCAAAGACACGTCTCACTAACATTTGAATCCATTGCGAAGGTAGTGACATGCTCATCTGGTTGCAAAGACGCGTCTCACTAACCTTGAATCCTTAGCGAAGGAAGTGACCTGCTCATCTTGTTGCAAAGACGCGTCTCACTAACCTTTGTCTCCATGGCGAAGGAAGCGAACTGCTCATCGGGTTGCAAAGACGCGTCTCACTAACCTTTGAATCCTTAGCGAAGGAAGTGAACTGCTCATCTGGTAGCAAAGACGCGTCTCACTAACCTTTGAATCCATGGCGAAGGAAGTGAACTGCTCATCTGGTTGCAAAGAGGCGTCTCACTAACCTTTGAATCCTTAACGACGGAAGCAAACTGCTCATCGGGTTGCAAAGACGCGTCTCACTAACCTTTGAATCCTTAACGACGGAAGCGAACTGCTCATCGGGTTGCAAAGATGCGTCTCACTAACCTTTGAATCCATGGCGAAGGAAGCGAACTGCTCATCTGGTAGCAAAGACGCGTCTCACTAACCTTTGAATCCATGGCGAAGTAAGCGAACTGCTCATCGGGTTGCAAAGATGCTTCTCACTAACCTTTGAATCCTTAGCGAAGGGAGTGAACTGCTCATCTGGTAGCAAAGACGCGTCTCACTAACCGTTGAATCAATGGCGAAGGAAGTGAACTGCTCATCTGGCTGCAAAGACGCGTCTTACTAACCTTTGAATACATGGCGAAGGAAGCGAACTGCTCATCGGGTTGCAAAGACGCGTCTCACTAACCTTTGAATCCATGGCGAAGGAAGCGAACTGCTCAGCTTGTTGCAAAGACGCGTCTCACTAACCTTTGAATCCATGGCGAAGGAAGCGAACTGCTCATCGGGTTTCAAAGACGCGTCTCACTAACCTTTGAATCCATGGCGAAGGAAGTGAACTGCTCATCTGGTTGCAAAGACGCGTCTCACTAACCTTTGAATCCATGGTGAAGGAAGCGAACTGCTCATCTGGTTGCAAAGACGCGTCTCACTAACATTTGAATCCATGGCGAAGGAAGTGAACTGCTCATCGGGTAGCAAAGACGCGTCTCACTAACCTTTGAATCCATGGTGATGGTAGCGAACTGCTCATCGTGTTGCAAAGACGCGTCTCACTAACCTTTGAATCCATGGCGAAGGAAGTGAACTGCTCTTCGGGTTGCAAAGACGCGTCTCACTAACCTTTGAATCCAGGGCGAAGGAAGCGAACTGCTCATCGGGTTGCAAAGACGCTTCTTCAGAACCGACCTTCCTCAAAACGAAATATCCCTTCGATGTCTGCAATACACGTAGTAGGTATTGATTAGCCGATACAATTTGGACTGTATCACTCTTTATTACAGTACCGAGCCGGCGACGATAATCGTAGTATAGACTATAGAACCAGACCTAGTTATCTCACAGACGCTTGTTGTCTGGACAAGTCGTTTCGGCTTCAAAACCAAATATTTTATTTTTTGAAGAACATTTTGATAAACTTGACACTATACATACACACATCCTAAGCCATATCCAAGCATATTTAAAAATGACATCCCATTACTATCAGAGTAATTCTGGTACATATGCTTGGATATGGCCTAATGTGTGTGTATGTATAGTGTCAAGCTTGTGGTTTGTCAAAATGTTCTTAAAAATAATAATAAAAAGGTTAGTCTTGAACCCGAAACGACTTGTCCAGACGCCAATAGTTTGTGAGTTATCTTGGTAATAGCTCAGTTGATCTCGTTTCTGTGTTATGGCTTGGCGCATTGTGGTGTCGCCGTCAGATAGCTGATCCAAGCATGCAGTTATTTATTTCCCCCTTGAAGAACATTAATTTGGCATATTATTTATGCACACACAATCTTTATTTACAAAAAAGCAAAATGACAGAAGGTATATCATACACCACTAGTTGTTTAAAGTCATTTTATGCTTTCCAATAAATGATTGAGTTTTCTCAGTAAAAGAAAACTCCATCTTCCACTGTTTTCAAACAGTGACAGATGTCATTTTCTCTGCCACTGGTTGCGGTTCGTATTCCTCCGCGGTTAGATGTACTTTTTTTATTTTAGCTATTGTTTGACTATGAACAGTGAATTATAAAGTAATATATTCTAAAGAATTTGTTTAGCCTGTAGTTTTTAATATTGACAGCAAACAAAACCTGAAAATTATGCCGGAACTATTTCTTATTACATGACGTTAACACCAAAATAAGTTGCTGTGCGGTTGTGTATTGAAGAGAAATGGGGCTCCCGATAGGGGGCAGTTAAAACTAATTAAATTTGATAACAATTAGCCAAATCATTAGAAATCATAAAAGAATAAGATTTGTGTTTATTAGTGTAATATAGAATTTTATTTCATAAAGTAGTCTATTTCATAGAGTAGTCTATTTCATAGAGTAGTCTATTTCATGGAGTAGTCTATTTCATGGAGTAGTCTATTTCATAGAGTAGTCTATTTCATGGAGTAGTCTATTTCATAGAGTAGTCTATTTCATGGAGTAGTCTATTTCATAGAGTAGTCTATTTCATAAAGTGGTCTATTTCATAGAGTAGTCTATTTCATGGAGTAGTCTATTTCATAGAGTAGTCTGTCTATTTCATAGAGTAGTCTATTTCATAGAGTAGTCTATTTCATAGAGTAGTCTATTTCATAAAGTGGTCTATTTCATAGAGTAGTCTATTTCATAGAGTAGTCTGTCTATTTCATAGAGTAGTCTATTTCATGGAGTAGTCTATTTCATAGAGTAGTCTATTTCATAGAGTAGTCTATTTCATAGAGTAGTCTATTTCATAGAGTAGTCTATTTCATAAAGTGGTCTATTTCATAGAGTAGTCTGTCTATTTCATAGAGTAGTCTATTTCATAGAGTAGTCTATTTCATAGAGTAGTCTATTTCATAGAGTAGTCTATTTCATAAAGTGGTCTATTTCATAGAGTAGTCTATTTCATGGAGTAGTCTATTTCATAGAGTAGTCTATTTCATAGAGTAGTCTATTTCATGGAGTAGTCTATTTCATAGAGTAGTCTATTTCATAAAGTGGTCTATTTCATAGAGTAGTCTATTTCATGGAGTAGTCTATTTCATAGAGTAGTCTATTTCATGGAGTAGTCTATTTCATAGAGTAGTCTATTTCATAAAGTGGTCTATTTCGTAGAGTAGTCTATTTCATGGAGTAGTCTATTTCATAGAGTAGTCTATTTCATAGAGTAGTCTATTTCATGGAGTAGTCTATTTCATAGAGTAGTCTATTTCATGGAGTAGTCTATTTCATAGAGTAGTCTATTTCATAAAGTGGTCTATTTCGTAGAGTAGTCTATTTCATGGAGTAGTCTATTTCATAGAGTAGTCTATTTCATAGAGTAGTCTATTTCATGGAGTAGTCTATTTCATAGAGTAGTCTATTTCATGGAGTAGTCTATTTCATAGAGTAGTCTATTTCATAAAGTGGTCTATTTCATAGAGTAGTCTATTTCATGGAGTAGTCTATTTCATAGAGTAGTCTATTTCATGGAGTAGTCTATTTCATAGAGTAGTCTATTTCATAAAGTGGTCTATTTCGTAGAGTAGTCTATTTCATGGAGTAGTCTATTTCATAGAGTAGTCTATTTCATAAAGTAGTCATCGACATTTGTATTTCCACAAATGCCACTAGTTGTTTAAAGTAATTATTCTCTGCATGCTTACTGTCACAATTTCTAAGAAGTTTGTACATAAATGATCCTATCAAATCCTACTAAAGGGCTAGTATAGAAAGACCCCTCTAAACCGTACAGCAACCGGACGAGAGGTATAAAGTTCGGGTTGGAGTGGTATTCGGATTAGAGGGGTTTTCATAGTAGATTTCTCCTATTTGAACAATTCAACTCTGCAATGCATAGGAGGCTGAGGCAGGTTTATAGTTTGGCAGCTAGATAAGAACTGATTAACGTAACAGCGTTGTTTAATATTCGTTACAAAACCAGAATTAAATTACCCAACGTTTTACAATTAAATTACCCAACGTTTTACAATCAAATTACTCAACGTTTTACAATCAAATTACCCAACATTTTACAATTAAACTACCCAACGTTTTACAATCAAATTACCCAACTACGGATAGTCATTTTTCATTTCATTTTGTTGTCCGATTAGCGCAGTGGCTAGCGTGCAAGCTTCATACCAATGCAACCCGGGTTCGATCCTCCGGATACGCCGGTGTCCTCCCACACAAATGACTACATTTACGCTTTCACCCGCGCCATCGACAGTGATTAATATAAGTTGGTATTTAAGTAAGTTTATTTCGCAAGCGTTGATAAAGTTTAAACTATTTTAATTTTATTTTATTTAGTTCTGTCTCTTAGTTCTTTCCGTTTTCTCCACAACAAATTACCATAGCAAATAAATTAATGAACATTAAATCACTTTTAGCACGTTTTAATAACAATTCTGGCATCAAGAACAGGACACTCGCATATGATTTTACTACTTTGAGATCACAGAATATATGACGGTGTTTATATAGCAAAAAATAAATATACATATGAAACTATTTCGTGGAAGTCGTGATAGCGCAGTGGATGCGCGTTCGCTTCAGGTGCGAATGGTCCAGAGTTCGAGCCCCGCTGGAGCCGTTACAATCGTGCCCTTAGGCAAGGCATTTAATTTCCACGTTGCCTCTTCTCTCTCCCTCGTGGCGATGGATTCCATCAGGAATGAGGTATCAAGAGGGATTAATATAAGTTGTACGAACTTGTTTCGCAATCGAGCTAAAAATATATTTGTATAAACTAAACTATATCTTTCAAACCTCAGCAATAATCTCAAATCCATATTTGTCAGCGACAGCTCTCGCGTCAAATCGTCCAGACCTTGTCTTCAGAATCCATTCATTGCTATAGTAACCCTTTGGTCCACCCAGAGCGTCCACTTCAGTATACATAATGGTAAGACAGAATGCGACCGCTACGCAAGTACTGGTAAATATGTGCATTTTAAGATAATTAATTTAATTATCAAAAAATGCATGAATTTGTTTTTAATATAATTATGTAGTTATTATATATAGGATACAAACAACATTTCCTAGCTCCAGGATGCGTTCGTACACTTATTTATTAAGAACAACGAGTTATATATGCTGTTGGTACGAAATAATGCGGACCGAACGAATAACGCTTCTCAAACAACACTAAACTATTATAAACTAATCACTACTCATATATACTAGTGCTATAAAAGTGAGGGTATAAGCTAATATGGTTTTCGAAATTAAATTGCAGTTTAATGTAGATTTATAATTGGTAGAGTGGATTTTAATTCACTGTCAATAAGTTGCTAAACTAAGGCCTTAGTTACGGCCTATGGTGGCATACTTTCAACGACCTTAAACGTGCAGTTAGCGAAACAGGTGGTTATGTGTAGGAACTTGAAGTTTCGTTTATTTTATAAAAAGAAGATAGCATGATGTATGTTATAAGTAGGTGACTACACGCCAAGTTACGTACACCCAAGACCGACTATACACTACACACCATGCTACATGTGTGTTTTACGTTTATTATTCGTCGCTACCGGTTGCCCATATGAGCGACGCCTCCTGAAGAGAGTAGTCACTTTAGAATTTTGGAGAATAGTGCAATGATACAGACAGAGACCCATTCCAGAGTCGGCTCTGGTTCTTTTATGTGCACAGTGTAAAGCACCGACACGAGTCCTCGGTTTAAAGTCCCATCTGAATGACTACTAATTTTATTAGGGTCAGACGGGTGATCGTAACTGCGATCCGTGGATTACCAGTCCAGCGTGTTACCACTGGATTACAAAGCGACTATACACTGCACACCAAGTATTTACATACTATCTTTCGTAAGTGTCAAGTGTCTCACATTCGCTATTGTTGAAGAATGCACTACGTGGTGTTCAATGAAGGGAACGTCACCACGTGGTGTTCAATGAAGGGAACGTCACTACGTGGTGTTCAATGAAGGGAACGTCACCACGTGGTGTTCAATGAAGGGAACGTCACTACGTGGTGTTCAATGAAGGGAACGTCACTACGTGGTGTTCAATGAAGGGAACGTCACTACGTGGTGTTCAATGAAGGGAACGTCACCACGTGGTGTTCAATGAAGGGAACGTCACCACGGGTGTTCAATGAAGGGAACGTCACTACGTGGTGTTCAATGAAGGGAACGTCACTACGTGGTGTTCAATGAAGGGAACGTCACCACGTGGTGTTCAATGAAGGGAATGTCACTACGTTGAATGAAGGGAACGTCACTACGTGGTGTTCAATGAAGGGAACGTCACCACGTGGTGTTCAATGAAGGGAACGTCACTACGTGGTGTTCAATGAAGGGAACGTCACTACGTGGTGTTCAATGAAGGGAACGTCACCACGTGGTGTTCAATGAAGGGAATGTCACTACGTTGAATGAAGGGAACGTCACTACGTGGTGTTCAATGAAGGGAACGTCACCACGTGGTGTTCAATGAAGGGAACGTCACCACGTGGTGTTCAATGAAGGGAACGTCACTACGTGGTGTTCAATGAAGGGAACGTCACTACGTGGTGTTCAATGAAGGGAACGTCACTACGTGGTGTTCAATGAAGGGAACGTCACTACGTGGTGTTCAATGAAGGGAACGTCACTACGTGGTGTTCAATGAAGGGAACGTCACCACGTGGTGTTCAATGAAGGGAACGTCACCACGGGTGTTCAATGAAGGGAACGTCACTACGTGGTGTTCAATGAAGGGAACGTCACTACGTGGTGTTCAATGAAGGGAACGTCACTACGTGGTGTTCAATGAAGGGAACGTCACTACGTGGTGTTCAATGAAGGGAACGTCACCACGTGGTGTTCAATGAAGGGAATGTCACTACGTTGAATGAAGGGAACGTCACTACGTGGTGTTCAATGAAGGGAACGTCACCACGTGGTGTTCAATGAAGGGAACGTCACCACGTGGTGTTCAATGAAGGGAACGTCACTACGTGGTGTTCAATGAAGGGAACGTCACTACGTGGTGTTCAATGAAGGGAACGTCACTACGTGGTGTTCAATGAAGGGAACGTCACTACGTGGTGTTCAATGAAGGGAACGTCACCACGTGGTGTTCAATGAAGGGAACGTCACCACGTGGTGTTCAATGAAGGGAACGTCACCACGGGTGTTCAATGAAGGGAACGTCACTACGTGGTGTTCAATGAAGGGAACGTCACTACGTGGTGTTCAATGAAGGGAACGTCACTACGTGGTGTTCAATGAAGGGAACGTCACGTGGTGTTCAATGAAGGGAACGTCACTACGTGGTGTTCAATGAAGGGAACGTCATTACGTGGTGTTCAATGAAGGGAACGTCACGTGGTGTTCAATGAAGGGAACGTCACTACGTGGTGTTCAATGAAGGGAACGTCACCACGTGGTGTTCAATGAAGGGAACGTCACCACGGGTGTTCAATGAAGGGAACGTCACTACGTGGTGTTCAATGAAGGGAACGTCACTACGTGGTGTTCAATGAAGGGAACGTCACTACGTGGTGTTCAATGAAGGGAACGTCACGTGGTGTTCAATGAAGGGAACGTCACTACGTGGTGTTCAATGAAGGGAACGTCATTACGTGGTGTTCAATGAAGGGAACGTCACGTGGTGTTCAATGAAGGGAACGTCACTACGTGGTGTTCTATGAAGGGAACGTCACTACGTGGTGTTCAATGAAGGGAACGTCATTACGTGGTGTTCAATGAAGGGAACGTCACGTGGTGCTCATTGAAGGGAATGTCACGTGGTGTTCAATGAAGGGAACGTCACCACGTGGTGTTCAATGAAGGGAACGTCACTACGTTGAATGAAAGGAACGTCAGTACGTGGTGTTCAATGAAGGGAACGTCACTATGTTGAATGAAGGGAACATCACTACGTGGTGTTCAATGAAGGGAACGTCACTACGTGGTGTTTAATGAAGGGAACGTCACTACATGGTGTTCAATGAAGGGAACGTCACTACGTGGTGTTCAATGAAGGGAACGTCACCACGTGGTGTTCAATGAAGGGAATGTCACTACGTTGAATGAAGGGAACGTCACTACGTGGTGTTCAATGAAGGGAACGTCACCACGTGGTGTTCAATGAAGGGAACGTCACCACGTGGTGTTCAATGATGGGAACGTCACTACGTGGTGTTCAATGAAGGGAACGTCACTACGTGGTGTTCAATGAAGGGAACGTCACTACGTGGTGTTCAATGAAGGGAACGTCACTACGTGGTGTTCAATGAAGGGAACGTCACTACGTGGTGTTCAATGAAGGGAACGTCACCACGTGGTGTTCAATGAAGGGAACGTCACCACGGGTGTTCAATGAAGGGAACGTCACTACGTGGTGTTCAATGAAGGGAACGTCACTACGTGGTGTTCAATGAAGGGAACGTCACTACGTGGTGTTCAATGAAGGGAACGTCACGTGGTGTTCAATGAAGGGAACGTCACTACGTGGTGTTCAATGAAGGGAACGTCACGTGGTGTTCAATGAAGGGAACGTCACGTGGTGTTCAATGAAGGGAACGTCACTACGTGGTGTTCAATGAAGGGAACGTCACCACGTGGTGTTCAATGAAGGGAACGTCACCACGGGTGTTCAATGAAGGGAACGTCACTACGTGGTGTTCAATGAAGGGAACGTCACTACGTGGTGTTCAATGAAGGGAACGTCACTACGTGGTGTTCAATGAAGGGAACGTCACGTGGTGTTCAATGAAGGGAACGTCACTACGTGGTGTTCAATGAAGGGAACGTCATTACGTGGTGTTCAATGAAGGGAACGTCACGTGGTGTTCAATGAAGGGAACGTCACTACGTGGTGTTCTATGAAGGGAACGTCACTACGTGGTGTTCAATGAAGGGAACGTCATTACGTGGTGTTCAATGAAGGGAACGTCACGTGGTGCTCATTGAAGGGAACGTCACGTGGTGTTCAATGAAGGGAACGTCACCACGTGGTGTTCAATGAAGGGAACGTCACTACGTTGAATGAAAGGAACGTCAGTACGTGGTGTTCAATGAAGGGAACGTCACTATGTTGAATGAAGGGAACATCACTACGTGGTGTTCAATGAAGGGAACGTCACTACGTGGTGTTTAATGAAGGGAACGTCACTACATGGTGTTCAATGAAGGGAACGTCACTACGTGGTGTTCAATGAAGGGAACGTCACCACGTGATGTTCAATGAAGGGAACGTAACTACGTGCCGAGATTCTGAACGTGATTCTATGGTCAGTAACAGTCGTTTTAAGATGGATGTTCATGTAAAATGAAATAAATTATGAAATGTTTTAGTGCTGCTATATATGATTTAGTTTCATATATTTTTCAATGGTATGAATATGAATGTAAGACCTCCATTCTTTTGTTATAAGGCCAATCTAAGTGTAGCCAATGGTGCTTATCAAAAATAGATGACAATTATTGCAAACTCTAATTAATAACATACTTACCGACAAACGGTTTGCTAAAAGTAAAACACTATAATACAAATGTTGTTTGTTTGTTTGTTTGTTTTATGTTCTCTTATAGTAACACCATCAGTGATGATAGGTTACAGTGGTATACAGGTCAGTGACATTAACCACTCGACCATGGAGGCGGACTGTGATCCGTCTGTTACAACGTAATCATGGTCTTAGGTTTGTATGACAGCTGTCAGTGGTGTTCAGTGTGTGTGTGTGTGTGTGTGCCTGCGTGCGTGCGTGCGTGCGTGCGTGCGTGCGTGCGTGCGTGCGTGCGTGCGTGCGTGCGTGCAGAGATATTACAGATGCTTAGTTAATATTAGAGAATCCCATTTAGGTTCTCTTGCATACACTTGTTAACAACAAACCCCGTAGACTGCACATTGCGAAATGTTTGTTGAATATAAATACCATAATCCGACTTGGAGTTCATTTCAACGACTTATAGCCATAACCATAAATATTCACTAAGACAATTCAAGATTTAAATAAAAGTGTCATGCTGCAGTGTTTAATGTTCGGTTTACAATTCGTCTAACCTCATAAAGTATCATCTTTTGATAATTTGACACTGGTATGGTTGATGTGAGGTAGAAATCATAGAATATTTATATAACTGTTAATATTATGTGTATTAAGGTAGTATATAAAACAAAAACACAGCATCATCCGCAAACCACAAGAGTACCATACACATTGCAGTTAATATTCAGGAATATATGGTCCTTTAATTGCACGCACGCACGCACGCACGCACGCACGCACGCACGCACGCACGCACGCACGCACGCACGCACGCACGCACGCACGCACGCACGCACGCACGCACGCACGCACGCACGCACGCACGCACGCACGCACGCACGCACGCACGCACGCGCACACACACTGTATACATTAGACTATACTACCTTTATGTCTTGTAATATAGTTTTAAACAGTGATACGTACACTCAAGGTTTTACCTTTCCCACATTGATGCGCCTTTTGACGCCATTCCCACATATATACGCCTCTTGACGTCATTATCACATATACATACCGCTGGACGCCAGTACCACATATATACGCCTCTTGACGTCACTACCATATATATACACGCATAGTGACGCAATTGCCACATGTATACGCATAATGACGCCATTAACACATATACATGCCTCTTGATGCCATTAGCAGTAACACATATATAAAAGGACACACGCGCAATTACGGTCAATGCACAAAACCCTTAAAATTCCTATTAATCTCGCTGGATGTGGGTAGATAAGCCGGAGTTGGGGTAGAGGGGGCTAATGGTGGGGTAGATAAACCGGAGTTGGGATAGAGGGGGCTGGAGGTGGGGTAGATAAGCCAGAGTTGGGGTAGATAGGGCTAGAGGTGGGGTAGATAAGCCGGAGTTGGGGTAGAGGGGGCTGGAGGTGGGGTAGATAAGTCGGAGTTGGGGTAGAGGGGGCTGGAGGTGGGATAAATAAGCGGGAGTTGGGGTAGAGGGGGCTGGAGGTGGGGTAGATAAGCCGATGATCCGATCTATGTCAAGCGATCCGACCTAAGTCAACTGATCTAACCTATGTCAACTGATCCGACATATGTCAGCACGGTTATGATTACATTAATGTCCATATCATTGATAACCATCGATAATTCAGTAACTGAAATAACACACAGGTTATCAGACAATATTAGTTATCGAAACTTAAATTTGCACCGTTATTCTGTTATCTAGTATTTTCATGCCCATTAAATTTTATTTGTTTACAAATCGGATTAGGCAAGTGTGAAAGGTCAAGTACAACTGTATGGCGAGGACGTCGGCCTCATGCTCGATGGGTCGTGAGTTCGAATCCATAAGGGGTTGTTCCGCCGTAACCTTTAGACACAGTGCCTGGCACCTACACGTACTAAGATTAATCGTTCGTTCACTGAGTCTTCCATATGGATGACTGAGCAATGTCTAATCATAACATTAACAATACACAGCATGGATATCTTCTAATTAGAAACACATGCAAAGACAAGTTAGTAACATTGTCTGTTTTATATCCCTTAGGGTGACGTATCTTTCTAAAATTAAACGCTTTAGTTTAAACTTACTATAAACACTATCAGCACAACAAGTGTTACATGTACAAACTATATACACACACTTTGCAAGAGTTTCGAACAACACACACCCTGTTTTATTCGAACAACACACACCCTGTTTTATTCGAACAACAAACACCCTGTTTTATTCGAACAACACCCTGTTTTAAGATTCAATTCACTTCAAAATGGGCTTCAATCTTGCAATATGATAGTTTAATCCCTTAGGATGACATTGGGTTATTTTTTGTAATCAATTCGTTTAAATTACTATAGAACAGAGTTGTTTATTTCAACACTTTAGGTCAGACACGGCTATTGAAATGTCCATAGGCCAACATTATAACGTAATGTACCATTATTATGTTCTCCAGAAATAGTTTGGCACACAAGACAGTAGTGTTCAACAGACTGGCCTTTGAGCCACCGGAAAATGTCAAATTTCAATAGGGTTGACCAATTGCGTTTTTTAAAATTTCCCACTAGACATCCATCCCCTACTCTAAAGGTAATTTGGTGGTGAATGTTGCACTGGCACCTACATTTATAATATGGTGTTTATTTGTCACCAAATAGTATGCAAATATTCCAAAATATTTTAACATGCAGCTCATATATTGTATTTTAATATTTAGACGTCATTTTCACTGTTGGTGACAATACCTACTCAACCAATCAGTTCATGTATCAATAGCTCCTACATTTTTCAACCAATCCATATTTTATTCTTTATCTCAGTCTCAATGTACAGCATATAACAGACACAAACTATAGTTTACATATTAAAAAGTACATTGCCACTCAATTCAGAGTTACACGAGACTACGTATATATACATCATTCATCTATAACATATTGCACTACTATAGTATATACATGTACATGTGATAACTACATGTGCGAGATAAAGCTGAAAAGCAGTCGCTAATTGAAATTTAAAATCCAAGACCACTATATCAACAACAGAGGAGACTCTGGAATGGGTCTCTGTCTGTATGTTTTCCAGCCGTGTAAGGTATGTAGGTATACATCCGTTGTCCAGCCGTGTAAGGTATGTAGGTATACATCCGTTGTCCAGCCGTGTAAGGTATGTAGGTATACATCCGTTGTCCAGCCGTGTAAGGTATGTAGGTATACATCCGTTGTCCAGCCGTGTAGGGTATGTAGGTATACATCCGTTGTCCAGCCGTGTAAGGTATGTAGGTATACACCCGTTGTCCAGTCGTGTAGGGTATGTAGGTATACATCCGTTGTCCAGCCGTGTAAGGTATGTAGGTAAACATCCGTTGTCGAGCCGTGTAAGGTATGTAGGTATACACCCGTTGTCCAGTCGTGTAAGGTATGTAGGTATACATCCGTTGTCCAGCCGTTTAAGGTATGTGGGTATACACCCGTTGTCCAGTCGTGTAAGGTATGTAGGTATACATCCGTTGTCCAGCCGTGTAAGGTATGTAGGTAAACATCCGTTGTCGAGCCGTGTAAGGTATGTAGGTATACACCCGTTGTCCAGTCGTGTATGGTATGTAAGTATACATCCGTTGTCCAGCCGTGTAAGGTATGTAGGTATACATCCGTTGTCCAGCCGTGTAAAGTATGTAGGTATACATCCGTTGTCCAGCCGTGTAAGGTATGTAGGTATACACCCGTTGTCCAGCCGTGTAAGGAATGTAGGTATACATCCGTTGTCCAGCCGTGTAGGGTATGTAGGTATACATCCGTTATCCAGCCGTGTAAGGTATGTAGGTATACATCCGTTGTCCAGCCGTGTAAGGTATGTAGGTATACATCCGTTGTCCAGCCGTGTAAGGTATGTAGGTATACATCCGTTGTCCAGCCGTGTAAGGTATGTAGGTATACACCCGTTGTCCAGCCGTGTAAGGTATGTAGGTATACATCCGTTGTCCAGCCGTGAAAGGTATGTAGGTATACACCCGTTGTCCAGCCGTGTAATGTATGTAGGTATACACCCGTTGTCCAGCCGTGTAATGTATGTAGGTATACACCCATTGTCCAGTCGTGTAAGGTATGTAGGTATACATCCGTTTTCCAGCCGTGTAAGGTATGTAGGTAAACATCCGTTGTCCAGCCGTGTAAGGTATGTAGGTATACATCCGTTGTCCAGCCGTGAAAGGTATGTAGGTATACACCCGTTGTCCAGCCGTGTAATGTATGTAGGTATACACCCATTGTCCAGTCGTGTAAGGTATGTAGGTATACACCCGTTGTCCAGCTGTGTATGGTATGTAGGTACACATCCGTTGTCCAGCCGTGTAAGGTATGTAGGTATACATCCGTTGTCCAGCCGTGTAAGGTATGTAGGTATACATCCGTTGTCCAGCCGTGTATGGTATGTAGGTATACATACGTTGTCCAGCCGTGTAAAGTATGTAGGTATACACCCGTTGTCCAGCTGTGTATGGTATGTGGGTATACATCCGTTGTCCAGCCGTGTAAGGTATGTGGGTATACATCCGTTGTCCAGCCGTGTAATGTATGTAGGTATACATCCGTTGTCCAGCCGTGTAAGGTATGCAGGTATACATCCGTTGTCCAGCCGTGTAAGGTATGTAGGTATACATCCGTTGTCCAGCCGTGTAAGGTATGTAGGTATACATCCGTTGTCCAGCCGTGTATTGTATGTAGGTATACATCCGTTGTCCAGCCGTGTAAGGTATGTAGGTATACATCCGTTGTCCAGCCATGTAAGGTATGTAGGTATACACCCGTTGTCCAGCCGTGTAAGGTATGTAGGTATACAACCGTTGTCCAGCCGTGTATGGTATGTAGGTATGCATCCGTTGTACAGCCGTGTAAAGTATGTACGTATACATCCGTTGTCCAGCCGTGTATGGTATGTATGTATACATCCGTTGTCCAGCCGTGTAAGGTATGTAGGTATACATCCGTTGTCCAGACGTGTATGGTATGTATGTATACATCCGTTGTCCAGCCGTGTAAGGTATGTAGGTATACATCCGTTGTCCAGCCGTGTAAGGTATGTAGGTATACACCCGTTGTCCAGCCGTGTAATGTATGTAGGTATACATCCGTTGTCCAGCCGTGTAAGGTATGTAGGTATACATCCGTTGTCCAGCCGTGTAAGGTATGTAGGTATACATCCGTTGTCCAGCCGTGAAAGGTATGTAGGTATACACCCGTTGTCCAGCCGTGTAATGTATGTAGGTATACACCCATTGTCCAGTCGTGTAAGGTATGTAGGTATACATCCGTTGTCCAGCCGTGTAAGGTATGTAGGTATACATCCGTTGTCCAGCCGTGAAAGGTATGTAGGTATACACCCGTTGTCCAGCCGTGTATGGTATGTAGGTATACATCCGTTGTCCAGCCGTGTAAAGTATGTAGGTATACACCCGTTGTCCAGCTGTGTATGGTATGTGGGTATACATCCGTTGTCCAGCCGTGTAATGTATGTGGGTATACATCCGTTGTCCAGCCGTGTAATGTATGTAGGTATACATCCGTTGTCCAGCCGTGTAAGGTATGCAGGTATACATCCGTTGTCCAGCCGTGTAAGGTATGTAGGTATACATCCGTTGTCCAGCCGTGTAAGGTATGTAGGTATACATCCGTTGTCCAGCCGTGTATGGTATGTAGGTATACATCCGTTGTCCAGCCGTGTAAGGTATGTAGGTATACATCCGTTGTCCAGCCATGTAAGGTATGTAGGTATACACCCGTTGTCCAGCCGTGTAAGGTATGTAGGTATACAACCGTTGTCCAGCCGTGTATGGTATGTAGGTATGCATCCGTTGTCCAGCCGTGTAAAGTATGTACGTATACATCCGTTGTCCAGCCGTGTATGGTGTGTATGTATACATCCGTTGTCCAGCCGTGTAAGGTATGTAGGTATACATCCGTTGTCCAGTCGTGTAAGGTATGTAGGTATACATCCGTTGTCCTGCCGTGTAAGGTATGTAGGTATACATCCGTTGTCCAGCCGTGTAAGGTATGTAGGTATACATCCGTTGTCCTGCCGTGTAAGGTATGTAGGTATACACCCGTTGTCCAGCCGTGTATGGTATGTAGGTATACATCCGTTGTCCAGCCGTGTAAGGTATGTAGGTATACATCCGTTGTCCAGCCGTGTAAGGTATGTAGGTATACACCCGTTGTCTAGCCGTGTAAGGTATGTAGGTATACATCCGTTGTCCAGCCGTGTAAGGTATGTAGGTATACATCCGTTGTCCAGCCGTGTAAGGTATGTAGGTATACATCCGTTGTCCAGCCGTGTAATGTATGTAGGTATACATCCGTTGTCCAGCCGTGTAATGTATGTAGGTATACATCCGTTGTAAGGTATGTAGGTATACAGCCGTTGTCCTGCCGTGTAAGGTATGTAGGTATACATCCGTTGTAAGGTATGTAGGTATACATCCGTTTTCCAGCCGTGTAAGCTATGTAGGTATATAGCCGTTGTCCTGCCGTGTAAGGTATGTAGGTATACATCCGTTGTAAGGTATGTAGGTATACATCCGTTGTCCAGCCGTGTAAGGTATGTAGGTATACATCCGCTATTGTGGTTGGCATGGTAACTTAACCCTTTGCCTGCTGAGTAAATAAAATCACACTTGCAAACAACATAGATCCAGATCAGCCATGGCGTAACGCCGCATCTGACCAGGATCTACAGGTATGCTGGTTGTTATTCAGCCAACTGTTTTAGCATTTAGCTCCACTATCCGAAGATTAAACAGCATAGAGCCTGATCTATGCTATTTGCAAAAGTGGTTTTATAATGTGTAATGTATTTATGAATCCATGGATATAGTTCACTGGTATTTAGAACTGCATATACAATGTGTTCAATTATTTCCCCCATAGTATTTATTATACCATATAGGTCTAATTTGTGAGATAGTATTAATATTTATTGATTCAATTTAAATGTCACTAGGGGTGCAACAAAAGTATACGTTCAAATTTAATATATGTGAACGTCGTGATAGCGCAGTGGTAGCGCGTTCGCTGCAGGTGCAAACGGCCCGGAGTTCGAGCACCATTGGATCAGTTATGATTGTGCCCTTAGGCAAGGTATTTAAATTCCACGTTGCCCCTTCTCTCTCCCTCGTGGCGATGGACATATCAGGATTGAGGTCTCGAGAGTGATTAATATAAGTTGAAATAACTTGCTTCGCAATCGAGTTAAAATAAATCTGTATGAACTAAGCGACTAAAATCCACTACTCGAAATTTTAATCTAAATATCGAATCTTTCCCAGAATCAGAATCATTTTATTTTAGTGTGTATACATACAAAATCAGTAGACTATAATTAATATAATTCTCCCGAACTTTTCTCAACTCTCAATTGGATGACTTTCCCAGAAAGTGTTAGCTTTCAAAAAGCAGACTTAATGTTTAAAACACTCAATGGCCTAGCACCTGTCTATCTGCAAGAGTCATTCAGATTTACTTCCAATGTTCGAACTCAAAACGTGCGATCATCCGCCAATCTACAACTTTACCCTCCTATGCCAACTACTGAAGTTTGTAGAAAATCTTTCTTATATTCATGGTCACACTTGTGGAATTCACTCCTGTGTCACATCAAAACAGCACATTCTGTTCCACACTTCAAAGCTTTATATATCGGGTTGTGACAAAAGAACAGACCAATAACCTAATAAACTGATAATATACAATTATACATGAATATAAGTATTAGTTCTTGCAGCTTACATCTTATTTCCTATGAAAGTTTTACTGGTTACTGTTTACATGTTTCATTATGCTATTGCATGTTTTAATTTGTTGAGGGCCTCATGGTAGATTGACTTAATTGTTCAAATGAGTTATCTCGTTAAATAAAGTCTTTATTATTATTATTATTATTATTATATAATGCTAAATCAATAATCGATTCTGAGTACACGTTGAAATGTTCAAACATTTGACTAAATTATTAGTGTTATCTCTACTTACGGTTAAAGACTGACACATGTCACGGTTCATATTGTGTGACGTTAAAGCGACAATGCATCAGTGAAAACGCAATG
This sequence comes from Archivesica marissinica, assembly GCA_014843695.1. Classification (NCBI taxonomy): domain Eukaryota; kingdom Metazoa; phylum Mollusca; class Bivalvia; order Venerida; family Vesicomyidae; genus Archivesica; species Archivesica marissinica. The sequence goes on along the minus strand of CM026398.1, from coordinate 69,419,626 downwards.
TTCTACAGAATGTAATTTCCTATTATATGGTATACTTTCCCCCCAAATATTTGCAACAGAATCTAAGTATTTCAACTATTTGTAACCGTTCTCTCTACGTGGTCGTTATGCGTTCAGTAGAGTATCACCCCAACAAGACCTGAAGTTGGCCTCAAGTCCTGTCCGGTTGACACACACGTGCACACCCGAATAGTGAGACTAAAGAGGTGGTTACCAACCCCTAGATTCGACTCTGGGTACACCTGACACGCTTTTAAGTTGGGCTAAATGAACCAATAAGTCAGTAAACACATTTTCTACTTTCTTTAATTCACGTGTAAGTGTAAGTTACTTCAAACAGACAAACAGTTGTATCGGTAAAGTTCTAAAGCACTAAGCCCGTGGACAACGTTAATGGGTTTTGACGGAACCTGTACCCTAATTTGTCCTACGGATTTACAATCGAACTAAGCCAAATAAGATAATAATGCTATTGGGTTTGACGGGAAGCCTTCATTGCCCTATTTTACTTGTAATAAAAGTGGGACCCACTAGGGAAACTCCCAGGGCTGTAGAACGAAATGGCCGTATGTAGCATAATTAACTAATAATAAAACAACTGGGCGTACCATGAAACGTAAGACCTCGATCCATGATGATGATTGAGTTTATTTACCCTCGCATCCGGCCATATGTGTGTGTTACGTTTATTTATCGTCGCTACCGGTTGCCCATATGAGCGACGCCTCCTGAAGAGATTAGTCATTTTAGATTTTGGAGGATAGTGCATGATACAGACAGAGACCCATTCCAGAATCTCCTTTGATTCTTTTACGTGCACGGTGTAAAGCACCGACACGAGACATCGGTTTAACGTCCCATCTGAAAGACTGTTAATTTTATTAGGGTCAGACGGAGAATCGAACCTGCGATCCCTGGATTACCAGTCCAGCGTGTTACCACTGGACTACAGATCCGTCTGTCACACGATTTATGTTACCGATTTACCGTTATATCTCACATGTGTGACTATGCATATTTATGTGTAGGTTAATCTTAGCTAAACTATCTCTGAACGACAGTACCACGCGTTAAGTATCGACTCCAATGACACAAAAAAACGTTAATTCAGGAGCATGACCGTTATTTCAAATCCTATTTTCACTTTTGAAAATCTGTAGACCACTAAAACACTGTTTATTGATTCAATGTTAGTGTTCGAATGTATTCGGAACAATTTGTGGTAGCAATGCATTATACGTGAGAACAATGCATTTATACGTGAGAACAATGTATTTATACGTGAGAACAATGCATTTATACGTGAGAACAATGCATTTATACGTGAGAACAATGCATTTCTTTGCTTTTTGCGATGTAATGTCGCTTTAAGAACATCCACAACGTTTATAGTGATGTCAGATCATTAGTAGGGAGGCGGGACCCCTAAATAACAAAGTCAAAATCATTTTGTCAAAGAGAGGTAGGCCTACATCAACCACAGATAGCTTGTACATAGTGTGCTACACCTGCCCAGGGTAGATGTATACAACTATTCGTTCCAGAATCTGTCAATTTTAGCACGTTTATTGAAATATGTCAGACATTTGGAAGTCGTGATAGCGCAGTGGTAGCGCGTTCGCTTCACGTGCGAAAGGCCTGGAGTTTGAGCTCCTCTGGAGCCGTTACGATTGTGCCCATAGACAAGGCATTTAAATTCCACGTTGCCTCCTCTCTCTCCCTCGTGGCGATGGATTCCATCAGGAATGAGGTATCGAGAGTGATTAATATAAGAACTTGTTTCGCAATCGAGCTAAAAAATAAATTTGTATAAACTATTTGAAAGTTGGGGGTAGGGGGACTTTCTCAGGCCACTTTCACAGTTTTGTCTCTCTACTAAATATTGACTGCAAAATTCGATGTTCCTATTTGCTACACAATTATATATTTATGCAATTTTATATCATTGTAGTTCACAGTGATATCTATTTGTGAACTTTCAGACTATCTCTGGGAGCGGCCATGTCAATATCGAAATGGAAGTTCTGAAGTTTGACAATCCGTCTGGAACCACGTACCCTGGTTTGAGCTTCACACATCCAAGAAAGTGTTGTGATAATGCTCATAAGACTAACTGTTCCAGCAGTGGACCTGATCAGTGTGATCCCTATTTCCTCGTCTGCATTGGAGGGTAAGTGGTGCTATATCGAGGTAAGTTGCGCTATATCGAGGTAAGTCGTGCTATATCGAGGTAAGTTGTGCTATATCGCGGTAAGTTGTGCTATATCGCGGTAAGTTGTGCTATATCGCGGTAAGCTGTGCTATATCACGGTAAGTTGTGCTATATCGCGGTAAGCTGTGCTATATCACGGTAAGTTGTGCTATATCGCGGTAAGTTGTGCTATATCGCGGTAAGCTGTGCTATATCGCGGTAAGTTGTGCTATATCGCGGTAAGTTGTGCTATATCGCGATAAGTTGTGCTATATCGCAATGCAGTGCAATATTCCATGTACTATTCCAAGTGATGAAGCTATCCAGCTGGCTTCCGGAAGAACGGTGGCACTACCCCAATATACGTCGCGATGAACGACAAATACACATGTTTGTATTTAGTGTGTAAATATACGTCACGATGAACGACACATACGCACGTTTGTATTTAATGTGTAAATATACGTCACGATGAACGACACATACGCATGTTTGTATTTAATGTGTAAATATACGTCACGATGAACGACACATACGCATGTTTGTATTTAATGTGTAAATATACGTCACGATGAGCGACACATACGCATGTTTGTATTTAATGTGTAAATAACGTCACGATGAACGACACATACGCATGTTTGTATTTAATGTGTAAATATACGTCACGATGAACGACACATAGAAATGTTTGTATTTAATGTGTAAATATACGTCACGGGGAATTAACTCTTCTTCAGTTTGCGTTTCATCGAGGTATGAAATGTCAGGTTTCTACACCTAAATTGTTCATAAACACCGTCGGTGTTATGCATATTAGATCGAAACAACTGACATTTCATACCTGGATGGAATGCAATGAAAGAAAACAATCAATTGTTATAATTACAACCCACATTTTACAAATTACAAAACAAGTTGTGTTTTTGACTCGTCAACATTTCCATACTGTGCATAATCCATGCTGTGTACGTTCCTACATTGTTTGTGTGTTTTACGTTTATTTATCGTCGCTACCGGTTGCTCATATGAGCGACGCCTCCTGAAGAGATTAGTCATTTTAGATGTTTGGAGGATAGTGCAATGATACAGACAGAGATACATTCCAGAGCCTCCTCTGGTTCTTTTACGTGCACAATGTAAAGCACCGACACGAAACCTCGGTTAAAGTCCCATCTGAAAGACTGTTAATTTGTTATGGTCAGACGGGGGATCGAACCTGCAGATCACTGGGTTACCAGTCCAGCGTGTTACCACTGGACTACAGATCCATTTGTCATGCCATGGTAAGCCCCAACCTATTTAAATATCCAGCAATCGTTTCACTCCAGTCTATACATGCTAATCCACTGCATATCTAGCGTCAACATTCTCTTATAACACAACCGATACTTATTAAACAGCGAACCTCCCATACGTGTTCCATGCCTGCCTAACATAACCTCCATATACACATACAGTGTCCAGCATACAACATGGCATCCCATTCCATTCTTATATCGACATCCTCTCTGTACACTAGCAATAAGAATATAGTCAAGTACACTAGCAATCAGACAATAGTCAAGTACACTAGCAATCAGACAATAGTCAAGTACACTAGCAATCAGAAAATAGTCAAGTACACTAGCAATCAGACAATAGTCAAGTACACTAGCAATCAGACAATAGTCAAGTACACTAGCAATCAGAATATAGTCAAGTACACTAGCAATCAGACTATAGTCAAGTACACTAGCAATCAGACTATAGTCAAGTACACTAGCAATAAGACTATGGTCAAGAACTCTAGCAATCAGACAATAGTCAAGTACACTAGCAATCATACTATAGTCAAGTACACTAGCAATCATACTATAGTCAAGTACACTAGCAATCAGACTATTGTCAAGTACACTAACAATCAGACTATAGTCAAGTACACTAGCAATCAGACCATAGTCAAGTACACTAGCAATCATACTATAGTCAAGTACACTAGCAATCAGACTATGGTCAAGTACACTAGCAATCAGACAATAGTCAATAACTCTAGCAATCAGACAATAGTCAGGAACTCTAGCAATCAGACTATAGTCAAGTACACTAGCAATCAGACAATAGTCAAGAACTCTAGCAATCAGACTATAATCAAGTGCACTAGCAATCAGACTATAGTCAAGTACACTAGCAATCAGAGACTATAATCAAGAACTATAGCAATCAGACTATAGTCAAGTACACTAGCAATCAGAGACAATAGTCAAGAACTCTAGCAATCAGACTATAGTCAAGTACACTAGCAATCAGACAATAGTCAAGAACTCTAGCAATCAGACAATAGTCAAGTACACTAGCAATCATAGACTATAGTCAAGAACTCTAGCAATCAGACTATAGTCAAGCACACTAGCAATCAGACTATAGTCAAGTACACTAGCAATCAGAGACTATAGTCCATACACTAACAATCAGACTATAGTCAAGTATACTAGCAATCATACTATAGTCAAGCACACTAACAATCAGACTATAGTCAAGTACACTAGCAATCATACTATAGTCAAGTACACTAGCAATCATACTATAGTCAAGCACACTAACAATCAGACTATAGTCAAGTACACTAGCAATCAGACCATAGTCAAATACACTAACAATCATACTATAGTCAAGTACACAAGCAAAAATCAGACTATAGTCAAGTACACTAGCAATCATACTATAGTCAAGTACACAAGCAATCAGACTATAGTAAAGAACACTAGCAATCAAACTATAGTCAAGTACACTAGCAATCATACTATAGTCAAGTACACTAGCAATCATACTATAGTCAAGTACACTAACAATCATACTATAGTCAAGTACACTAGCAATCAAACTATAGTCAAGTACACTAGCAATCAGACTATAGTCAAGTACACTAGCAATCATACTATAGTCAAGTACACTAACAATCATACTATAGTCAAGTACACTAGCAATCAGACTATAGTCAAGTACACTAGCAATCAGAGACAATAGTCAAGTACACTAACAATCAGACTATAGTCAAGTACACTACATTCAGACTATAGTCAAGTACACTAGCAATCAGAGACAATAGTCAAGTACACTAACAATCCGACTATAGTCAAGTACACTAACAGTCATACTATAGTCAAGTACACTAGCAATCAGACTATAGTCAAGTACACTAGCAATCAGAATATAGTCAAGTACACTAGCAATCAGACTATAGTCAAGTACACTAGCAATCAGACTATAGTCAAGTACACTAGCAATAAGACTATGGTCAAGAACTCTAGCAATCAGACAATAGTCAAGTACACTAGCAATCATACTATAGTCAAGTACACTAGCAATCATACTATAGTCAAGTACACTAGCAATCAGACTATTGTCAAGTACACTAACAATCAGACTATAGTCAAGTACACTAGCAATCAGACCATAGTCAAGTACACTAGCAATAAGACTATAGTCAAGTACACTAGCAATCAGACTATGGTCAAGTACACTAGCAATCAGACACTAGTCAATAACTCTAGCAATCAGACAATAGTCAGGAACTCTAGCAATCAGACTATAGTCAAGTACACTAGCAATCAGACAATAGTCAAGAACTCTAGCAATCAGACTATAGTCAAGTACACTAGCAATCAGACTATAGTCAAGTACACTAGCAATCAGAGACTATAGTCAAGAACTCTAGCAATCAGACTATAGTCAAGTACACTAGCAATCAGAGACAATAGTCAAGAACTCTAGCAATCAGACTATAGTCAAGTACACTAGCAATCAGACAATAGTCAAGAACTCTAGCAATCAGACAATAGTCAAGTACACTAGCAATCATAGACTATAGTCAAGAACTCTAGCAATCAGACTATAGTCAAGCACACTAGCAATCAGACTATAGTCAAGTACACTAGCAATCAGAGACTATAGTCCATACACTAACAATCAGACTATAGTCAAGTATACTAGCAATCATACTATAGTCAAGCACACTAACAATCAGACTATAGTCAAGTACACAAGCAAAAATCAGACTATAGTCAAGTACACTAGCAATCATACTATAGTCAAGCACACAAGCAATCAGACTATAGTAAAGAACACTAGCAATCAAACTATAGTCAAGTACACTAGCAATCATACTATAGTCAAGTACACTAGCAATCATACTATAGTCAAGAACTCTAGCAATCATACTATAGTCAAGTACACTAGCAATCAGACTATAGTCAAGTACACTAACAATCATACTATAGTCAAGTACACTAGCAATCAGACTATAGTCAAGTACACTAACAATCAGACTATAGTCAAGTACACTAGCAATCATACTATAGTCAAATACACTAACAATCATACTATAGTCAAATACACTAACAATCATACTATAGTCAAATACACTAGCAATCATACTATAGTCAAGTACACTAACAATCATACTATAGTCAAATACACTAGCAATCATACTATAGTCAAGTACACTAACAATCATACTATAGTCAAATACACTAACAATCATACTATAGTCAAATACACTAACAATCATACTATAGTCAAATACACTAACAATCATACTATAGTCAAGTACACAAGCAAAAATCAGACTATAGTCAAGTACACTAGCAATCAGAGACAATAGTCAAGTACACTAACAATCAGACTATAGTCAAGTACACTAGCAATCAGACTATAGTCAAGTACACTAGCAATCAGAGACAATAGTCAAGTACACTAACAATCCGACTATAGTCAAGTACACTAACAGTCATACTATAGTCAAGTACACTAGCAATCATACTATAGTCAAGTACACAAGCAATCAGAGACAATAGTCAAGTACACTAACAATCAGACTATAGTCAAGTACACGAGCAATCAGACCATAGTCAAGTACACTAGCAATCATACTATAGTCAAGTACACTAGCAATCAGACTATCGTCAAGAACTCTAGCAATCAGACAATAGTCAAATACACTAACAATCATACTATAGTCAAGTACACAAGCAAAAATCAGACTATAGTCAAGTACACTAGCAATCATACTATAGTCAAGTACACAAGCAATCAGACTATAGTAAAGAACACTAGCAATCAAACTATAGTCAAGTACACTAGCAATCATACTATAGTCAAGTACACTAGCAATCATACTATAGTCAAGTACACTAACAATCATACTATAGTCAAGTACACTAGCAATCAAACTATAGTCAAGTACACTAGCAATCAGACTATAGTCAAGTACACTAGCAATCATACTATAGTCAAGTACACTAACAATCATACTATAGTCAAGTACACTAGCAATCAGACTATAGTCAAGTACACTAGCAATCAGAGACAATAGTCAAGTACACTAACAATCAGACTATAGTCAAGTACACTAGCATTCAGACTATAGTCAAGTACACTAGCAATCAGAGACAATAGTCAAGTACACTAACAATCCGACTATAGTCAAGTACACTAACAGTCATACTATAGTCAAGTACACTAGCAATCAGACTATAGTCAAGTACACTAGTAATCAGAATATAGTCAAGTACACTAGCAATCAGACTATAGTCAAGTACACTAGCAATCAGACTATAGTCAAGTACACTAGCAATAAGACTATGGTCAAGAACTCTAGCAATCAGACAATAGTCAAGTACACTAGCAATCATACTATAGTCAAGTACACTAGCAATCATACTATTGTCAAGTACACTAGCAATCAGACTATTGTCAAGTACACTAACAATCAGACTATAGTCAAGTACACTAGCAATCAGACCATAGTCAAGTACACTAGCAATCATACTATAGTCAAGTACACTAGCAATCAGACTATGGTCAAGTACACTAGCAATCAGACACTAGTCAATAACTCTAGCAATCAGACAATAGTCAGGAACTCTAGCAATCAGACTATAGTCAAGTACACTAGCAATCAGACAATAGTCAAGAACTCTAGCAATCAGACTATAGTCAAGTACACTAGCAATCAGACTATAGTCAAGTACACTAGCAATCAGAGACTATAGTCAAGAACTCTAGCAATCAGACTATAGTCAAGTACACTAGCAATCAGAGACAATAGTCAAGAACTCTAGCAATCAGACTATAGTCAAGTACACTAGCAATCAGACAATAGTCAAGAACTCTAGCAATCAGACAATAGTCAAGTACACTAGCAATCATAGACTATAGTCAAGAACTCTAGCAATCAGACTATAGTCAAGCACACTAGCAATCAGACTATAGTCAAGTACACTAGCAATCAGAGACTATAGTCCATACACTAACAATCAGACTATAGTCAAGTATACTAGCAATCATACTATAGTCAAGCACACTAACAATCAGACTATAGTCAAGTACACAAGCAAAAATCAGACTATAGTCAAGTACACTAGCAATCATACTATAGTCAAGCACACAAGCAATCAGACTATAGTAAAGAACACTAGCAATCAAACTATAGTCAAGTACACTAGCAATCATACTATAGTCAAGTACACTAGCAATCATACTATAGTCAAGAACTCTAGCAATCATACTATAGTCAAGTACACTAGCAATCAGACTATAGTCAAGTACACTAACAATCATACTATAGTCAAGTACACTAGCAATCAGACTATAGTCAAGTACACTAACAATCAGACTATAGTCAAGTACACTAGCAATCATACTATAGTCAAATACACTAACAATCATACTATAGTCAAATACACTAACAATCATACTATAGTCAAATACACTAGCAATCATACTATAGTCAAGTACACTAACAATCATACTATAGTCAAATACACTAGCAATCATACTATAGTCAAGTACACTAACAATCATACTATAGTCAAATACACTAACAATCATACTATAGTCAAATACACTAACAATCATACTATAGTCAAGTACACTAGCAATCAGACTATAGTCAAGTACACTAGCAATCAGAGACAATAGTCAAGTACACTAACAATCCGACTATAGTCAAGTACACTAACAGTCATACTATAGTCAAGTACACTAGCAATCATACTATAGTCAAGTACACAAGCAATCAGAGACAATAGTCAAGTACACTAACAATCAGACTATAGTCAAGTACACTAGCAATCAGACCATAGTCAAGTACACTAGCAATCATACTATAGTCAAGTACACTAGCAATCAGACTATCGTCAAGAACTCTAGCAATCAGACAATAGTCAAGTACACTAGCAATCATACTATTGTCAAGTACACTAGCAATCAGACTATTGTCAAGTACACCAACAATCAGACCATAGTCAAGTACACTAGCAATCATACTATAGTCAAGTACACTAGCAATAAGACTATGGTCAAGTACACTAGCAATAAGACTATAGTCAATTACACTAGCAATCAGAGACTATAGTCAAGTACACTAGCAATAAGACTATAGTCAAGTACACTAACAATCAGACTATAGTCAAGTACACTAGCAATCAGAGACTATAGTCAAGAACTCTAGCAATCAGACAATAGTCAAGTACACTAGCAATCGTACTATAGTCAAGCACACTAGCAATCAGACTATGGTCAAGTACACTAGCATTCATACAATAGTCAAGAACTCTAGTAATCAGACAATAGTCAAGAACTCTAGCAATCAGACTATAGTCAAGTACACTAGCAATCAGACCATAGTCAAGTACACTAGCAATCATACTATAGTCAAGTACACAAGCTATCAGACTATTGTCAAGAACTCTAGCAATCAGACAATAGTCAAGTACACTAGCAATCATACTATAGTCAAGTACACTAGCAATCATACTATAGTCAAGTACACTAGCAATCAGACTATTGTCAAGTACACTAACAATCAGACTATAGTCAAGTACACTAGCAATCAGACTCTAGTCAAGTACACTAGCAATCAGACTATAGTCAAGTACACTAGCAATCAGACCATAGTCAAGTACACTAGCAATCATACTATAGTCAAGTACACTAGCAATAAGACTATAGTCAAGTACACTAGCAATCATACTATAGTCAAGTACACTAGCAATCAGACAATGGTCAAGTACACTAGCAATCATACTATAGTCAAGTACACTAGCAATCATACTATAGTCAAGTACACTAGCAATCATACTATAGTCAAGTACACTAGCAATAAGACTATAGTCAAGTACACTAGCAATCATACTATAGTCAAGAACTCTAGCAATCATAGACTATAGTCAAGAACTCTAGCAATCAGACTATAGTCAAGTACACTAGCAATCATAGACTATAGTCAAGAACTCTAGCAATCAGACTATCGTCAAGTACACTAGCAATCATAGACTATAGTCAAGAACTCTAGCAATCAGACTATCGTCAAGTACACTAGCAATCATACTATAGTCAAGTACACTAGCAATCATAGACTATAGTCAAGAACTCTAGCAATCAGACTATAGTCAAGTACACTAGCAATCATAGACTATAGTCAAGAACTCTAGCAATCAGACTATCGTCAAGTACACTAGCAATCATAGACTATAGTCAAGAACTCTAGCAATCAGACTATCGTCAAGTACACTAGCAATCATACTATAGTCAAGTACACTAGCAATCATAGACTATAGTCAAGAACTCTAGCAATCAGACTATAGTCAAGTACACTAGCAATCATAGACTATAGTCAAGAACTCTAGCAATCAGACTATCGTCAAGTACACTAGCAATCATAGACTATAGTCAAGAACTCTAGCAATCAGACTATAGTCAAGTACACTAGCAATCAGACAATAGTCAAGAACTCTAGCAATCAGAGACTATAGGCAAGAACTCTAGCAATCAGACTATAGTCAAGTACACTAGCAATCAGACAATAGTCAAGAACTCTAGCAATCAGACAATAGTCAAGAACTCTAGCAATCAGAGACTATAGGCAAGAACTCTAGCAATCAGAGAATATAGTCAAGTACACTAGCAATCAGACAATAGTCAAGAACTCTAGCAATCAGAGATTATAGGCAAGAACTCTAGCAATCAGAGAATATAGTCAAGAACTCTAGCAATCAGAGACTATAGTCAAGTACACTAGCAATCAGAGACTATAGGCAAGAACTCTAGCAATCAGAGAATATAGTCAAGTACACTAGCAATCAGAGACTATAGGCAAGAACTCTAGCAATCAGACTATAGTCAAGTACACTAGCAATCAGACAGTAGTCAAGAACTCTAGCAATCAGACAATAGTCAAGAACTCTAGCAATCAGAGACTATAGGCAAGAACTCTAGCAATCAGAGAATATAGTCAAGTACACTAGCAATCAGACAATAGTCAAGAACTCTAGCAATCAGAGACTATAGGCAAGAACTCTAGCAATCAGAGCATATAGTCAAGAACTCTAGCAATCAGAGACTATAGTCAAGTACACTAGCAATCAGAGACTATAGGCAAGAACTCTAGCAATCAGAGAATATAGTCAAGTACACTAGCAATCAGAGACTATAGGCAAGAACTCTAGCAATCAGAATAATAGTAGATATCAGACCAAAACATGTTTATAATGTAATGAAATGGCAAACATATGAATGTCAATTAATTCATGTTTCAGACACCGCTAGAGTACATAGTAAACATATTCGACGACGACGGAGGACATAAGGAGCTAATTGACAATATGACAATGACCATCTCCATCAAGGCTGATGCTGACTTTATTTCGTCAACTCAACACGTACTTGCAGTCAGCTACAATGTTAGGTAGGCTACTAGCGACCCTAGCATACATATACCTAGCCTAGGAACAGGCTTTGATATATTTTGCCTGGTCAGTCATATAAATATATTTTAATACTTAGATTATTAATTGGGCCGTATTGAGTTTCTGATACTATCAACCCCTGTGTAAACGTGTGGGGTATTCCGTGTAATTATTGATTATTATTATTAGCACGTGACTTAATTAATGACATACTTGAATCGAAAGCGAGCCACTGTAATGTTGATAACACTTTATAATTGTTTACGAGTCAACGGAACGATAAATAGTCTTAAAACGTACAATGTGCGTCTGATTTGACATATTAACTAGGATTTAAGTCGTCCTTACTTCAATTACGCCGAATCGACCCTATACCACCTAAACGTAATAGTTAAAATTCGCCATCTCGTCGATATATCACAGAAACGGGAACTTATATGTTTGTAATATAAATGAGGCTACGTGTATTTTTGGAAAGATTCCGTTGCTATTTTTAGCGATCGTATCTTGCAGATAAGAGTTGTCGTTCTTTAATTAACACCCTAAAAACGGGTGTGGTGTAGGTGGCGCTACGCTCGAAAATTGAGTTTCCCCAGGCTGTCATTTTGCCAGAAGTAAATTAGTGAAAGCTCGACAGACTGGAACCCAGGCTAACACATACCTTCTCGCATGGCGTTCCTGAGATGTTGAAGTTGTTGGCTTTACGGTCAATGCATGGCAAGTCTTAAAGCCGTTCACAAACGTCTTGTACGAGAAATCGATATTGTTTTCGACATGGCCTGTTCCCCATACACCTGAACAATATCGTTTACAAGGTCTCTTCTAGTGTTTTCTTTAGAACTAGCAATTTGATAGTGTATCGCTGCTCAATCGCCATTTTGGATTTTCCGCGATAACACGTGCATGACATCATGAGTGACGTGGTAGCACCTGTTTGATGGCATAACTGTTTAGTGGAGTATTCATTGCTTCATAATTGCCCAACCCATACAAACCAGACGTCTTAGAAGTAGCAATCATGTTCCGGGTATGTCTGGATCAACCTTCGTAAATTGGTATAAACTATAAGTTAGACGTGTATGCATACTTTAGTACTATGTCATCAACATATACTTGTTTCAATAGATGCACTTCCAGTATTCATAAATGTAGTTTTTTAAGTAGATTAATGTTTACCGTCTTATTCAGGATGCTAATTTGGGCAATGTTCTAGTGTGGGTGCTTTACACCGTGCACGTAAAAGAACCAGCGAAGATGGTGGAATGGGTCTCTGTCTGTACCATTACATTAACCTCCAAAATCTGCAATGAATAATCTCTTCAGTAGCTTCGCTCATATGGGCAACCGGTAGCGACGATAAATAAACGCAACACACACTGTATTCTACATGTTCATTCATTTTAAATAGTCTAGTGTTTGACAAGTTACCGGTGCAGTCTGATCTGTACATTTAAAATACATTCTTCTACATTACGTTGAATACTATTTATAATATAGTATATGTATACCCATCTAAGAGGTATTGTTCACCTTTGAAATGAACACGTGTTCACTAATATCATTAGGAGAAGTCCCCTATAAACTATAGCTTTCAGTTCTGCTCCTTTTTCATTTATGTATATAAATTGTAAGTAAAATATATATTTATATATTGTTTGAAATAAACTATGTTTAAACTAATATTTATTTTGATATGTTGATTGTATATATATATATATATATATATATATGGTCCTCTCTACATCCGAATTTTCGGCTTCAAACGCCTTTTTCCAGGAAAACAAACATAATCCTATAGATTCATAACAATCTTAAAGACAATGAATTAGCCTGATTTTGTTTTCCTGGGGAAATGCTTTTTAAGTCGAAAATTCGGATGTAGAGAGGACCGCATACTTATATATATAAATTAATATTGTTAATAAAAAATCATATTAATAAAATCTATGAAGGTGTCTATTTCTTTCAGTTTGTATATCGGTATGCGCGTGTGGTGTCGAGATGGGTACATGGCTCCGGATTGTAGCAGAACATGCACCACAGACCATTTAAGAGTTTGTTCTGGAAACAAAAGTCAAGTGTTACCATTATGTTTCAATAAAGGTACAGTTGAAATATGATTTAACGCTGACGCCATTTAATATCTGCAAATCAAACGAAGAAGATATATTAGGATGATGATTGGTTTGAATGACTTGTTTCTGCATCCTTGTTCGCTGCACACGCATCATCCTCATCGTGTAATGTTTGTAAAATAGTTCATTTCTCCTTTAATTTGCATAGCCCTTTTTTAAGAATTAACATGATCAATTGAAATGTTTCATACCTTATGAACATCTGGATGCCTGTTTTCCACCAAAGTCACGACCTATTCTAACTCGATAATATGCGTGTATGTTATTACAGTTATTTCACTATATTCTGCTATATTAGTTATACTAGATTGAGCATATTGCTCGTCGCGGTAAGATTTGATTAGCATAGTAAAACATTTCCAGCTGCATGAATTACATTTCACAAATTTAAAAGTAAGATATTGTCTCATTGCGCATGCGTACGTATTTCTTACGGCTTTTCCTCTAAAAAACAATTTCCACGACATAATAGGCAAATGCATAAATATACAAGACGTACACATAATGAAATGTGGATGTATATGTGCAAGTTCTGCTTCATTCATTGCACACTTACGTGTCAGTGGTTGGTGCTGTTATCCAGAAGTTCGAACATGACAATGAAATCTCAAGGCTTAGTGTTGTTAGTATACCATAACATTAATGGGCGCCCTTGGTTTGTACATGTTTGTCAACGAAAACGATTAAAAGCTCTATGAGAAGTTGTCCGTTTTATTGCTATTTATTTTACCGGGTTGCCAATATGTACATAGCGCCATATATTCAAACTTATGAAATATTGAAAATACGTAGATCTATAAGTGAACTATTAGTCATGTGCTAATTCCTTTCTTGCAATTCTTAGCAACTTATTGGTAACTGTACATAGTCTAAATTATTGGATGTGATTTTAACATTTGCAGATGTGTTGACATTGCCGACACGTTCCGTGGTACCTGGCTAGGATATCAGCCGTCTACAGAAGGATATTACACAGCTTGTGTCTGTGTTGGAACTGTGTCCACAATCAGCGCATGTCAATGTAGATATTCTCCACATCTCTAGCAACGGGTAGCCATAATTTGAGTTCTTAGATGATAGCTGTATGCATAGAAGATGTCACGAAAGCAGGATTATTAGATCTAGGCGTATTAAATGCTATTTGGTAGATGATAGCTGTATACATAGAAGAAAGATATCACGAAAGCAGGATTATTAGATCTAGACGTATTAAATGCTATTTTGAACGTTTCAGTTTATGGTCATATTCTCAGGTAGCAGATTTGCAACAACATGAGATATTCATAACATAACAAATATATATATATATACAGTACATACGTAAACGTGTCTAATGCATGGACACTGATTACACAGCACTATTTATATTATACATACAACGCTAAAATCCAAACAAACAAACACACAGACATGTTATTTAGGTTCTTCTTGCAATGAAACCCGGGTTCGAGCCTCGGACCGGGAAGTATGTGAGTTGGTACGGTGGTTACCAGATCGGACAGGTGGGTTTTCTCCGGGTACTCGGGGTTTCCTCCCACACGAATTACCCCATTTACGCGTTCACCCTCTCTAACGAGAGTGATTAATATAATTTGTTAAAACTTGCTTCTCAATCGTTGTAAAATAAATAAACGTCAATTATCATTACCAGTGAAAAATAGATATAGTCACAATGTTTACATAGTTACCAAGCAACTTAATAAAATTTCTGAAATTCTCAGATGTCAACAGACACTGTACTAGACTTGTATATACCTATTTGCTCTACCTATTTTCAGAACAACTGATTTCGTAGCGACATGTGACGACACACATGTGGACAGCATGCTTTTCTTCACACACTGGTATCTGAAGTATTTGACTGAACGAAATACAATACTTCATTTCTTTCCTCAATTGAAATTTAATTCACTTCCTGTTGCACGTGTGAGTATTTCATCACTTCCTGTTGTATCATATGTGGGTATTTCACTTCCTGTTGCATCACATGTGAGTATTTCACTTCCTGTTGTATCACATGTGAATACTTCACTTCCTGTTGTATCACGTGTGAGTATTTCACTTCCTGTTGTATCGCGTGTGAGTATTTCACTTCCTGTTGTATCACGTGTGAGTATTTCACTTCCTGTTGTATCACATGTCAGTATTTCACTTCCTGTTGTATCACATGTGAGTATTTCACTTCCTGTTGTATCACATGTGAGTATTTCACTTCCTGTTGCATCACGTTTGAGTATTTTACTTCCTGTTGCATCACATGTGAGTATTTCACTTCCTGTTGTATCACATGTGAGTATTTCACTTCCTGTTGTATCACATGTGAATACTTCACTTCCTGTTGTATCACGTGTGAGTATTTCACTTCCTGTTGTATCACATGTGAGTATTTCACTTCCTGTTGTATCACAGGTGAATACTTCACTTCCTGTTGTATCACATGTGAGTATTTCACTTCCTGTTGTATCACATGTGAATACTTCACTTCCTGTTGTATCACGTGTGAGTATTTCACTTCCGTTTGTATCACATGTGAGTATTTCACTTCCTGTTGTATCACATGTGAATACTTCACTTCCTGTTGTATCACGTGTGAGTATTTCACTTCCTGTTCTATCACTTGTGAGTATTTCACTTCCTGTTGTATCACATGTGAGTATTTCATTTCATGTTGTATCACGTGTGAGTATTTCACTTCCTGTTGTATCACATGTGAGTATTTCACTTCCTGTTGTATCATGTGTGAGTATTTCACTTCCTGTTGTATCACGTGTGAGTATTTCACTTCCTGTTGTATCACATTTCAGTATTTCACTTCCTGTTGTATCACATGCGAGTATTTCACTTCCTGTGGTATCACATGTGAGTATTTCACTTCCTTTTGTATCACGTGTGAGTATTTCACTTCCTGTTGTATCACGTGTGAGTATTTCACTTCCTGTTGTATCACATGTGAGTATTTCACTTCCTGTTGTATCACATGTGAGTATTTCACTTCCTGTTGTATCACATGTGAATACTTCACTTCCTGTTGTATCACGTGTGAGTATTTCACTTCCTGTTGTATCACATGTGAGTATTTCACTTCCTTTTGTATCACATGTGAGTATTTCACTTCCTGTTGTATCACGTGTGAGTATTTCACTTCCTGTTGTATCAAGTGTGAGTATTTCACTTCCTGTTGTATCACATTTCAGTATTTAACTTCCTTTTGTATCACGTGCGAGTATTTCACTTCCTGTTGTATCACATGTGAATACTTCACTTCCTGTTGTATCACATGTCAGTATTTCACTTCCTGTTGTATCACATGTGAGTATTGCACTTCCTGTTGTATCACATGTGAGTATTTCACTTCCTGTTGTATCACATGTGAGTATTTCACTTCCTGTTGTATCACGTGTGAGTATTTAACTTCCTGTTGTATAACATGTGAGTATTTCACTTCCTGTTGTATCACATGTGAATACTTCACTTCCTGTTGTATCACGTGTGAGTATTGCACTTCCTGTTCTATCACTTGTGAGTATTTCACTTCCTGTTGTATCACATGTGAGTATTTCATTTCATGTTGTATCACGTGTGAGTATTTCACTTCCTGTTGTATCACATGTGAGTATTTCACTTCCTGTTGTATCATGTGTGAGTATTTCACTTCATGTTGTATTACGTGTGAGTATTTCACTTCCTGTTGTATCACATGTGAGTATTTCACTTCCTGTTGTATCACATGTGAGTATTTCACTTCCTGTTGTATCACGTGTGAGTATTTCACTTCCTGTTGTATCACATGTGAGTATTTCACTTCATGTTGTATCACATGTGAATACTTCACTTCCTGTTGTATCACATGTGAGTATTTCACTTCCTGTTGTATCACATGCGAGTATTTCACTATCTGTTGCATCACATGCGAGTATTTCACTATCTGTTGCATCACATGCGAGTATTTCACTATATGTTGTATCACATGCGAGTATTTCACTATCTGTTGCATCACATGCGAGTATTTCACTATCTGTTGCATCACATGCGAGTATTTCACTATATGTTGTATCACATGCGAGTATTTCACTATATGTGTTGTATCACATGCGTGTATTTCACTATCTGTTGCATCACATGCGAGTATTTCACTATCTGTTGCATCACATGCGAGTATTTCACTATATGTTGTATCACATGCGTGTATTTCACTATATGTTGCATCACATGCGAGTATTTCACTTCCTGTTGTATCCCGTGTGAGTATTTCACTTCCTGTTGTATCACGTGTGAGTATTTCACTTCATGTTGTATCACGTGTGAGTATTTCACTTCCTGTTGTATCACATGTGAGTATTTCACTTCCTGTTGTATCACGTGTGAGTAGTTCACTTCCTGTTGTATCACGTGTGAGTATTTCACTTCCTGTTGTATCACGTGTGAGTATTTCACTTCCTGTTGTATCACGTGTGAGTATTTCACTTCCTGTTGTATCACATTTCAGTATTTCACTTCCTGTTGTATCACATGCGAGTATTTCACTTCCTGTTGTATCACATGTGAGTATTTCACTTCCTTTTGTATCACGTGTGAGTATTTCACTTCCTGTTGTATCACGTGTGAGTATTTCACTTCCTGTTGTATCACATGTCAGTATTTCACTTCATGTTGTATCACATGTGAGTATTTCACTTCCTGTTGTATCACATGTGAGTATTTCACTTCCTGTTGTATCACATGTGAATACTTCACTTCCTGTTGTATCACGTGTGAGTATTTCACTTCCTGTTGTATCACATGTGAGTATTTCACTTCCTTTTGTATCACATGTGAGTATTTCACTTCCTGTTGTATCACGTGTGAGTATTTCACTTCCTGTTGTATCAAGTGTGAGTATTTCACTTCCTGTTGTATCACATTTCAGTATTTCACTTCCTTTTGTATCACGTGCGAGTATTTCACTTCCTGTTGTATCACATGTGAATACTTCACTTCCTGTTGTATCACATGTCAGTATTTCACTTCCTGTTGTATCACATGTGAGTATTGCACTTCCTGTTGTATCACATGTGAGTATTTCACTTCCTGTTGTATCACATGTGAGTATTTCACTTCCTGTTGTATCACGTGTGAGTATTTAACTTCCTGTTGTATAACATGTGAGTATTTCACTTCCTGTTGTATCACATGTGAATACTTCACTTCCTGTTGTATCACGTGTGAGTATTGCACTTCCTGTTCTATCACTTGTGAGTATTTCACTTCCTGTTGTATCACATGTGAGTATTTCATTTCATGTTGTATCACGTGTGAGTATTTCACTTCCTGTTGTATCACATGTGAGTATTTCACTTCCTGTTGTATCATGTGTGAGTATTTCACTTCATGTTGTATTACGTGTGAGTATTTCACTTCCTGTTGTATCACATGTGAGTATTTCACTTCCTGTTGTATCACATGTGAGTATTTCACTTCCTGTTGTATCACGTGTGAGTATTTCACTTCCTGTTGTATCACATGTGAGTATTTCACTTCATGTTGTATCACATGTGAATACTTCACTTCCTGTTGTATCACATGTGAGTATTTCACTTCCTGTTGTATCACATGTGAGTATTTCACTTCCTGTTGTATCACATGTGAGTATTTCACTTCCTGTTGTATCACATGTGAATACTTCACTTCCTGTTGTATCACGTGTGAGTATTTCACTTCCTGTTGTATCACATGTGAGTATTTCACTTCCTTTTGTATCACATGTGAGTATTTCACTTCCTGTTGTATCACGTGTGAGTATTTCACTTCCTGTTGTATCAAGTGTGAGTATTTCACTTCCTGTTGTATCACATTTCCGTATTTCACTTCCTTTTGTATCACGTGCGAGTATTTCACTTCCTGTTGTATCACATGTGAATACTTCACTTCCTGTTGTATCACATGTCAGTATTTCACTTCCTGTTGTATCACATGTGAGTATTGCACTTCCTGTTGTATCACATGTGAGTATTTCACTTCCTGTTGTATCACATGTGAGTATTTCACTTCCTGTTGTATCACGTGTGAGTATTTAACTTCCTGTTGTATAACATGTGAGTATTTCACTTCCTGTTGTATCACATGTGAATACTTCACTTCCTGTTGTATCACGTGTGAGTATTGCACTTCCTGTTCTATCACTTGTGAGTATTTCACTTCCTGTTGTATCACATGTGAGTATTTCATTTCATGTTGTATCACGTGTGAGTATTTCACTTCCTGTTGTATCACATGTGAGTATTTCACTTCCTGTTGTATCATGTGTGAGTATTTCACTTCATGTTGTATTACGTGTGAGTATTTCACTTCCTGTTGTATCACATGTGAGTATTTCACTTCCTGTTGTATCACATGTGAGTATTTCACTTCCTGTTGTATCACGTGTGAGTATTTCACTTCCTGTTGTATCACATGTGAGTATTTCACTTCATGTTGTATCACATGTGAATACTTCACTTCCTGTTGTATCACATGTGAGTATTTCACTTCCTGTTGTATCACATGCGAGTATTTCACTATCTGTTGCATCACATGCGAGTATTTCACTATCTGTTGCATCACATGCGAGTATTTCACTATATGTTGTATCACATGCGAGTATTTCACTATCTGTTGCATCACATGCGAGTATTTCACTATCTGTTGCATCACATGCGAGTATTTCACTATATGTTGTATCACATGCGAGTATTTCACTATATGTTGTATCACATGCGTGTATTTCACTATCTGTTGCATCACATGCGAGTATTTCACTATCTGTTGCATCACATGCGAGTATTTCACTATATGTTGTATCACATGCGTGTATTTCACTATATGTTGCATCACATGCGAGTATTTCACTTCCTGTTGTATCCCGTGTGAGTATTTCACTTCCTGTTGTATCACGTGTGAGTATTTCACTTCATGTTGTATCACGTGTGAGTATTTCACTTCCTGTTGTATCACATGTGAGTATTTCACTTCCTGTTGTATCACGTGTGAGTAGTTCACTTCCTGTTGTATCACATGTGAGTATTTCACTTCCTGTTGTATCACGTGTGAGTATTTCACTTCCTGTTGTATCACGTGTGAGTATTTCACTTCCTGTTGTATCACTTTTCAGTATTTCACTTCCTGTTGTATCACATGCGAGTATTTCACTTCCTGTTGTATCACATGTGAGTATTTCACTTCCTTTTGTATCACGTGTGAGTATTTCACTTCCTGTTGTATCACATGTCAGTATTTCACTTCCTGTTGTATCACATGTGAGTATTTCACTTCCTGTTGTATCACATGTGAGTATTTCACTTCCTGTTGTATCACATGTGAATACTTCACTTCCTGTTGTATCACGTGTGAGTATTTCACTTCCTGTTGTATCACATGTGAGTATTTCACTTCCTTTTGTATCACATGTGAGTATTTCACTTCCCGTTGTATCACGTGTGAGTATTTCACTTCCTGTTGTATCACGTGTGAGTATTTCACTTCCTGTTGTACCACATTTCAGTATTTCACTTCCTGTTGTATCACATGCGAGTATTTCACTTCCTGTTGTATCACATGTGAGTATTTCACTTCCTGTTGTATCACGTGTGAGTATTTCACTTCCTGTTGTATCACGTGTGAGTATTTCACTTCCTGTTGTATCACATGTGAGTATTTCCCTTCCTGTTGTATCACATGTGAATACTTCACTTCCTGTTGTATCACATGTTAGTATTTCACTTCCTGTTGTATCACATGCGAGTATTCCACTTCCTGTTGTATCACATGTGAGTATTGCACTTCCTGTTGTATCACATGTGAGTATTTCACTTCCTGTTGTATCACATGTGAGTATTTCACTTCCTGTTGTATCACGTGTGAGTATTTAACTTCCTGTTGTATAACATGTGAGTATTTCACTTCCTGTTGTATCACATGTGAATACTTCACTTCCTGTTGTATCACGTGTGAGTATTTCACTTCCTGTTGTATCACATGTGAGTATTTCACTTCCTGTTGTATCACATGTGAGTATTTCACTTCCTGTTGTATCACATGTGAGTATTTCACTTCCTGTTGTATCACATGTGAGTATTTCACTTCCTGTTGTATCACATGCGAGTATTTCACTATCTGTTGCATCACATGCTAGTATTTCACTATATGTAGCATCACATGCGAGTATTTCACTATATGTTGTATCACATGCGAGTATTTCACTATCTGTTGCATCACATGCGAGTATTTCACTATCTGTTGCACCACATGCGAGTATTTCACTATCTGTTGCATCACATACGAGTATTTCACTATATGTTGTATCACATGCGTGTATTTCACTATCTGTTGCATCACATGCGAGTATTTCACTATCTGTTACATCACATGTGAGTATTTCACTTCCTGTTGTATCACATGCGAGTATTTCACTATCTGTTGCATCACATGCGAGTATTTCACTATATGTTGTATCACATGCGTGTATTTCACTATCTGTTGCATCACATGCGAGTATTTCACTTCCTGTTGTATCACGTGTGAGTATTTCACTTCCTGTTGTATCACGTGTGAGTATTTCACTTCATGTTGTATCACGTGTGAGTATTTCACTTCCTGTTGTATCACATGTGAATACTTCACTTCCTGTTGTATCACGTGTGAGTATTTCACTTCCTGTTGTATCACATGTGAGTATTTCACTTCCTTTTGTATCACATGTGAGTATTTCACTTCCCGTTGTATCACGTGTGAGTATTTCACTTCCTGTTGTATCACGTGTGAGTATTTCACTTCCTGTTGTATCACATTTCAGTATTTCACTTCCTGTTGTATCACATGCGAGTATTTCACTTCCTGTTGTATCACATGTGAGTATTTCACTTCCTGTTGTATCACGTGTGAGTATTTCACTTCCTGTTGTATCACGTGTGAGTATTTCACTTCCTGTTGTATCACATGTGAGTATTTCACTTCCTGTTGTATCACATGTGAATACTTCACTTCCTGTTGTATCACATGTTAGTATTTCACTTCCTGTTGTATCACATGCGAGTATTCCACTTCCTGTTGTATCACATGTGAGTATTGCACTTCCTGTTGTATCACATGTGAGTATTTCACTTCCTGTTGTATCACATGTGAGTATTTCACTTCCTGTTGTATCACGTGTGAGTATTTAACTTCCTGTTGTATAACATGTGAGTATTTCACTTCCTGTTGTATCACATGTGAATACTTCACTTCCTGTTGTATCACGTGTGAGTATTTCACTTCCTGTTGTATCACATGTGAGTATTTCACTTCCTGTTGTATCACATGTGAGTATTTCACTTCCTGTTGTATCACATGTGAGTATTTCACTTCCTGTTGTATCATGTGTGAGTATTTCACTTCCTGTTGTATCACATGTGAGTATTTCACTTCCTGTTGTATCACGTGTGAGTATTTCACTTCCTGTTGTATCACGTGTGAGTATTTCACTTCCTGTTGTATCACATGTGAGTATTTCACTTCCTGTTGTATCACATGTGAATACTTCACTTCCTGTTGTATCACATGTTAGTATTTCACTTCCTGTTGTATCACATGCGAGTATTCCACTTCCTGTTGTATCACATGTGAGTATTGCACTTCCTGTTGTATCACATGTGAGTATTTCACTTCCTGTTGTATCACATGTGAGTATTTCACTTCCTGTTGTATCACGTGTGAGTATTTAACTTCCTGTTGTATAACATGTGAGTATTTCACTTCCTGTTGTATCACATGTGAATACTTCACTTCCTGTTGTATCACGTGTGAGTATTTCACCTCCTGTTGTATCACATGTGAGTATTTCACTTCCTGTTGTATCACATGTGAGTATTTCACTTCCTGTTGTATCACATGTGAGTATTTCACTTCCTGTTGTATCATGTGTGAGTATTTCACTTCCTGTTGTATTACGTGTGAGTATTTCACTTCCTGTTGTATCACATGTGAGTATTTCACTTCCTGTTGTATCACATGTGAGTATTTCACTTCCTGTTGTATCACATGCGAGTATTTCACTATCTGTTGCATCACATGCGAGTATTTCACTATATGTTGCATCACATGCGAGTATTTCACTATATGTTGTATCACATGCGAGTATTTCACTATCTGTTGCATCACATGCGAGTATTTCACTATCTGTTGCACCACATGCGAGTATTTCACTATATGTTGCATCACATGCGAGTATTTCACTATATGTTGTATCACATGCGTGTATTTCACTATCTGTTGCATCACATGCGAGTATTTCACTATCTGTTGCATCACATGTGAGTATTTCACTTCCTGTTGTATCACATGCGAGTATTTCACTATCTGTTGCATCACATGCGAGTATTTCACTATATGTTGTATCACATGCGTGTATTTCACTATCTGTTGCATCACATGCGAGTATTTCACTTCCTGTTGTATCACGTGTGAGTATTTCACTTCCTGTTGTATCACGTGTGAGTATTTCACTTCATGTTGTATCACGTGTGAGTATTTCACTTCCTGTTGTATCACATGTGAATACTTCACTTCCTGTTGTATCACGTGTGAGTATTTCACTTCCTGTTGTATCACATGTGAGTATTTCACTTCCTTTTGTATCACATGTGAGTATTTCACTTCCCGTTGTATCACGTGTGAGTATTTCACTTCCTGTTGTATCACGTGTGAGTATTTCACTTCCTGTTGTATCACATTTCAGTATTTCACTTCCTGTTGTATCACATGCGAGTATTTCACTTCCTGTTGTATCACATGTGAGTATTTCACTTCCTGTTGTATCACGTGTGAGTATTTCACTTCCTGTTGTATCACGTGTGAGTATTTCACTTCCTGTTGTATCACATGTGAGTATTTCACTTCCTGTTGTATCACATGTGAATACTTCACTTCCTGTTGTATCACATGTTAGTATTTCACTTCCTGTTGTATCACATGCGAGTATTCCACTTCCTGTTGTATCACATGTGAGTATTGCACTTCCTGTTGTATCACATGTGAGTATTTCACTTCCTGTTGTATCACATGTGAGTATTTCACTTCCTGTTGTATCACTTGTGAGTATTTAACTTCCTGTTGTATAACATGTGAGTATTTCACTTCCTGTTGTATCACATGTGAATACTTCACTTCCTGTTGTATCACGTGTGAGTATTTCACTTCCTGTTGTATCACATGTGAGTATTTCACTTCCTGTTGTATCACATGTGAGTATTTCACTTCCTGTTGTATCACATGTGAGTATTTCACTTCCTGTTGTATCATGTGTGAGTATTTCACTTCCTGTTGTATTACGTGTGAGTATTTCACTTCCTGTTGTATCACATGTGAGTATTTCACTTCCTGTTGTATCACATGTGAGTATTTCACTTCCTGTTGTATCACATGCGAGTATTTCACTATCTGTTGCATCACATGCGAGTATTTCACTATATGTTGCATCACATGCGAGTATTTCACTATATGTTGTATCACATGCGAGTATTTCACTATCTGTTGCATCACATGCGAGTATTTCACTATCTGTTGCACCACATGCGAGTATTTCACTATCTGTTGCATCACATGCGAGTATTTCACTATATGTTGTATCACATGCGAGTATTTCACTATCTGTTGCATCACATGCGAGTATTTCACTATATGTTGTATCACATGCGTGTATTTCACTATCTGTTGCATCACATGCGAGTATTTCACTTCCTGTTGTATCACGTGTGAGTATTTCACTTCATGTTGTATCACGTGTGAGTATTTCACTTCCTGTTGTATCACATGTGAGTATTTCACTTCCTGTTGTATCACGTGTGAGTAGTTCACTTCCTGTTGTATCACGTGTGAGTATTTCACTTCCTGTTGTATCACGTGTGAGTATTTCACTTCCTGTTGTATCACATGTCAGTATTTCACATCCTGTTGTATCACATGTCAGTATTTCACTTCCTGTTGTATCACATGTCAGTATTTCACTTCCTGTTGTATCACGTGTGAGTATTTCACTTCCTGTTGTATCACTTGTGAGTATTTCCTATATAGTAATAATAACTTGATAATAGATCTATCACAATTAGATAGATACATGATTCATCTAATTTTTATAATGCAATGAATTGACATTAGAATGTAAAGCATTATATGGGCATCTCCAGTAATCTTACAACAATACAAATTTAGGAATAGAATAGTATCCAGCTGTAACAACTTCCCGTTGCCTTTCCTACATATATAAGGCATATGATAGTGCAGTGGACGCGCGTTCGCTTCAGGTGCGAAAGGTCCGGAGTTCGAACCCCATTGATAGTGTGCCCTTAGGCAAGGCATTTAACTTCCACGTTGCCTTTCGCAATCGAGCTAAAATAAATGTGTATAGACTATATAAGACCTTACTCGGACAAGTGGTAACACACTGGACTGGTAATCCAGGGATCGGAGGTTCGATCCCCCGTCTGACCCCAATAAAATTAACAGTCTTTCAGATGGGACGTTAAACCGAGGTCTCGTGTCGGTGCTGTACACCGTGCACGTAAAATAACCAGAGGAGACTCTGGAATGGGTCTCTGTCTGTATCATTGCACTATCCTCCAAAAATCTAAAAATGAGGAGGCGTCGCTCATATGGGTAACCGGTAGCGACGATAAATAAACGTAAAACACACAGTACTAAAATTAATTGTGGCCTAGTGGTTAAGGCGTCCGTCTACGGAGCGGGAGGTCGAAGGTTCGAACCTAGTCTGGGCTTCTTTCTGATATGGCCGGTTGATGAGCCGCAAGCAAGGGTACACTATGACAAACAAACACTTTACTTTTTTGATATTACGTTTTCCTGAAACTATTTATTTATTATATGTTCTTACAGACCTCTATACAAGGTCATATATTACTGATGCTCAGAGTGATCAGTTACCACGACGACGACATGCGGTGTGGTGCCAATGGCTGCAATGTGCACATTAAATTATGCACACAACTACATGCATCTGGACTATGTAAAACATTAATTATCGCCAGAAACAGATATCACCACAGCAAGAATTGGAACACCCTAAATTATATATATTTTTATTAGCTGCCAGCCTGGTGAAATGACAGTATCTGTCAATCAACATGAACCGGATCTGACGTCATGTAGAGGAACTCTTGTTGACCTGTCTTCGAGAACACCCGACAATCCACCAGCATCTACGTTTCTACTGCTGCTCTCGTCTTGGCCGGTATGTTCTTAACATATATAATGATATAAAATGTTGATGTAGGGCACCAAATGTTGATGCAGGGCACCACTTTGCGAGAGATGTTTTGTAAAGTGTTGACTAGCAAGTTGATAGGCCTATGGACACATATACACAGTATTCACATAAATCAACTAGATTATATTCTTTATTTCAGTCTCATCAATGTACAGCATATAACAAATACAAAATATAGTGTACATATTAAAAAGAACATTACCACTAAATTCAGAGCTACAATAGACTGTGTATCTATACATAGTATATAATTGTGATAACTACCTGTGTAAGATAAAGCTGAAAAGCAGTCGCTAATTGAAATTTAAAAAGGTATTAAAATGAAATAGAAGGGAAAATACTGAAAGCAAAATAGGATTACTGCGCAAGCTAAAAAATATTATAAAAGATCAAATACCAATTCCAATCAGATTGGGATAAGCCTAATTAGCAATATATGTGTATTTCGATATGAAACATTAAAAAAAGATTAAACTCTATTTATTAACGATTGCGAAGCAAGGTCTAACAACTTATATCAACCACTCTCGTTGGCGCGGATGAAAGCCTATATGTGGTGAAAACCCACCTGTCCGATCTGGCGACCACCGTACCATCTCACATACTTCCCGGTCCGAGGATCGAACCTGGGTTGCATTGGTGAGAAGCGAGTTCGTTTACCACTGCGCTAATCGGACAAACATTTAGCATGCTTTATAAGCATGGTGTATGACTGAAATAATAATTTATTAAATCGATTCCAAAAATGGTCTCGGCACAGCATAATTATATCGTCAATCTTGTAGAAGGGAGAAGAACTATATAAGTTTTCCTTCGTTCTAATCCCTTTCAGTCTATTGCTGTTAATTTATATGTAACATGTTAATTATGTTATGTACATGTAAAATACTGAAATAAATAATGTTTAAACTAATCTTGTAGAATATAGGTATATATGATACATACTGTTTCTAGCTGCTGTTCAATGTCCTGACATTAACCCTTTCAACACTACATACCTCTAAATAGGCTAACACAAAAGTGTAGATCAAGATGAACCGGCTCGTGACGAGCTTCAGTTATGTTTTAGGTTCTCAGTGCCAGCACACACTACGGGAATCACTCATGGAAGGTTGTAGATCAAGATGAAGCTTGAGTTATGTTTTAGGTTCTCAGTGCCAGCACACACTACGGGAATCACTCATGGGAGGTTGTAGATCAACAAATCCGTGCGTCATACAAAGCTGGTAAAACTTACGTGGAAGCAGTGCCATACACCATGGTATTACAAAGCCACGTCAATGAAACGTATGTTCAATTTATAATGATTCCAATTAAGGATTATATATATACTTTATTAGCTGCCAGCACCTAATCTTCATAAGTGATGGAGTGCTGTATACACGAAGAATAAGAACACATATCTAAAACATATCCCTTTGTTAAAAGTAGTATCATCGGTACTTTTTAAGCACTTTTCACTGTTGAAATTCCAAAGTATACGTACGTTAATGCCGAATTTCACTTTTTATGTAATTAATACTATAATTCAACAATAGTAACTTTGTATCAGTGTCCTTGTAATGTTACACACCAGTGTTCGTTAATACGTGATGGTATTTAACTTAGAATGATATAAAAGAATAGCATCAACTATTATTTTATTTTTTAATATTATTTTTCATATATATATATATATATATATATATATAGGGTCTTATATATAGGGTTTTACATGAGTGATGATTTCATACAATATTTTATGAAACGAGTTTTGGAATTTTGTTATTACGCGAGCCTTTTGGTCAACGGTTTCAAACAAATCGATGTGTAAATAGAGGGAAAATCGATTATCGAACGGTCTAGTTAGACTATCATTTCAATGTATATATAATTAATTATACAAAAGAATAATTAATTACTCGGTCATCAATCACTCAAAATCGATAATATACATGTATTCTGTTTCAGAAACAGTTCATTAGGTCTCGTATCCGTGCTTTACGACGTGCACGTAAAAGAACCAGAGGAGACTCTGTAATGGGTCTCTTTCTGTATCATTGCACTATCCTCCAAAATCTAAAATGACTAATCTCTTCAGGAGGCGTCGCTCATATGGGTAACCGGTAGCGACGATAAATAAACGTAAAACATAACAGTTTATTATGTTGTATTATAACAAGATCATCTTTGGATGTCACGAACTGATAACATATATACGGAAGTACCTCATAGCCTAAACAAATGTTGCGTAGAGCCAGGTGCGCAGTACCCAACACTCAGACCATCCATGGTCAGCATCGGATACTGAGACAAAATTACACTACATGTACAACAATTCGACTCTGCATTTGGTATGTATGAGGACTATATCATGAGCATGCATGTTTTTATATAACTCTCCCCTGCTTATATGTATTGCCAGAACAAGGCTTGTGATAGAACTGATGCTCTGGTGTGCTACTGATCATTATGGAGACAAATGTGAAGACGCGTGTCAGGCAAGTGGACATATGGTGTGCGACAGTAATGGACACGCTGTGTGTGCAAAAGGTACGTGTTATGTACTGATATCAACTCTCTCCTTCAAGATGAATTTGACATTAATATATGGCAGTTTGAACGTCAGCGATAAAGTATTATTTTAGTCTGATGACCTCATATATCGGTGTTCGCATTAATTGTGTTTTGAAAGTATAAGTCAGTACATATTTTTTTATGAAAACAGAAACAAACACCATTGTTTTATAATAGTTGACAATAAGATCATATGAAATAACAATTTACATGTTCTACGTTGACTTACTTTTAATTTACATACTTAGATATGTTTATGCTATATATTACATCAACCATATACATGATCGGTTAACAGACGGATATGTAGTCCAGTGGTAAGACGCTGGACTGGTAATCCAGGGATCGCAGGTTCGATCCCCCGTCTGACCTTAATAAAATTAACAGTCTTTCAGATGGGACGTTAAACTGAGGTCTCGTGTCGGTGCTTTACACCGTGCACGTAAAAGAACCAGAGGAGATTCTGGAATGGGTCTCTGTCTGTATCATGCACTATCCTCCAAAATCTAAAATAACTAATCTCTTCAGGAGGCGTCGCTCATATGGGAAATCGGTAGCGACGATAAATAAACGTAAAAACACACATGATCGGTATTAAATGGCCGTTTCAATTGGCTTGCTTTGTGATATGCACAGAGTATATTTCGGTTCAGATTCTAGGTGCGCATGCCATTTTTCATAACTATCTCCAAATATTTTCTGAAAAGCGAGCGATTCTTTACCCGCTCATAAAGCATTAGTAGAATTCTCCAAGTGTAGCTCAGAATAAAAGCATTTGAAATACAATGAAGTGGCGATGAATCACGTGTTTGTTTTCTGTTGGGGATTAGCGTCGCACTAACAGCTTAGTTTCAGTTTAATACTAATTTATTGCTTGATTCGTTTTACATGTATATAATGCAAAACATGATAATTTTAAGAAAAGCAAACGGGTCGGGCCACACAAGGTCTAGTAATATTGCCTACGGCTCTACCCAAACAGGTAACGCTAACAGCCTAGGTGATATGTTTACTCTCCAGCTGTTATTGGTGGTGTCTTCCCCACCCGAGCAGTACGGGCACATACGGGTAACTAGTTAGAACCTCCGCCATTCCGCAATACAGCTGGATAGTCCTCACATGAAATCATTATTCGATTCGAACCTACAGCGATGAGAGGCAAGTGACTTGACGCCAATTAATGACTGTAACATCTCTGTTTACTCTAGATTTAAATGCAATGCTAGGCATTTCTTTGTCAATTATAACAAAATTAGTCGATTTCATTAATGGGAAAGCGGTATCTCAAACTATTAAGTGTTCTGAGGCAGTTTCACATGAAATAACACCATACGCTTGATGTCGAGTACCTTTGACACATGTTGTTCTGAGGCAGTTTCACATGAAATAACACCATAAGCTTGATGTCGAGTACCTTTGACACATGTTGTTCTGAGGCAGTTTCACATGAAATAACACCATAACCTTGATGTCGAGTACCTTTGACACATGGTGTTCTGAGGCAGTTTCACATGAAATAACACCATAACCTTGATGTCGAGTACCCTTGGCACATGTTTTGTATTGTTGTCACGTGTAGTGGAGTTGCATGTAAAGAATGTCCCATTAGCGCAGTGGTTAGCGCCAATGCAACCTGGGTTCGATCCTCGGATCAGGAAGTATGTGAGATGGTACGGTGGTCGCCAGATCGGACAGGTTGGTTTTCCCCTTTTCCCCGGGTTCTCCGGTTTCTCCCATACGAATGACAACAAATACGCTTTCATCCGCGCCAACGAGAGTGATTAATATCAGTTGTTAGCAGTGGTTAGCGCCAATGCAACCTGGGCTCGATCCTCATATCGGGAAGTATGTGAGATGGTACGGTGGTCGCCAGATCTGACAGGTGGGTTTTCTCCGGGTACTCCCGTTTCCTCCCCACACGAATGACAATATATACGCGTTCATCCGCGCCAAATGAAAAAAGAAATAGGAACATATTTTTTCAAAATATTAATAAATTACTAGATCAAGAATGTAACGGATTAAAAATCATAGGCGGAGACTATAATGAACCACTTAATCAGTCCGATAGAGTATCACGTAACACAAATAATATCAAACCAACAGAACATCTTTTAAATCTAATTAAGAATCATAACTTATGCGATATTTGGAAAGTTAAAAATACGAACAAAAATCAATTTACATGGAGGCGTACAAATGGATTTGAAAAAAGCAGAATTGATTATTGGCTTACAGAAAACATCATTTCGAGTTTAATATCAAACACAGACATAAGACCTGCGCAGATAAGATTCACTGACCATCAAGCAATATCTCTAAATATTTGCTTACCTAACAAGCGCGGTCCTAGTTACTGGAAACTAAATAACGCTCTCCTAAACGATATTGAATATAAAACTTTAATAATCAAGACTATTACAGATGTAGAAAACGATGTTAACATTATTAGTATAAATAGCCGGACACGCTGGGAAATAGTTAAATATGAAATTAAAGAAATATCAATTGCTTATTCGAAGAGAAAAGCCAAAAAGCGACGCGATCATCTAGCAGAAATAGAGGAGCAACTTAAATACTTAAACGTATCTTATGAACAAAGTAACTGTGTTGATACTTTAAAACGAATAAAAGACTTTGAAACGGAAATCGAAAATGTGTATAGTATGAAGGTTAGTGGTGCAAAGGTTAGATCCAGGGCACAGCTCATTGATGATGGAGAGAGAAACTCTAAATATTTTCATTTGATCGAAAAATCTAGACAATCACGAAAAGTATTAAATAGCTTACTTGTCAACGGAAAACTAACTACAAACTTTGATGACGTCCTTAAAGAAGAAGTAAGATTTTATAGTGATTTATATACAGAAAAGTGTCAGCATGAAAATATTGACGAATATCTCGATACAGTTCGATTTAATAAAACACTTACTGAAAATGAAGCAAATACATGCGAGGGACTAATAACTTTTGAAGAGTGTAAAATAAGCTCTTTCAGAAATGAAACGAAATAAAAGTCCTGGCTATGATGGTCTATCTGTTGAATTTTATGCCACATTCTGGAACGATATAAAGCATTTATTGATCAAAAGTTATAACGAGACATATAAACACAACGAGTTGTCGGAAACTCAGAAAATAGGTATTATTTCACTACTATACAAAAAAGGCGATCCGAAAAATATCTAGAATTATCGCCCCATATCTCTTTTAAATAACGATTATAAGTTACTTACCAAGATATTAGCAATACGGTTACAAACGGTTTTGCCTTCAATTATAGATTTAGATCAGCAAGGCTACATAAAATGTCGATTTATTGGAAATAATATTAGACAGATATATGATATTTTACACTATTGTGAAGATACTAATATAGATGGTGCTATTCTTTTTCTAGACTTTCGCAAAGCATTCGATACCGTTAATCACGATTTTTTGTATGAAACTCTTAAAAGATTCAATTTTAAACTAATGTTCATAAACTGGATAAAATCTCTGTACAACAACATCATCTCATATATATCAAACAACGGCTGGCTATCTCAAAGTTTTAAGCTATCGCGAGGCCTCCGTCAAGGCTGCAGCATTTCATCACTTCTTTTCATCATCGTTGCTGAAGTTCTAGCAAATAAAATACGCGATAATACTAATATCTCTGGTATTCCTGTTAAAATTAACAAAGAGCTTTTCAATATAAAACTAACACAACTAGCCGATGACACTAGTTTATTTGTAAAAAACAAGACTGACATCAATAATGCATTTTCAACTATTAACACATTCGGAAAATATTCAGGTTTAACTCTTAACATAAATAAAACTGAAGGCATGTGGATTGGCAAATCTAAATTATCAAATGAAAATGTAGGCGACATTAAATGGAAGAAAACAGTTAAAGCTTTAGGAGTATACTTTGGAACTGATAAAATGGAATGTGAAAAATTAAATTGGGAATCTAAAATTGAATTATGTAAAAGTCTCATTAACCAGTGGAGCAAAAGAAAAATATCGTTTTATGGTAAGGTTACAGTTATAAAATCTATCCTTCTTCCAAAATTTACTTATTTGCTCCAATCTATACATCTACCTAAATATGTCAAGAATAATCTAAATACTTTATTTTTCCATTTCATATGGAGTAATAAAAGAGAAAAAATCAAAAGAAGTATACTGATAAATAAGATTGAAGATGGCGGAATCAACATGATCGATTTAGATAGTTTCACAGCCATGTTACAAATAAAATGGGTAAAATCACTGCTATCATCAGAAAATGCCAATTGGAAAATAATCCCAAAATATTATTTCGAAAGTTTTGGTACAGATTTCCTCATATTCTACATGAACTTTAACTCAATGAAAAACCTGCCAAATAACATCTGCAAATTTCCTGAGTTCTATAAAGATATCATTCTCAATTGGATAGCCTTTAGAAATATTAACAAACAGCAACCTAAAACATTCTATGATATACGACAGGAAATAATTTGGGGAAATGAGTCAATTAAATACAAAAATAAACCTATACTGTTTAATACTTGGATCAACTCTGGTATATTTTTTGTAAATGATATAATAGACAACAATGGTAACATTAGCGAAAACATTATTCTAGGCAAATTACGAAATCATTCTAATTGGATATCAGAAATAATGATTCTTAAAAACGCAATACCCAAAACATGGTTCAAGAAAATACAAACGGAAGAATCAACACGAACACGCGTTAAAGTGAATCTAAGACTTCCATTTTCCATATCAAATTTAAAATCTTTGAATAATAAAGCGATATACAATACACTATTCCAAAGAAAATCATCGAAACCATACTTGCAATCATACTGGGAGAATAAATTTGTTCTCAAAATACCATGGAAACAATTGTACTCACAAATAAATATGTGTATTGATAACAGATATAAACAGTTTCGATACAAGCTAATTAATAACATTATTGCAAACTGTCATAACCTATATAAATGGCAAATAAACGAAAATCCAAACTGCAGCTTTTGTAAAGTACCAGACGATTTAGACCACTTCTTTATTGAATGTCATTTAATCAAACCATTTTGGAACAGATTGACGAACACATTTAAATCACTTGGGATTCAGAAAAATATACACAACTTAAAGAGTGTTGTGCTAGGATACAATGTTGACAATAGTAATTATTGGGAATTTAACATGATTTTGACCATATCGAGCTTTTGCATTTACAAGTCATTCTTCCTAAGTAATCAACGTTCAAATGAATTGAACATTGTTTATACATTTCTTCATGAAATGAGTACATTTAAAGACCATCTAAAATACAAGCGAAAATCGTTTGCATTGATAGACACATTCATAGAGAAGTTTTAGTATTCTTACCATTCAAAGTTCTGAACTTATTTTAATACAATTAGATTATAAAGAAAACTACATGCTCATCTGATTCAATGTATAATTTTGTTTAAATGCTTAAGAGATTGCTTATAAGAGATTCGTTGTTTTATTGAAAGTGTCACACTGTAAATATGTTGATAAATGTTGTTATGTAAATGTTGTTATAATCTAAATAAAAGAAAAAACGCGTTCATCCGCGCCAACGAGTGTGGTTAATATAAGTTGTTAAAACTTGCTTTGCAATCGTTGTAAAATAAATAAAGTTTAAACTTTAAGACTTTTGTAAAGACTGTATGATCTATAGTTTGTATGATCACTATTAACAGTTAACATTGGAACCTTTTAATTTCAATCAAAGTTTGGAAATGATCTTGGACGAAAGATTTTCATAAACATTATTTTCGAAATTGAAGGTTTCCACGGTAACCATTGCGCTGATATTGACGAATGTACTCATTATAATCCATGCAAGAACGGAGGATCCTGTACCAACAATGTTGGATCCTATACATGTCACTGTCCCAATGGATGGATAGGTCCACATTGCACCGTGGCATGCGTCGAAGGAGAGTGTCAGAATCGACACAATTGTTCTGTCATTCGAAACCATTACCAATGTACGTGTGAATCTGGATTTACCGGACCAATGTGTGAAGATATTGATGAATGTAGTAACGGTACTTCTGCCTGTCGAAATGGGGCAACGTGCATCAATTCCTACGGTTCATACTACTGCTCTTGTCCAAGTGGGTTTGCAGGCAGCAAATGTGAAAATGACGTCAATGAATGCGACCTGCAAGTAAGTGCTCGGTTAAATAATAGTTTTATATAATGAATATGTATGTATAGCATAGAGCTATACACTCACTTTGAACATGTCTATCTGTCGTATTGTTTCGTCTCCAGACAATAACATTCAACAGGATACTTTTCATCTAAAGGTAATCATTTACTGATAATAGTCATATCGTGCGTGAAACACCGATGTTATGGCTATTGATGATTGAGCTTATTTACCCTCGCCTCCGGCGAACCATATGGGCGAGCGCTGCTATGGCTATTGCTGTTGTTCCCCTTTTTAAGCAAAAACGTCAACACTTCAACATTTCTCATCCAATAGTTGAGGGCTTCCATGACCGATTCGTTAATGTTTTTGACTTCAATGTTCGAAATCCCATGGTGGTGTTTGAATTCTTTCAATCCAGTTCGGTTGCGGAAGGTCGGTGGTTCTATCCGGGTGCCCGTGCATGAAATACTGTTTGCAGACGCACCCGGTGTCTTCCCCCAAGGACGATTATGTTATTTAGAACGATCGACCAAAAGCAAATTCATATCACTTATAATATATATATATATATTTGGACACTGTATTGAATTATATATGATTGAAACAGAAACTATCAACTTTACCATAGCGGAACTGCTTCAATGTCAAGCACCATTGGGTGTTACATTTGCAATACATTAAATTCATCAAGTCTACAAATTCAACCTGCATTTCAGTTTCTTTCCATGTTTTCATATACAAGTTATTATTACAATGTTATATCTCCTGTATGTTACATTTTCCATAGGTTTGTGACAGAAAGACTACGACATGTGAAAATACAATAGGCAGTTACAAGTGCATGTGCGGTTCAGGTTACACAGACAATGTGTGCCAATTTGACATTAACGAATGTGCACTTACTTCTAAAACACGTTGTGCAAATAATGGGACATGTGTTAACGACCCAGGTAGTTTCCACTGTGTATGTCAGCCTGGATGGGATCAAAGCACTCACTGCCATCGTGTCGTTGATGAATGTAAAGCAAACGCTCCTTGTTTGCACGGCAGTTGCAATAATACGCAGGGCGATTACAGTTGTCATTGTGAGAAAGGTTGGACAGGTAAAAATTGCTCGGAAGATATCGACGAATGTCTACAAAACCCTTGCAATACTAATGAACAATGTGAAAACGCTGATGGTGATTATCAATGCAAATGTAGGTCTGGTTGGACGGGAACGAAATGTATGGAAGATGTTGACGAATGTAATAAATACCCTTTTGGTAGACATGGCACTTGCGTGAACAACCGAGGTAGTTTCAAGTGTACTTGTCCCAGGGGATGGACGGGCTCACTTTGTAGTAAGGACATTAACGAATGTACATTAATCCATCCGTGTAAGCATTCTGGAACTTGCTTAAATACAAATGGAAGCTACACATGCACGTGTTCAAGAGGTTGGTCTGGACGAAACTGTGATATTGATATAAATGAGTGTACATCACTGAATCACCAGAACCTTTGTCATCATCGTAGTGTTTGCGTGAATAACAAAGGTAGCTTTTCCTGCAAGTGTCAGCCCAATTGGACAGGTGTTAACTGTTCTGAAGATGTGAATGAATGCAATGCCCCACACAGTAATCCGTGTAGAAATAATGGACATTGTCGTAACACAATCGGTGGTTACAACTGTACATGCAGTCCAGGTTGGTCAGGCAAGAACTGTACCACTAATATTAATGAATGCAGCACAAGTCCTTGCGATAACAATGGGACATGTACCGATATACCAGGCAGCTACACTTGTAAATGCTTGAGTGGTTGGGCAGGCTCGCATTGTAGCAAGGATGTTGATGAGTGTGCAAGCCATACTCCCTGTGAACATTCTGGAACATGTACCAATACACATGGTAGCTATGCATGCGGTTGTCGGAATGGCTGGAAAGGCAAGAATTGCTCGGAAGATGTTAATGAATGTAATGCCTCACACAGTAATCCGTGTAGAAATAATGGACATTGTAGAAACACATTCGGTGATTACAACTGTACATGCAGTCCAGGTTGGTCAGCCAAGAACTGTACCACTAATATTAATGAATGCAGCACAAGTCCATGCGCTAACAATGGGACATGTACCGATATGCCAGGCAGCTACACTTGTAAATGCTTGAGTGGTTGGGCAGGCTCGCATTGTAGCAAGGATGTTGATGAGTGTGCAAGCCATACTCCCTGTGAACATTCTGGAACATGTACCAATACACAGGGTAGCTATGCATGCGGTTGTCAAAATGGCTGGAAAGGCAAGAATTGTTCGGAAGATGTTAATGAATGTAATGCCTCACACAGTAATCCGTGTAAGAATAATGGACATTGTAGAAACACAATCGGTGGTTACAACTGTACATGCAGTCCAGGATGGTCAGGCAAGAACTGTACCACTAATATTAATGAATGCAGCACAAGGCGATGCGATAACAATGGGACATGTACCGATATACCAGGCAGCTATACTTGTAAATGCTTGAGTGGTTGGGCAGGCTCGCAATGTAGCAAGGATGTTGATGAGTGTGCAAGCCATACTCCTTGTGCACATTCTGGAACATGTACCAATACACATGGTAGCTATGTATGCGGTTGTCGGAATGGCTGGAAAGGCAAGAATTGCTCTGAAGATGTTAATGAATGTAATGCCACACACAGTAATCCGTGTAAGAATAATGGAGATTGTCATAATACACTTGGTGGTTATACATGTAGGTGCCATCATGGTTACACGGGGAAGAACTGCACAACTGATGTTAATGAATGCGCTGCACAACCATGTGGCATCCATGGAACTTGCTTTAACATACCAGGTACATTCAAATGTAAGTGTGCTGAAGGATGGACAGGTCGACTCTGTAAAGACGACATAAATGAATGTACACTTACTCTATCACCTTGTGAACATTCAGGGACTTGCAATAATACCAATGGCAGTTTCTTTTGTATTTGCACAAATGGATGACAGAGCAAGTACTGTACTCTCGATGTTAATGAATGTTCTATTGGGAGACCATGCAAAAATAACGGAATATGTGCGAATACTAACGGAAGTTATGAATGTAAATGCAACAGCGGTTGGAAAGGAGTCAACTGTAATATTGATATTAATGAATGTACAAATGTTCATCAGAACCCATGCGAACATAATGGGACTTGCATTAATACAAATGGAAGTTATTCATGCAATTGCTGGCCTCATTGGACCGGACGTAACTGTACCACGGATGTTAATGAATGCAATGCCTCACACAGTAATCCGTGTAGAAATAATGGACATTGTAGAAACACATTCGGTGGTTACAACTGTACATGCAGTCCAGGTTAGTCAGGCAAGAACTGTACCACTAATATTAATGAATGCAGCACAAGTCCTTGCGATAACAATGGGACATGTACCGATATACCAGGCAGCTACACTTGTAAATGCTTGAGTGGTTGGGCAGGCTCGCATTGTAGCAAGGATGTTGATGAGTGTGCAAGCCATACTCCCTGTGAACATTCTGGAACATGTACCAATACACATGGTAGCTATGCATGCGGTTGTCGGAATGGCTGGAAAGGCAAGAATTGCTCGGAAGATGTTAATGAATGTAATGCCTCACACAGTAATCCGTGTAGAAATAATGGACATTGTAGAAACACATTCGGTGGTTACAACTGTACATGCAGTCCAGGATGGTCAGGCAAGAACTGTACCACTAATATTAATGAATGCAGCACAAGGCCATGCGATAACAATGGGACATGTACCGATATACCAGGCAGCTATACTTGTAAATGCTTGAGTGGTTGGGCAGGCTCGCAATGTAGCAAGGATGTTGATGAGTGTGCAAGCCATACTCCTTGTGCACATTCTGGAACATGTACCAATACACATGGTAGCTATGCATACGGTTGTCGGAATGGCTGGAAAGGCAATAATTGCTCGGAAGATGTTAATGAATGCAGTGTCAAACACATTATTCCGTGTAAGAATAATGGAGATTGTCGAAATACATTCGGTGGTTACAACTGTACATGCAGTCCAGGATGGTCAGGCAAGAAATGTACGATTAATATTAATGAATGCGGCACAATTCCTTGCGCCAACAATGGAACATGCACCGATATACCAGGCAGCTATACTTGTAAATGTTTAAATGGTTGGACTGGTTATGATTGTAGCAATGATGTTGACGAGTGTGTAAGCCATAGGCCCTGTGAACATTCCATATCATGCACCAATACACAGGGTAGCTATGCATGCGGTTGTCGGAACGGCTGGAAAGGCAAGAATTGTTCTGAAGATGTTAATGAATGTTTATCTTTGACACCATGTAAGAATAACGGCACATGCTTGAACAGTATCGGGGGTTATTCTTGCGATTGTGCAACCGGTTGGTCAGGGAAGAACTGCGATACGGAAGTTGACGTATGTGTGAATGCCAATAAAAAACCATGCGAACATAATGGAGTTTGTATCAACAGTGTCCTAAAAACTGGAAAGGTCACGAAGATGTGAATGAATGCTTGGAAGACATGTGTCATGGACATGGTCATTGTAACAATACGGAAGGATCCTACGCGTGTACATGTTATGACGGTTGGAAAGGAACTACTTGTGAAACTGATAGAGATGAATGTAATCTTTCATCTGTTTGCCGTAATAACTGAACATGTCACAACTATCCAGGTAGTTATTAT
Organism: Archivesica marissinica; assembly: GCA_014843695.1. Taxonomy (NCBI): domain Eukaryota; kingdom Metazoa; phylum Mollusca; class Bivalvia; order Venerida; family Vesicomyidae; genus Archivesica; species Archivesica marissinica. The sequence goes on along the minus strand of CM026398.1, from coordinate 69,378,858 downwards.
TGCTCATGCGCTACAGGCTGGAATGGGAGTCACTGTGAAATTGACATTAATGAGTGCTTAATCCCTGCTGAGCATTGCTATGGTCATGGTGCTTGTAACAATACTAACGGAGGATATCATTGTAACTGTTACTCTGGATGGATTGGAAATATGTGTGAAACTGATTTAAATGAATGTCTAGGGAATCCATGTGGTGATTATGGTAATTGTTTGAACACACATGGAAGTTTTAGGTGTGACTGTGTCACTGGATTTACTGGGATACACTGTCGAAGTGATATTGATGAATGTCTTTCATCCCAATGCTTAAATAATGGTTCTTGCACAAATACTCCGGATATGTTTTCGTGTGTGTGTTCAAAGGATTGGACCGGTTCACATTGTGCAAAGAGAGTTCCACCAACCCCATCGACATATATATTCACAAAATCAACCGCAACAAATGAACCCAGTTCCTCAGTTAATAAAACGATATTAGCTTCGAACAATTTTACAGACCCGTCGTCTCCAGGAAGCATCACAAGCACATCACAAGAAACATTGTCTTCAACAATCATTACAAAGACACCGACTTCTACACAACCAGCGCTTACGACAAGTACAACGAATACACCAACTTCTTCAGAGTTATCATCATCAGCAATTAGTTCAAAAACATCAACTACAACACCTATTTCAAGTGCAGCAGTAGAACCAGTATCACTAACAGTTTCAATAGAACCAGAATCGTCAGTGGTTAGCACCAGAGCATCTACTATAGTAGTATCAGGATCGTCCGTTGCTTTAGATACAGGTACATCAGCGTCAGTACTGCCAGCATCTTCCGCAGTAAGTACAGAAATACAAACCTCAGTGGTTCCATCAGCTTCACTGAGTGTTGAAAGGAAGTCAACCGCAACATCGATTTCATTTTCATCAACTATGACAACTTCAACATCATCCTCTACCAACGCATCTAGGACGACGAAGCAATCTACGGCAAAACCAACTACTGTCATAGATAGACCAGCGACTATTTCACGACCAACAATAGTATTGTCTACTACGATAGGATATGGTTAGTAGATTTTACATCCAAAATGGATTAATAATGTTTATTACCTATTATCACGCATATGCAGCAATTTCTTATCAAGTTCACGCTATGTACGTCAATTACCATGAAGTCAGGATAGAATGATGGTCACACGTCATTGGCCGATATATACTTCTCTATCGAATCATGACAAAACAGTTAGGCGTGTCATACTTGTACTTAAAGGTTGTGCATGCATACATAATATTAGGTAACTATCCTTCACGGAGGAAGTAGATGCATGCTAGGTTTAACGTTTTCAGTAATAAATTACAACTAGGGCATATTTTCATTTTAAATTTGGACTTGACATCATGCGTGGTGGTCGTGCTAGCGCGATAGTAGCGCTCTCGCTTCAGGTGCGAAACGCCCAGTTCGCGCCCAGCTGTAGCCGTTACGATTGTGATTAATATAAGTTGTAATAACTTGTTTCGCAATTGAGCTAAAATAAATGTGTTATCTATTCTAAATTAGGTTTTTATTTTAAAATAAAAGTTTCAACATTCTAGTTTGAACAATCCAGTGATGTGAACAGTTTAGCTAACATTCAAATAAAATGTACTTTTCACAACATTATGCGTCAACTTCGTGCACTGTCGTGATTCTGATTGGCTAATTCAGCTCATGTGACCGCCATTCATAACCTGATGAACCGCAACATCATTCTATTCTCTAAGTATCCAAGGTGATTATTAATCCGCGACTGTGCAGAAATATAGCGTAAATGTTGACAAATCAAAAAGGATAACTTCTTTTGTAATTTGTAAAATATTAGTTGTAATTATAGCAATTGAATGCTCTTTTTCTGCATTTAGTCTAGGAATAAAATGTCATTTTTGCGCACCAAAGTTTGCATAAATACCGAAAACGCAGAAAAAGAACATTTAATTGTTAATTGCAAGATAGGAATTTAACAGGATGTTGACAAAACAATGTACTAAACTAAATTAACTATATGCATATGAAATGCATGCTTTTTAGCGATTGCCACACTATCTCTTACATCTTACATCTCCGTTTGGCCGGGTGTTAAAATTTCACGTTATACTGAATATATGTTGTAATTATGTTGGAAAACACAATTCATTATATTAAACAATTATCTTATTATCTTATCTTTTTAGAAGTATGTACACTAACGTTCAAGACTCATGTGGCACAGAAGGATTTGGCTGCGATTGCTGATGGAATAAAGACAATTCTGCGTAGCATGACATGTCCCAACAGCACATCTATAACCGTTACTTTCTTAAACATTGACAAGAAAACGTAAGATGTTATAAATGATACCTAACATATTACAAAGAAACGAATATGACAAATATAAACGTAACAATACATGTACGAATATGACAAATATAAACGTAACAATACATGTACGAATATGACAAATATAAACGTAACAATACATGTACGAATATGACAAATATAAACGTAACAATACATGTACGAATATGACAAATATAAACGTAACAATACATGTACGAATATGACAAATATAAACGTAACAATACATGTACGAATATGACAAATATAAACGTAACAATACATGTACGAATATGACAAATATAAACGTAACAATACATGTACGAATATGACAAATATAAACGTAACAATACATGTACGAATATGACAAATATAAACGTAACAATACATGTACGAATATGACAAATATAAACGTAACAATACATGTACGAATATGACAAATATAAACGTAACAATACATGTACGAATATGACAAATATAAACGTAACAATACATGTAAGCGATGTATGATTTTTGTTCATGTCAATACCAATCCTGTTCACGACAACTCCTCCTACCGTTGTAACATACAAATCCTATTCCATACAATGAATACAAGATGGATGACCTTACGCTGGATGACAGTAGCTTACAACCGGGCGTAGGTATTTCACTATGAGAACATACATCTTGTATTAATTGGACTTCTAATGACAAACATGTAATTGACTGAACATAGAGACGACCAATTTAAAGTTAATCAAATAGTTTAGTTTAAACTTTATATGTATTTACAACGATTGCGAAGCAAGTTCTAACAACTTATATTAATCACTCTCGTTGGCGCGGATGAAAGCGTATATGTGGTCATTCGTGTGGGAGGAAACCGGAGTACCCGAAAAAAACAACACATGTCCGATCTGGCGACCACTGTACATACTTCCCGGTCCGAGGATCGAACCTAGATTTCATTGGTGAGAACAGTGCTTTGTTATGAATAATTACTATAATAGAATTATAATAATTAAAATTTAGCTTAACAAATCGAAATTGGTTACAAATAATTATAATAGCAGTTTAGTTATAAATAATTGTAATGCATCAATTACACTCAACAACATTCCTATAAGTGTCACCTGGTGTGTTATGTATAGAATATAAGCCGAAAACGATCCACTACGTAAAATATTGAACTGTGTGAGGCGCCAAAGATAGTACCAATATTTTACATATTGGATCTGTTTGAGGCTTATATCTTACTTAAAACATACACTTATATAACAAGATCCTACTAATTAAAATTGTTAATTTCGTATATTTATACGTAGGATTGAATATAATACTATGGCCTTTTGAAAGCAGTCCAATATTAATAATAATGGACTGCACGTACATACCTTTTATGACGTCACGACAGTGTTTTATAATATAATAGTATGCAGTCAACTAATAATCATACAATATATCTATTTTCATATCGACATTAAACATTTTATTCCAGATGAATTTACAGTAATTGATTGCATAAACACCTGTAATAAAGTATCAAATAAGATGATATGAATATTGATATTATAGGGTTATTAGTTTGCTCTACATGCTGTAAAACACAATTAATGTGACCGATTAGGAATTATGTATACATATGAACTGTGTATGTGAGGCTAGTATATATTTTGTAATTTAGTAACTGGCTCCTTTCAGTATCGATAACCAAACAACAGCTTTAAGTTCCACTGACCCGTCGTTGCCAAATAACATTTACCTCGAGAATTAGAGCGCATCGAGAACTCCATAAATCACTATGTAATAGCATTAACTCGAATGTTTTGGAACGACCATTAAGCTTTAGACAATATGTTTTGGAACATCCATTCAGCTCTAGACTATATGTTTTGGAACGTCCATTCAGCTTTAGACTATATTGTTTGGAACGTCCATTAAGCTTTAGACTATATGTTTTGGAACGTTCATTCAGCTCTAGACTGTATGTTTTGGAACGTCCATTCAGCTCTAGACTATATGTTTAGGAACGTCTATTCAGCTCTAGACTATATGTTTTGGAACGTCCATTAAGCTTTAGACTATATTGTTTGTAACGTCCATTAAGCTTTAGATTATATGTTTTGGAACGTCCATTCAGCTTTATACTATATGTTTTGGAACGTCCATTCAGCTTTAGACTATATGTTTTGGAACGTCCATTCAGCTTTAGACTATATGTTTTGGAACGTCCATTAAGCTCTAGACTATATGTTTTGGAACGTCCATTCAGCTTTAGACTATATTGTTTGGATCGTCCATTCAGCTTTAGAATATATGTTTTGGAACGTCCAAAAAGCTTTAGACTATATGTTTTGGAACGTCCATTAAGCTTTAGACTATATGTTTTGGAACGTCCATTAAGCTCTAGACTATATGTTTTGGAACGTCCATTCAGCTTTAGACTATGTTTTGGAACGTCCATTAAGCTCTAGACTATATGTTTTGGAACGTCCATTCAGCTTTAGACTATGTTTTGGAACGTCCATTAAGCTTTCGACTATATTTTTTGGAACGTCCATTCAGCTTTAGACTATATGTTTTGGAACATCCATTCAGCTCTAGACTATATGTTTTGGAACGTCCATTCAGCTTTAGACTATATGTTTTGGAACGTCCATTCAGCTTTAGACTATATGTTTTGGAACGTCCAGTCAGCTTTAGACTATATGTTTTGGAACGTCCATTAAGCTTTAGACTATATGTTTTGGAACGTCCATTAAGCTCTAGACTATATGTTTTGGAACGTCCATTCAGCTTTAGACTATATGTTTTGGAACGTCCATTCAGCTTTAGACTATATTTTTTGGATCGTCCATTCAACTTTAGACTATATGTTTTGGAACGTCCATTCAGCTTTAGACTATATTTTTTGGAACTTCCATTCAGCTTTAGACTATATGTTTTGGAACGTCCATTAAACTTTAGACTATATGTTTTGGAACGTCCATTAAGCTCTAGACTATATATTTTGGAACGTCCATTCAGCTCTAGACTATATGTTTTGGAACGTCCATTCAGCTCTAGACTATATATTTTGGAACGTCCATTCAGCTCTAGACTATATGTTTTGGAACGTCCATTCAGCTCTAGACTATATGTTTTGGAACGTCCATTCAGCTTTAGACTATATGTTTTAGAAAGACCATTCAGCTTTAGACTATCTTTTTTGGAACGTCCATTAAGCTTTAGCCTATATGTTTTGGAACGTCCATTAAGCTTTAGACTATATGTTTTGGAACGTCCATTAAGCTCTAGACTATATGTTTTGGAACGTCCATTCAGCTCTAGACTATATGTTTTGGAACGTCCATTCAGCTCTAGACTATATGTTTTGGAACGTCCATTCAGCTCTAGACTATATGTTTTGGAACGTCCATTCAGCTCTAGACTATATGTTTTGGAACGTCCATTCAGCTCTAGACTATATGTTTTGGAACGTCCATTCAGCTCTAGACTATATGTTTTGGAACGTCCATTCAGCTCTAGACTATATGTTTTGGAACGTCCATTCAGCTCTAGACTATATGTTTTGGAACGTCCATTCAGCTTTAGACTATATGTTTTACAGGAACCTCTCCGTATCATTTCGTTCACGCTGTGATACCCAGGCTGTAACAAACGGAGAGATTTCTGAAGCCTTGAACGAACTGTCACCAGAAAGGTTAAAGTCCCTATTTCCACTGGAAGTTATTCAGTCGACAGAAACAGAACCCAGGGTATGATCATACAACATATGCTGTATACAATAATGCTGTGAGTTGTAATGTTTAATACAAGATATATTTACTGATAATCACAGTCTCGTGTAAGGTCACCACGTGACCGCCTTCGACCAATAGAAAGGATAGAATTTAGTTGGAGGTGTAATAATTATGAGTGTTTCTTTGGTATACTTATAAAAGTATAAGCACACGTCCTGGTAATGTCTTATCGAAGTTAATTGATTATTTCTAGAAATCCTGGATAGAAAGTCACATGATGGTCATAGTTGGAGTTGCTGTCGGGGTAGTGCTGGTTATTGCATTCGTCATTGTGGGCAAATGTTACAGGTATGTACGTGATAATTCATCTTGTGTGTTTGACCTGGAAGTGTACGGCTCATGGTAGTCGCTGTTGCGTGCACATGATGCAGGTATATACGTGACTACCTTTGCTCCTGGAGATGTCCTATTCATTGCCATGGTTGATTGGGGTAAATGTGGCATGTATATACGTGATTACCTTTGCTCCTGGAGATGTCCTATTCATTGCCATGGTTGATTGGGGTAAATGTGGCATGTATATACGTGATTACCTTTGCTCCTGGAGATGTCCTATTCATTGCCATGGTTGATTGGGGTAAATGTGGCATGTATATACGTGATTACCTTTGCTCCTGGAGATGTCCTACTCATTGTCATGGTTGATTGGGGTAAATGTGGCATGTATATACGTGATTACCTTTGCTCCTGGAGATGTCCTACTCATTGTCATGGTTGATTGGGGTAAATGTGGCATGTATATACGTGATTACCTTTGCTCCTGGAGATATCCTCCTCATTGTCATGGATGATTGGGGTAAATGTGGCATGTATATACGTGATTACAATTGCTCCTGGAGATATCCTCCTCATTGTCATGGATGATTGGGGTAAATGTGGCATGTATATACGTGATTACAATTGCTCCTGGAGATATCCTCCTCATTGTCATGGTTGATTAGGGTAAATGTGGCATGTATATACGTGGTTACCTTTGCTTCTAGAGATGTCTTACTCATTGTCATGGGTGATTGGGGTAAATGTTGCAGGTATATACGTATATATATAGATGTGTATATATGACGGACAAGGGAACATATATCAACGCTTGTTCACAGGCTAATGTTGGCGGATGTTGTAAATATGTAAGTGATGATAATATCACATGATATCCATTATTACTGGTATGGTGCTACTCACTATGGGTGGTAATAGCACGGAACATGTACACTGATAGAACCACCGACCTCCCTCAAGCCACCTGGATAGCTTCCGCACATGAAAACAATCGACACCATCAGAGATTTTCGTATCTACAACGGGTATGGGCAAGTGATTTGAAGTCACCGCGATCGTAACCACTCGGCCATGGAGGTCCTCACTGCGTTTTCTAACACTTAAACTATCTACTAACCAGATTGACCTGAGCTGCTGGTATGGGTTGGTATTGTACTGGGAAATACAACGTTAATTTGTAAGCTGTGCTGTTTTCTCAAGAACTTTATCTGTAGATTTCAACTTTAAATACATTTGTATTCAGGTGACTATTTCGTATGCGTTCTTTTTCAGGTCTCGCATTCGACGTGACGTTGGACCAATTTATGATGATGATATAGGTCTACCTACCTATGTTGAACTTGAAAAAAAGGATAGTGTAGCAAGTGAAACGATTACATCAGAACCTCCCTTATATGATTCCTTCTCTTTTACGAGTCGCAAAAACACAATTGTATACAGTGACCACTTATAATGTAGAGGATATTTAACGCCACGAGTGGAAATACAAATTTCGGTGATCACTCGATGAAATAAAATTCTATCTTACACTAATAAACACAAATCTTCTTTTTCTGTTATGATTTCCAGTGACTTTGACTAATATAATATTTGTTTTCAAAATGTATTCATTTTAACTGCCCTGTCTGGAGCCGCATTGGTCTACGCGACACAAACGCACAACCACTTATGTTAGTGTGAATGAACGTCCGTAATAAGAAATAGTTCCTGTAAATGTTTCAAGTTAGTTTCTGTTTGCTGTCAAAATTAAAAACTACAGAAAAAACAAATTCATTAGAATATATTACTTATAATTCACTGTTCATGATGTTCAGACAATAGCTAGAATACAAAAGTACATCTAACCACGCAGGAATTTGAAACAGAGATAATATCATATTTCACTGATGTAAGATGGAGTTTTCTTTCACTGCGAACACTCTATCATTCATTGGAAAGCATAAAAGAAAAGTATAAAAGAAAATCATAAAGAAAAGCATATAATTATTAGGTAATGCGTTGATGTTATACTTTATTTCGATCATTAGTACTGTCAAATAATTCAAACATTTGAAGAAAAAATTAATTATTTCACTGATACAAACTATTTGAATTTCCAAAAGTGCAGTAATTCCAATATTGAAGATATGTAGTGACATGTAAATGGAGCATGGTTCAAACTTTTGTTGAAGGAATCAATTGTAAAGGATACTATAGTGTCTAGCACACAATGATTTAAATTATATAGAATGATAAGATAAGATAACTATTGTTTTGAGTCGGCAGCAATACATCTTACAATTAACATAAGCTCTGATAGGCTTTAACAGCCGATATATATACCAACATATAGGAATAACAAGAGTAAAAGATATATGGAAAATAAAAATCACGAATTTAAACACACTATGATAAAAACATGAGTATCTAGTCTAAACGTAAACTAGACATAAGATGAACATAGGAAGCTAAATAATAAAAGTATAATACAACAACCACGCAGGCAACCAGAGTGTGGTCATGTATTATGTATGCTGTTTGTACTTCTTTGTTATTGTACACATTGTTAAATGACATTTCGACAGGGCTATGCTGTCCGTCTGTGTGTGTATGTCTATTGAGATACAGAGACCATCGTAGTCTACGCAAGCACCAGCTAGTTCAATGACTTCTCTATATCTGTGTCTGAGATGGATACAACGAGTCGTAGACTGGGTTTCTAACAACTAATGTTTCCTTTCCATCCCTCTCGTTTAAGTGTTCTATTATTTCCGTGTTCAATGCGGATCTTGGTTCATGTGATTTCGATCTGAAATTCACAAGTTGTTTTGTTTTATCACAAAAAAATATTATATTTAAATTAACTGTTCTTAAATTCATAAATTTATTAAATTGTTATAGTATTTCCAATGACATAATATAAACTTAATAAAAATGTAATGTGTTGTTTCACTGGTTGGAACTATAATGGAAAGACACATTTCATTCTCACACCTTTACGCTTAATATGTACCAAAGACACATTTCATTCTCACACATTTACGCTTAATATGTACCAAAGACACATTTCATTCTCACACATTTACGCTTAATATGTACCAAAGACATATTTCATTATCACACATTTACGCTTAATATGTACCAAAGACATATTTCATTATCACACCTTTATGCTTAATATGTACCAAAGACACGTTTCAATCTCACACCTTTACGCTTAATATGTACCAAAGACACATTTCATTATCACACCTTTACGCTTAATATGTACCAAAGACATGTTTCATTCTCACACCGTTACGCTTAATATGTAGAAAAGACACGGTTGTTATTACGTACTTCCGGTGGATACGAAATATGGCAATTAAAATAAGAGATCCGAGAAATGGGTTTTCTGGCTTATTTTTTTAAAAAGGTAGTTTTGTTTTACAAATTTTCGAAATCTAATATTTTGTTTTAAGCTAGTTGATATATCATTGGAACTATCTGCTGTGATATACGTGTATTGGCACGTGGTGATACATTATGTACACCATTATATTATTCATTAATTGTAGGCACAGTGTAGGCCTAAAACGGTGTGTTCTTCTCTTGTTGGAATAAAATAAACTTTCATATGTTTCATATTTCTTGGTTTGAGTAGCTACTTTGTAACATTAAATGAAACGTACTTTTTAATACAAACCACTACAAGAATGATGATAACAACAACAATAGTTCCACCAGCAACAACCGATATATACGAGGATATCCACGACTGTAATATAGACAAACAATTGAGTTAATGTCAATAAACTTAAATAACTTAAATTTAATACAGACAAACATAAAGTAAATGCCAGTACACTTGAATAACATGTCAGTAATACAGACAAACATAAAGTAAATGCCAGTACACTTGAATAACATGTCAGTAATACAGACAAACATAAAGTAAATGCCAATAAACGTAAATAACATGTCAGTAATACAGACAAACATAACGTAAATGCCAATAAACGTAAATAACATGTCAGTAATACAGACAAACATAACGTAAATGCCAATAAACGTAAATAACATGTCAGTAATACAGAAAACATAACGTAAATGCCAATAAACGTAAATAACATGTCAGTAATACAGACAAACATAACGTAAATGCCAATAAACGTAAATAACATGTCAGTAATACAGACAAACATAACGTAAATGCCAATAAACGTAAATAACATGTCAGTAATACAGACAAACATAACGTAAATGCCAATAAACGTAAATAACATGTCAGTAATACAGACAAACATAACGTAAATGCCAATAAACGTAGATAACATGTCAGTAATACAGACAAACATAACGTAAATGCCAACACACGTAAATAACATGTCAGTAATACAGACACACATAAAGTACAATTGAATTAATGTCAATAAAGTGTTGAAGTATTGTTGATGTTGATGGTGATTTCAATAGCCATTGTGGATACCTAAATGATGCCATGCATTGCGGGTTGATGACATAACACCATGCACTACTAGGAAGGGGGCGTCCTCCATGGCAGAGCGGTTAATGTCGTTGTCATCTAATTAAAACATGTATCAAGTAAGTACAGATATCAAGGATATACACGTATTTAAATTATTTATACACATTTATGTTTGCTCGATTGCGAAACAAGCTCTTATAACTTATATTAATCACTACCGATACCTCATTCCTGATGGAATCCATCGCCACAAGGAGGAAGAAGAGACAACGTGGTGTCTAAATACCTTGCTTAAGGGTACACTCGTAACGACTACAACGGGGCTAGAACTACGAGCATTTCGCAGCTGAAGCGAACACGCTACCACTGTGCAATCATGTCTTTATTTAAGTTAACTTTCGCTGACGGCATTCGTGTAAAGTGTACCTGTTTCTCTGGACTTGGTTCAGTATTCGCTAAGGCAATCGGGAAATATGTAGCCAGTTTTTCAGTGGACAGTGTCCGAATGGCGTCGTTTACCTCCATATTGGTCAAATGATGACCATCACACTGTGCGTGAAACTCTACTGTGCTAGGGCTGCAATGGAATGTTAATACTTTTATTATACGATACCATTGATATATTCTGGTGTTTAGTTTATACCAATTTAGTTTAACTGGATTGCGAAACAAGTTCCTACAACTTATATTAATTACTCTCGAGACCTCATTCCTGATGTAATTCATCACCACGAGAGACAGAAGAGGCACCGTGGAATGTAAATTCCTAAGGGCACCGCTACAGCTGAGCTCGAACTCGATCACTCTACCACTGTATTATCACGACTTCCAGAAATGTGTAGAGCTGATCAATTTAGTAATGCCTCCCTGATAACGCACACATAGAATAAATCCTTTAGGTTAATTGTAACAGACGGCAATTTATTAATGTCTTTTTTCTTATTTGTAACTGGATTTAATATAGCTTTCAACTGTTTTATTTCATACATGCATACTGTTTACATGAAGCAAACAGAATTAGCATTATCATATGTACGTACGTATCGTTCTAAGCCACACAACACATATAGCAGCAGAATTATAATATTTAGTAATTAATACAAAATACAAAGAGAATAAAACATTTATTTAAATTTCTTTTATGCAATTCTACATGTTCTAAGCTGGTTTTGAACGTATTTCAAATCCCTGGAGCAGCCCCTCGCGACACTCTTTGACCGTTATTAGTTTAAGCTTTATTTATTTTACAATTTATAGTAATCACTCTCGTTGGCTCGGATGAAAGCGTATGTATATGTGGTCATTCGTGTGGAAGGAAACCAGAGTACCCTGAGAAAACCCACCTGCTACCGTTATTTTCATAGCTAGTGTGCAAAGGGTTGAAGGAGAGCATATATCTTGTATTAATTGGAATTCTAATGACAAACATTTAATTTACTGAACATAGAGACGACCAATTTAAAGTTTGTGACATCAATAGTTTAGTTTAAACTTTTATATTTATTATACAACGACTGCGAACCAAGTTTTAACAACTTATATTAATCACTCTCGTTGGTGCGGATGTAAGCGTATATGTGGTCATTCGTGTAGGAGGAAACCGGAGTACCCGGAGAAAACCCACCTGTCCGATCTGAAGACCACTGTACCATCTCACATACCTCCCGGTCCGAGGATCGAACCCGGGTTGCATTGGTGAGAAGCGAGCACGCTAACCACTGCGCTAATCGGACAGCCAAATTAATGAATCAAATAGCTACTGATAATTGTAAATAAAACATATAGTTTAATCTTAGTCTGGATACAACAAACGCTGGTTATAGAAATACAACATATAGTTTAATCTTAGTCTGGATACAGCAAACGCTGGTTATAGAAATACAACATATAGTTTAATCTTAGTCTGGATACAGCAAACGCTGGTTATAGAAATACAACATATAGTTTAATCTTAGTCTGGATACAGCAAACGCTGGTTATAGAAATACAACATATAGTTTAATCTTAGTCTGGATACAGCAAACGCTGGTTATAGAAATACAACATATAGTTTAATCTTAGTCTGGATACAGCAAACGCTGGTTATAGAAATACAACATATAGTTTAATCTTAGTCTGGATACAGCAAACGCTGGTTATAGAAATACAACATATAGTTTAATCTTAGTCTGGATACAGCAAACGCTGGTTATAGAAATACAACATATAGTTTAATCTTAGTCTGGATACAGCAAACGCTGGTTATAGAAATACAACATATAGTTTAATCTTAGTCTGGATACAGCAAACGCTGGTTATAGAAATACAACATATAGTTTAATCTTAGTCTGGATACAGCAAACGCTGGTTATAGAAATACAACATATAGTTTAATCTTAGTCTGGATACAGCAAACGCTGGTTATAGAAATACAACATATAGTTTAATCTTAGTCTGGATACAGCAAACGCTGGTTATAGAAATACAACATATAGTTTAATCTTAGTCTGGATACAGCAAACGCTGGTTATAGAAATACAACATATAGTTTAATCTTAGTCTGGATACAGCAAACGCTGGTTATAGAAATACAACATATAGTTTAATCTTAGTCTGGATACAGCAAACGCTGGTTATAGAAATACAACATATAGTTTAATCTTAGTCTGGATACAGCAAACGCTGGTTATAGAAATACAACATATAGTTTAATCTTAGTCTGGATACAGCAAACGCTGGTTATAGAAATACAACATATAGTTTAATCTTAGTCTGGATACAGCAAACGCTGGTTATAGAAATACAACATATAGTTTAATCTTAGTCTGGATACAGCAAACGCTGGTTATAGAAATACAACATATAGTTTAATCTTAGTCTGGATACAGCAAACGCTGGTTATAGAAATACAACATATAGTTTAATCTTAGTCTGGATACAGCAAACGCTGGTTATAGAAATACAACATATAGTTTAATCTTAGTCTGGATACAGCAAACGCTGGTTATAGAAATACAACATATAGTTTAATCTTAGTCTGGATACAGCAAACGCTGGTTATAGAAATACAACATATAACTAGAACAATACTGTATTTATGTAGAAAATGACATTTAAATATGAAAAAAACGAAGTACGGTCTACAACCGTTATGTCGAATTCCGTCGGATCGAACATAATACTTCGACATAACAGAAGTTTGGCTTAACAAAATTCGATATAAACAAATCCAGTTATATGTAAAATGATAGTCTGAAACTGGACTTTGATCCGACTTCGAGATAACCGGAGAATTCGACATAACGGATGTAGACTGTATTTAAATTCCGCCATTTGTCTCTTTGTTGCCAAGGAAATGATATGACCACCAATCTGATCCAACTCTTTGCAACTATTGCAATAGCTTTCTTAATTAAAATCCGATTTTATGTTTTCATAAATAGTTTTACACTATCTAACATAAACAGATGCACACTCTTAACTTTTAATTCTTAATCACCCGTATATTGAATATTTTCGAATAATTAATAACGTTGTTATAACGATTAAATGTGTTTATTCTAATACATGTATATATAATTAGTTTGCAATATATGCAGATATATACTGCTTATTGTCATAGAGGGACATGATTTTATACAAAGGCGAGACCAAGTACTACACACAATTCGTAGGTTCGATCACCTGTCTGACCATAATAAAATTAACAGTATTTCATATGGGACTTTAAATCGAGGTCTCGCGTCGGTGCATTACACCGTGCACGTAATAGAACCAGAGGAGACTCTGGAATGGGTCTCTGTCTGTATCATTGTACTATCCTCCAAACATCTAAAATGACTAATCTCTTCAGGATGCGTCGCTCATATGGGCAACCGGTAGCGACGATAAATAAACGTAAACCCGCCCCACAAACAATTCAACATGTACTGGACCAGAAGGTCGCTGGTTCATTGTAATATACACTAGAGATATGTCTAACTGTGTACGTACGTATTAACATAATTATGAACGAGCGATAGAGCAGAAGGTCGCTGGTTCAATGGAATATACACTAGAGATATGTCTAACTGTGTACGTACGTATTAACATAATTATGAACGAGCGATAGAGCAGAAGGTCGCTGGTTCATTGGAATATACACTAGAGATATGACTGTGTACGTACGTATTAACAGAATTATGAACGAGCGATGGATCAGAAGGTCGCTGGTTCAATGGAATATAAATTCGAATATGTTTAACTGTGTACGTACGTATTAACATAATTATGAACGAGCGATGGATCAGAAGGTCGCAGGTTCAATGGAATATACACTAGAGATATGTCTAACTGTGTACGTACGTATTAACATAATTATGAACGAGAGATGGATCAGAAGGTCGCAGGTTCAATGGAATATACACTAGAGATATGTCTAACTGTGTACGTACGTATTAACAGAATTATGAACGAGCGATGGATCAGAAGGTTGCTGGTTCATTGGATTATAAACTAGAGATATGACTAACTGTGTACGTACGTATTAACAGAATTATGAACGAGCGATACATATACATTGTTGGAATCATGACAGGTGAGTAGTCGCAGAATGCTCGTTATTCCCTTCTGAACCGTTGGTCTTTGTGCTTCGAGTATTGGGCCAATGAATTGTAGAGAAAATACATCTGAAACAATACAGCATATAAGAAACAGATTTACTCTCCACGCGATATAGTCAACATACGGCAAATAACTTGTCAGATCTGACTAGTTTACTCTCCAAATACGCGATATAGTCAACATACGGCAAATAACTTGTCAGATCTGGCTAGTTTACTCTCCAAATACGCGATATAGTCAACATACGGCAAATAACTTGTCAGATCTGGCTAGTTTACTCTCCAAATACGTGATATAGTCAACATACGGCAAATAACTTGTCAGATCTGGCTAGTTTACTCTCCAAATACGTGATATAGTCAACATACGGCAAATAACTTGTCAGATCTGGCTAGTTTACTCTCCAAATACGTGATATAGTCAACATACGGCAAATAACTTGTCAGATCTGGCTAGTTTACTCTCCAAATACGTGATATAGTCAACATACGGCAAATAACTTGTCAGATCTGGCTAGTTTACTCTCCAAATACGTGATATAGTCAACATACGGCAAATAACTTGTCAGATCTGGCAAGAACTACTTCAACTGAATAGGGTACTGATGTTACTGCTTGTGTTTTTTTTGCGAAAAGCTAAAACCTGTTTGAAACATTAGACTGACACCATATAAAAACTGTGCATTTAAATTGAACGTTACTTTTTCGTTGCAACTTTTAGAATTAAGGATTTTAATATCATTGCATTAATTTACCCAATATTCCGCATATTTTACATTAATTTATATTCCGCACATTTTGCATTAATTTATATACCGCACATTTTGCATTAATTTATATTCCACACATTTTGCATTAATTTACCCAATATTCCGCACATTTTGCATTAATTTACCCAATATTCCGCACATTTTGCATTAATTTACCCAATATTCCGCACATTTTGCATTAATTTACCCAATATTCCGCATATTTTACATTAATTTATATTCCGCACATTTTGCATTAATTTATATACCGCACATTTTGCATTAATTTATATTTCGCACATTTTGCATTAATTTATATACCGCACATTTTGCATTAATTTATATTTCGCACATTTTGCATTAATTTACCCAATATTCCGCACATTTTGCATTAATTTATATTTCGCACATTTTGCATTAATTTACCCAATATTCCGCACATTTTGCATTAATTTACCCAATATTCCGCACATTTTGCATTAATTTACCCAATATTCCGCACATTTTGCATTAATTTACCCAATATTCCGCACATTTTGCATTAATTTACCCAATATTCCGCACATTTTGCATTAATTTACCCAATATTCCGCACATTTTGCATTAATTTACCCAATATTCCGCACATTTTGCATTAATTTACCCAATATTCCGCATATTTTACATTAATTTATATTCCGCACATTTTGCATTAATTTATATACCGCACATTTTGCATTAATTTATATTTCGCACATTTTGCATTAATTTATATACCGCACATTTTGCATTAATTTATATTTCGCACATTTTGCATTAATTTACCCAATATTCCGCACATTTTGCATTAATTTATATTTCGCACATTTTGCATTAATTTACCCAATATTCCGCACATTTTGCATTAATTTACCCAATATTCCGCACATTTTGCATTAATTTACCCAATATTCCGCACATTTTGCATTAATTTACCCAATATTCCGCACATTTTGCATTAATTTACCCAATATTCCGCACATTTTGCATTAATTTACCCAATATTCCGCACATTTTGCATTAATTTACCCAATATTCCGCACATTTTGCATTAATTTACCCAATATTCCGCACATTTTGCATTAATTTACCCAATATTCCGCACATTTTGCATTAATTTACCCAATATTCCGCTCATTTAGATACCAAAAGGATATACATGTTACCTCTAGTTACACAGTTTCCTTTTGGTGCCATTATATATATCAAAGTAACTGCATGCAAAATGTCTTTATTCTTAAATATGCTTAAACTACTAGTTTAGTTTATACAAATTGATTTAGCTCGATTGCAAAACAAGTTCTTACAACTTATATTAATCACTCTCAAGACCTCATTCCTAATGGAATCAATCGCCACGAGGGAGAGAGAAGAACGTGGAACTTAAATGCCTTGCCTAAGGGCACAATCGTAACGGCTCCAGCGGGGCTCGAATTCCGGACCTTTCGCACATGAAGCGAACGCCCATCCACTGCACTATCACGACTTCCACAAACGTCCAGATAGATACAAATAGCTTAAACTACTAGTACAGTAACAATAGGGATCGAATACCAAAACCAAACTATTGGTTCTCAAGTGGAATCACTACATTTGTTGAACCAACAAAGGTATAAACATATCGAATAAAATAGTACAAACATTGAGCTTACCTACAACAGTTGGCCTCGTAATAGGATTCGTAGTTAGAAACGGCTCGACCGTGCATGTGTAGCTGCCTATCGTGTTACGACAAGCTTCACCTCTGTTGCATGGGTGTATCTTACATTCATCAACATCGGCAGTGCACAGCAGTCCACTCCATCCTTTAGGACAAACACATTCGAAATATCCAACGTGGTCGAAACATTTACCTCCATTGCGACATGGATTGGAAGCACACTCATTGGTGTTGATTTCACAATGTTTTCCCGCATAGCCAATGGTACATACACATGTATAGTCATTTACCAAATCTTGGCATTTTGCGCCATTTTTGCAGTCCACCATTACGCAGTCATTTATGTTTGTTTGACACGTACTTCCGGTCCATCCTGATATACAGTTACACCTGACACTACCATCTAAGTTTTCACAAGTACCGCCATTAGAACACGAATGGTTAATGCATTCATTGACGTCTTGTACACACGTATGACCAGTCCAACCGGCTTTACATTGACAGTGAAAACTGCCGACCGAGTTTAAGCACGATCCTTGGTTGTGACATGGACTGGCGTTTTGACACTCATTAAAATCGTCAGTGCAATTTACTCCAGTCCATGCTTTGGTACAATCACACATATAGGAATCAATCAGGTTTGTACACGTTCCTCCGTTTCTACACACGTCATTATTGATACATTCATCGATATCTAGAGAACAGTTCTCGCCTTGATATCCGGGGACACAGACGCAAGAATAATTTCCGACGGAATCCTTACATATTCCATGGTTACAAATTCCATTATGCGAGGTGCATTCGTTAACATTTACTGTACAGTTTTGTCCGGTCCACGCAGACGTACATTCGCATGAATATCCATTGTTTTTGTTGGAACAGACGCCGTTGTTTTGGCATGGCTGTTCTGGACATTCATCGACGTCTTGTTCACACGTGGGTCCTGTCCACCCAGGAGGACATATACACGTGTAACTTCCGGGTTGATTTTGACAAGACCCTCCATTCACACACGAATTCTGCGAAAGGCATTCATCGTTGTCGTCGCTGCAGATTTTACCTGTCCAATTGTTAGGGCATGAACATTCGTAACTTCCTCGCATATTGGTGCATGTGCCTCCGTGTTGACAATGAGCGAATACATCGCATTCATTCACGTCAATGTCACAGTGTTTCCCTTTCCAGTTGATCGAGCATATACATGTATAGCTCCCATTTGTATTTAAGCAACCAGCATTATTGTGGCACGGTGAACTATAGAGGCATTCGTCAACATCGTCTTTGCATGTGTCACCGGTCCATCCATGGTAGCATGAACAACTTAAATTAGAATGATGCAACAATGTTATGCATATTATTTTGAAAAAAGAACACATGTGGAAAACCTTTGTGTGTCAAAAGTACTTTTATTTTTTCAATTATTTGCAGCAACAAATGATAATAATACAAAACACATGAATGAGGTAACCATACAAGCAGGTTGCTTGCTCATCAATCCTACATGTATGTACATATTATTTATACTTGACTATGTTTATTCAAAGAAATAAATATTGTTTAGGCTAAGGTCGCTGACTTGTATACCACTGTAACCTATCATCACTGATGGTCACGGGTTCGAGCCCCGCTCAGACCGTGTCTCATTTATATGAAAAAGTTGGCAGTTTCTTACGGAGGTTGGTGCACCCAAGTACTGGTTAACCGCTGGAGCCTGCCCACGAACGGTGTTGTTAAGTAAACTGCCCGCCGGCGATATAGCCCAAAATGGTGCTGATGCAGGCGTAAAACCCGATATATAACATAACATAATTTTATAATGTTTAGGCTAAAGACATATGAATTCACAGCATCTCTACCATACACAATAACACATTTAGTTTAATCAATATTGTTTTCAAGCTTATTTAAATAGTGATATGTTGAATTGATAATAATTATTATACTGAACTCTACCATTCAACACCAAGTAACTGACATGGACTGGTCCTTGATATTTTTAGACGAATAAATTAATAAGAAAATTACATATGGACCAGTTCATTTATCGAAATGGGTAATTTTGCCTAAAATAGTAACAGTACTGACAAAAAGTGCAGATCCTAATGAGACGGCTCGTCACGAACCGGCTAATCTGGATCTACACTTTTTGTAATTCTATTTAAAGGTATGTTGTGATAAATAGGTTAAACATAAATATTCTCCCATGCCTGTATTCTATTTGATTTTGGGGCAGGGGGGTGTTAAATTAATTCGCACTTATAGCTTAGGTCATATATGGCGATTCACAAGTAATAATTGGTGGAGGAAGACCCAGGGTGCCCCTCCGAGCAGTATTTCATTCAGGCACTGATGGGCGCCCGGGTAGAACCACAGATCTTCCGAAAGCCAACTGGATATCTTCCGAAAGCCAACTGGATATCTTCCGAAAGCCAGCTAGATATCTTCCGAAAGCCAACTGGATATCTTCAGAAAGCCAACAGGACATCTCCCGAAAGCCAACTGGATATCTTCCGAAAGCCATCTGGATATCTTCCGAAAGCCAGCTGGATATCTTCCGAAAGCCAGCTGGATATATTCCGAAAGCCAGCTGGATATCTTCCGAAAGCCATCTGGATATCTTCCGAAAGCCAACTGGATATCTTCCGAAAGCCAACTGGATATCTTCCGAAAGGCAACTGGATATCTTCCGAAAGCCAGCTGGATATATTCCGAAAGCCAGCTGGATATCTTCCGAAAGCCAGCTGGATATCTTCCGAAAGCCAGCTGGATATCTTCCGAAAGCCAGTTGCATATCTTCCGAAAGCCATCTGGATATCTTCCGAAAGCCAGCTGGATATCTTCCGAAAGCCAG
Source organism: Archivesica marissinica (assembly GCA_014843695.1). Lineage (NCBI taxonomy): Eukaryota > Metazoa > Mollusca > Bivalvia > Venerida > Vesicomyidae > Archivesica > Archivesica marissinica. The sequence continues at coordinate 69,358,151 of CM026398.1, read as the reverse complement.
CTGGATATCCGCCTCACTTGAAAGAACAAGGATTCTAATCTACAGCGGATGCTTTTGTAGTGGAATATAACACCAACTTCAGGTGCGAAAGGCCCGGAGTTCGAGCCCCGCTGGAGCTGTTACGATTGTGCCCATATACAAGGCTTTTAAATTCCACGTTGCCTCTTCTCTCTCCCTGGTGATGGACTCGATCAGCACTGAGGTCTCGGGAGTGATTAGTATAAGTTGTAAGAACTTGTTTCGCAATCGAGCTAAAACAAAATTGGTATCAACTATTTGCGCACCGTATTTTAAGGTGGTGGCGGTGAAGCAGTGGTAGTGGTCAACTTTATAATTGCTAGGCGACCGCGTGGCGATCCGTGTTCGAAACATGGTGTATGCATATATTTATATACAATATAGCACATTGCAACCAAACCTACCTAAAACGTCCGTTCAAATTAGTACAGTTTCCATTAAAGTTGCAGGCATATTTTTGTACACACTCGTTCACATCTGTCTGACAATGTTCACCGATCCACTGTTCGGTACAGTTGCACCTGAAACTGCCTAAAATAACATACACCCATTCATCAGTTGGAATACATGCATACTAGTATTAGAAAGTATCCACATTGTTCCAAACAACTTGATTTCTTAGATTTTATCCCAAAGAAATTCTCGAGGACAAAGCCCCTTTTATTCACATACAAGTACATAATTATACATAAATACATGCGATTATTAACATAAAACATAATGATAATTATATATTATATATGATTAGGGCATGTGCCAAAACCTGTTTTAACATTTTGCAAAAGCGTTCATTTTACCTCTGTAAATAATACACTATAATTCTTATAAATATACCAGAAATGTATTTTAACGTAAACGTATGTTTATCTCTATGCAGTATACATACATTTATGTCAACTAAATAGTCGCTGCTAATCAGTTCACTTTTGATCTGATCAAAACTGATAATGGATTTCTTACACCATTTTTTACTGTCGCACACTAGTGCCTATATTAAGCTTTCAGTATTTTATTCCTAGATATCTCTTTGTTTAAGATCTTTTTAGTTTGGATTAGCAGAGGCAATTTAGATTTACCATGTATATAGTGAACATTATTAAATGTTATGTTGCATTAAATATACATTATGTGAAAATAACTGTGATAAGTCTCTTGTAATTCAAATATATGAACCAATGGCTATGTACTGTTTTATAGTATGTAATATGATTTCATGATACATTGTACATGAGATGAGACTATAATAAAGAATAAAACTATGACAATTATATGAGATACAATGTCTGATATGCCATTTAAATACATGTATATAAACATCATATCAATCATATGTACAGCCAAACCTGTGTTAGAGGTCACCTCCATTATACAGCCAAACCTGTGTAAGTGGTCACCTCCATTAAACAGCCAAACATGTGTTAGTGGTCACCTCCATTAAACAGCCAAACCTGTGTTAGTGGTCACCTCCATTAAACAGCCAAACCTGTGTTAGTGGTCACCTCCATTATACAGTCAAACCTGTGTTAGAGGTCACCTTCATTATACAGCCAAACCTGTGTTAGTGGTCACCTCCATTATACAGTCAAACCTGTGTTAGTGGTCACCTCCATTATACAGTCAAACCTGTGTTAGAGGTCACCTCCATTATACAGCCAAACCTGTGTTAGTGGTCACCTTCATTATACAGTCAAACCTGTGTTAGTGGTCACCTCCATTATACAGTCAAACCTGTGTTAGTGGTCACCTCCATTATACAGCCTAACCTGTGTTAGTGGTCACCTCCATTATACAGCCAAACCTGTGTTAGTGGTCACCTCCATTAAACAGCCAAACCTGCTTTAGTGGTCACCTCCATTATACAGCCAAACCTGTGTTAGTGGTCACCTCCATTATACAGTCAAACATGTGTTAGTGGTCACCTCCATTAAACAGCCAAACCTGTGTTAGTGGTCACCTCCATTATACAGTCAAACCTGTGTTAGTGGTCACCTCCATTATACAGCCTAACCTGTGTTAGTGGTCACCTCCATTATACAGTCAAACCTGTGTTAGAGGTCACCTCCATTAAACAGCCAAACCTGTGTTAGTGGTCACCTCCATTATACAGTCAAACCTGTGTTAGAGGTCACCTCCATTAAACAGCCAAACCTGTGTTAGTGGTCACCTCCATTAAACAGCCAAACCTGTGTTAGTGGTCACCTCCATTATACAGTCAAACCTGTGTTAGAGGTCACCTCCATTATACAGCCAAACCTGTGTTAGTGGTCACCTTCATTATACAGTAAACCTGTGTTAGTGGTCACCTCCATTATACAGTCAAACCTGTGTTAGTGGTCACCTCCATTATACAGCCTAGCCTGTGTTAGTGGTCACCTCCATCATACAGCCAAACCTGTGTTAGTGGTCACCTCCATTAAACAGCCAAACCTGCTTTAGTGGTCACCTCCATTATACAGCCAAACCTGTGTTAGTGGTCACCTCCATTATACAGTCAAACATGTGTTAGTGGTCACCTCCATTAAACAGCCAAACCTGTGTTAGTGGTCACCTCCATTAAGCAGCCTACTGTATTAAGCAGCCAGTTTCCAGATTCCCACTATGGAGTTTTCTTATTCTCTATTAAGCAACCACATGTGCTAAGCAGCCACTTTCTGTGATTCCCTTTGTTGGCTGCTTAACACAGGTTTGAGGAGAAGAATTATATAAGACTATGTCTTCCAGTCTAATCGTGTTTCTGTATTCTGATTATGTGTGATTGTTCAATATGTATTATATTGGGAAATAAAATATGTTTAACTCTTTCAGCGCCGAATAAATTCCGAGGTAAATTCCGCCGTTCTGAACTATATTTCAATAACATGCAACTAGATTGTGCCACACATCATAAACATTTAGGATTAACACTGAGTGAAAATGGCACGAACATATTACAAATATAATTTCATCAGCATCAAAGGTACTTGGCTCAATGAGAGCATTAACATTTAAATTGAAGAGAAAATCTTTAAATCAAATATACATATCTTATATGAGACCAATACTTGAATATGCATCAGTTGTGTGGGACTGGTGTACTGAATATGAAAAACTATCGCTAGAAAGACTTCAATATGAAGCTGCACGTGTTGTTACAGGGTTAACCCGATCGGTTTCTATAAACATACTAATAAATGAAGTTGGCTGGGTGTCCCTTTCTGATCGAAGACATACTCAAATGCTTACAACAATGTTCAAGGCAAACAACGGACTTTTGCCTAAACATCTTGACACAATAATCCCTGACTTTGTCTCAAACCGTACCCAATACAACCTTAGAAATAATAATGATTATATAACAGTAGCACGAAGAACACAAATATACTCAAATTCATTCATCCCATCAGCAACCTCACATTGGAACAATCTTGATCCAGAAATTAGAAACTCAGAATCTTTAAGCATTTTTAAAAATAGAATCAAAAAACTGTTTCAAGCACCAATAATTCCACAATTCTATTTAAGTGGTGACCGCCGTTACTCTGTTTATCATGCAAGAATAATAAATAAATGTAGCAACTTAAACAGTGATTTATGTGCAAACCATTTAAGAGAAAATTCAATTTGTCAATGTGGTTTCGAGTGCGAAGATGCGAAACACTATTTCTTTTCATGTCCCACTTTTAACGATCAGAGAAGTTTGCTCTTCAGAAAAACTCACAGTGTTCACCCATTGAGTATAAATAAGCTAATATTTGGTGACAACCTATTACGACAACAATCTAATGAATCAATAGTTACTGAAGTGCAAATATATATCAAAAACACTGACCGTTTTGAACATTAGAAATGAAAATTTATATGTGTATCAAATTATTAATATTTATGTATATTTAGTAAATATAGTTTATAATACGACTCAGCAGGAATTAATTCAAGGCCTGTGCACAACTAATACCATATAAAACATATTTATCCTAGTCGTCTGGTGTGAAAATCTTCTCTCTATCTGTACTTCTTCTCTTTCACTTTCTTTTCCTTTTCTTATCTTTTTTTTCATTATGTTTAACACAATTTATATTAAAAACAATGTTATTGTCTCTTTACAAATGTTTGGTTAGCCGATAATTTGTTACGTTACTTAAGGGGGAGGACTTAAACTAATGTTGTCAGAACTTGTTGTCCAACCCTTTTTGCCTGTATTTCCTTGTATATATGAATAATTGTGTAGAATGTGTTGATTATATATATGTATAGAGCAAATAAAATATTATTAAACTAAGCAACATTAGATTATTCGCTCTCGTGACCTCATTCCTCATTGAATACATATATAATATTTGAAAATGTTAACAGATATTTGTATCAATTATATAATTAAATATCCATGTATATACGTTACTCGATAATCATGCGAGTAGTATTATATTGAATGTACAGTCAAACCTGTGTTAGTTTAATTCTTTCACCGCCAATGTCGCATAAAAGCGACTTTGTAAAAAAGTAGAGAACCCGATCGGACAGAACAGAACATGCCGTCTGATCAGGCTATTTGCTGATTGCTCTTCAGACAGTGCCCCGACACGTATGCTTTTATTTAAAATGTCTAAACTTTAATTAATTTGCATAAACCAATACGGATTTGTTGTATTTAGTTTAATCATATTGTAATCGAGCATTTTTACATATACAAAATAAATTGAATACAAAACATGACATTTTAAAGAAAAGCATATTTTTACTACGCTGGAGCTGTTACGCTTGTGCCCGTGGGCAAGGCATTTAAATCCCACGTGGCCTCTTCTCTCTCCCTCGTGGCGATGCATTCCACCAGGATTGAGGTCTCGAGGGTGATTGATATAAGTTGTAAGTACTTGTTTCGCAATCGAGCTAAAATAAATTTGTATAAACCAATATGGATATAAACAGAAATTGCGATACGTACCAGGAGTGTTAATACATATTCCGCTGTTTACACATGGCTCCTTTGACATACATTCATCTCTGTCTATGTCACAGTTATCGCTGTCCCAGCCTGGATAACAGGTACAATTATAACCGCCGATAAGAGATTGACAATCACCGTGGTCCATACATGGGTTACTAGTACAGTGATTGATGACGTCTGAACACGTGCTTCCGGTCAAACCATCCGGGCACTGACATGTAAATCCTCCGTCGTTGTTTACACATGATGCGTTGTTTTTGCATGGATTAGGACCGAGAAATTCATCAACATCACTGCTACATTTTGACCCATCCCAACCTGGCAAGCAAGTACACGTGTATGCGCCAAACGTGTTATGACACTCGCCGTTAACGCATGACGTAATATTAGCGCATTCATTAATGTCGGATGAACACGTGCTTCCGGTAAACCCACGAATACACTGACAAGTAAACGATCCTTCGTTGTTGGTGCATGTTGCGTTATTTTGGCATGAATCGGGATCCAGGCATTCATCTACATCATCGTCACAGAAATAGCCAGTATAGTTATTAGGGCATTCGCATTCAAATGACCCCTGGGTATCTAAGCAAATCCCGCCATTATGACAGATCGTTGTATTCCAACATTCATTAACATTCGTTTGGCAATTTGAACCGTTCCATCCATTGGGGCATTCGCATGTAAACTTAAATGCTTTATTAGTACATGTTCCGTTATTTAGACAAGGCTGACCGGTGCAGAAGTCTACATTACCAGTACAGTTTTCATTGATTTTACTATTTGGACACACTCCAACACAGTAATAGCTGCCGTATGCGTTTAAGCACTGATGTCCTGGTTTGCAAGGATTATTAATACATTCATTAATGTCAAGGTCACAGTTCCTTCCGGTAAAACCACCAGAGCATGCGCATGCATATCCTCCGCGCGTGTTTGTGCATGTGACCGCATGCATACACACACCTAAAGCACATTCGTCTATGTCAGTGTTGCATATGGGACCTGTCCAGCCGGATTTGCAAATACACGTCTTCTGCTCTACACACTGTCCATTATTGTTGCATTCACTGTCAGCTACAATAACACAAGTGAGTGATCAATTGTTTATGTATGTTTATGTTTAAGTTAATTTAAACAGCACAAGATCAAGCACATTGTCCGGTTCTGGCCCTGTGTTATATCATGTGTTAATTTGCTGATCCGGTGTTATGTGTTTGATCCTATGCTATGTGTCTGCCCATATTTGTTTGCCCAACCCAAACCTATTATGTACCAATGATGAGCAAATTTAAATTTTACTTTTCTAAACAATTGCAGCCAAAAATGATACAGCCAAACCAAAGCATTGTGTTTTTACGTTTATTTATCGTCGCTACCGGTTGCCCATATGAGCGACGACGCCTCCTGAAGAGATTAGTTATTTTAGATTTTGGAGAATAGTGCATGATACAGACAGAGACCAATTCCAGAATCTCCTCTGGTTCTTTTACGTGCACGGTGTAAAGCACCGACACGAGACCTCGGTTTAACGTCCCTGAAAGACTGTTAATTGTATTAGGGTCAGACGGGGGATCGAACCTGCGATCCCTGGATTACCAGTCTATCGTGTTACGACTGACTACAGATCCATCTGTAACCAAAGCATTTCCAACCGAATAAACATAAATACGTTTTAAATATGTAATATAATGAAATTCATCACACCATTTGTATGTGTTATTATATATTAAATGTAGAGTAAAATTACTGAAACACTGAATAGTGTACATGCGGATAATCAGACAGTAATGAATGAATGAATGGTGTTTTACGGCGCATCGACATCTACGGTCATGTAGCGCGCATTAAAGTTATGTTTATTGTCGAGTGTATGAAATAAAATTCTATATAAGTATATGCATTACGTAAAAATTAATACTAAGAAGTTAAATGAATGAATGAATGAATGGTGTTTTACGGCACATCGACATCTAAGGTCATGTAGCGCGCATTAAAGTTATGTTTATTGTCGAGTGTATGACATAAAATTCTATATAAGTATATGCATTACGTAAAAATTAATACTAAGAAGTTATAAAGACGTAAGATTAATTACAGGTAATATATGAATGAATGATTACTACAAAGGCATGATTAACAATTGATATCACAGCTTATTATAAATTATTAATCAGACAGTAGAGAACATTGCAGATAATTCTCAGGACTTGTTCCAACAATTCTTCGCCATTCACGGTGTGAGTATACCAGACTGAAGCATCACATTACATAGCAACAACCTGAGTACACACATTACATAGCAACAACCTGAGTACACACATTACATAGCAACAACCTGAGTACACACATTACATAGCAACAACCTGAGTACACACATTACATAGCAACAACCTGAGTACACACATTACATAGCAACAACCTGAGTACACACATTACATAGCAACAACCTGAGTACACACATTACATAGCAACAACCTGAGTACACACATTACATAGCAACAACCTGAGTACACACATTACATAGCAACAACCTGAGTACACACATTACATAGCAACAACCTGAGTACACACATTACATAGCAACAACCTGAGTACACACATTTAATGTGTTTCTCGAATTATTGAAATACAATGTAGGTATCCAATTAAGCCACATGTACTGACGGTACTGTTATACTAAAGGGTTTCGTTGTAAATATAAGTAAACGTCCAGGAAAGTTCCAGGAAACTGCAAATAAACATATTGCACCAGATGTGTAGGATAGGGGATATGCTATCAGGGTCTTCTCATAATCTCCTAATAGCTAGTATCATACTGTGGGTGTTGAATTATTTCAAGTGAGGAAGCTATCAGACTGGCTTACGGAAGGTCTGTGGTTTTAACCGGGTACTCGTCAGTGCCTGCAATATTGCTCCGAGGGAGGGGCACCGCCCATGCTTTTCCTCCACGAATAACAGCCGGAGAGTCGCCGTATGACCTAAGCTGTTGGTACGACTTCAACCTCCAACATATGATCAAATCAAGGCTCATTTAGTGATGTCCGGGTGTTCTAACTAAGCACTTCCAAAACAAACATTTCCTACCCACATACACACTAGACAGTGGTGGTGGTGGGGGCGTATATGTTATTAAAGAATTGTACAAACAATTGATAAACAATGTGATCTTTCGGAAGTCTTTAGGAATGTTTGCAAATTCGGGTACATATTGAGAACCATTCCTATTGCTTAAGCTATATGACCAGATACAGTTAAATACATACATCGACAGTCTGGTTCTATGGACGTCACATATTACAATCACGAACTGGTATCTGGCACCTGCTACCCTGTCGACAGTTACCACACCATGCCATTACTTCAATACTTAGCCTATAAAATAATATACGTATTTACATTGTACAGTGTGTTTTTTAATATAGTGTCACCCCTATTGAAAAGGTCACCCAGTACTTCCCAAAACATATCATTGAAGGCCTGGCGTTTGGCTGATAGACAATCGGTGACCATTATTTAACTAGCTGGCGGCTCACCAACAAACCGGCCATATCAGAATGAACCCCTGGTTTGAACTTTCGACCTCCCGTTCCGTAGGTGGACGCCTTAACCATTAAGTCAAGGAGACGGTATATAACGTTACTAACAGTCATTATCAATAAGGATTAAATAGCACCAGGTAAATTCAACATGAGTACTCCTGAGTTATTTAAGATGGGACTTTAAACCGAGGTCTCGTGTCGGTGCTCTACATTCCAGAGTCTCCTCTGGTTCCTTTACGTGCACGGTGTACAGCACCGACACGAGAATCAGTTTAACGTCCCATCTGAAAGACTGTTAATTTTATTAGGGTCAGACGGGGGATCGAACCTGCGATCCCTGGATTACCAGTCCAGCGTGTTACCACTGGACTACAGATCCGTCTGTACATTACAGCAATGATGGATGTGGGGATTATATAAAACAACGTACGCTGTACTTTGATTGGTTGACGTCGGAAATCGTTTAGGGTATGCATCATAGAAGGTCTTTCCCACTACTACTGGAGACATTGAAAACTAATGTAGCGCTTGGAATGTAGTATCCTTGATGTCTACTAAGATGCTTGTCACGGTCTGATAGAGAAAACATTTAGAACAGTGATGCTACTAAGATGCTTGTCACGGTCTGATAGAGAACACATTTAGAACATTGATGTCAACTAAGGCGCTTGTCACGGTCTGATAGAGAACACATTTAGAACATTGATGTCAACTAAGGTGCTTGTCACGGTCTGATAGAGAACACATTTAGAACATTGATGTCAACTAAGGTGCTTGTCACGGTCTGATAGAGAAAACATTTAGAACATTGATGCTACTAAGATGCTTGTCACGGTCTGATATAGAAAACATTTAGAACATTGATGTCTAATAAGATGCTTGTCACGGTCTGATAGAGAACACATTTAGAGCATTGATGTCTACTAAGATGCTTGCCACGGTCTGATAGAGAAAACATTTAGAACATTGATGTCTACTAAGATGCTTGTCACGGTCTGATAAAGAAAACATTTAGAACATTGATGTCTACTAAGATGCTTGTCACGGTCTGATAGAGAAAACATTTAGAAAATTGATGTCTACTAAGATGCTTGTCACGCTCTGATAGAGAACACATTTAGAACATTGATGTCTACTAAGATGCTTGTCACGGTCTGATACAGAAATCATTTAGAACATCTACAACATAGAGATAACATGGACCTATGTTTATCACATAACGTTGCTGGTGTTCAGTGTAATACAGTCATGACATAAATTCTTATATAATCACACGTTTAATAACACATGGACGGATTCAGATTGGTCGCGGCATGACATTGACAGCTTGCAATATACATTGGACATATATACATGTTGTTTGTGTTAATGCTTTATTTGTTGACAATCAACTGCTTGGATCAATAAAATGCTAAATATCGGAATACAGTGATTACAAATAGTATGTCGATTATTTGCCTAAGGATGCAGATTAATGCAATAAGTCTCAAACACATACTGACAAACAGAAACGTTCTATTTCTTCAAATGTATGGGTTTTTTTTTTTTGAATTTCGATGTTTTTTATTCAAACAATTGTACATATTACATAGTTATATACACAAACAACAATTGTACACAATGGTATAATACAAAAGTTTGCTTTTTAATAAATAAGCTTGAGACTAACTACTCCTTCAATAAAGCGTTGTTCAACGAGACTCAATTTGGATTATAACAATTGTCAAATGAATTATTTTTTTGTGTCACGGGAAGGATTCCTAATTAAAACAACAACATATGTTAAAACTAGGCATGCTCACTAGTAGTGTTAGTGGAATTGAGACAATCTCTCCATTGGATTTCAAATTTACGAGTGCGGTTGTTGTTACTGTCACAGTGGTAATGTGATAAAAAGGTATTTTACGCTCATGGTGATTTCATATCAGTTTCATAAAATATGGTATGAAATCACCACTCATGTAAGATCCTATATACAATACTATATACAATCCTATATACAATACTATATACAATACTATATACAATACTATATACAATACTATATACAATACTATATACAATACTATATACAATACTATATACAATACTATATACAATCCTATATACAATACTATATACATCCTATATACAATACTATATACAATACTATATACAATACTATATACAATACTATATACAATACTATATACAATCCTATATACAATACTATATACAATACTATATACAATACTATATACAATACTATATACAATACTATATACAATCCTATATACAATACTATATACAATACTATATACAATACTATATACAATACTATATACAATACTATATACAATACTATATACAATACTATATACAATACTATATACAATACTATATACAATACTATATACAATACTATATACAATACTATATACAATACTATATACAATACTATATACAATACTATATACAATACTATATACAATACTATATACAATACTATATACAATACTATATACAATACTATATACATACTATATACAATCCTATATACAATACTATATACAATACTATTACAATCTATATACAATACTATATACAATACTATATACAATACTATATACAATACTATATACAATACTATATACAATACTATATACAATACTATATACAATACTATATACAATCCTATATACAATACTATATACAATCCTATATACAATACTATATACAATCCTATATACAATACTATATACAATCCTATATACAATACTATATACAATACTATATA
>CM026398.1:69308209-69345891 GCA_014843695.1 Archivesica marissinica | reverse complement strand
CCATACATATAGACAAACACAATACATATAGACAAACACAATACATATAGACAAACACAATACATATAGCCAAACACAATACATATAGACAAACACAATACATATAGACAAACACAATACATATAGCCAAACACAATACATATAGCCAAACACAATACATATAGACAAACACAATACATATAGCCAAACACAATACATATAGACAAACACAATACATATAGACAAACACAATACATATAGCCAAACACAATACATATAGCCAAACACAATACATATAGACAAACACAATACATATAGACAAACACAATACATATAGACAAACACAATACATATAGACAAACACAATACATATAGACAAACACAATACATATAGACAAACACAATACATATAGACAAACACAATACATATAGACAAACACAATACATATAGACATATAGCCAACACAATACATATAGACAAACACAATACATATAGACAAACACAATACATATAGACAAACATAATACATATAGACAAACACAATACATATAGACAAACACAATACATATAGACAAACACAATACATATAGCCAAACACAATACACATAGCAAAAAATAACAATATAGCCAAACACAATACATATAGCCAAACACAATACATATAGACAAACACAATACATATAGACAAACACAATACATATAGACAAACACAATACATATAGACAAACACAATACATATAGCCAAACAAAATACATATAGACAAACACAATACATATAGACAAACACAATACATATAGCCAAACACAATACATATAGCCAAACACAATACATATAGACAAACACAATACATATAGACAAACATAACACATATAGCCAAACACAATACATATAGCCAAACACAATACATATAGCAAAATAATACATATAGCCAAACACAATACATATAGCCAAACACAATACATATAGACAAACACAATACATATAGACAAACACAATACATATAGCCAAACACAATACATATAGCCGAACACAATACATATAGACAAACACAATACATATAGACAAACACAATACATATAGCCAAACACAATACATATAGCCAAACACAATACATATAGACAAACACAATACATATAGCCAAACACAATACATATAGACAAACACAATACATATAGACAAACACAATACATATAGACAAACACAATACATATAGCCAAACACAATACATATATCCAAACACAATACATATAGACAAACACAATACATATAGACAAACACAATACATATAGACAAACACAATACATATAGACAAACACAATACATATAGACAAACACAATACATATAGCCAAACACAATACATATAGCCAAACACAATACATATAGACAAACACAATACATATAGACAAACACAATACATATAGCCAAACACAATACAATAGCAAAAATACAATATACCAACACAATACATAGACAAACACAATACATATAGCCAAACACAATACATATAGACAAACACAATACATATAGACAAACACAATACATATAGCCAAACACAATACATATATACATATAGCCAAACACAATACATATAGACAAACACAATACATATAGCCAAACACAATACATATAGCCAAACACAATACATATAGCCAAACACAATACATATAGCCAAACACAATACATATAGCCAAACACAATACATATAGACAAACACAATACATATAGACAAACACAATACATATAGACAAACACAATACATATAGCCAAACACAATACATATAGCCAAACACAATACATATAGATAAACACAATACATATAGCCAAACACAATACATATAGCCAAACACAATACATATAGACAAACACAATACATATAGCCAAATACAATACATATAGCCAAACACAATACATATAGACAAACACAATACATATAGACAAACACAATACATATAGACAAACAAAATACATATAGCCAAACACAATACATATATACATATAGCCAAACACAATACATATAGCCAAACACAATACATATAGCCAAACACAATACATAGAGCCAACACAATACATATAGCCAAATACAATACATATAGACAAACACAATACATATAGACAAACACAATACATATAGCCAAACACAATACATATATACATATAGCCAAACACAATACATATAGCCAAACACAATACATATATCCGAACACAATACATAGAGCCAACACAATACATATAGCCAAATACAATACATATAGACAAACACAATACATATAGACAAACACACTACATATAGACAAACACAATACATATAGACAAACACAATACATATATACAAACACAATACATATAGCCAAACACAATACATATAGACAAACACAATACATATAGACAAACACAATACATATAGACAAACACAATACATATAGACAAACACAATACATATAGACAAACACAATACATATAGCCAAACACAATACATATAGCCAAACACAATACATATAGCTAAACACAATACATATAGACAAACACAATACATATAGCCAAACACAATACATATAGACAAACACAATACATATAGACAAACACAATACATATAGCCAAACACAATACATATAGACAAACACACTACATATAGACAAACACAATATATATAGACAAACACAATACATATAGCCAAACACAATACATATAGACAAACACAATACATATAGCCGAACACAATACATATAGACAAACACAATACATATAGACAAACACAATGCATATAGACAAACACAATACATATAGACAAACATAATACATATAGACAAACACAACACATATAGACAAACACAATACATATAGACAAACACAATACATATAGACAAACACAATGCATATAGACAAAACACAATACATATAGACAAACATAATACATATAGACAAACACAATACATATAGACAAACACAACACATATAGACAAACACAATACATATAGCCAAACACAATACACATAGCAAAATAATAACATATATAGCCAAACACAATACATATAGCCGAACACAATACATATAGACAAACACAATACATATAGACAAACATAATACATATAGCTAAACACAATACATATAGACAAACACAATACATATAGACAAACATAATACATATAGACAAACACAATACATATATCCAAACACAATACATATAGACAAACACAATACACATAGCCAAACACAATACATATAGACAAACACAATACATATAGACAAACATAACACATATAGCCAAACAAAATACATATAGACAAACACAATACATATAGACAAACATAACACATATAGCCAAACACAATACATATAGCCGAACACAACACATATAGACAAACACAATAGATATAGACAAACATAACACATATAGCCAAACACAACACATATAGCCGAACACAACACATATAGCCAAACACCATACATATAGACAAACACAATACATATAGCCAAACACAATACATATAGCCAAACACAATACATATAGACAAACACAATACATATAGCCGAACACAATACATATAGACAAACACAATACATATAGACAAACACAATACATATAGACAAACACAATACATATAGCCAAACACAATACAATAGCAAAAATACATATAACCAAACACAATACATATAGCCAAACACAATACATATAGACAAACACAATACATATAGACAAACACAATACATATAGCCAAACACAATACATATAGACAAACACAATACATATAGACAAACACAATACATATAGCCAAACACAATACATATATCCAAACACAATACATATAGACAAACACAATACATATAGCCAAACACAATACATATAGACAAACACAATACATATAGACAAACACAATACATATAGCCAAACACAATACATATAGACAAACACAATACATATAGACAAACACAATACATATAGCCAAACACAATACATATAGCCAAACACAATACATATAGACAAACACAATACATATAGACAAACATAATACATATAGCCAAACACAATACATATAGCCAAACACAATACATATAGCCAAACACAATACATATAGCCAAACACAATACATATAGACAAACACAATACATATAGACAAACATAACACATATAGCCAAACAAAATACATATAGACAAACACAATACATATAGACAAACATAACACATATAGCCAAACACAACACATATAGCCGAACACAACACATATAGACAAACACAATAGATATAGACAAACATAACACATATAGCCAAACACAACACATATAGCCGAACACAACACATATCGCCAAACACCATACATATAGCCAAACACAATACATATAGACAAACACAATACATATAGACAAACACAATACATATAGACAAACACAATACATATAGCCGAACACAATACATATAGACAAACACAATACATATAGAAAAACATAACACATATAGCCAAACACAACACATATAGCCAACACAACACATATGCCAAACACCATACATATAGACAAACACAATACATATAGCCAAACACAACACATATAGCCAAACACAATACATATAGACAAACACAATACATATAGCCAAACACAATACATATAGACAAACACAATACATATAGACAAACACAATACATATATCCAAACACAATACATATAGACAAACACAATACACATAGCCAAACACAATACATATAGACAAAACATAATACATATAGCCAAACATAATACATATAGCCAAACACAATATATATAGACAAACATAACACATATAGCCAAACACAACACATATAGACACACATAATACATATAGACAAAACATAATACATATAGCCAAACACAATACATATAGCCAAACTGATTACATATAGCCAAACACAATACATATCGCCTAACACAATACATATATCCAAACACAATACATATATCCAAACACAATACATATAGACAAACAAAATACATATAGACAAACACAATACATATAGCCACACACAATACATATAGCCACACACACTACATATAGACAAACACAATACATATAGACAAACACAATATATATAGACACACACAATACATATAGCCAAACACAATATATATAGACACACACAATACATATATCCAAACACAATACATATAGCCAAACACAATACATATAGACAAACACAATACAAATAGACACACACAATACATATAGACACACACAATACATATAGACAAACACAATACATATAGACAAACACAATATATATAGACACACACAATACATATATCCAAACACAATACATATAGCCAAACACAATACATATAGACACACACAATAAATATAGACAAACACAATACATATAGACAAACACAATACATATAGACAAACACAATACATATATACAAACACAATACATATAGACACACACACTACATATAGCCAAACACATTACATATAGACACACACAATACATATAGCCAAACACAATACATATAGACAAAACATAATGCATATAGCCGAACACATAACATATAGACAAACACAATACATATAGCCAAACACAATACATATAGACAAACACAATACATATAGCCAAACACAATACATATAGACAAACACAATACATATAGCCAAACACAATACATATATCCAACCACAATACATATAGTCAAAACATAATGCATATAGCCGAACACATTACATATAGACAAAACATAATGCATATAGCCGAACACAATACATATATCCAACCACAATACATATAGACAAACACAATACATATAGCCAACCACAATACATATAGCCAAACACAATACATATAGCCAAACACAATACATATAGCCAACCACAATACATATAGCCAAACACAATACATATAGCCAAACACAATACATATAGCCAAACACAATACATATAGCCAAACACAATACATATAGCCAACCACAATACACATATCCAACCACAATACACATATCCAACCACAATACACATATCCAACCACAATACACATATCCAACCACAATACACATATCCAACCACAATACACATATCCAACCACAATACACATATAGCCAAACACAATACATATAGCCAACCACAATACATATATCCAAACACAATACACATATCCAACCACAATACATATATTCAAACACAAGACGCTTAGCCGAACACATGTATTGTTGGCATTACCATACTAGTATGCATATATATACTGTGTGTAGCATGATATTGTTTAAACGTGTATCTAATGCTGCTCTCCTACTGGTGGAAATAAAGATATTATTATTATAAAGCTATGCAGTCATGTAGTATCAGTTTCAAAGAAATAGCTTACTTATTCGGCGAAAAATACACTTTAAACTTCGGGTTACACTGTACTACATCACTTCCGGGAGCGCGTGCGTTTAGTGACCTCAAGTTCTGGTACTTTACTATCCTCACTAAAACGACTATATCGGCCTGAAAAAACGTTTAAAATATAGAAATGTAGAATAAAGTGATATATGTTTCAGACGGTTAAGTTCAAACGGTACTATATATTATGTTATTGTCGGTGTAACATTATTAACGATGGTAGTGCTACAATCCGTACACGTTAATAAACTACTGGCAGACGTATTCATGTTGTATTATTATACTTCATTAAAATGTCTACGAATACCAGTGGCCAATTTGCTACCAAGAAGGTATAAACAATTCCATAATGTATCCTTCAGCAGAACTGAGCGGGCAATATTGACGTGGGGTATACGTATGCCTCACTTTTCCACAAATCGGAAGTTGCGCGTACGGTTCGATGATGTGCAAGGAATGTGTACAAGAGACGCGGAAATAAATATTGAGGTACGTATTCTACATTTTAAACCATTTAACATACGATAAGACTAACAGAGAAATAGGATATGAAAATATGTTGTACATTTATGGGATCCCAAATCTGGACGTGCCGGTGTTAAGGTAAAATTCACCCATTAGTGATATTACACAATTGAGGCAAATATTTCATCATGCAGATGCATATACGGTATAATGTAATGAATTTTGCCATTGGGAAGTTAATCCACGCACACACCCATCAACCAATGTCAATATTAACAAAATGGCCACTTCATCGTATAGCAAAGACACGCATCTATGTTGCTACGTCGCGTGACCATCATATAGCAAAAACCACGCCTCCAAGTTGCAATTAAACACATATTATCAACATATTTACATATTAAGATGCCAGTTTACTGAACATATATATTATAGAAATGTTTAATCACATCGGTCACTGATGAATCTGAAGTGTGGTGTTATCACTGGAAACGCAAAATAATCGTCGGGAGGAGCGAGCCTCGTTCGGATATTGTTCATCACATACACAACTTCTCTGAATTTCAGATTAGAAATCGGTCTGTTGTCGCAATAGCCATTAAAAATTATGTCTATGTGCCCATCTCTGAAACATGAAACATCCGAATGTATGTACACATGTCAGTCTAGCATAACAGTATTCGTCTGTATGAAACATCCGAATGTATGTACACATGTCAGTCTAGCATAACAGTATACGTATGTATGAAACATCCGAATGTATGTACACATGCCAGTCTAGCATAACAGTATACGTATGTATGAAACATCCGAATGTATGTACACATGCCAGTCTAGCATAACAGTATTCGTCTGTATACACGCAAGGTTTAATCATACTTATACATGATAACTATATGAACAAAATCATAGTTTAGTTTATACAAATTTATTTTAGCTCATTTGCGAAACAAGTTCTTTCAACTTATATTAATCACTCTCGAGACCTCATTCCTGATGGAATCCATCGCCACGAGGGAGAGAGAAGAGGCAACGTGGAATTTAAATGCATTGCCTAAGGGCACACTCGTAACGGCTCCAGCGGGGCTCGAACTCCGGACCGTTCACATCTGAAGCGAACGCGCATCAACTGCGCTATCACGACTTCCACTTAAAGCAGCATTACATCGTATGAAATAAAAGATATTTGAAAAATTCAAATTTTACTTATGGGTAGCAATGCTGCTACACAATCTCACATTATACTTTGTATGCTTATGTTCATTTGGTAAACAGTGTTTTTTGCGATAAAACAAATTCGAAACCGAAAGTAGGACTTTCCGAGTCGATCGGTCACGCACTTGTTTACAACCGGAACGCACCATCCGCACTTGTTTACATTCGGAATGCATCGTCCTCATTTGTCCCACGTTGTCTTTTTAATTAAATTACTTGATATGTTGATTCATACCTCTGTTAGCTAAGTCTTTTATGGACATTTCTACATCCCCGCGAGGGGTTAGACATTAGAGGAAGATAGATAGATAGTCTTTCATGTTCAACATATATAGGTTGTTTTCTACATCCTCTGTTGTTTCACGCATGCGCGCTGTGCGTGTTTACAGTTCGTGTGTTGATAAACAAATTCGCGTATACGACGGTTTAAATTTATTGGAATGTTATCGTTTCTGAGCGACTATTTCGATTTTTGTAAACACATACACATTAGTATTTATATTCTACCCAAAACATCCTTTATTACGATGTAATGCTGCTTTAAATGTATTGGAATGTTATCGTTTCTGAGCGACTATTTCGATTTTTGTAAACACACACAAATTAGTATTTATATTTTACCCAAAACATCCTTTATTACGATGCAATGCTGCTTTAAATTGTATGTATTCCCATTCGTTATATATCGAGCTATTAAATGTATATTGCATAGAATAGCTTTGATATTGGGCCAGAATCCCTATTAACCTTAGAACTTCCAAGTTTTGTAATGACAAGATTGGAGACGAATTACATTATTTATTAGAATGTCCGAATTTAATTGATAACAGGAAAAAGTATATAAAGCCATATTATTACCGTCGTCCAAACACATTTAAGATGGAACAGCTCATAAATACTACGAACAGATCAGCATTTCTGAAACTGTGCAAATTCATGAAAACAATTTTGCTTGGGATATGATATTGGGATAATTCCGTTGTACTTATATTTGCATTACATGTAATATGCTACTGTAAATCAGTGTGTTTTATATATTGTTTGTAATGTCGTTCAAAGAGCCTCTTGTAACATATTTACATGTATAACCTCATGTGTTCATGCTAACATGAATTGAGAGAAATAAAGGATTTTGACTTGACTTGACTTGATATGTTTTGTTTGTTTGTTTGTTTGTTTGTTTGTTTGTTTGTTTGTTTGTTTGTTTGTTTGTTTGTTTGTTTGTTTGTTCGTGTTTTACACCTTCATCGGCACAATTTTGGGCTATATCGCCGACGGGCAGTTTACCGAACAACATATTTCCTGGACATGCTCCAGCGGTTAACCCGGCCTGGAGGTTATAACACTGTTCTCTAATCTCAAAATTCTGATTGGTTCAGCTGACAGTAACACTCAGAATCAACCAATCAGATCATTTAAGTTTGAGATCTGAGAAGTTATAACCCTGGACCATGTACTGCACCAACCTCTGTAAGAAACTGCCAACTTGTTCATATAAACAGACACGGCCTGAGCGGGGCTCGAACCAGCAGTGAATGCAACTGAATATAGTATGTGGACAATCTCTGTTACAAGCATTTTAATTACAGTTTACATCCGTTATGTCACATTCCGTCGGACCGAACAACATACTTCGACATAACATAACATAAAGTTTGACATAGCAAAATTCGATATAAACAGAGCCAGTTATATGTTAAATGATAGTGTCTGAAACGAGACTTTGATCCGACTTCGAGATAACCGAAACATTCGACATAACCGACTTTGATAATTTAGACCAATTAACATATGATAAAATAATTACATATACCTGTATTCCCTGACGTCGTGGATAGTGATGGTTATGTTGTCTGTTGTTTTTAAGCATATAGTATTCGCTAGAAAGTCGATAATCGCTTTCTGGAGGTTTGTGGCGTTTGGTAAAGTCGAAATGGGTTCTCGTAGACCCAAAACCAGTGCATCTGAAAGCAATTGTAAGTATTGCAATGAATGATAACACAAATAGAAGGAGGGGATAGTTACTGTGTGTGTGTTTTACGTTTATTTATCTTCGCTACCGGTTGCCCATATGAGCGACGCCTCCTGAAGAGATTAGTCATTTTAGATTTTGGAGGATAATGGAATGATACAGACAGAGACCCATCCCAGAGTCTCCTCTGGTTCTTTTACGTGCACGATGTAAAGTACCGTCACGAGACCTCGGTTATAATGTCCCATCTGAAAGACTGTTTACTTTTATTAGGGTCAGACGGGAATCGAACCTGCGATCCCTGGATTACCTGTCCAGCGCTTAAACCACTGTACAATAGATCCGCCAGTAAATGTAGACAACTTGTATATCCTGTTGATAACTAAGCATAGTTACATTAACATTTCCGTCCACGAGGTGCATATTTAACTCGTATAACAGTTCCTACCTGGATCCGTACATTCCTGGTGAGGTTTGTGTGTTCCATTAGCTGTACATTCGTGGAAATAATCAACTATACATCTGTGTTCGCATGAGCTGCCATACCAACCTCTAGCACACCATGCGCGTATACGAATGTCCAGACTGTAAAACAAACATGTCGTATGAGCATGTGCGCTATCACAGAGGGAATACCAGCATTCTTTCATCTTGTATTTGTTTGTATTCTTGCATTTCGTTTAGGTAAGGATTCGAGTCCGTTTTGGAAAAGTAAATTTTCATGACCATACATATTATTACTGATTCAATTCAGAAACTTTAATGGTTTGCTTTAGATTTGAAGTGAGTTGTAGTTAGTTAACCATATTGTATTGCAAATCAATAGTACATATGCCATACACGTAAATATACAATACATAGTATGAAAATACAAATGGTTTGGGCCACAAGTTTTAATAACATTAAACAACGGCACGCAACAACTGAGTTGTAATCGTGTACATGGTACACATGTCTTCGTCTGTATGTAGCACGTGTCTTGTGTTTGTACGTACACCTGTTTTACATGTCTGTATATATGTCTTGTGTTTGTACTTACACCTGTTCTACATGTCTGTATATATGTCTTGTGTTTGTACTTACACCTGTTCTACATGTCTGTATATATGTCTTGTGTTTGTACTTACACCTGTTCTACATGTCTGTATATATGTCTTGTGTTTGTACTTACACTTGTTTTAAATGTGTGCTGTTTATTTGTCTGTATATATGTCTTGTGTTTGTACTTACACTTGTTTTACATGTGTGCTGTTTATTTGTCTGTATATATGTCTTGTGTTTGTACTTACACTTGTTTTACATGTGTGCTGTTTATTTGTCTGTATATATGCCTTGTGTTTGTACGTACACCTGTTCTACATGTCTGTATATATGTCTGTATATATGTCCTGTGTTTGTACGTACACCTGTTCTACATGTCTGTATATTTGTCTGTATATATGTCCTGTGTTTGTACTTACACTTGTTTTACATGTGTGCTGTTTATTTGTCTGTATATATGTCTTGTGTTTGTACGTACACTTGTTTTACGTGTGCTGTTTATATGTCTGTATATATGTCTTGTGTCTGTACGTACACTTGTTTTACATGTGTGCTGTTTATTTGTCTGTATATTAAGTTCCTTGCATACCGTAGCAAGAAGAAGACCAAACCCGAACTCTTGAATCAGACACGTGCGACAAATATGCATATATGCAATAGGTGTTTACATACATACCTGACATGTCCGACCATGGAAATAACGCGATCTTCGGCTGACCAGTACCCTAGTGCTGGAACAATATCCAGTTCCTCGTTGAAGGCATCAATGAGATCAGGGGAGATGTGAGGATCATCATCAGGGCTTGATGACTCGTCTATGTCCAACACGTTCACAATCAGGCTCGTAATACCCTTGCAATAAAGGTTTTATTTTGTTTACAACCATGCGCAAACATATGTGCCAGCACACAAATACATAGCATTTATATAGCGCAACAATTAAAATTATTCTATTGAGCTTCACAATTACAGATGCAATTTTAAACATTTACACATGACAATAATATATGGAAATATAAATAAAAATGTATACATATATAGATATAACTAGGATTATAGTAATTGGATAAGAACATATTTTATATAATATCTACACCATTACAGTATATAAGTGAGTGATTGGATTAACGATACAAGTGGCAATATGAACCATAGACCCAAACACTGCCGTACGAATGACAACCGTGATGTGGCCAGTACAGTGATTGGGCCGGTACAGTGATCCGCCCAACACCACACGACAGAGCTCGAACCCAAGAGAATGCCCACACAACACTTCACTCATCAATCCAATACTTATAAAGTCGATCTTTGATCTTATTGAACACAACTATTGTATTTAAACTGTTTTATATCATCACAGATGCTATTTTTGTACCAAGAGCATGAACACTATAGTACACCAGTATAGAGAACACTCGCCTGTGTAATAACTATAGAGTGTCTATGTGATGTTTGTTGCATACTGACACCAACACGAAACCGTGCACTTGCCTTAGAGGTAAATTGTATATCCTTTTAGAAAAGAATATATGTATAGGCAAATTTGGTATCAAAATGTGGGAAATATTGGGTAAATTAGTAGAATGTGTGAAGGGTTATTTTCTTTACTCATGATAGTAAAATACATGATTCTAAAATATGTAATGAAATGGAAAAGTTCAATATAAAAGTGCACCGTTTGTACGGTGTCAGTATATAATGGTACATTAGTCATAGTGCCAGACGTAACATAGGCATCTGTCTGTCTTATGTTTTATTATCGGTATGTGACGTCATATAATTCGAAGTTCATTCTAAATGCTTTACAATTGGCAAATTATGAACACGATTACGGTATATAATTGTTTTTTTGTTTTTTGTGTGTGTTTTTTATACTTTATTTATTTACAATGCTTGCGAAGCAAGTTTTTTTAAAACATTGTTTTTAATAGTGTGTGTGTATATTGTTGTACCTCACGGCTTATATTGACATACTGGAGTTTGACAAAAATAAAGTTTCATATAAAATAATCTATTGAATGTTTAGCAAACAAAATGAAACATGTAACACAGTCCACTACTGCAGTATGTAACTTCGGTACAGTACGGGACACACTACTCGCAGACACGTTTGCGAATACCTCCAACAATGCAGCGATATGTGTGTGGATACCGGTAGTAATCGAAGGAGGAGATGTTAATCTACACATGAGGAAGTCGTGATAGCGCAGTGGTATCGCGTACGCTTCAGGTGCGAAAGGTCCGGAGTTCGAGCCCCGTTGGAGCCGCTACGATTGTGCCCTTAGGCAAGGCATTTGAATTCCACGTTGCTTCTTCTCTCTCCCTCGTGGCGATGGATTCCATCAGGAATGAAATCTCGAGAGTGAGTAATATAAGTTGTAAGTACTTGTTTCGCAATCGAGCTAAAATAAATTTGTATAAGCTAATCTACACTTGCCAGTAACTTGCTATTTATTTCGCAAAATAATGAAATGAAACATATACAAATGGAAATAGCTTTTTTTACACATTTAACGCAAATAACTATTTAATCAATTTCTAATTACAAAATGTATCTAATAATAGAAAATTATTCAATAAAATCGCACCTGTCGTACGGACATGCCGGCGTCTAGCATACCAATGGCACGATCGCGTGCTTGTAGCGTCATCCGCGCCACTTTGCCAAAATGTTTTTGTCTTTTTTTTTCGAAACCGGTTTCTTAAATATACATGACCTAAATTGAAGAGATTGCTACACCTGGGAGCGGTGCACGAGAAAATCGGGTGTTTCGGCATTTTCGTTACGGCTCAGCGGGTTTGACCACATAGGTGATTTTTTTCCAATAGTTGAAGTAAAACTGACTCGAGACTAATATATTAAACACTTTTAATTGAATATAGATTGTTATTTCTTCAAATTATTCAATGTCTAGAAGTGTGTATTTAGCTCTGTTGACACGTTTATTGATGAAGACCGAACGTTTGATGATAATGTTGTTGTTTTCTTTTGGTTTAATATCATTGTGTACATTTTCGTTTCATCCGTAGTGAATCCGCTACATCCGTAGTGAATCCGCTACACCCGTAATGAATCCGCTACATCCGTAGTGAATCCGCTACATCCGTAGTGAATCCGCTACATCCGTAGTGAATCTGCTACACCAGTAGTGAATCCACTACATCCGTAGTGAATCAGCTTCATCCGTAGTGAATCCGCTACATCCGTAGTGAATCCGCTACATCCGTAGTGAATCCGCTACACATGTAGTGAATCCGCTACACCCGTAGTGAATCCGCTACGCCCGTAGTGAATCCGCTACACCCGTAGTGAATCCGCTACGCCCGTAGTGAATCCGCTACACATGTAGTGAATCAGCTACATCCGTAGTGAATCCGCTACGAGTAAGCTATCGTCTATGTAGATGCTCTGATATTGACGGATGTCATTTTAAAACATGCTTGGATATGACCTAAGCAATTTGTATGTATAATGTCAAGCCTATGGTGTACCAAAATGTTCCTACAAATGGTTTGTTTTGAACCCGAAACAATTTGTCCAGACCCAAAATTGTTCCTACTCACGTATTGTTCGAGATTGTATTGGTGGAAGATATTTTGTATGAATTTGTATTTGTATTCCAGTCACAGACAGGCACAAGGGTAGAACAACCAAGTTACCGCAATACCCCACGATGCAACACCCCACCCCCATTGTCTGTGCTACTACTCAACTATTCTTTAAGACTGTATTGGTCCTCAAGTGTAGCCGGTGGACGATCTTTTGTCTGAATGCAGGTTTCACTCTATATGATTTTTTGTCTGCGCCATTTATGTCGCCATTTGAAACACAATTGAGCGAAGTTAGAAAAAACTTGGAGCCAACTAAGAGCCATATAGTTCACAGAATGTGAATTTGACAAAACATGTTGCACAAAAAAAAAGAAAAATAGGTTGCTCCAAATATGTTCGCCAATTCACAAAATTTAGAGTAAGCATATGTGTTTTGTCGCAAATGGCGCCATTGGCGACCGACAGCGTGCACCCTGACATTAATGTTTATTTGAATAGCATAGCAAATATGCTTAACTTACATAACTCATTTCTAAAGACATGGTCGAAAAATTATCCAGTACGATATAAAAAACAACAAAATATTCAATATTAACAAGAGCGTCTCACGGGAACCGGAATTGATGTAAGGAATTACCTTGTATACACGTAAATAAATGTAACCATCAACTAAGTAAATATTGCTACTAAATAATAATAATGAAACTACATACCTTTATCCAGGACGTAACAGTGACCATTCTTGTCAAGTTGCTAGTGTCCGTTATTTGTAACACATTATTTGATACGTCATTCTGCATGTCTATGGACGTTCCGTTACAACCAGAATGTACTGAGTCTTTGCTGAGGCTGGAGGAAAATGGTAGATGTACTCTGACATACAAGCATTTACTATTCCATTATTATTATTTTATATAATGTCATGTTCCTGAAACATAATTGTGTGTGTATTACGCTTAGTTATCGTCACTACCGGTTGCCCATATGAGCGACGCCTCCTGAAGAGATTAGTCATTTTAGATTGTTGAAGGATATTGCAATGATACAGACAGAGACCCATTCCAGAGTCTCCTCTGGTTCTTTTACGTGCACGATGCAAAGCACCGACACGAGATCTCGGTTTAAAGTACCATCTGAAAGATTGTTAATTTTATTAGGGTCAGACGGGGGGGGGGGGTCAGCGGGGGGGGGGGGGTCGAACCTGCGATCCCTGGATTACCAGTTGTAACACAACTAACATGACGCGAGCTGTCAATCAACCATCAAGCGATAGTCCGATAAGCCAATCAGCGATCGATAAAGCGACACACCTTCAGTAACTGTAATTGTTATCAAACATACTTGTCGCGATTATCGGTGTCTAGAACATTCTGAGCACGTGACTAGTGGGAGGAGCTACAGTATCATCGGCGTCCCGTGACTAGTGGGAGGAGCTACAGTATCATCGGCGTCACGTGACTAGTGGGAGGAGCTACAGTATCATCGGCGTCACGTGACTAGTGGGAGGAGCTACAGTATCATCGGCGTCCCGTTAATTGCGCTGTACACGAGTGTCCCGGTTTTTATTCCAGCAATATTAGTAATACAAGCTTGTGGTTTATCAAAATGTACTTAACACGGAATTGAACCCGAAACAACTTATCCAGACCGTAAACGTCTGTGCATATGTTGGCTGTCTACGGTCTATCTCTACACGCATAAATGTTGACTCAGCCGGAATGACTATCGACACATTATTAGTCACAATGAACGGCAATATCCGAACAAAGTCAAGTTTATAAAACTAAGGCAATTCGAAGTTCATTAAATACACATGTAATGTGACATTGAATCACGAGCATGTGATTTATTAAGTAGAACAAATTATATTCAAGTGATATTACTAATCTATCTACTAACCTGCCTATACAGAATGTAAAATACACGTCGCACTTGTCCGCTGTTCCTATGCAATTACTTCCGCCCGTATCGCAACATTTACGTTTGCTTCCGGTGGTTTGGCCAGTGTAAGATGTCCCGAGTGGGTTATCAAATTGAACCACGGATAACTCCATCTCCACAACAGAATGCACATTCTCAAAATAAAAGAAAGAATAGTGTAAGAGCAAAGACAATAGTTGTTCTCAACCGTTACCACGCTGTAGGCGAAATGAGCAGATAACAAATGTGTAATATTTTTCTCCGGAATTTTCTTCTACAGAATGTAATTTCCTATTGTATGGTATAAATTGTTTCCACACACTTGCCACATAATCTTGAGTATTTCAACGAATAAACAAACGTCGTATACGACATATGTTGTCATACACAATACTGTAAATATGGTCAACATCTATGTGTTACGCGTGTATGCTGAACAACAACATGTTATGGTACATATTTAGGTTTCCATCATGTTTGGCTTAATCAAGGTGTAGAAAACGAAATAATATTTATTGCATTGTTGAAACAAAGACTTAGAGATACATATACAGTACTGGAACACCTCAATTGTTGAATCACCCAGAGCTACAACATATACACTTTTCTCCGATTTTGGATTCAAGGACTATTTAGATAAAATTAAAATTAGAAAATTCATATTTGTATTAACTAGATTAAGGCTGTCAGCACATAGATTATCAATTGAAACAGGAAGATGGCATAACCAAATACGATACCAAGTACTCTCGTTAAATAAAGTCTTTATTATTATTATTATTATTATTATTATACACCGAAATGAAAGAAAGTGCATACTATGTAACTCAATTGAAGACGAATTCCATTTTATATAATAGAATTATAATGACACCAGAAAGAAATATATCAACAAACACTTTTGGAAGAATCCAAACATTCCCAAATTTATTGAACTTTTAGCAACAGACAATGTTAATATACTGAAGAAGTTATCACTTTTGCCTGTAAAGCTTTTGAAATACGAAATCACGTGTACAGTCAAACCTGTGTTAAGCAGCCATTCAAGGGAAAAACAGAAAGTGGCTACTTAGCACAGGTGGTTGCTTAATAGAGGTCAAATATATATAAAAACAACATATTGGGAATCTGCTAACTGGCTGCTTAATACAGGTTGGCTGCCTAATAGAGGTGACCACTAACACAGGTTTGACTGTATTATTAATAATCACTCTTCACCTAGTAATGATGTTCATGTATGTATTCCTGTATATACGCTACGCGCCTCACACAGTCCAATATTTTACATACAGGCTGATATCCTATACATACAATATGTATTTGTATGCTTTTTACGATGTGTGTGTTTTACGTTTATTTATCGTCTCTACCGATTGCCCATATGAGCGACGCCTCCTGAAGAGATTAGTCATTTTAGATTTTTGGAGGATAGTGCAATGATACAGACAGAGACCCGTTCCAGAGTCTCATCTGGTTCTTAAACGTGCACGGTGTAAAGCACCGACACGAGACCTCGGTTTAATGTCCCATCTGAAAGACTGTTAATTTTATTATGGTCAGACGGGGGGTCGAACCTGCGATCCCTGGATTACCAGTCCAGCGTGTTACCACTGGACTACAGATCCCTCTGTGCTTTTTACGATGTAGTGTCGCTTTATATATATAAATATACATTTCGGGATAAATCGGACCTTATCTGCCAATGGAGGTGATCGAAAACCCAACAATGATGAATACTGAACAACACACAAGCACATTTTCTTCAATGTTTAGACAACTGAATGCTATATTTCGTAACTATGTGTATGTGTGTGTTTTGCGTTGATGTCTCCTGAAGAGATTAGTTATTTTCGATTTCGGAGGATAATGCAATGATACAGACAGAGAGCCAATCCAGAGTCTCATCTGGTTCTTTTACGTGCACGGAGTAACGACCTCGGTTTAAAGTCTCACCCGAAGGATTATGATATGAGTCATCTTAGTATAACGCTGGATCGAACCTGCGACCACTGGGTTACAAGTCCTGTGTGTTAGCCACTGGACTAGTGATGCTTTATCTGTCGCTGCGTGTTTTAAATACAATTATGTGTACCTGAATAATTATAAATGTAAAATATTTTACATTTATAATTATTCAGGTACACATAATTGTATTTAAAACACTGTCGTGACGTCATTCCTTTGTACTTGCAGTCTATTATTATTAATATTGGACTGATGTCAAAAGTGCAGAGTATTATATTAAATACTAAGCGTACATGCAGGACATTAACAATATTAATTAGTAGGATCTTCTTATATAAGTGTGTTATGTTTTAAGTAAGATATAAGCTTCAAACCGATCCAATATGTAAAATATTGCTACGCGCCTCACACAGTCCAATATGTTACATATTGGATCGTTTTCGGCTGATATCCTATACATAATTTATATACCTGTATTAGAGCAAGACTCATCAAATAAAATATATCAATCCGTGATATTGCCATTTTCTTTGCTAATATTTTTCAAACACAATTATGGCATGCATCGAACAAGTCCATTACATATTGTAATATGTGAGTAGTATATACAAGCTATTTAAATGTCAAATGACAGTGTGAATACTGTATATAAATAAATAAGAACAACGCAATTAGATAGTACAGGGTATTGTTCCAGTGTTGTCTTACATTACATTATATGAGTCTATCAAGCAATAGTGAATGATATTTAATCAATGTGTTGAATGAAGGTAAACAAAGCCTACATTTGCTTTCTGGTTGCTGTCAAAATATACGTAACAATTACGTTGTGTTTAGTAAACTTAGTAGTTTGTAAACTAGGGATACTTTTTTTTTAAAAACCCATTTTCGCTGGTATTAATGGTTCACTTGGTCATATGATGCCTTTAAAGTTTGAATAAAGATTACATGTAATTTGATACGTTGCAGGTTCGCTTCGCCGTCTGACCATAACAATATTATCAGTCCTTCAATTGGGACTTTAAGCCGAGGTCTCGTGTCGGTGCTTACACCGTGCACGTAAACGAACCAGAGGTCTCTGTCTCTATCATTGCACTATTCTCCGGAAATTTAAAATAACTAATCTCTTCAGGAGGCTTTGCTCATATGGGCAGCCGGTTGCGACGACAACTAAACGAATAACCAACCAAAACCTAGCTCTATAATAGTACTTAGTGGAAATCGTGATAGCTCAGTGGTAGTGCGTTCGCTTCATGTGCGAAAGCCTCCATTGTGAAGTGCAAGCCACCCATTCGGAGGATTAGGGCTTCCTTGTACTCTTTCTTCAACCACCTGAACTCCACGAGCTTAGAGTTAAGGGCTTCATTCAACAGTTAACACAACAAACGTCTGACCAATACAGTTTGCCATATGGGCATGTCGTCATTTCTGGGTCAACAGTTTGATTGAAATATGTCCATCCTGATCGAGCTGTGTCCATCCTGTTCTTGTCGTTTAATGATAAATGCCATTGTCTTAGCTACTGCTAATGCACGTTGTGATGTTTGTGCATCATATTGCTCAGTATACAGTGTTAACTCTATACTTCCTGTCAGTGGTTCAGATGTTCTGTCAGGTATTTCAGTTGGAATTAGTTCATTTATCACATCAGGAACTGCAAATGTTGAAGCTTGGCTATCTCCATATCACCTGCAGATCGTCTCTGCCAACAAGCTAGTTGTATTGCGTGGAAACGGTTCTTTCCATCTAGGCTACTGTCTTTTATGTCAATATTGTTACAGGTGACATGAACAAAATCGCCCTGCTACACAGTTCTATGGTACCACACCTCGAGTGGTCCAGTACATAGTTTGCAATGACCTGCATATATCACGGTTTTTTCAACACATTTCTGGAAGATTATTCACCTCTGCCATCACAGGAGGTTGATTACAGGATGTCAAGGAGTTCCAGTATTTGAAAGAGGTAAGGTGGCCTATATGTCTCAACTGATTAGTAGTTTCAGGGTTTGCAAATAAAGGTAAACATTGATGTGCAACTTGAATGGGTGTACATGAGTTAGGGACGCTTTAAAAATAATAATTTATTTATATTTTGGGCAAATAGAAATCCTTCTATATAAATAGAAATCCTGCTATGCATAGCCTTATTCTAACGGAAGTTGGTGCTTCAAGTACTGGTTAACAGCTGGAGCCTACCATGATAAGGTGTTGTTAGGTAAACTGACCATCGCTCAAATGGGCAACCGGTAGCGACGTTAAATAAATTTAAATAAAAATAAACAACACAGAATATTGGGATCAAGTGATATTTCTTTGTTTTCTATAAAATATGCAACAATATATGCAGATAACCCATCCTACCTGGGTGTGTTTATGCAATTAGCACGCACGTTCAGAATTAATTAGTAACCATTTTGTTCTTAATTTTTGATAGGGAAAACTGAAAAAATACAGCTTGGCATACGGCAGATTTGGTGCCAGCACACCGTAATTATGTTAAAGTAATTGTATGCCATATTCTACTAAAAAATGCCTAACGATTTTTTCTAGAGGGCTTTTGAGATTTTCCAACCAGTCTATATGGCGTCACGACAGTGTTTTAAATATAATTAGGTGACACAATTACGTTGATCGAACCCCAACATATAATTAGCATTAACATACACAATGTACAATTAGAAAAACACTCTCAACACCATCGTACACACTGATGTAGAAACCCCGAGGATGGTGACATATCTCACGTTATCGGGGCTATCGTGGTCCACGCGCGGCGTTCATTGTACCGATAACGACCTATTGTTACTATCACTGATAACACCTTACAACAATGAGCGTGTGTGTTCTTACGTTTATTTATCGTCTCTACCGGTTGCCCATATGAGCGAGGCCTCCTGAAGTGATTAGTCATTTTAGATTGTTAGAGGATAGTGC
Source organism: Archivesica marissinica (assembly GCA_014843695.1). Taxonomy (NCBI): domain Eukaryota; kingdom Metazoa; phylum Mollusca; class Bivalvia; order Venerida; family Vesicomyidae; genus Archivesica; species Archivesica marissinica. Next base: position 69,324,500 of record CM026398.1, on the reverse strand, counting down.
AATGATACAGACAGAGACCCATCCCAGAGTCTCCTCTGGTTCTTTTACGTGCACGGTGTAGAGCACCGACACGAGACCTCGGTTTAATGTCCCATCTGAAAGACTGTTAATTTTATTATGGTCAGACGGGGATCGAACCTGCGACCCCTGGATTACCAGTCCAGCATGTTACTCGTTATATATGCTAGATGAATATGTCTTAAGCGTATATATATGTTCATTGTATATTATGTGTTCACCATATTCAACGTTTATTTGTTAACTGGCCAAAGGAAATTGTATTTAGTTTAAACATTATTTATTTCAGTATTTGTACATGTAATCAAGAAATGAACAGTTTACATATAAATACACAGCAATAGACTGAAAGGGATTAGAACGAAAGAAAACTTATATACAGTCAAACTTGTATTAAGAGACCGCCCAAGGGAATGGACAAAAGCGGTCTCTTAATGAAACGGTCTCTTAATACAAAGTGACTGAACGGACAATTTCCCAGAGTCGGAGACATGTACTATACTTTTTGTAGTTCTTCTCCCTATTAATTGATTGATATACATGAGCATAATATAAGGTAAAGTGTTTGTTTATTATAGTGTCACCCCTATTTAAAGGGCCAGCCATTTCTGACTTATGAGGCACCTCTTTTTTATGAACGTACTTCCCGAATCCTATGCATGTATGCCAGGCGCCAGGCTGGTAGGCAATCGGTAACCATTATTTAACTAGCTGGCGGCTCACCAACCAGCCATATCAGAACGAACCCCTGACGAGGTTCGAAACTTCGACCTCCCGCCTCCCGCTCTGTAGGCGGACGCCTTAACCACTAGAGACGGTTATATCGTTATATATATATATATATATATATATATATATATATATATATATATATATATATATATATATAATATAATTATAACAATAAACATACGTGAAATATATTCTAGGTATATGCTAAAGAATTTCAGAAATATTAGTGAGTCAATAGTTTTGGATGTTAAAAAGAAAACGGTTAATATTAAATTTTAAAGGAATATTTGAAGAAAGTTCAAGAACATTGGAAAACCCGTCTCTCATGTTGCAAGAAGATATGGTTCGAAGCTTTTTTGCTTTCTTTGTATGGCTGTCCGGGAAGTATGTGAGATGGTACGGTGGTCGCCAGATGGGACAGATGGGTTTTCTCCGGGTACTCCGTTTCCCTCCCACACGAATGACTACATACACACATTCATCCGCGCCAACGAGAGTGATTAACATAAGTTGTTAAAACTTGCTTCGCAATCGTTGCAAAATAAATAATGTTTAAACTTTGTATGTGTTGTATGTAGATTATGTGTGATTTTTATGAGCAATTCGTCTTCCCCTACCCTTAAATTTCGATGTTTTGTCGTATCAGAATATATCTGAAAATGTGTTAAAATTGGCGGATTCTGGAAAAATATGTTTTATACATCCATCCTGGGCAGGTGTACAACTCTATATACAAGCTATCTGGGGTGGAAATACCTCTCGTTCACAAAATGATTTTGATTTTCTCATTTTGGGATCCTACCTCTCTACTAATAGTAGAGCACACTAATGATTAGACTAAATTGTATTTGCAGGTTTGCCTAATAAAAAGTTGAAACCCCGTTAAAACACAGTGCTTTTGCTAGACATGGGAGCTCGAACAAACATAGCATGCATATGGTTAGTGCAGATTGATAACCAGCCAAGTACGACGCGACAAGATAATACTCATAACACATCACCTATCTTATTTAATTATCCAGAAACAGTTCTAATATACAAAGTAGTGATGACTATGAAAAACTCGACTCTTAAAGCGACATTACATCACAACAAGCAAATAAAATGCTTTTTTTTTCATGTGATATCGTGGCATCAGAGTATACCTCATGGCTAGTAGTGTGTGATATCGTGGCATCAGAGTAGTACCGGTACCTCATGGCTAGTAGTGTGTGATATCGTGGCATCAGAGTATACCTCATGGCTAGTAGTGTGTGATATCGTGGCATCAGAGTATACCTCATGGCTAGTAGTGTGTGATATCGTGGCATCAGAGTATACCTCATGGCTAGTAGTGTGTGATATCGTGGCATCAGAGTATACCTCATGGCTAGTAGTGTGTGATATCGTGGCATCAGAGTATACCTCATGGCTAGTAGTGTGTGATATCGTGGCATCAGAGTATACCTCATGGCTAGTAGTGTGTGATATCGTGGCATCAGAGTATACCTCATGGCTAGTAGTGTGTGATATCGTGGCATCAGAGTATAGCTCATGGCTAGTAGTGTGTGATATCGTGGCATCAGAGTATACCTCATGGCTAGTAGTGTGTGATATCGTGGCATCAGAGTATACCTCATGGCTAGTAGTGTGTGATATCGTGGCATCAGAGTATACCTCATGGCTAGTAGTGTGTGATATCGTGGCATCAGAGTATACCTCATGGCTAGTAGTGTGTGATATCGTGGCATCAGAGTATACCTCATGGCTAGTAGTGTGTGATATCGTGGCATCAGAGTATACCTCATGGCTAGTAGTGTGTGATATCGTGGCATCAGAGTATACCTCATGGCTAGTAGTGTGTGATATCGTGGCATCAGAGTATAGCTCATGGCTAGTAGTGTGTGATATCGTGGCATCAGAGTATACCTCATGGCTAGTAGTGTGTGATATCGTGGCATCAGAGTATACCTCATGGCTAGTAGTGTGTGATATCGTGGCATCAGAGTATAGCTCATGGCTAGTAGTGTGTGATATCGTGGCATCAGAGTATACCTCATGGCTAGTAGTGTGTGATATCGTGGCATCAGAGTATAGCTCATGGCTAGTAGTGTATGATATCGTGGCATCAGAGTATAGCTCATGGCTAGTAGTGTGTGATATCGTGGCATCAGAGTATACCTCATGGCTAGTAGTGTGTGATATCGTGGCATCAGAGTATACCTCATGGCTAGTAGTGTGTGATATCGTGGCATCAGAGTATACCTCATGGCTAGTAGTGTGTGATATCGTGGCATCAGAGTAGTACCGGTACCTCATGGCTAGTAGTGTGTGATATCGTGGCATCAGAGTATACTCATGGCTAGTAGTGTGTGATATCGTGGCATCAGCGTAGTACCGGTACCTCATGGCTAGTAGTGTGTGATATCGTGGCATCAGAGTATACCTCATGGCTAGTAGTGTGTGATATCGTGGCATCAGAGTATACCTCATGGCTAGTAGTGTGTGATATCGTGGCATCAGAGTATACCTCATGGCTAGTAGTGTATGATATCGTGGCATCAGAGTATACCTCATGGCTAGTAGTGTGTGATATCGTGGCATCAGAGTAGTACGGTACCTCATGGCTAGTAGTGTGTGATATCGTGGCATCAGAGTATACCTCATGGCTAGTAGTGTGTGATATCGTGGCATCAGAGTATAGCTCATGGCTAGTAGTGTGTGATATCGTGGCATCAGAGTATACCTCATGGCTAGTAGTGTGTGATATCGTGGCATCAGAGTATAGCTCATGGCTAGTAGTGTGTGATATCGTGGCATCAGAGTATAGCTCATGGCTAGTAGTGTGTGATATCGTGGCATCAGAGTATACCTCATGGCTAGTAGTGTGTGATATCGTGGCATCAGAGTATACCTCATGGCTAGTAGTGTGTGATATCGTGGCATCAGAGTATACCTCATGGCTAGTAGTGTGTGATATCGTGGCATCAGAGTATAGCTCATGGCTAGTAGTGTGTGATATCGTGGCATCAGAGTATAGCTCATGGCTAGTAGTGCGTGATATCGTGGCATCAGAGTATAGCTCATGGCTAGTAGTGTGTGATATCGTGGCATCAGAGTATACCTCATGGCTAGTAGTGTGTGATATCGTGCAATTTCTCGTAGCTATTCAGGTCGGAGGTTGGTTTGTTGAAGAAGCCTTGTGTAATAGTGGATTACTAGTATCTAAATCTCATTCTAACACAATTTAATATTTTGTTCCTATAAACTAATCTATTGTTAAATCCCCGCCTCCGTGGTCGAGTGGTATGGTCACTGACTTGTATACCACTGTAACCTATCATCACTGATGGTCACGGGTTCGAGCCCCGCTCAGACCGTGTCTCATTTATATGAAAATGTTGGCAGTTTCTTACGGAGGTTGGTGCACCCAAGTACTGGTTAACCGCTGGAGCCTGCCCAGGAAAGGTGTTGTTAGGTAGACTGCCCATCGGCGATATAGCCCAAAATGCTGCTGATGCAGGCGTAAAACCCAAAATATAACATATATAACTATTGTTTAATCTGCAATAAACAACGGCTAGAGCCAGTCTATTTTAACTCCAAATGTGTTTTATTCGCCGATGAACAATGACACGACAAAATATTATTTCCTAAATTTGACACTTTTGTGATTGATCTCATTTGTAAGAAGAAAACAAAACCGTTGTGGAAGTTGTGATAGTGCAGTGGATGCACATTCACTTCAGGTGCGAAAGGTCCGGAGTTCGAGCCCCACTGGAGCCGTTACGATTGTGCAAGGCATTTAATTTCCACGTTGCGTCTTCTCTCTCCCTCGTGGCGATGGATTCCATCAGGAATGAGGTCTCTAGAGTGATTAATATAAGTTGTAAGAACTTGTTTCGCAATCAAGCTAAAATAAATTTGTATATACTAAGAAGAAAACAAAACACATATTGTTCTCAATAGCTGTAATGCAAAATGACATGAAGCCACTTTGTATTGTGGAGACGATAATAAAGTAGGATTTTTGACATGACATTGTTTTGTTTATCCCACCTTGTTTCGGACATAACTTCCTTTCACTGTTTGTGTTATGACAAATATAGGATCTTACACCAGTGGTAATTTCATGCCATATTCTATGAAACAAGTTTTGGAATTTTGCTATTTAGCGAGCCTTTTATTTCATAAAATATGCCATGAAATCACCACGAGTGTAAGATCCTTTTTATCACATTACCATAGTAACAACAACCATCACATTACCACAGTAACAACAACCATCACATTACCACAGTAACAACAACCATCACATTACCACAGTAACAACAACCATCACATTACCACAGTAACAACAACCATCACATTACCACAGTAACAACAACCATCACATTACCACAGTAACAACAACCATCACATTACCACAGTAACAACAACCATCACATTACCATAGTAACAACAACCATCACATTACCATGTAAAACCATCACATTACCACAGTAACAACAACCATCACATTACCACAGTAACAACAACCATCACATTACCACAGTAACAACAACCATCACATTACCACAGTAACAACAACCATCACATTACCACAGTAACAACAACCATCACATTACCACAGTAACAACAACCATCACATTACCACAGTAACAACAACCATCACATTACCATAGTAACAACAACCATAGATTTGAAGAAATAATACGTCTCTGTTTGCCAGTATATTGTTGAGCCTTGTTACATTAAGCTGCATCTGTATGCCATAGTAAATAGTCCCTGATAGCAACTTCACACAAATATTCGGCACAATATCTTAATCACTGTATACCACTAGTGCATATTGATCATTTTATTGAACACAAACAACATGTATATTTCGAATGTTTATGCAAGCTGTCAATGTCATTCCTTGACCAATCGGAATCTTCCAGGTGTTTATTATACATGTTGACATATGAGAATTTATGACATAGCTGTATTACACTGAATACAAGGAAAGTTATGTGACAAATATTCATTTTCAACAGTTATTTTCACGCTGTTTGATTTACATTTTAGGAAGTATTATTGCAAGACCTCCCCCAGTGGAAGGCGGATGATGGCACATTACTGGTAACACACTGGAATGGTATAACACATGTAGACTTCAGCCACAACTCTATCGCAGAGATAGATGATAGTATGGTAAGTGTTTATTCATCCCGTGGTTATAATGTTTGCTCCATGCTTGTCAGGATGTACATTTGAAGCTGGGTGACAGTTTGTGCACGTTTTCACCTTCCATGCTTGTCAGAATGTACATTTGAAGCTGGGTGACAGTTTGTGCACGTTTAGCCTTCCATGCTTGTCAGGATGTACATTTGAAGCTGGGTGACAGTTTGTACACGTTTTCACCTTTCATGTTTGTCAGGATGTACATTTGAAGCTGGGTGACAGTTTGTGCACGTTTTCACCTTCCATGCTTGTCAGGATGTACATTTGAAGCTGGGTGACAGTTTGTGCACGTTTTCACCTTCCATGCTTGTCAGAATGTACATTTGAAGCTGGGTGACAGTTTGTGCACGTTTTCACCTTCCATGCTTGTCAGGATGTACATTTGAAGCTGGGTGACAGTTTGTGCACGTTTTCACCTTCCATGCTTGTCAGGATGTACATTTGAAGCTGGGTGACAGTTTGTGCACTTTTTCACCTTCCATGCTTGTCAGGATGTACATTTGAAGCTGGGTGACAGTTTGTGCACGTTTTCACCTTCCATGCTTGTCAGGATGTACATTTGAAGCTGGGTGACAGTTTGTGCATGTTTTCACCTTCCATGCTTGTCAGGATGTACATTTGAAGCTGGGTGACAGTTTGCGCACGTTTTCACCTTCCATGCTTGTCAGGATGTACATTTGAAGCTGGGTGAGAGTGTGTGCACATTTAGTCTTCCATGCTTGTCAGGATGTACATTTGAAGCTGGGTGACAGTTTGTGCACATTTTCACCTTCCATGCTTGTCAGGATGTACATTTGAAGCTGGGTGACAGTTTGTGCACGTTTTCACCTTCCATGTTTGTCAGGATGTACATTTGAAGCTGGGTGACAGTTTGTGCACGTTTTCACCTTCCATGCTTGTCAGGATGTACATTTGAAGCTGGGTGACAGTTTGTGCACGTTTTCACCTTCCATGCTTGTCAGGATGTACATTTGAAGCTGGGTGACAGTTTGTGCACATTTTCACCTTCCATGCTTGTCAGGATGTACATTTGAAGCTGGGTGACAGTTTGTGCACGTTTTCACCTTCCATGCTTGTCAGGATGTACATGTGAAGCTGGGTGACAGTTTGTGCACATTTTCACCTTCCATGCTTGTCAGGATGTACATGTGAAGCTGGGTGACAGTTTGTGCACATTTTCACCTTCCATGCTTGTCAGGATGTACATTTGAAGCTGGGTGACAGTTTGTGCACATTTAGTCTTCCATGCTTGTCAGGATGTACATTTGAAGCTAGGTGACAGTTTGTCCACGTTTACGCCTTCCATGGTTCATATCATTTATTCTTATCCAGGGTTTCTGCTGTCGGTCGCCAATGGCGCCAATTGCGACAAAAAACAAATATTGGCACTAAATATTTTTGAATTGGCGAAAATATTTGGTGCAACTTGTTAAAAAAAAAATGTGGGCACTGTTTTGTCGAATACATGGCTTCAAATATTTATTTGTGAACTATATGGCTCTTAGTTGGCTCCAAGTTTTTTAATTGGCTCCAGTGTTTTTCAATTGGCGACAGAAGTTGCGCAGACAAAACATTCAGACAGAGGGAACCCTGCTTATCGTCACCGTCCTGGGTGCTAGAACGGTGTACTTGTTCTCTTCTGACCAATCATAAATAACTTTTGGTATCAAAATGTGAGCCGTTATTAAAGCATTTCTTGTTCACAATATCTGAGGAATACAAACTTTGCCATCGAAAATCACTGTTTAATAATATTTTATTGCAAATCAATATTACATGTCATTCAAAAACAGTTGCAATACATGAAACCAGTGAAACCCCTCTAAACTGAACGACCACCGGACCAGAGGTAAAGTTCAGTTTGGAGAGGTTTTTCGGTTTAGATGGGTATTTCATAGTAGGTGGGGAACATTTCTCCTAAATTAACAATTCAACTTTGCAATACTTAGAAGGATGCTGTGGCATGTTTATTGTTTGGCAGTTAGATAAGAACTGATTAATTTTAAGTAAGTGTGCAATACATTATTCTGAAAACAGTAGTTAATAGTTTGTTTGTTTAAAAGAATAGTCAGTTTCATATTTGATCAGGCATGTTGCTTGAAAAGTTGTATATTTGATCAGGCATGTTGTTTGAAAAGTTGTATATTTGATCAGGCATGTTGCTTGAAAAGTTGTATATTTGATCAGGCATGTTGCTTGAAAAGTTGTATATTTGATCAGGCATGTTGTTTGAAAAGTTGTATATTTGATCAGGCATGTTGCTTGAAAAGTTGTATATTTGATCCAGGCATGTTGCTTGACAGTTATCCTTTGAAAATGTACATATCTTTAGAAAATCTGTGTGGAATTCAGAATGTAGTGGTCCATGTTTACAGAGGGTTGTTTTACAATGAACAAAGAAGCGAAAAATTCGGTACAAACACATTTGTTTGATTTAGAGGGAATTCCAGTTTAGTGGGGTTCCGGTTTTAAGGGGTTACAGTTAGGGTTTCTTACCGGAAAATCCCGGGATTCCCGGCAATTTATTTTTCTCATTTCCCGGGATAAAAGTTATCGGGATCCCGGGAAATGATAGTTCTACGTTCTAGGAAATTGAATCTGAAAGTAGGCTTAAGACCAAGAATCAGTGTTAATTCTTGGAATTAAAACTGAAAGTACAATTATAACCAAGAATCAGTGCTAATTCTTGGAAATTGAAGCTGAATGTACAACAGTTACCAGGACATTTCTCACTTTTCCTGGAATTTGTTGAACCTGCAGATCCAGATTAACCATTCATTGGCATTCAAGTGGGTGGACTTGCTGTTGACTCAAACGACCCTGGTTGAAAAATTCCAGCTTGCGATCGACTGTGCAGTTAAAGATGATAGTGATACTAAGGACATAAAGGATTTGAAGACAATGACGAATGATTTCAAACTATACCAAGCTAAAAAAAAGAGAACCCCCAATCTCGAACAACTTTACCGGGCACTTATGACAATTAAGCCATCATCCGTTGAGAGTGAAAGAGCATTCTCTGCTGCCGGTAATTTTGCAACACGTATTAGGTCCCGGCTCGGAGACAAATCATTATGTGTTCTAGTTTTCCTGAAAAACTATTTCAACAACCACGGCACTGTTCATGACTGTTGGTGTTGAACCACACCACTCAGTTTGACTCAAATGAGTAGATTCACTAGATTGTCAATCTCAAAGTGTAAAGACAGTTAGGACACTCCTACAGTTGCATTTATGTTGTTGAGAAGAGTTCAAAGACTGAACTCAGTGTTAAAGTTTGACATTGATGATCACCCAATGTTTTTTATTTTATTTCATGACAGTGAGAATTACAATCAATGCGTTCAAAATGTCGAGTTATCAACTTATTACATATTCTTTTATTCTCTGTTCGGCAGCTCGGCTGCCATTTTTGGTGTGAGTTTGGAAGGTCCATAATGTCTTTTCATCACTAAGTTTGATGAATCGATGATGAATTGAATTCAAGATCACGAAAGAGAAGTTGAAAATTATTTGTCGAATCTTGGTTTGGGCATCATTTTGGGTGAGAATACGGGAGTTCCAAACAAAACAAGACTAAACTTAAAGAACTTACCAGAAAATGAGACATTGCCAAATTCCTGTCAATCAACCATAAAACCTTAAGTTTAGTCTTGTTTTGTTTGGAACTCCCGAATTCTCACCCAAAATGATGCCCAAACCAAGATTCGACAAATAATTTTCACGATCTAACAATTGTCCCAATTTCCCGGGAATATCCCAGTTTCCCGGGATCTAACTGAAAAAGTTCTCAATTTCCCGGGATAAGGTTGTCCGGGATATAGACAAACACCCTAGTTACAGTGTAGTATTATATTGCACATGGTTTGGACCACAAGTTCTAACAACATTAGAAAGTCATGCTAACATTTTTTTCCAAAAAAAAAGCACCAAATAACCAAGAATGAAAGTGACTTGATGGACTAAAGAAAAACACCACTAGTGCGCAATTGCTTAAAGTGACATTACATCGCAAAAAGCCCCCAAAAAATGCATTGTTTACGTATAAATGCATTGCTACTACAAATTCTTCCGAATACATTTGAACATTAACATTGAATCAATAAACAGTGTGTTTGTGGTTTACAAACTTTCAAAAGTGAATGTAGGATTTCATATACCAGTCATCCACGCTCCTGAATTGACATTTCTTTGTCATTGTAGTCAATGCTAAACGCGTGATACTGTCGCTTAGAGATAATACATTTAACTAAGATTAGTCTACAAATAAATATGCAGAGTTACAAATGTGAGATAAACGGTAAATCTGTACCATAAATCTTGTTATTCGGGATACACAGGTTGTATTACGCATGCATGTCATTAGTTCATTAGTTAAAATACTCAGTATTTGAGGCAAATATTTGGAAAACAATTACACCATATAATAGGAAATTACATTCTGTATAAATTTGCGTTTTCACTGATGTAGTGTTGCTTTAATGGAACTTATTGACGTTTAGCATAATATATTGTGTCTTATGTTTTCAGCAATTAATGCCAAAGGTAGTGCGACTAGACTTGAGTCACAACATGATCTCGGCCATCGAGCACCTGCAGTGGTTGAGTCACATGACATATCTGGATATGTCCTACAATGATCTAGAGGAGGTGGAAGCTTTACATTCCAAACTGGGCAATCTTAAGACATTAAATCTAGCTGGAAACAGACTCCGTTCCTTGCAATGTAAGTCACTGTGATGACCTACTGTGAGATACTCTCATCATCATGCCATGATCTGTTGGTGCGTGTTTGTATGGGTCTCGAGAACAATCTAAATAAGCATAGACGCCGAACGACCTTGGTTCCGAAACTAGTGATGTCATTTTAACCTTTTGACCCAAACTCATCTAACCTTGGGTCAGGTTTGTGTTTGTCGAGATTTAGTGTACAAAATGCCTATAGCTTTTGAAGCAGCTATATTTATTTACTTCATCGATAGTCCATTCATATGGATTGGTCCACTACTCGTGCGCACGAAACTTATTTTGTAGAAGTGGTGCCGTCTCTCGTCCTTCCATATAGACTCACCCTAGTTGTCAATGATCATACAGTAACTGGGTCACATAACATCAAGTATTTTTTTGAGTCATGTGACCTACAGTAGCTAAGTCACATGATTTTGAGTCACATGACATAATGTCACTGGATTTAACATACGACATTGCTTGTATCTTGGCACTGCCTATACGGCTGACAATTATTGTGTGTGTTTGAACCTTACAGGACGGCATCAGCTAGTAGAAGATTCATGGGTCTACCTAGAGTCACTACCATGCCTGAAACATGGCATGAACTGGCACCCGGGGTCTTCCTCCACGAATTAAACCAAACTATCGCTGTATGACCTTTTGGTGTGGCGCTAAATTCAGAAAAAACAGTTAAGAATTTGGAAAAGAAGTTCTATACAGAAATGTTACTTTGTTTAACCCATTCAACACCAAGTAACTGACATGGACTGGTGCATGATACTTAACCCATTCAACACCAAGTAACTGACATGGACTGGTGCAGGATGTTAACCCATTCAACACCAAGTAACTGACATGGACTGGTGGTGCATGATATTTTTAGACCAATAAATGAATAAGAAAATTACTTTTGGACCAGTTCATTGATCAAAATGGGTAATTTTGTCTAAATATTGTAATATTACTGGCAAAAAGTGCAGATCCTGATGAGACGGCTCGTCGGCTCATCTGGATCTACACTTTTTGTAAGCCTGTTTGTTGAACGGTTTAATACTGCTGATGTTTCTGTACATGCTGTAACAATTTTTAAATGTTTTGTGTTTTTTGAAAAGTAACATTTAAAATATGTGATTTGCAGGTCTTTCAAAACTATTTTCTTTGGTACAACTTGATCTCAGCTATAACCAAATAGCTTTGGTAAGTTTAGTTGCTATTGCCATTAATTTTATATAAATATTGACATTGCTGTCCGATTAGTGCAGGGGTTAGCATGCTCACTTCTCACCAATGCAACCCGGGTACCGATCCTCGGACCGGGAAGTATGTGAGATGGTACGGTGGTCTATCTATCTTCCTATTAGTCAAACCCCTGATGTGAGATGGTACGACGGTCACCAGATTGGACAGGTGGGTTTTCTCCGGGTAATCCGGTTTCCTCCCACACTAATGACCACATTTACACTTTCATCTGAGCCAACGAGAGTGATTAATATCAGTTGTTAAAGCTTGCTTCGCAATCGTAAAATAAATAATGTTTAAAAACATGTATTAATAACTAACTATACCCAGCGTGATTCCATGCCAGGATTAGTTTATAATCAAACAGAATATTGCAAACAGCCAACACGTAGGACATCATACAGAACAAATTCATGAAATATGCATTTATTGTAAAAAGAGTTCAACTTAAATAAAGTTTAAACTTTAATGACATTTAAAAAATGATTTACAAGTTGGCATATATGACCATATAGTAAAATCTAAACTTTTCTTTTATGCTTTCCAATGAATGATCGCATTTTCTCAGTGAAAGAAAATGCTATCTTTCATTGTTTTGAAACAGTGGAAGATGGCATTTTCTTTTTCTGCTGCTTGTGGTTCGTATTCCTCCACGGTTGCAGGTACTTTTGTATTTTAGCTATTTTCTGAGTTTTCTAGTTAGTTATAAAATAGTTGTTCTAATGAATTTGTTTTGTCTTCCGTTTTCAATATTGACAGCAGGGCAGGCAGACCTAACTTGAAAATGATATCGGATATTTTCTTTATTGCGACTGTTCACACTAACTTGTGCGGTTGTGTATTGTAGTGATATGAGGCTCCCTATAGGGGCAGTTAAAATGAATAAAATTGGATAGTAAATATATTGGCCCAAATCATTGGAAATCAGAAAAGATTTGTGTTTATTAGTGTTAAGATAGTATTTTATTTCATCTCGTGATCACCGAAATGTGTTTTTCCACTCACAGCTAACACCACTCGTGGAAATACAAATTTCGGTGATCACTCGACATAAATTGCAATCTTACAGTAGTAAACACAGATATCCACTATATCTTCATTGTGCAATCTTACAGTAGTAAACACAGATATCCACTATATCTTCATTGTGCAATCTTACAGTAGTAAACACAGATATCCACTATATCTTCATTGTGCAATCTTACAGTAGTAAACACAGATATCCACTATATCTTCATTGTGCAATCTTACAGTAGTAAACACAGATATCCACTATATCTTCATTGTGCAATCTTACAGTAGTAAACACAGATATCCACTATATCTTCATTGTGCAATCTTACAGTAGTAAACACAGATATCCACTATATCTTCATTGTGCAATCTTACAGTAGTAAACACAGATATCCACTATATCTTCATTGTGCAATCTTACAGTAGTAAACACAGATATCCACTATATCTTCATTGTGCAATCTTACAGTAGTAAACACAGATATCCACTATATCTTCATTGTGCAATCTTACAGTAGTAAACACAGATATCCACTATATCTTCATTGTGCAATCTTACAGTAGTAAACACAGATATCCACTATATCTTCATTGTGCAATCTTACAGTAGTAAACACAGATATCCACTATATCTTCATTGTGCAATCTTACAGTAGTAAACACAGATATCCACTATATCTTCATTGTGTTTGTGTGTTTTTTTTTGTGTTTGTGTGTTTTTTTTGTGTTTGTGTGTTTTTTTTTGTGTTTGTGTGTTTTTTTTTGTGTTTGTGTGTTTTTTTTTGTGTTTGTGTGTTTTTTTTTGTGTTTGTGTGTTTTTTTTTGTGTTTGTGTGTTTTTTTTTGTGTTTGTGTGTTTTTTTTTGTGTTTGTGTGTTTTTTTTTGTGTTTGTGTGTTTTTTTTTGTGTTTGTGTGTTTTTTTTTGTGTTTGTGTGTTTTTTTTTGTGTTTGTGTGTTTTTTTTTGTGTTTCAGTAGTAAACACAGATATCCACTATATCTTCATTGTGCAATCTTACAGTAGTAAACAGATATCCACTATATCTTCATTGTGCAATCTTACAGTAGTAAACACAGATATCCACTATATCTTCATTGTGCAATTTACAGTAGTAAACACAGATATCCACTATATCTTCATTGTGCAATTCTTACAGTAGTAAACACAGATATCCACTATATCTTCATTGTGCAATCTTACAGTAGTAAACACAGATATCCACTATATCTTCATTGTGCAATCTTACAGTAGTAAACACAGATATCCACTATATCTTCATTGTGCAATCTTACAGTAGTAAACACAGATATCCACTATATCTTCATTGTGCAATCTTACAGTAGTAAACACAGATATCCACTATATCTTCATTGTGCAATCTTACAGTAGTAAACACAGATATCCACTATATCTTCATTGTGCAATCTTACAGTAGTAAACACAGATATCCACTATATCTTCATTGTGCAATCTTACAGTAGTAAACACAGATATCCACTATATCTTCATTGTGCAATCTTACAGTAGTAAACACAGATATCCACTATATCTTCATTGTGCAATCTTACAGTAGTAAACACAGATATCCACTATATCTTCATTGTGCAATCTTACAGTAGTAAACACAGATATCCACTATATCTTCATTGTGCAATCTTACAGTAGTAAACACAGATATCCACTATATCTTCATTGTGCAATCTTACAGTAGTAAACACAGATATCCACTATATCTTCATTGTGCAATCTTACAGTAGTAAACAGATATCCACTATATCTTCATTGTGCAATCTTACAGTAGTAAACACAGATATCCACTATATCTTCATTGTGCAATTTACAGTAGTAAACACAGATATCCACTATATCTTCATTGTGCAATTCTTACAGTAGTAAACACAGATATCCACTATATCTTCATTGTGCAATCTTACAGTAGTAAACACAGATATCCACTATATCTTCATTGTGCAATCTTACAGTAGTAAACACAGATATCCACTATATCTTCATTGTGCAATCTTACAGTAGTAAACACAGATATCCACTATATCTTCATTGTGCAATCTTACAGTAGTAAACACAGATATCCACTATATCTTCATTGTGCAATCTTACAGTAGTAAACACAGATATCCACTATATCTTCATTGTGCAATCTTACAGTAGTAAACACAGATATCCACTATATCTTCATTGTGCAATCTTACAGTAGTAAACACAGATATCCACTATATCTTCATTGTGCAATCTTACAGTAGTAAACACAGATATCCACTATATCTTCATTGTGCAATCTTACAGTAGTAAACACAGATATCCACTATATCTTCATTGTGCAATCTTACAGTAGTAAACACAGATATCCACTATATCTTCATTGTGCAATCTTACAGTAGTAAACACAGATATCCACTATATCTTCATTTTTCAACAGACTTTCAGTTTGGGACATATTTGGATTATAGCTTAACCCATATCATTCTGGATGCCGCTCAAACAGTATTTGCAAAGAACATAGAGCCAGATCAACCGCCATGGAACATGTCGTCTGATTAGGCTCTATGCTGATTGCTATTCAGATGATCTTGCTAAGACACTTGGCTATGTAGCAAACAACATAGATCCTGATCAGCATGCAGCATCACATCTGGATCTATGTTGTTTGCAAAAGCCTTTAAATGTATCCAGAATGAAATGGCTTAAACAATCCTCTATTTCACTGTTTTTGTGGTTAACTTGTAGTCTATACAAAGTACCTTTCTGTCAGTTACGTTTCTGTCAGTTACATTTCTAACCGTGGATTGCAGGTAGATGATATTAAGCCTATCAGCAGACTACCTTGTGTGGAACAGCTTCTGTTGCTTGGTAACCCCGTAACCATCACCCTTGACTACAGGACAAAGACACTCGCTCTATTTGGTGACAGAGTCAGTGAGGTACATTAGGAAAGTTTATAAATTATACAGTTTTCCATAAAATCCATAGGGGTCAGAGATTTATTTATTTGTGTGTGATTCAATAGACTACATTATGTTTTTCCGTATAACATATACATGTATAAACAAAAACAATACAGTTTCTATTCTAAATCTACATAATAATTACCCCTCCCCACCTCCGCCGCCCTCTCTCTCCCAGGGTTGTCTGCTTTGTCTCCCCAGGGTTGTCCGTCTTGTCTCCCCTAGGGTTGTCTCCCCCAGGGTTGTCCGCTTTGTCTCCCCCAGGGTTGTCTGCCTTGTCTCCCCCAGGGTTGTCTCCCCAGGGTTGTCCGTCTTGTCTCCCCTAGGGTAGTCCACCTTGTCTCCCCCAGGGTTGTCTGCCTTGTCTCCCCTAGGGTTGTGCGCCTTGTC
>CM026398.1:69158849-69307209 GCA_014843695.1 Archivesica marissinica | reverse complement strand
AGGTTAGTGAGACGCGTCTTTGTAACCAGATGAGCAGTTCACTTCCTTCGCCAAGGATTCAAAGGTTAGTGAGACGCGTCTTTGCAACCAGATGAGCAGTTCACTTCCTTCGCCATGGATTCAAAGGTTAGTGAGACGCGTCTTTGCTACCAGATGAGCAGTTCACTCCCTTCGCTAAGGATTCAAAGGTTAGTGAGACGCATCTTTGCAACCCGATGAGCAGTTCGCTTCCTTCGCCATGGATTCAAAGGTTAGTGAGACGCGTCTTTGCAACCAGATGAGCAGTTCGCTTCCTTCGCCATGGATTCAAAGGTTAGTGAGACGCGTCTTTGCAACCAGATGAGCAGTTCGCTTCCTTCGCCATGGATTCAAAGGTTAGTGAAACGCGTCTTTGCAACCCGATGAGCAGTTCACTTCCTTCGCCATGGATTCAAAGGTTAGTGAGACAAGTCTTTGCAACCAGATGAGCAGTTCACTTCCTTCGCCATGGATTCAAAGGTTAGTGAGACGCGTCTTTGCTACCAGATGAGCAGTTCGCTTCCGTCGTTAAGGATTCAAAGGTTAGTGAGACGCGTCTTTGCAACCTGATGAGCAGTTTGCTTCCGTCGTTAAGGATTCAAAGGTTAGTGAGACGCGTCTTTGCAACCAGATGAGCAGTTCACTTCCTTCGCCATGGATTCAAAGGTTAGTGAGACACTTCTTTGCAACCAGATGAGCAGTTCGCTTCCTTCGCCATGGATTCAAAGGTTAGTGAGACGCGTCTTTGCAACACGATGAGCAGTTCGCTTCCTTCGCTAAGGATTCAACGGTTAGTGAGACGCGTCTTTGCAACCAGATGAGCAGTTCACTTCCTTCGCTAAGGATTCAAAGGTTAGTGAGACGCGTCTTTGCAACCAGATGAGCAGTTCGCTTCCTTCGCCATGGATTCAAAGGTTAGTGAGACGCGTCTTTGCAACCAGATGAGCAGTTCACTTCCTTCGCCATGGATTCAAAGGTTAGTGAGACGCGTCTTTGCTACCAGATGAGCAGTTCACTTCCTTGGCTAAGGATTCAAAGGTTAGTGAGACGCGTCTTTGCAACCCGATGAGCAGTTCGCTTCCTTCGCCATGGAGACAAAGATTAGTGAGACGCGTCTTTGCAACCAGATGAGCAGGTCACTTCCTTCGCTAAGGATTCAAAGGTTAGTGAGACGCGTCTTTGCAACCAGATGAGCATGTCACTACCTTCGCAATGGATTCAAATGTTAGTGAGACGCGTCTTTGCAACCCGATGAGCAGTTCGATTCCTTCGTTATGGATTCAAAGGGTAGTGGGACGCATCTTTGCAACCTGATGAGCAGGTCACTTCCTTCGCTAAGGATTCAAAGGTTAGTGAGACGCGTGTTTGCGACCCGATGAGCAGTTCGCTTCCTTCGCCATGGATACAAAGGTTAGTGAGACGCGTTTTTGCTACCAGATGAGCAGTTCGCTTCCTTCGCCATGGATTGAAAGGTTAGTGAGACGCGTCTTTGCAAACCGATGAGCAGTTCGCTTCCTTCGCCCTGGATTCAAAGTTAGTGAGACGCGTCTTTGTAACAGATGAGCAGTTCGCTTCCTTCGCTAAGGATTCAACGGTTAGTGAGACGCGTCTTTGCAACCAGATGAGCAGGTCACTTCCTTCGCTAAGGATTCAAAGGTTAGTGAGACGCGTCTTTGCAACCCGATGAGCAGTTCGATTCCTTCGTTAAGGATTCAAAGGGTAGTGGGACGCGTCCTTGCAACCAGATGAGCAGGTCACTTCCTTCGCCAAGGATTCAAAGGTTAGTAAGACGCGTCTTTGTAACCAGATGAGCAGTTCACTTCCTTCGCTAAGGATTCAAAGGTTAGTGAGACGCGTTTTGCGACCCGATGAGCAGTTCGCTTCCTTCGCCATGGATTCAAAGGTTAGTGAGACGCGTCTTTGCTACAAGATGAGCAGTTCGCTTCCTTCGCCATGGATTCAAAGGTTAGTGAGACGCGTCTTTGCAACCAGATGAGCAGTTCGCTTCCTTCGCCATGGATTCAAAGGTTAGTGAGACGCGTCTTTGCTACCAGATGAGCAGTTCGCTTCCTTCGCCATGGATTCAAAGGTTAGTGAAACGCGTCTTTGCAACCCGATGAGCAGTACGCTTCATTCGCCATGGATTCAAAGGTTAGTGAGACGCATCTTTGCAACCAGATGAGCAGTTCGCTTCCTTCCTGGATTCAAAGGTTAGTGAGAGCGTCTTTGCAACAATGAGCAGTTCGCTTCTTCGCCCTGGATTCAAGGTTAGTGAGACGCGTCTTTGCTACCAGATGATCAGTTCGCTTCCTTCGCCATGGATTCAAAGGTTAGTGAGACGCGTCTTTGCTACCAGATGAGCAGTTCGCTTCCTTCGCCATAGATTCAAAGTTAGTGCAACGCGTCTTTGCAACCCGATGAGAGTTCTTCCTTCGCCATGGATTCAAAGGTTAGTGAGAGCGTCTTTGCAACCGATGAGCAGTTCCTTCCTTCGCTAAGGATTCAAAGTTAGTGAGACGCTCTTTGCAACAGATGAGCAGTCACTTCCTTCGCTATGATTCAAAGGTTAGTGAGACGCGTCTTTGCAACCAGATGAGCAGTTCACTCTTCGCTAAGGATTCAAAGGTTAGTGAGAGCGTCTTTGAACCAGATGAGCAGTTCGCTTCCTTCGCCATGATTCAAAGGTTAGTGAGACGCGTCTTTGCAACCAGATGAGCAGTTCACTTCCTTCGCCATGGATTCAAAGGTTAGTGAGACGCGTCTTTGCTACCAGATGAGCAGTTCACTTCCTTCGCTAAGGATTCAAAGGTTAGTGAGATGCGTCTTTGCAACCCGATGAGCAGTTCGCTTCCTTCGCCATGGATTCAAAGGTTAGTGAGACGCGTCTTTGCAACCAGATGAGCAGTTCACTTCCTTCGCTATGGATTCAAAGGTTAGTGAGACGCGTCTTTGCAACCAGATGAGCAGTTCGCTTCCTTCGCCATGGATTCAAAGGTTAGTGAGACGCGTCTTTGCAACCAGATGAGCAGTTCGCTTCCTTCGCCATGGATTCAAAGGTTAGTGAGACGCGTCTTTGCTACCAGATGAGCAGTTCGCTTCCTTCGCCATGGATTCAAAGGTTAGTGAAACGCGTCTTTGCAACCCGATGAGCAGTTCACTTCCTTCGCCATGGATTCAAAGGTTAGTGAGACGCGTCTTTGCAACCCGATGAGCAGTTCACTTCCTTCGCCATGGATTCAAAGGTTAGTGAGACGCGTCCTTGCAACCAGATCAGCAGTTCACTTCCTTCGCCATGGATTCAAAGGTTAGTGAGACGCGTCTTTGCTACCAGATGAGCAGTTCGCTTCCTTCGCCATGGATTCAAAGGTTAGTGAGACGCATCTTTGCAACCCGATGAGCAGATCGCTTCCGTCGTCAAGGATTCAAATGTTAGTGAGACGCGTCTTTGCAACCCGATGAGCAGTTTGCTTCCGTCGTTAAGGATTCAAAGGTTAGTGAGACGCGTCTTTGCAACCAGATGAGCAGTTCACTTCCTTCGCCATGGATTCAAAGGTTAGTGAGACGCGTCTTTGCAACCAGATGAGCAGTTCGCTTCCTTCGCCATGGATTCAAAGGTTAGTGAGACGCGTCTTTGCAACCAGATGAGCAGTTCACTTCCTTCGCCATGGATTCAAAGGTTAGTGAGACGCGTCTTTGCTACCAGATGAGCAGTTCACTTCCTTGGCTAAGGATTCAAAGGTTAGTGAGACGCGTCTTTGCAACCCGATGAGCAGTTCGCTTCCTTCGCCATGGAGACAAAGATTAGTGAGACGCGTCTTTGCAACCAGATGAGCAGGTCACTTCCTTCGCTAAGGATTCAAAGGTTAGTGAGACGCGTCTTTGCAACCAGATGAGCATGTCACTACCTTCGCAATGGATTCAAATGTTAGTGAGACGCGTCTTTGCAACCCGATGAGCAGTTCGATTCCTTCGTTATGGATTCAAAGGGTAGTGGGACGCGTCTTTGCAACCTGATGAGCAGGTCACTTCCTTCGCTAAGGATTCAAAGGTTAGTGAGACGCGTCTTTGCAACCAGATGAGCAGTTCACTTCCTTCGCTAAGGATTCAAAGGTTAGTGAGACGCGTGTTTGCGACCCGATGAGCAGTTCGCTTCCTTCGCCATGGATACAAAGGTTAGTGAGACGCGTTTTTGCTACCAGATGAGCAGTTCGCTTCCTTCGCCATGGATTGAAAGGTTAGTGAGACGCGTCTTTGCAAACCGATGAGCAGTTCGCTTCCTTCGCCATGGATTCAAAGGTTAGTGAGACGCGTCTTTGCTACCAGATGAGCAGTTCGCTTCCTTCGCCATGGATTCAAAGGTCAGTGAGACGCGTCTTTGCTACCAGATGAGCAGTTCGCTTCCTTCGCCATGGATTCAAAGGTTAGTGAAACGCGTCTTTGCAACCCGATGAGCAGTTCACTTCCTTCGCTATGGATTCAAAGGTTAGTGAGACGCGTCTTTGCAACTCTATGAGCAGTTCGCTTCTTTCTCCATGGATTCAAAGGTTAGTGAGACGCGTCTTTGCTACGAGATGAGCAGTTCGCTTCCTTCGCCATGGATTCAAAGGTCAGTGAGACGCGTCTTTGCTACCAGATGAGCAATTCGCTTCCTTCGCCATGGATTCAAAGGTTAGTGAAACGCGTCTTTGCAACCCGATGAGCAGTTCACTTCCTTCGCCATGGATTCAAAGGTTAGTGAGACGCGTCCTTGCAACCAGATCAGCAGTTCACTTCCTTCGCCATGGATTCAAAGGTTAGTGAGACGCGTCTTTGCTACCAGATGAGCAGTTCGCTTCCTTCGCCATGGATTCAAAGGTTAGTGAGACGCATCTTTGCAACCCGATGAGCAGTTCGCTTCCGTCGTCAAGGATTCAAATGTTAGTGAGACGCGTCTTTGCAACCCGATGAGCAGTTTGCTTCCGTCGTTAAGGATTCAAAGGTTAGTGAGACGCGTCTTTGCAACCAGATGAGCAGTTCACTTCCTTCACCATGGATTCAAAGGTTAGTGAGACGCGTCTTTGCAACCAGATGAGCAGTTCGCTTCCTTCGCCCTGGATTCAAATGTTAGTGAGACGCGTCTTTGTAACACGATGAGCAGTTCGCTTCCTTTCGCTAAGGATTCAACGGTTAGTGAGACGCGTCTTTGCAACCAGATGAGCAGGTCACTTCCTTCGCTAAGGATTCAAAGGTTAGTGAGACGCGTCTTTGCAACCCGATGAGCAGTTCGATTCCTTCGTTAAGGATTCAAAGGGTAGTGGGACGCGTCCTTGCAACCAGATGAGCAGGTCACTTCCTTCGCCAAGGATTCAAAGGTTAGTAAGACGCGTCTTTGTAACCAGATGAGCAGTTCACTTCCTTCGCTAAGGATTCAAAGGTTAGTGAGACGCGTATTTGCGACCCGATGAGCAGTTCGCTTCCTTCGCCATGGATTCAAAGGTTAGTGAGACGCGTCTTTGCTACAAGATGAGCAGTTCGCTTCCTTCGCCATGGATTCAAAGGTTAGTGAGACGCGTCTTTGCAACCAGATGAGCAGTTCGCTTCCTTTGCCATGGATTCAAAGGTTAGTGAGACGCGCCTTTGCTACCAGATGAGCAGTTCGCTTCCTTCGCCATGGATTCAAAGGTTAGTGAAACGCGTCTTTGCAACCCGATGAGCAGTTCGCTTCCTTCGCTATGGATTCAAAGGTTAGTGAGACGCGTCTTTGCAACTATATGAGCAGTTCGCTTCGTTCGCCCTGGATTCATAGGTTAGTGAGACGCGTCTTTGCTACCAGATGATCAGTTCGCTTCCTTCGCCATGGATTCAAAGGTTAGTGAGACGCGTCTTTGCTACCAGATGAGCAGTTCGCTTCCTTCGCCATAGATTCAAAGGTTAGTGCAACGCGTCTTTGCAACCCGATGAGTAGTTCATTTCCTTCGCCATGGATTCAAAGGTTAGTGAGAAGCGTCTTTGCAACACGATGAGCAGTTCGCTTCCTTCGCTAAGGATTCAAATGTTAGTGAGACGCCTCTTTGCAACTAGATGAGCAGGTCACTTCCTTCGCTATGTATTCAAAGGTTAGTGAGACGCGTCTTTGCAACCAGATGAGCAGTTCACCTACTTCGCTAAGGATTCAAAGGTTAGTGAGATGCGTCTTTGTAACCAGATGAGCAGTTCGCTTCCTTCGCCATGTATTCAAAGGTTAGTAAGACGCGTCTTTGCAGCCAGATGAGCAGTTCACTTCCTTCGCCATGGATTCAAAGGTTAGTGAGACGCGTCTTTCCTACCAGATGAGCAGTTCACTCCCTTCGCTAAGGATTCAAAGGTTAGTGAGACGCATCTTTGCAACCCGATGAGCAGTTCGCTTCCTTCGCCATGGATTCAAAGGTTAGTGAGACGCGTCTTTGCAACCATATGAGCAGTTCACTTCCTTCGCTAAGGATTCAAAGGTTACTGAGACGCGTCTTTGTAACCAGATGAGCAGTTCACTTCCTTCGCTATGGATTCAAAGGTTAGTGAGACGCTTCTTTGCAACCAGATGAGCAGTTCAATTCCTTCGCCATGGATTCAAAGGTTAGTGAGACGCGTCTTTGCTACCAGATGAGCAGATCGCTTCCTTCGCCATGGATTCAAAGGTTAGTGAAACGCGTCTTTGCAACCCGATGAGCAGTTCACTTCCTTCGCCATGGATTCAAAGGTTAGTGAGAGGCGTCTCTGCAACCAGATGAGCAGTTCACTTCCTTCGCCATGGATTCAAAGGTTAGTGAAACGCGTCTTTGCAACACGATGAGCAGTTCGCTTCCTTCGCCATGGATTCAAAGGTTAGTGAGACGCGTCTTTGCAACACGATGAGCAGGTCGCTTCCTTCGCTAAGGATTCAAAGGTTAGTGAGACGCGTCTTTGCAACCAGATGAGCAGTTCAGTTCCTTCGCTACGGATTCAAAGGTTGGTGTGATGCGTCTTTGCAACCAGATGAGCAGTTCACTTCCTTCGCTAAGGATTCAAAGGTTAGTGAGACGCTTCTTTGCAACAAGATTAGCAGTTCACCTCCTTCGCTAAGGATTCAAAGGTTAGTAAGACACGTCTTTGCTACCAGATGAGCAGTTCGCTTCCTTCGCTAAGGATTCAAAGGTTAGTAAGACGCGTCTTTGCAACCCGATGAGCAGTTCACTTCCTTCGCTAAGGATTCAAAGGTTAGTGAGACGCGTCTTAGCAACCAGATGAGCAGTTAATACTGCTCGGATGGGCACCCGGGATCTTCCTCCACCAATAATAGCTGGATAGCAGCCATATGACCTAGGCTGTTTATGGGACTTTAAACCCCAAACACATCATTATCATCATCATCATCATCATCATCATCATCATTATCACCATCATCATTATCATCATCATCATCATCACGTATTCTTCTCGTTATTGTTCTTCTTCTCTGGATAAGCTATAGATTATGCTATTGTCCTGATGTTTCATCTGAGTTACCTTGAAAGTTCGTAAAATAAATTCTTATACAATGCACTGGACATTATTAGAGCACTGCGCTGTATGATCGTAGATTTCGTGTCATGTATTTATACTCTTGTAGGGTGAACACCTACAGCAGTTGAAGTATCTCAACAGGATTCCGAAATCACAGTTCGAAGCATCTGAAGTAATTAACAACAGTTACTGGTCATCAATGTGGCATGTGGTAAGTATATGTTCCGTACTCCACCACCACAATATACAAGTTCATTATGAATTAGTATCAGTTACTGTGGGGGGCGGAGGCGAGTTGTTAATTAATGTCGTTGACTTCAAATCACTTGCCCCTCACCGCTATTCGCTATTGGTTCAAATCCCACTGTGGGTGTCAAATTGTTTCATGTGATGAAGCTAGCAAGCTGGCGTGTGGTAGGTCGGTGGTTCTACCCGGATAGCCGTCCGTGCCTGCAATGCTGCTCCGAGCGGCACCCTGATCTTCCTCCACCAATAATAGCTGGAGAATATTACCTAAGCTGTATTTCACTGATAACGTTCATTGGAAAACATAAAATTAAAATAATATTTGTTTATTCAAGTGAGTGATCGAATAATATTACACTTATGAACATCGAAAGCTATTAGTATCCCTCGTGTCTTGCGTCGCTCGTTATTTAAGTGATTAATTAATTAATCGAATAATATTACACTTATGAACATCGAAAGCTATTAGTATCCCTCGTGTCTTGCGTCGCTCGTTATTTAAGTGATTAATTAATTAATCGAATAATATTAAACTTATGAACATCGAAAGCTATTAGTATCCCTCGTGTCTTGCACAACTCGTTATTTAAGTGATTAATTAATTAATCGAATATTACACTTATGAACATAGAAAGCTATTAGTATCCCTCGTGTCTTGCGCCACTCATGATAATAACGCTTTCAATGTTCCTTCGGTGAAATATAACTCGATTATTCACTGAATGAAACAAAATATTCTCTTAATATTTGAATAACTTAGTCGTTTGTAAGAAGCTTGGATGCTCGGCTAATGTAAATACATATTTCTGTTGAGGGATTGCTGTTTTATATTTCTAAACTTAGTCGTTTGTAAGAAGCTTGGATGCTCGGCTAATGTACATACATATTTCTGTTGAGGGATTGCTGTTTTATATTTCTAAACTTAGTCGTTTGTAATGTACATATATATAATAATTGCTGTTATATTTCTATGTAATGAAATCATCAACGCAGTACACATGTCAGCATTGACGTAATCTATGTTAATTAATTCCCAGCACGAAGACACGTTTCCGAGTATGGGCGTATACGGTGCTTGGAGTAGGGGATTCTCTGGTGACGATATACGTGTTAGTGTCATTGACGACGGCGTAGAACCGGACCATCCAGATCTCATTGAAAACTACGTATGTCACAAGTATTGTATAATTTATGTTATGTATAGATTGACGTTGAAGGCATCATGGTAGATTGACTCAATTGTTCAAAAGAGTTCCCTCGTTAAATAAAGTCTTTATTAGTATTCTAGATCCTCCTCCCTCATACAAACCATATACAATCAGGGCACACAGTTCATCGAATGAAATAGCTGGCTGTGAATCAAATGCCCCCCTTCAAAGTGAATTGTATCTCTCGTGTCGAGAAACGCCTGTATGAGATAACACTGATTATAATATTACATGTTAGTGCATCGTAAAGCCCATGAGGCTGGCTGTTGTTATGTATTGTTTTGTATTGATTGTATGTACAGGTTGCACTTTAAAAATAAACAATATATTTATCTATACAAGCGTACATGGCATCTATAGACCGCTCCAACTTCTAAATTGAGCGTTTAGCGTTAAGTATTATTTTCAAACTGAACATAGAAATGCAAATTAAAATGGCGAATGTGTTATACTTCAGGATATGACGAGTAGCTACGACTATGTATACGATTCGAATTATGTTAACCACACAGCAAACGACTTGTAAGTATGGCAATACATATTATTTACATTTCACACATTTTGCAGACTATTTTATTTTATTCATTTAATTTATGTTATTTATAGCTAATTAAGATATTCAAAATAATAATTATTAAGTATTAAATCTGAAGTCATTGTTTTGGGTTCTAATTCTTGATTTCGAAAATAATATTAAAATTGTAGTCTAATTAATGGAATGAATGTCTGCCAATACATGTCTGGAACATGCAAGCAACATAGGTAATGTGTCTGGAACATGCAAGCAACATAGGTAATGTGTCTGGAACATGCAAGCAACATAGGTAATGTGTCTGGAACATGCAAGCAACATAGGTAACGTGTCTGGAACATGCAAGCAACATAGGTAATATTTCTGGAACATGCAAGCAACATAAGTAATGTGTCTGGAAATAGCGAGCAACATAAGTAATGTGTCTGGAAATAGCAAGCAACATAGGTAATGTGTCTGGAAATAGCAAGCAACATAAGTAATGTGTCTGGAACATGCAAGCAACATAAGTAATGTGTCTGGAAATAGCAAGCAACATAGGTAATATGTCTGGAACATGCAAGCAACATAAGTAATGTGTCTGGAAATAGCAAGCAACATAGGTAATATGTCTGGAAAAAGCAAGCAACACAAGTAATGTGTCTGGAAATAGCAAGCAACATAGGTAATATGTCTGGAAAAAGCAAGCAACATAAGTAATGCGTCTGGAACATGCAAGCAACATAAGTGATGCGTCTGGAACATGCAAGCAACACAAGTAATGCGTCTGGAACATGCAAGAAACATAGGTAATATGTCTGGAACATGCAAGCAACACAAGTAATGCGTCTGGAACATGCAAGCAACACAAGTAATGCGTCTGGAACATGCAAGCAACATAGGTAATATGTCTGGAACATGCAAGCAACACAAGTAATGCGTCTGGAACATGCAAGCAACATAAGTGATGGGTCTGGAAAATGCAAGCATGTACACAACATTTATTTGCTTTAGTTATCTTCTGATTTTGTTTTGTATTCAGCCATGGCACATGGTGTGCAGGCCTTGTAGCTGCTTCCATGGACGAACACTGTGTACTAGGAATGGCCTACAGATCCAAGTTCGGAGGTATTGGGAAGGGCCAATCACCAATCTCATTACAATGTTTTTCCTGACCCATATGCTAATTAATTAGTCTAAACAACATTTATTTCTTTGAATAAACATAGACAAGTATATATAATATGTACATACATGTATTATTTTCATAGAACTAGTATGTACAAATGTATGCAACGTGAACAAAAGTGAAAATGCGAAAATACTTTTCAACTTAGGCTTTTATATTTATAAAGCGTTTAAACTGAGAAATGAGTTTATTATATCAATATTAATGCGTTTTCCTTCTCCCTGAAAGAATTGTGTGAACAGTTACGTACATGTATATAAACACGTGAATTAAGCGAACTCAGATTGATATGTTCAATTTTCAAGGTTGAATATCTGTATATGTGTGTATATTATGTACAATATTGTTGATGAATAACATGTTCACCAATCATGTGACTGTAACAATGTGTAAATGTTTTGTAATTATGTTGTCTCATGGACCAAACTGGTCTATAAATAAAACTTAACATGTAGGATTGAGGTGGAGCAACGTGCTTGTATGGTCTGTGGTGTTAATTATTTATATATGTAATATGAAAGTGAAAGATCTCTATATTCTAGTCTGTCGTACTATATACGTGCTCATTGATATTCGTGTATTATTATTATTGTAAATATTTGTAAATAATTGAGTAAATAAAAGACAAGAAAATATCATTAATATTAATTCACTTTCAATTGCATATACATTGTTTATCGCTACTGTTAAAATCTTACAGCTGTCAAAATATTTGATGCCTACTTTGGTATCAATGACCTCGGTGAATCAATGGCCTTGGTACACGACCTTGCTCGTACGGATATATACTCCAATAGCTGGGGTCCAGCCGATTCTGGGGACATTTTTGATGGACCGGGCGATCTGACCAGGGAAGCTCTGATGGAGGGAGCTACATTGGTAGGTATATTATACACAGGGAAGCTCTGATGGAGGGAGCTACATTGGTATATATATTATACACAGGGAAGCTCTGATGGAGGGAGCTACATTGGTATATATATTATACACAGGGAAGCTCTGATGGAGGGAGCTACATTGGTAGGTATATTATACACAGGGAAGCTCTGATGGAGGGAGCTACATTGGTAGGTATATTATACACAGGGAAGCTCTGATGGAGGGAGCTACATTGGTAGGTATATTATACACAGGGAAGCTCTGATGGAGGGAGCTACATTGGTAGGTATATTATACACAGGGAAGCTCTGATGGAGGGAGCTACATTGGTAGGTATATTATACACAGGGAAGCTCTGATGGAGGGAGCTACATTGGTAGGTATATTATACACAGGGAAGCTCTGATGGAGGGAGCTACATTGGTAGGTATATTATACACAGGGAAGCTCTGATGGAGGGAGCTACATTGGTAGGTATATTATACACAGGGAAGCTCTGATGGAGGGAGCTACATTGGTAGGTATATTATACACAGGGAAGCTCTGATGGAGGGAGCTACATTGGTAGGTATATTATACACAGGGAAGCTCTGATGGAGGGAGCTACATTGGTAGATATATTATACACATTTATTATTTTATCTCTCGAACAGCTGTTCCACTTATATTATAACACTTGAGAATTTATTTCAAAATGTAAGGATACTATTTTTATAATAGTGTTGTTCTTTGACACCTTGAATGATACATCTCTGATTGTGCTACTCCTGCTGTTGCCTGGTTTGGCTATATATAGATACTTTACTGCAAGTAAAAATGTTTGTTTATTATAGTGTCACTCCTATTTAACGGGCCACCCATTTCTGACTTATGAGACACCTCTTTTTTATGAACATCAGTACTTCCCCGAATCCTGTGCTTGTATTCCAATCGACAGGCTGGTAGACAATCGGTAACCATTATTTAACTAGCTGGCAGCTCACCAACCGGCCATATCAGAACGAACCACTGACGAGATTCGAACCTTCGACCTACCGCTCCATATGCGGAAGCCTTAACCACTAGGCCACGGAGACGGTGTTTATGTCTATAATAATGTATAATGGTATGTCTAAAATGGATGTCTAAAGTATAGATAATGGTGTGTATAATGGTTTGTCTAGAATAGGTCGAATGGTATGTCTGATGGTATGTCTGATGGTATGTCTGATGGTATGTCTGCTGGTATGTCTGCTGGTATGTCTGATGGTATGTCTGATGGTATGTCTGATGGTATGTCTGCTGGTATGTCTGCTGGTATGTCTGATGGTATGTCTGATGGTATGTCTGATGGTATGTCTGATGGTATGTCTGATGGTATGTCTGATGGTATGTCTGCTGGTATGTCTGATGGTATGTCTGATGGTATGTCTGAAGGTATGTCTGCTGGTATGTCTGATGGTATGTCTGATGGTATGTCTGATGGTATGTCTGATGGTATGTCTGATGGTATGTCTGATGGTATGTCTGATGGTATGTCTGCTGGTATGTCTGATGGTATGTCTGAAGGTATGTCTGCTGGTATGTCTGATGGTATGTCTGATGGTATGTCTGATGGTATGTCTGCTGGTATGTCTGATGGTATGTCTGCTGGTATGTCTGATGGTATGTCTGATGGTATGTCTGAAGGTATGTCTGCTGGTATGTCTGATGGTATGTCTGATGGTATGTCTGCTGGTATGTCTGATGGTATGTCTGATGGTATGTCTGAATGTATGTCTGCTGGTATGTCTGATGGTATGTCTGATGGTATGTCTGATGGTATGTCTGATGGTATGTCTGATGGTATGTCTGATGGTATGTCTGCTGGGATGTCTGATGGTATGTCTGATGGTATGTCTGATGGTATGTCTGATGGTATGTCTGATGGTATGTCTGATGGTATGTCTGATGGGATATCACATACAGTGTCAGTGCTTAGATCACGTGTAATTTAATATGTATATTAGACTAACAAGATATACGTGTGTGTACGCTATGTAATTTAAATCATGTTCTGTTCTGTTCTGATTACGGAAGAGATTTATAAATATGCACTGATACTAAATGTCGAGCAAGCCAGTATTATACAAATCCCGCAATTAGTTAGTAGAGGTTGTAAAATAACAATAAAGTGCCAATTAAATGCATAGTAAAAAGTAAAAACATACAGTATGTTCATTTATATTCCCAATCTTTCATTTCTTCTGATACCACATTCACTATGAAGAGGTATTCATATCAGCGTGAAACACACTAAGAATATTTCAAATTTAATGTTTCAAATAGCCAGTATTCCGCCAAATAATACAGTATACCAACCGTCAGTCACTGTTTGCAATGGCCTGCATTCCTATACCACATCTTTTCTAGTCTGAAGTCTTCTCAAGTAACATAATTTCTCAAAAAACACAAAAACTATACACTGACTGTCATGAAAATGCATTTTTACCAAAAAGGAAAATGAACTATATTAGTTATTGGGACTACATTCGACCGCGGACTGCGGGTGCATGTTCTGCTTATTTACGTATATACAACATAGAAAGGAGGGTGCAAGAGTGTGTAGAAGTGCGTATGACATAGCGATGATTCAAACGTCATCTAACTATCTTCGTTCACAATATTGTAGGACTTGTCCCAACGGTACATAGTACGTCAAATTACAACGTAATTATGTCACGTAAATTGTTGGATTTAGATAGAGACTGACGTACAGCGTGTAGCCTGTTGAAAATGATGCGCAAGCCCATTCTGGATTATTAAGCGTATTTGAGCATCAAAGATGCGAACCTGATAGGGGGTCTGGAGGCATCCTCCCACTGATTCTTGAAACCGAGACATCAAATAGTGCACTCTAGCACCTTTTAAGGGAAGTTTATACACTAACAAACACATAAGAAAACTTAAGATTTTCATCTACTTCCTGGAATTAGATGATCTTTTACGCACCTGATTTCAATGTTGTGTAGGCCACAATAGTGCTCTATATGACAGTTTTCGCACCTGATTTCAATGTTGTGTATGCCACAATAGTGCTCTATATGACAGTTTTCGCACCTGATTTCAATGTTGTGTAGGCCACAATAGTGCTCTATATGACAGTGTTCGCACCTGATTTCAATGTTGTGTAGGCCACAATAGTGCTCTATATGACAGTGTTCGCACCTGATTTCAATGTTGTGTAGGCCACAATAGTGCTCTATATGACAGTTTTCACACCTGATTTCAATGTTGTGTAGGCCACAATAGTGCTCTATATGACAGTTTTCACACCTGATTTCAATGTTGTGTAGGCTACAATAGTGCTCTATATGACAGTTTTCACACCTGATTTCAATGGTATGCAGACAATTAAGGCCATTAAATTACATTTTTTGCAACCCTATTGTAGTATGTGCAATCCCATGCATTGTGGCGTAAATACAGACGGATCTGTAGTCCAGTGGTAACACGCTGGACTGGTAATCCAGGGACCGCAGGTTCGATTCCCCGTCTGACCCTAATAAAATTAACAGTCTTTCAGATGGGACGTTAAACCGAAGTCTCGTGTCGGTGCTTTACACCGTGCACGTAAAAGAACCAGAGGATATTCTGGAATGGGTCTCTGTCTGTATCATGCACTATCCTCCAAAAATCTAAAATGACTAATCTCTTCAGGAGGCGTCGCTCATATGGGCAACCGGTAGCGACGATAAATAAACGTAAAACACACATGTGGCGTAAAGGCATATATTCTGGTGTTTTATGGTGAATAAAATACCAATTCCGGCAAATGTGACGTAATATGCAAATATACCTTGTGCTATTTACGCTGTCAAACAGAAGAGAAACACCATGACAATAAACTGAAATATTTCAGGGCCGGGATGGGCTTGGCGCTATATACACATGGGCGGCGGGTAACGGCGGGCCAGCTGACGACTGTAATTGTGATGGCTTCGCCAACAGCATATATACCATAGCTGTAACAAGTATAGGAAAGGGGCAGGCACAAGCGTTTTATTCCGAGGAATGTAGCAATATATTGGCTGGAACATACAGTGGCGACAACCCAGATCTCACAATCGTATGCATATTGCATCTCTTTGTTTAATATTTTATGTGGAAGTCGTGATGGCGCAGTGGTAGCGCGTTCGCTTCAGGTTCGAAAGGCCCGGAGTTCGAACCCCGCTGGAGTCGTTACGATTGTGCCCTTAGGCAAGGCATTTAATTTCCACGTTGCCTCTTCGTGGCGATGGATTCCACCAGGAATGAGGTATCGAGCGTTATTAATAGAAGTTGTAAGAGCTTGTTTCACAATCGAGCTAAAATAAATTTGTATAACTAATATTTTACAACTTCGTTGGTGGCTACCTAGCCCAAGTCCGTGGGTCTACTTATATACCCTGACGTTCCCACACAGATAAGAAATGAAATAGACGTGATAATAACGATCGCATGTTGGACATTTGACCCAAATATCACAATAATTATTATATGTATAACGCATCACTTTTTGTTTATTATTTTACAACTTGTGACTGTAGTATACATTATTATATTAAAGCATAATTTGAAACGAATACAGTCAACCTTGTCTTAAGCAGCCAGCCAAGTGAATCACAGAAAGGGAATGCTTAGCTGAGGTGGCTGCTTAATAGAGGTTTCGATGATTTGAGCTTATTTACCATCGCCTCCGGCGAACCATATGGGCGAGCGTAATAGAGGTTTCGACTGTACATATGGTATTTATATTGCTTCGGGTCCTGGGCTGGAGGTTATACAACTTTTCCCCAATCTCAAACTCAGTTTCAAGCTTCTGATTGGTTCAGCTGGCAGTAAAACTCACAATCAACCAATCAAATTTCTTGAGTTCGAGATCTGAGAACAGTTTTTTAACCTCGGGCCCTGGTTCCGCCACCCGGCTACTCTAGTGTTAGTACATTTTATCACAGGCAGCCGAATGCATAGTTATGTCTGGCATATATAGGTACCAGGCCAAATCGCGCCCTAGTCAACATGTACCCTTGCCATACATCACAGCACTCCTGGTCATTGTACGCGACAATTTTAAACAACAACCCGTACTGTGTTCAATTATCAACACTATTTATAGTAAATGTATGTTTTAAAACTAGACTCCAGAAGCTAACTGATCAGGTCTACCCAGAGTCCCAGTGTAGCTTTCGCTCC
Source organism: Archivesica marissinica (assembly GCA_014843695.1). NCBI lineage: Eukaryota > Metazoa > Mollusca > Bivalvia > Venerida > Vesicomyidae > Archivesica > Archivesica marissinica. The sequence continues at coordinate 69,290,468 of CM026398.1, read as the reverse complement.
AAGAGGTCAACAGTCGACATGGTATTCTCGCTGAGACAGCTACAAGAAAAGTGTCGTGAGCAACATCAGCCCCTCTACACCGCCTACATAGACCAGCCACTGATGGACCGTTTCTCTGCTGCTTGCGACCTCTTCAGTCTAACCATCAGCTTGAAGAAGACCCAAGTCATGTGCCAAGGAACTGCCATCCAACCCGCCATTGTCATCGGAGACTATCAGCTTGAGGTCGTCAGCCAATTTACATACCTGGGTTCCACAGGCACGAACAACCTCTCGCTCGATGTGAAGCTGGATAAACGTATTGGCAAAGCAGCCTCCACCCTCTCCAGGCTCAGCAAGAAGGTGTGGGAAAACAGACAGCTGACAACCAACACCAATATAGCGGTGTACACAAGGCTTGCGTCGTCAGCACATTCCTCTATGAAAGCGAGTCATGGACAACATACGTCACTCAAGAGCGACAACTGCAAGTGTTCCATCTCCGCTGTCTGCGACGCATCTTAGACATATCCTGGTAGGACAAAGGACAAGGTCACCAACAACGAGATCTTCAGCAGAACCGGCATCCCATCTATGTACACATTACTCCGCTAACGCCGTCTACGCTGGCTCGGACACGTACGCCGGATGGACAACGGTCGCATTCCAAAATATATGTTGTATGGCGAAATGACCGCAGGGCACAGAGACACAGGTCGACCCCAACTTCGCTTCAAAGGATGTCTGCAAACGAGATATGAAAGCGCTGGGAATGGACACCACCAAATGGGAATCCCTCGCAGCAAACAGAATAGCGTGGAGCAACAGCTGTCAACGGGCTTAAAGAGGGGAAACAGCCTCTGACGACAAACGCAGGAAGAGGAAAGCCAAACAGTGTGAGCCGTCACCAACTGCATCGCCTTCCAGTGACTCTGTCTTCACGTGCGACGGCTGTAGCCGCCACTGCAGGTCACGCATCGGACTGTACAGCCACAGCAAACTATGCTCATCTGTAGACTCAACGGGCGCTAACTCCATAGTCTGACAAGACTGACGGATGCCGAAGAATGTTTTAAAAAATACATTGTACTAACAAAACGTTGACTGAACTATATTATAATGATACATATATACATGTACATATATGTACAAGGGGTGCACTCGGATGTATATGCATTTTATATATGTAATATAAAGAGATCTCATAGTTCCATGTTCTGTACACTTCGCCTTGCTGCATCTTTCAGGCGACAACAGACACTGGAGGAGGCTGTACAACACGTTTCCAGGGCACCTCGGCATCATGTCCAATAGCCGCCGGGATCATTGCTCTAGTGTTGGAGGCAAAGTATGTAAAAAGTAAATTGTCTGTTTATTATAGTGCCAGTATTGAACGGTCCAGCCATTTCTGACTTATGAGACACCTGTTATGGATATCAGTACTTCCCAAATGCTATCCTTGAAGGTCAGGCGCCTGGCAATCGGTAACATTATTTAACTAGCTGGCGGCTCACCAACCGGCTATTTAACTAGCTGGCGGCTCACCAACCGGCCATATCAGAATGAAACCCTGACGAGGTTCGAATCTTCGACCTCCCGCTTCGTAGGCAGAGGCCTTAACCATTGGACCATGGAGACGGTCTATGTATGTGTGAGAGGAAATAACAATAAGCAATAACATAATATCAGTGAGTTCTTGTATATATCCCATGTGTATACTTGTAAACCGAACATAATTGTACTATTGTCATATACGCTTTGTGGTGCTTGATAATTGAAACTGTGGTGTTGATTGGTTTATTTTCCAAGGGGAGCAACCCCGGATCACCCACCCAAATAGGCAAATCGCAATTTTTATGCAGAGCCAATTCAAACATACCGGCGACGGCATTGATATGACAACTTCAAAGAGTTCACCTTCAACACTCGCCTACTCATTAAATATAAGTATGATATTAGCATTATGTAATGTATATTTAATCACTTAAGCCCGTTGCTGTCATGGAGGGATGTCCAGCATCTAATTGTCGAGACATCAGTAACAGATGGTCTGATCCGAGCGGACTGGCAGGTCAATGGTGCAGGATATAGAGGTATGTACCGTGAACCTTTCCATTAGTTTTGTGTGTCCGTGTACGGTTGGTCTGATCCGAGCGGACTGACAGGTCAATGGTGCAGGATATAGAGGTATGTGACGTGAACCTTTCCACTAGTTGTGTGTGTCCGTGTACGGGTGGTCTGATCCGAGCTGACTGGTAGGTCAATGGTGCAGGATATAGAGGTATGTGCCGTGAACCTTTCCACTAGTTGTGTGTGTCCGTGTACGGGTGGTCTGATCCGAGCGGACTGGTAGGTCAATGGTGCAGGATATAGAGGTATGTCATTGGCGACGAGAACCGTTCCACTAGTTGTGTGTGTCCGTGTACGGGTGGTCTGATCCGAGCGGACTGACAGGTCAATGGTGCAGGATATAGAGGTATGTGACGTGAACCGTTCCACTAGTGTTGTGTGTCCGTGTACGGGTGTGTGTTTTACCTCATGTTGTCATTGTGTATGACCTGAGAGAATAAATAAATAAATAATTACAAAATTCTTATTTAACTGAAATGAAAGCGGTTTTCTGTGAAGCAGTCATTAGGAAACAATAACTGTGTCATCTGATTGTAACGTGCACCTGGCACGGTCCATATTTCACTGACAATAATTCTCTATTCCGAGCTGTAGTTTACATACAGGTAACATATAATTATATAATTATCCTAGCTAATACGTTTTGTAAAACTAAAAGACACATTGAATAGAACAGTGGTATGGGGAAGATTGGGCATGTAGCATATCTCTTAACTTTATTTTAAACAAATTAATTTTAGCTCCATTGCAAAACAAGTTCCTACACGTTATTACAACTTATATTGATCACTCTCGAGACCTCATTCCTGCTGGAATCCATCGCCATGAGGGAGAGAGAAGAGGCAATGTGGAATTTAAATAGCTTGTTTAAGAGTACACTCGCTACGGCTACAGCTGGGCGCGAATTCCGGACCTTTTGCATCAGAAGCGAACGATTCCACATATTTAGCCATATGCAGTAGACTTCACTGCGTACATGTTTCATTAACCGTGTCTTATGACTCCTCAGTAATGCAGAGTAGAACACTGGGGATTTAGTACAAAGATACGTTTATAGAAAATAACTGACACTCGCGTCGCTAGTGTTTTATGAATATCATTATATACACAGTAAATGGCGATTTGTTATGCAAGGGACGCAACTGAGTAGCTATCCGGTTCAATTATATCATTTTAGTGACATTATCATATCAAACAGATATGGTTGCGAATATTTCCAGATACAATACCTCTCGGTGAACTCCTGCTAGAGAGGCAAATTGGAGAAATTGTAGCATATTTTAACATACCTGATGTCAAGCTGTATGTTCTTGGAGACATTGTAGCATAACATACCTGATGTCAAACTGTAGGTTCTTGGAGACATTGTAGCATAACATACCTGATGTCAAGCTGTAGTTTATTGGAGACATTGTAGCATAACATACCTGGTGTCAAGCTGTAGTTTATTGGAGACATTGTAGCATAACATACCTGATGTCAAGCTGTAGTTTATTGGAGACATTGTAGCATAACATACCTGATGTCAAGCTGTAGTTTATTGGAGACATTGTAGCATAACATACCTGATGTCAAGCTGTAGTTTATTGGAGACATTGTAGCATAACATACCTGATGTCAAGCTGTAGTTTATTGGAGACATTGTAGCATAACATACCTGATGTCAAGCTGTATGTTCTTGGAGACATTGTAGCATAACATACCTGATGTCAAGCTGTAGTTTATTGGAGACATTGTAGCATAACATACCTGATGTCAAGCTGTAGTTTATTGGAGACATTGTAGCATAACATACCTGGTGTCAAGCTGTCGGTTCTTGGAGACATTGTAGCATAACATACCTGATGTCAAGCTGTAGGTTCTTGGAGACATTGTAGAATAACATACCTGATGTCAAGCTGTCGGTTCTTGTGTGGTTAACATTATTAGTATTACCCTCGCGTGACAATAATATACATTCTCAAGTTAGACAGAACTATCGACTCCGAGTCACCCTTAGTTTAAACAATATTTTATTCAAGAATGGTACATAACATAGGAACAGCACACTTAGGATTGGGAAAAAAAGTTGCAACTTATTCGAATGAATCCCTTTCCCTGCGTCAACATTAACACAATATGTCTTATTTATCTCATTTCTAATATCTTTATTATTTCTAGCTCACACACTATAATTAATAATGTTAATGACATTACAATGAACCTATTCTTTATTTATAACTTGTTTTAATTTATCTGTTCCAGTAAGCCACTCGTTTGGTTTTGGTCTTATGAATGCCGCGGCAATGGTGGACGCTGCGATTGATTGGACGCCAGTTGAGATGCAATCTGTGTGTGAGAGCGAAACGATTGTTGTGAACAGGTACTTAACCCTTTGCCTGCTGTTTAAATAAATTCACATTTGCAAACAACATAGATCCATAATCAGCCGCGGCGTAGTGCCTCGTCTGATCAAGATATATGCTGTTTGCTATTCAGACAAGTGTTTTAGCTCCACTATCAGAATAACAAACAGCATAGAGCCTGATCAGACGTCACGTTCTGTGTCGTCATCTGGCTCTATGGTGTTTGCAAAAGTGATTTTATCTGCCGTTAGCTTCACGGGGTGACTAAGCAACAGACTTGTGTGATGGCGTATCCAATATTTGTTTGTTTGTTTGTTTGTTTTGGAGGTTTCAAGTATCACCAATAGCTTAGGTCACGTGGCGACTCTCCAGCTAGTATTGGTGTTGAAAGACCCCGGGGTGCCCATCAGAGCAGTGTCTCAGGCACGGACAAGCACCCGGGTAGAACCATCTACCTTCCTTAGGTCAGCTGGGTATCTTCCTCACATGAACTAATTCGATACTCCCTGTGGGATTCCAACAAACAGCGGTGATGGGGCAAGTGATTTAAAGTTAACGACCTTAGCCAATCGGCTACGGAGGCCCATGCGTATGCAATGTACATTCTATGTAGCTCTGAAGCCTTATTTCTATGTTAAGACAATTAAGAAATATAGACATGTTTTTGTTGTCACCGTATAAGCTGTCATGTATTTATGATTTATGCATATATACTTTGGTTGCTTTAATTTGAATGTCTCAGCTTCCGTGGTAGAGTGGTTAACGTCGCTGACTTATATACCACTGTAACCTATCATCACTGATGGTCATGGGTTCGAGTCCCGCTCAGACCATTTCTTAACTATATGAAAAAGTAGGCAGTCTCTTACGGAGGTTGGTGCACCAAGTACTGGTTAACCGCTGGAGCCTGCCCAGGATAACTGACCGCCGACGAAATAGCCAAAAAGGATGCTGATGCAGACTTAAAACCCGACCAAACAAACTCGTGTTATTATAAACATGCAGACAGAGATCTGAAATTAATAAAAGTGTTATAATGTGTGATTATGTTGTGAACAGATGCTCCACCAAACTTCAATACATGAACTAAACGTAATCGACATAAAACATTTAACTACAATGTGTTAGATTTCCAACAACATTTCATATCTAACCTTTGTTTTGCTGTACATATCTTCAGTGTCTCCACCAATGGCGTCATTATCGTCAGCAAGCACGTGAGTAGTGGATGCACTGGTTCCGTGCAGTATCTCGAGCATGTAGAGGTATCAATGACATTCCAGACTACACACAGAGGATACATACAGGTAGGACATTCCAGACTACACACATGGGATAAATGCAGGTATGACATTCCAGACTACACACAGAGGATATATACATGTATGACATTCCAGACTACACACAGAGGATATATACATGTATGACATTCCAGACTACACACAGGGGATATATACAGGTATGACATTCCAGACTACACACAGGAGATATATACATGTATGACATTCCAGACTACACACAGGGGATATATATAGGTATGACATTCCAGACTACACACAGGGGATATATACATGTATGACATTCCAGACTACACACAGGGGATATATACATGTATGACATTCCAGACTACACACAGGGGATATATACAGGTATGACATTCCAGACTACACACAGGGGATATATACAGGTATGACATTCCAGACTACACACAGGGGATATATACAGGTTTGACATTCCAGATTACACACATGGGATATATACAGGTATGACATTCCAGACTACACACAGGGGATATATACATGTATGACATTCCAGACTACACACAGGGGATATATACAGGTATGACATTCCAGACTACACACAGTGGATATCTACAGGGAGGTCATTCCAGACTACACACAGGGGATATATATAGGTATGACATTCCAGACTACACACAGGGGATATATACATGTATGACATTCCAGACTACACACAGGGGATATATACAGGTATGACATTCCAGACTACACACAGGTGATATATACATGTATGACATTCCAGACTACACACAGGGGATATATACAGGTATGACATTCCAGACTACACACAGGGGATATATACATGTATGACATTCCAGACTACACACAGGGGATATATACAGATATGACATTCCAGACTACACACAGGGGATATATACATGTATGACATTCCAGACTACACACAGGGGATATATACAGGTATGACATTCCAGACTACACACAGGTGATATATACATGTATGACATTCCAGACTACACACAGGGGATATATACAGGTATGACATTCCAGACTACACACAGGGGATATATACATGTATGACATTCCAGACTACACACAGGGGATATATACATGTATGACATTCCAGACTACACACAGGGATAAATGCAGGTATGACATTCCAGACTACACACATTGGATATATACAGGTATGACATTCCAGACTACACACATTGGATATATACAGGTATGACATTCCAGACTACACACAGGGGATATATACAGATAGGACATTCCAGACTACACATAAGGGATATATATAGATAGGACATTCCAGACTACACACAGGGGATATATATAGGTATGACATTCCAGACTACACACAGGGGATATATACAGATATGACATTCCAGACTACACACAGGGGATATATACAGGTATGACATTCCAGACTACACACAGGGGATATATACATGTATGACATTCCAGACTACACACAGGGGATATATACAGGTATGACATTCCAGACTACACACATAGGATATATACAGATAGGACATTCCAGACTACACACAGAGGATAAATACAGGTATGACATTCCATACTACACACAGGGGATATATACAGGTATGACATTCCAGACTACACACAGGGGATATATACATGTATGACATTCCAGACTACACACAGGGGATATATACATGTATGACATTCCAGACTACACACAGGGATAAATGCAGGTATGACATTCCAGACTACACACAGGGGATATATACAGGTATGACATTCCAGACTACACACAGAGGATATATACATGTATGACATTCCAGACTACACACAGGGGATATATACAGGTAGGTCATTTCTGCCTACCTGGGCAGGCTCCAGCGAATAACCAGTACTTGATGCACCAACCTCCGTAACAAACTGCCAACATTTTCATTTAAAGAGACACGGTCTGATAATAGTGTTTTATCTGTATCTTTCAATTAGTAGCCTACACATGTGCATTTTGAATTGTCACGTAGATGATTGTTGAATCTAATTCAAGTTGATACATGCATTTCTGATAGGAACATGACATACGTGTTGGCACCGGTCACCGGATTTACAATAAGGTTGTACAATTTGTTGTTTATATATTACTTTCAGTTTCCATTTAAAGCGACATTACATTGCAAAAAGCAAATACAATGCATTTCGTCATGTAAAATGCATAGCTACTAAACATTATTCTGAATACAATCGAACACTACATTTGAATCAATAAACATTGTGTGTGTGGTATATAAACTTTAAAAGGGAAAGTAGGATTTCATATAACGGTCATCCGCGCTCCTGAATTGACGTATGTTTGTCATTGGAGTTAATACTAAACACACGATACTTTCGATTAGAGATAATACAGATACATATGCATAGGCACACATGTGAGATATCACGGTAAATATGTACCATACCTCGTATTATTCAGGATAAACTAATTGTATTACGCATGAATGTCGATCCTATTTACATTATTTTGTTATGCCAACAAACCGCGTATACGACGTTTGTTTATTTGTTGAAATACTCAGTTTGTGAGGCAAATATTTGGGGGGGGGGGGAGAATTATACCATATACTAGCAAATTATATTCTGCAGACATTTGCGTTTTCACCGATGTAGTGTCGCTTTAAAGGACGACAACGTAGTAAAATTGCGCTGTCAAACTCAAGCTCGTTGCACTGTTTTATTATCTACTGTAATTTACTAAGGTGACATTAACCTCGCCATCCGGTACTCGGAGCCGTCTACTGAGGCCGCGGGCATATGACTTCTATAATGGCACGACCGAGTGGACCTTCATGACGGTGCATTGCTGGGGTGAGATGCCGACAGGAACCTGGCAGTTACAGTTGGAAACTACAGAACCATATACAGGTGACAGAAAGCTTAGATAGTGTCACATAATGTAACGCGAGAGCTCGTGCAATCGTAAATATGATCTCAATGACCATTTACCATTTCGCACCGATTTATAGTTTTATTAAACAATATCAAAATGCTTACAATCTATAACTATCCAGAACATATGCACAGGAAGCTGGCAGTTACCGCTGGAAACTACAGTACCGTCAGGTGATATTGTCATTTAATGCAACATGAGGCTCCGTGGAATCGTAACTAGTTCTTGTCTCAATAATCAGTTAGTAATTCCCACTGATTTATGTATAGTTTTATTACACAATAGTGACAATATCAATATGCATACAATCTATATAACTATCCAGAACATATTCACAATGTACAATGCATTGCTGTATATGTCCATTCTATTCCCGTATGTGCGCGAAACATGAAGTGGCTGTCGCATACCTAATGAGGCATGTATCCATTAAATATCTACACTGCGGTACGCGACATGCTAATCGTAAAACGCGACATGCTAATCGTAAACAATAACTATCCGTCCTATGCACTGCAGTACGCGACATGCTAATCGTAAACAATAACTATCCATCCTATGCACTGCGGTACGCGACATGCTAATCGTAAACAATAACTATCCGTTCTATACACTGCGGTACGCGACATTCTAATCGTAAACAATAACTATCTGTTCTATACACTGAGGTACGCGACATTCTAATCGTAAACAATAACTATCCGTCCTATGCACTGCGGTACGCGACATGCTAATCGTAAACAATAACTATCCATTATATACACTGCGGTACGCGACATTCTAATCGTAAACAATAACTATCTGTTATATACACTGCGGTACGCGACATTCTAATCGTAAACAATAACTATCCATTATATACACTGTAGTACGCGACATGCTAATCGTAAACAATAACTATCCGTCCTATACACTGCGGTACGCGACATAATAATCGTAAACAAAAACTATCCGTTATATACACTGTAGTACGCGACATGCTAATCGTAAACAATAACTATCCGTCCTATACACTGCGGTACGCGACATGCTAATCGTAAACAATAACTCTCCGTTCTATACACTGTAGTACGCGACATGCTAATCATAAACAATAACTATCCGTTCTATACACTGTAGTACGCGACATGCTAATCGTAAACAATAACTATCCGTCCTATACACTGCGGTACGCGACATGCTAATCGTAAACAATAACTCTCCGTTCTATACACTGTAGTACGCGACATGCTAATCGTAAACAATAACTCTCCGTTCTATACACTGTAGTACGCGACATGCTAATCGTAAACAATAACTATCCGTCCTATACACTGTAGTACGCGACATGCTAATCGTAAACAATAACTATCCGTACTATACACTGTAGTACGCGACATGCTAATCGTAAACAATAACTATCCGTCCTATACACTGTAGTATGCGACATGCTAATCGTAAACAATAACTATCCGTACTATACACTGCGGTACGCGACATGCTAATCGTAAACAATAACTATCCGTCCTATGCACTGCGGTATGCGACATGCTAATCGTAAACAATAACTATCCGTTCTATACACTGCGGTACGCGACATGCTAATCGTAAACAATAACTGTCCGTCCTATGCACTGTAGTACGCGACATGCTAATCGTAAACAATAACTATCCGTCCTATGCACTGCGGTACGCGACATGCTAATCGTAAACAATAACTATCCGTCCTATACACTGTAGTACGCGACATGCTAATCGTAAACAATAACTATCCGTCCTATACACTGCGGTACGCGACATGCTAATCGTAAACAATAACTATCCGTTATATACACTGCGGTACGCGACATGCTAATCGTAAACAATAACTATCCGTTCTGTACACTGTAGTACGCAACATGCTAATCATAAACAATAACTATCCGTTATATACACTGCGGTACGCGACATGCTAATCGTAAACAATAACTCTCCGTTCAATACACTGTAGTCCTCGACATGCTAATCGTAAACAATAACTATCCATCCTATACACTGTAGTACGCGACATGCTAATCGTAAACAATAACTATCCATCCTATTCACTGTAGTACACGACATGCTAATCGTAAACAATAACTATCCGTCCTATACACTGTAGTACGCGACATGCTAATCGTAAACAATAACTATCCATCCTATTCACTGTAGTATGCGACATGCTAATCGTAAACAATAACTATCCGTTCTATGCACTGCGGTACGCGACATGCTAATCGTAAACAATAACTATCCGTTCTGTACACTGTAGTACGCGACATGCTAATCGTAAACAATATCTATCCATCCTATACACTGCGGTACGCGACATGCTAATCGTAAACAATAACTATCCGTACTATGCACTGTAGTACTCGACATGCTAATCGTAAACAATAACTATCCGTCCTATTCACTGTAGTACGCGACATGCTAATCGTAAACAATAACTATCCATTCTATACACTGTAGTACGCGACATGCTAATCGTAAACAATAACTCTCCGTTCTATACACTGCGGTATGCGACATGCTAATCGTAAACAATAACTATCCGTTCTATACACTGTGGTACGCGACATGCTAATCGTAAACAATAATTCTCCGTTCTATACACTGTAGTACGCGATATGCTAATCATAAACAATAGCTATCCGTTCTATGCACTGCGGTACGCGACATGCTAATCGTAAACAATAACTATCCGTTCTATGCACTGCGGTACGTGACATGCTAATCGTAAACAATAACTATCCATTCTATGCACTGCGGTATGCGACATGCTAATCGTAAACAATAACTATCCGTTCTGTACACTGTAGTACGCGACATGCTAATCATAAACAATATCTATCCATCCTATACACTGCGGTACGCGACATGCTAATCATAAACAATAACTATCCATCCTATACACTGTAGTACGCGACATGCTAATCGTAAACAATAACTATCCATCCTATGCACTGTAGTACTCGACATGCTAATCGTAAACAATAACTCTCCATTATATACATTGCGGTACGCGACATGCTAATCGTAAACAATAACTCTCCGTTCAATACACTGTAGTCCTCGACATGCTAATCGTAAACAATAACTATCCGTCCTATACACTGTAGTACGCGACATGCTAATCGTAAACAATAACTATCTGTCCTATTCACTGTAGTACACGACATGCTAATCGTAAACAATAACTATCCGTCCTATACACTGTAGTACGCGACATGCTAATCGTAAACAATAACTATCCATCCTATTCACTGTAGTATGCGACATGCTAATCGTAAACAATAACTATCCGTTCTATGCACTGCGGTACGCGACATGCTAATCGTAAACAATAACTATCCGTTCTGTACACTGTAGTACGCGACATGCTAATCGTAAACAATATCTATCCATCCTATACACTGCGGTACGCGACATGCTAATCGTAAACAATAACTATCCGTACTATGCACTGTAGTACTCGACATGCTAATCGTAAACAATAACTATCCGTCCTATTCACTGTAGTACGCGACATGCTAATCGTAAACAATAACTATCCATTCTATACACTGTAGTACGCGACATGCTAATCGTAAACAATAACTCTCCGTTCTATACACTGCGGTATGCGACATGCTAATCGTAAACAATAACTATCCGTTCTATACACTGTGGTACGCGACATGCTAATCGTAAACAATAATTCTCCGTTCTATACACTGTAGTACGCGATATGCTAATCGTAAACAATAGCTATCCATTCTATGCACTGCGGTACGCGACATGCTAATCGTAAACAATAACTATCCGTTCTATGCACTGCGGTACGCGACATGCTAATCGTAAACAATAACTATCCATTCTATGCACTGCGGTATGCGACATGCTAATCGTAAACAATAACTATCCGTTCTGTACACTGTAGTACGCGACATGCTAATCATAAACAATATCTATCCATCCTATACACTGCGGTACGCGACATGCTAATCATAAACAATAACTATCCATCCTATACACTGTAGTACGCGACATGCTAATCGTAAACAATAACTATCCATCCTATGCACTGTAGTACTCGACATGCTAATCGTAAACAATAACTCTCCGTTATATACATTGCGGTACGCGACATGCTAATCGTAAACAATAACTATCCGTTCTATACACTGTAGTACGCGACATGCTAATCGTAAACAATAGCTATCCGTTCTATGCACTGCGGTACGCGACATGCTAATCGTAAACAATAACTATCCGTTCTATGCACTGCGGTACGCGACATGCTAATCGTAAACAATAACTATCCGTTATATACACTGCGGTACGCGACATGCTAATCGTAAACAACAACTATCCGTTCTATACACTGCGGTATGCGACATGCTAATCGTAAACAATAACTATCCGTTCTGTACACTGTAGTATGCGACATGCTAATCGTAAACAATAACTATCCATCCTATACACTGTAGTACGCGACATGCTAATTGTAAACAATAACTATCCATCCTATTCACTGTAGTACGCGACATGCTAATCGTAAACAATAACTATCCATCCTATACACTGTAGTACGCGACATGCTAATCGTAAACAATAACTATCCGTTCTATACACTGTAGTACGCGACATGCTAATCGTAAGCAATAACTATCAGTTATATACACTGCGGTACGCGACATGCTAATCGTAAACAATAACTCTCCGTCCTATACACTGTAGCAATCCACGTTTATGTCATTATGCCAACTGTTCGAAGACCATAAGGGATTTTTCAATAGTTACATGAAGAGCATAAGATAGTGTGTGTTATTGACATGAAGGTGATAAGAGATTGCGTAATACTTAAACGAAGAGCATACTATATTACATAGCATTTATTTAAAAGACATAAGAGATGGCGTTTACTATTTACATAAAAGACATGATTGATTGTGTAATACTTGCATGAAGAACACAAGGTATTACATAACACGTATTTGAAGAACATAAAGAATAATATATCATTTACATGAAGGACAAGATATATTGTGTTATACTTGCATCAATGACGTGTGTGTATGTTTTACGTTTATTTATCGTCGCTACCGGTTACCCATATGAGCGACGCCTCCGAAGAGATTAGTCATTTTAGATTTTGTGGAGGATAGTGCAATGATACAGACCCATTCCAGAGTCGCCTCTGGTTCATTTACGTGCATGATGTAAAGCACCGACACGATACCTCGGTTTTAAAGTCCCATCTGACCGACTGCGATCCGTGGATTACCAGTCCAACGACAAACAATGACGTATGGACGTTGTGCATAATTGTATATGCCATGATTGTTCTTCCAATATGTACCAACCATCTCATCTCAAACATTTTCTTCCGCCACAGAATTTGGTCTGGCGTCTTGGAAGCTCATCATGTATGGTACCGAAATACCTCCTACAAACAACCCACTAGGTAAGTAGCTGTGTATTGTGTTACTTTAATTGTATAATTGTATGCCCCGTAACCTTGCAGTAAGTGCAGGTATATGAGCTAACACGCTAGACTTGTATCCCGTTAGTCGTGAGTTCGACGTTCTGTTGCTACACAACCCTATGCAATACGAAAATCATTTTATCGTGCAAGTTTGATACAATGAAACAAGACAATGTCTACCTCCGTGGTCGAGTGGTTAAGATCGAGTTAAAATAAATTTGTATAAACTAAATGACATCATGGGCATACGCGTTATTGTTTTCTACATGTTTATAGTTTATACACATTTATTTTAACTCGATTGCGAAACAAGTTCCCACAACTTATAGTCTTAACTGAACTACACAAAACAACAAACTCTGTTTGCAATGGGCTAGACTTGCGATCGTTTAATGCAATTTGAGTACAATACCCGCACTAGATCAATATATTTGATTGCTATATATATACACACGCATGTATAGACAAATATACGAAACATACCCTCGGTACAGACTGCGAGATACACGGGACCAGTGTAAAAACCAGAGGTAAACATTCATTAATAGTAATGCGAATAATGTAAAACACTCTGGAAAACTGTATCCAATGCACCTCAGCACCTCAGCACCTCAGCAATGTTTTGTATATTTTATATTTACGAAAACTTACATATTCGTTTACGATACATTATAAGACGCTTACAATAACCACTCTTAATTAAATCTGATTAACGTTTAAACCAACGTGGAACTCCAGTCATGGATCCCCTTCCAGTGGCGATTCGAATTTGAATAGCAAAATTGCATGTGGTCCGATCTAGGATTTAATCTTTATTTATGTCTCATCCATGTACATTACATAAAATATATACATAAAAGCTTACACATTAACAACAGTACATGGCCATTCTTCAAAGAATTATAAGAGACTATATATCACATTACGACTATCACATAATTACAGTACAATTCACCAAGGTATTTACAACATAAAACCAAGAAACAGTTGCTAATTCTCTTGTTGAATATGAATTAAAATACATAGGTTTCAAACACTGAAAGGGAAAAGAGGGCACTAATGTGCATATTAAGAAATATTTTAAAAGATCAATTATCAGCCTCGATCAGATCGAGAATGAACTAATTAGCAGCTGTTTCTTGTGATAAATAAAAGGTATCAACACATATATTTAAAATATAAAAAAAAAATCATATATTATTTACAAAGGTAAAAGTAGCGTCGTTGAAATATATTAAAACAGGTCTTGGCACAAATTCTAATTAGATATGGATCAGTAAACAGAAAAATAAGTTGATCAGTTTTGCTTAAATTAAGGAAGTTGCGTTCATACAACACTGCCTTTTCAAAAAGAACAGTTCTAAGGTCAGTGTATATGGTACATTCTAATAGTACATGGCGTTCATCTTCCAAAACACTACAAAACGGACATTTGCGATCTTCTAAATGTAGATTTTCATACCTTCCAGTTTCTATGCGAATTGGGGCAACTCCACTCCTAAATTTACTATATGCAGACCTATGTCTTGTAGGTAAAATTAGGTTACAATATTCCTCAGTTCGAAAATCAGTTTTAAATGTACAATATGTTCTTAATTTATTGCGACCTCTTCCGGATGTACCAGAAACGCTAGTTATAGAGGAAGACCACTCTGCTACATATTTTACCATATCAGATTTTTCTACACGATCTACAAATGTGTGTTTAGATATGGGTACAGACAAATTACAAAATTCAACCAAATTATGATCAGCAAAATGCCTCTTGACGAAATAAAACCAGTTTTTGCAATTAGCAGATTTAATGTTTGCCCAGAGTGCAATACGTTTATTCAGTCTAGAATTGTTCGTATTAGCTAACCGTGTCCAAAATAATGCAATAGACTTCCATTGACGGACAGTAGGTGGAATCCAACCCATTTCTCCTGACACGGCAGCATTAGGCGTGTATTTTCCAACACCCAGAAAAAATCTCATAGCTCGGTTTTGGACTGCATTTATACATGTAAATGTTTTAAAACCCCAGACTGAAGCACCATAAGCAATTACAGGCCAAACGATTGAATCGTATAATTTGGTAAATACGTTATAAGGTCACCTATCATTTTGCATTTAGCAATCAGTAAACCTAATGCACGACTTGCACTTTGAGCAACCATTTTAGCTGTAACATTTAGATCTAGGTGCTCATGCAGCACAACCCCGAGGTAAGT
Organism: Archivesica marissinica; assembly: GCA_014843695.1. Lineage (NCBI taxonomy): Eukaryota > Metazoa > Mollusca > Bivalvia > Venerida > Vesicomyidae > Archivesica > Archivesica marissinica. Next base: position 69,274,149 of record CM026398.1, on the reverse strand, counting down.
ATATCTATCAACAGTTGCCAACTGGTCACGTCCACACTTAAATAAATAATCAGATCTATTTTCACGTTCTGGACGAAAATGTATAATGTTACTTTTACCAATATTAATTGACATATCATTAAGACAACACCAATCGTTTAGTGAGTTTAACAATACTTGTAGATCTTGTGCGTTTTCAGCTAGTAAAACGATGTCGTCAGCATATAGAAGTATACAGACAATCTCATCATCTATTTTAATACCAACATTAAGTGATTTTAAGTAAATTGCTAAATCATTAACGTAGAGGTTAAACAATAACGGTGATAACACACAGCCCTGTCTCAGTCCACAATGAACATCAAACCATTCAGTTTTAAAATAATTGATTCTAACATATGAGGCGACAGATGAGTAGAGTGACTTAATGGCTAATAACATTTTACCAGAAACACCCGTTTCATTTAACCTTGTCCATAATTTAGACCTATTAATAAAGTCATATGCTTTACGAAAATCGATAAAAGCAGTAAAGGTAGATTTTCTGAGCTTCTTTCGTGTTTCAATTATATTTACCAAAGAAGAAATTTGATCCGAAGTACTACGTTTTTTCCGGAAGCCATTCTGCTCATCTGCTACAATGCCACTATCTTCTACCCACGAACTGAGTCTATTATTCAAAATATTACAGTATATCTTATACATTGTACATGCTAAAGCAATTCCTCTATATGACATAGGGTCTCTAGGATCAGCTGTTGTAGATTTTGGTATTGGGTTAATAATACACTGACTCCATATAGTAGGAACAATGCTATTTTCAAAACAAATATTATATAAGGCGTGCAAAAATATAACAGTAGTATCGTTCTTTAATACTTCAGCTGGAATTTCATCTATTCCGCAAGCTTTACCACGCTTTACTACTATGTCTAGCGTAGAACTGACGAACTGTCACGCTATATCACATGATTGGACACACGCTCACGCAGTTATGTGATCAACATTATACGCACCAATAATTCGCACACACCTTTGTGGTGCACACCGTTAGGACATACGTTCTGAGCTATACTAGCCTAACGCACAGAACTTGAAATTACTCACTATCGAGACCTCATTCCTGATGGAATCCATCGCCAAGACGACCACAACATGGCGGCGCTTGTATATCACGTGGTATTTGGTCACGTGAATGCAATATGCATTCTTACATAATTATCAGATTACGGCATGAGCATCTACTATACCTCGGTTATTCACTTGAGTAGTTTAAACATAGTGGATCTGAGTGGATGATACATAATTTACAACAACAGTTTATCCTGTTTTCAATCTATTTAACCAGTGTGATCCAGATAGTGTAAATTTGTATAAACTAAATGACATCATGGCCATATACTAAACACTGATAAAATATCGAGATTACGCTGTTTATTTTCACTTTATTGAGTATATTTCTACACGTTCTACCAACAAGATGGTGGGTCAAGTTGTAATTGGTCTAGCCTGGGTTCCAGTCTGTCGAGTTTTACTACTCCCAAAATGACACTGTTGATATTATCAGAAACTCAATACGGATCAATTAATGGTATCGGTGTTAAAACTATAGTTATACTATTGTCAAATATATCAACGCCTGTTCCCAGGCTACAGAAGCACGGATCAATTAATGGTATCGGTGTTAAAACTATAGTTATACTATTGTCAAGGCCAAATATATCAACGCCTGTTCCCAGGCTACAGAAGCACGGATCAATTAATGGTATCGGTGTTAAAACTATAGTTATACTATTGTCAAGGCCAAATATATCAACGCCTGTTCCCAGGCTACAGAAGCACGGATCAATTAATGGTATCGGTGTTAAAACTATAGTTATACTATTGTCAAGGCCAAATATATCAACGCCTGTTCCCAGGCTACAGAAGCACGGATCAATTAATGGTATCAAATGGTATCGGTGTTAAAACTATAGTTATACTATTGTCAAGGCCAAATATATCAACGCCTGTTCCCAGGCTACAGAAGCACGGATCAATTAATGGTATCGGTGTTAAAACTATAGTTATACTATTGTCAAGGCCAAATATATCAACGCCTGTTCCCAGGCTACAGAAGCACGGATCAATTAATGGTATCGGTGTTAAAACTATAGTTATACTATTGTCAAGGCCAAATATATCAACGCCTGTTCCCAGGCTACAGAAACACGGATCAATTAATGGTATCGGTGTTAAAACTATAGTTATACTATTGTCAAGGCCAAATATATCAACGCCTGTTCCCAGGCTACAGAAGCACGGATCAATTAATGGTATCGGTGTTAAAACTATAGTTATACTATTGTCAAGGCCAAATATATCAACGCCTGTTCCCAGGCTACAGAAGCACGGATCAATTAATGGTATCGGTGTTAAAACTATAGTTATACTATTGTCAAGGCCAAATATATCAACGCCTGTTCCAGGCTACAGAAACACGGATCAATTAATGGTATCGGTGTTAAAACTATAGTTATACTATTGTCAAGGCCAAATATATCAACGCCTGTTCCCAGGCTACAGAAGCACGGATCAATTAATGGTATCGGTGTTAAAACTATAGTTATACTATTGTCAAGGCCAAATATATCAACGCCTGTTCCCAGGCTACAGAAGCACGGATCAATTAATGGTATCGGTGTTAAATATATATTTAAAATATGACTGAGCAGGCAAAATATATCAACGCCTGTTCTCAGGCTATATTTGGCCACGTGATAGCGATCTATATATTACTCGGCGCTTAGTGGACATTGTGTCTTCTATGTTAATGAGACTGGCTCAATCGAGTTCAATTCATGCTATAAACATGTATGTATGTATGTATGTATGTATGTTCCATAATGCCAAACCCCTTGCGGGGACGTAGACATGTTTTCCTGGGCAGGCTTAGTGGTTAACCAGTACTAAGCAATGTGTGTGAGGTGCCTTGCTCAATGACACTACATACGTGGCCTGACCGAGTATCGAACCCGGGACCGTTCGATTCCAAATCCGACGCTCTACCACTGGACCACGGATACCACACGATAGGTATCCTAGCGAAATAATGTGTTAGTTTGAAATATCACTCCGATACACATATTATTAGTTTATAATACGTCGATATTTTAGCGCAAGTGTCACACGAACCAATATCGGATGATGACGTTGCTACAGGAGCTATAGTGGGCGGGGTTTTAGGAGGCGTGGTCGTGATTGCGGCGGTGGCAGTAGTAGTGGTAGTCTATGTATTCAAGTTCAAGACCCCGAAAGACCCCACGGTTTACCCTACGGGTGTGGATGGACCAGCCAACACTAACTATTAGTTACACGAACACTATGGTATTGCCGGGCACATGTTTGAATGACCGTGTTTGAATATAATTATAGCATGTATCAGCCAGGTGATATTTGGAGTGACGATTGGTGTAATACGCACTATAACCCTGCTTGTTCTCTAAATATTGCATGTTTAGTTTGTGATATGCTAAAAGTCATATTTCTCTTTAAAATAAATCTACAAAGGTGTGGTGTTTTACGTTTATTTATCATCGCTACCGATTGCCAATATGAGCGACGCCTCCGGAAGAGATATATGTGTCAGTAATCAGAATTCATAAAATGCATTCACTGACACGAATATTCAACATATCATTTCAGGTAGACATTAGTATATAAAACATTTAACACATGTTCTCTCGCAAACATTCTAAGAAATAAAACAAAGTAAAGCAGGATATTGTCAATGTGTGTTTTACGTTTATTTATCGTCGCTACCGGTTGTCCATATGAGCGAGGCCTCCTTAAGAGATTAGTCATTTTAGATTGTTGGAGGATAGTGCAATGATACACACAGAGACCCATTCCAGAGTCTCCTCTAGTTCTTTTACGTGCACGGTGTAAAGCACCGACACGAGACCTCGGTTTAAAGTCCTATCCGAAAGACAGTTAATTTTATTAGGGTCAGACGGGGGATCGAACCTGCGATCCCTGTTAATCTACAAGATGGTTTCTATCATACAATTGTATTCGTTACAAATATTGCAGTAAATATAATCCTACCTATTTAACATGTATAATGTAATTGAATATTGTGGAAATATACATAATATTATTATTATTATTATATACCACACTTATATAGCGCTCTTTTCATCTAAAAATAAAACGTTCAAAAGCGCTTTACAGCCTAATATCACAAATATTAATAAAAACGTCCACATACAATGAGATAAAACAAGACAAAACAGCAAACACAATTACAATGGTTTCTAAATATGCTATAAAATATTCGGATCTAAAATTATAACAAATTAAAATATAGGTAATAATTAAATAAAATGTGTTCATTTGCAGTCTTAATCCTGACTGAGCACAGACAAAGTTCGATGTTTATATTATAAAACATTAACCTAATATTCTCTATATATTGAGATATTGTAATTGTGCATGTAATAAAGAGAACATTCGTCTGTATTATTGTTGTTACAGAATGCAAGCAGTTGTGTGCGAACACCGGCGGAACGCTGGAGATACGAGTAGTGTGTTACAGAATGCAAGCAGTTGTGTGCGAATACCGTCGGGACGCTGCCTATGAGATAAGGGTAGTATGCTACAGACTGCAATCAGTTGTGTGCGAACACCGTCGGAACGCTGGAGATAAGAGTAGTGTGTTACTGAATGCAAGCAGTTGTGTGCGAACACCGTCGGAACGCTGGAGATACGAGTAGTGTGTTACAGAATGCAAGCAGTTGTGTGTGAACACCGTCGGCCCGCTGCCTATGAGATAAGAGTAGTATCCTACAGACTGCAAGCAGTTGTGTGCGAACACCATCGGAACGCTGCCTACGAGATAAGAGTAGTGTGTTACAGAATGCAAGCAGTTGTGTGCGAACACCGTCGGAACGCTGGAGATACGAGTTGTGTGTTACAGAATGCAAGCAGGTGTGCGCGAACACCGTCGGAACGCTGGAGATAAGAGTAGTGTGTTACAGAATGCAAGCAGTTGTGTACGAACACCGTTTGAACGCTGGAGATAAGAGTTGTGTGTTACAGAATGCAAGCAGTTGTGCGCGAACACCCTCTGGAGATAAGAGTAGTGTGTTACAGAATGCAAGCAGTTGTGTGCGAACACCGTCGGAACGCTGGAGTTAAGAGTAGTGTGTTACAGATTGCAAGCAGTTGTGTGCCAACACCGTCGGAACGCTGGAGTTAAGAGTAGTGTGTTACAGAATGCAAGCAGTTGTGTGCGAACACCGTCGGAACGCTGGAGATACGAGTTGTGTGTTACAGAATGCAAGCAGGTGTGCGCGAACACCGTCGGAACGCTGGAGATAAGAGTAGTGTGTTACAGAATGCAAGCAGTTGTGTGGGAACACCGTCGGAACGCTGGAGATAAGAGTAGTGTGTGACAGAATGCAAGCAGTTGTGTACGAACACCGTCGGAACGCTGGAGATACGAGTAGTGTGTTACAGAATGCAAGCAGTTATGTGCGAACACCGTCGGAACGCTGTAGATAAGAGTAGTGTGTTACAGAATGCAAGCAGTTGTCTGCGAACACCGTCGGAACGCTGGAGATAAGAGTTGTGTGTTACAGAATGCAAGCAGTTGTGTGCGAACACCGTCGGAACGCTGCCTATGAGATAAGAGTAGTGTGTTACAGAATGCAAGCAATTGTGTGCGAACACCGTCGGAAAGCTGTCTATGAGATAAGAGTAGGGTGTTACAGAATGTAAGCAGTTGTGTGCGAACACCGTCGGAACGCTGTCTATGAGATAAGAGTTGTGTGTTACAGAATGCAAGCAGTTGTGTGCCAACACCGTCGGAACGCTGTCTATGAGATAAGAGTAGGGTGTTACAGAATGCAAGCAGTTGTGTGCGAACACCGTCGGGGCGCTGGAGATAAGAGTTGTGTGTGACAGAATGCAAGCAGTTGTGTGCGAACACCGTCAGATCGCTGCCTATGAGATAAGAGTTGTGTGTTACAGAATGCAAGCAGTTGTGTGCGAACACCGTCAGATCGCTGCCTACGAGATAAGAGTAGTGTGTTACAGAATGCAAGCAGTTGTGTGCGAACACCGTCGGAACGCTGGAGATACGAGTAGTGTGTTACAGAATGCAAGCAGTTGTGTGCGAACACCGTCGGCACGCTGCCTATGAGATAAGGGTAGTATGCTGCAGACTGCAAGCAGTTGTGTGCGAACACCGTCGTAACGGTGCCTACGAGATAAGAGTAGTGTGTTACAGAATGCAAGCAGTTGTGTGCGAACACCGGCGGAACGCTGGAGATACGAGTAGTGTGTTACAGAATGCAAGCAGTTGTGTGCGAACACCGGCGGAACGCTGGAGATAAGAGTAGTGTGTTACAGAATGCAAGCAGTTGTGTGCGAACACCGGCGGAACGCTGGAGATAAGAGTAGTGTGTTACAGAATGCAAGCAGTTGTGTGCGAACACCGGCGGAACGCTGGAGATACGAGTAGTGTGTTACAGAATGCAAGCAGTTGTGTGCGAATACCGTCGGGGCGCTGCCTATGAGATAAGGGTAGTATGCTACAGACTGCAATCAGTTGTGTGCGAACACCGTCGGAACGCTGGAGATAAGAGTAGTGTGTTACTGAATGCAAGCAGTTGTGTGCGAACACCGTCGGAACGCTGGAGATACGAGTAGTGTGTTACAGAATGCAAGCAGTTGTGTGTGAACACCGTCGGCCCGCTGCCTATGAGATAAGAGTAGTATCCTACAGACTGCAAGCAGTTGTGTGCGAACACCATCGGAACGCTGCCTACGAGATAAGAGTAGTGTGTTACAGAATGCAAGCAGTTGTGTGCGAACACCGTCGGAACGCTGGAGATACGAGTTGTGTGTTACAGAATGCAAGCAGGTGTGCGCGAACACCGTCGGAACGCTGGAGATAAGAGTAGTGTGTTACAGAATGCAAGCAGTTGTGTGCAAATACCGTCGGAACGCTGGAGATAAGAGTTGTGTGTTACAGAATGCAAGCAGTTGTGTGGGAACACCGTCGGAACGCTGGAGATAAGAGTAGTGTGTGACAGAATGCAAGCAGTTGTGTACGAACACCGTCGGAACGCTGGAGATACGAGTAGTGTGTTACAGAATGCAAGCAGTTGTGTGCGAACACCGTCGGAACGCTGCCTATGAGATAAGAGTAGTGTGTTACAGAATGCAAGCAATTGTGTGCGAACACCGTCGGAAAGCTGTCTATGAGATAAGAGTAGGGTGTTACAGAATGTAAGCAGTTGTGTGCGAACACCGTCGGAACGCTGTCTATGAGATAAGAGTTGTGTGTTACAGAATGCAAGCAGTTGTGTGCCAACACCGTCGGAACGCTGTCTATGAGATAAGAGTAGGGTGTTACAGAATGCAAGCAGTTGTGTGCGAACACCGTCGGGGCGCTGGAGATAAGAGTTGTGTGTGACAGAATGCAAGCAGTTGTGTGCGAACACCGTCAGATCGCTGCCTATGAGATAAGAGTTGTGTGTTACAGAATGCAAGCAGTTGTGTGCGAACACCGTCAGATCGCTGCCTACGAGATAAGAGTAGTGTGTTACAGAATGCAAGCAGTTGTGTGCGAACACCGTCGGAACGCTGGAGATACGAGTAGTGTGTTACAGAATGCAAGCAGTTGTGTGCGAACACCGTCGGCACGCTGCCTATGAGATAAGGGTAGTATGCTGCAGACTGCAAGCAGTTGTGTGCGAACACCGTCGTAACGGTGCCTACGAGATAAGAGTAGTGTGTTACAGAATGCAAGCAGTTGTGTGCGAACACCGGCGGAACGCTGGAGATACGAGTAGTGTGTTACAGAATGCAAGCAGTTGTGTGCGAACACCGGCGGAACGCTGGAGATAAGAGTAGTGTGTTACAGAATGCAAGCAGTTGTGTGCGAACACCGGCGGAACGCTGGAGATAAGAGTAGTGTGTTACAGAATGCAAGCAGTTGTGTGCGAACACCGGCGGAACGCTGGAGATACGAGTAGTGTGTTACAGAATGCAAGCAGTTGTGTGCGAATACCGTCGGGGCGCTGCCTATGAGATAAGGGTAGTATGCTACAGACTGCAATCAGTTGTGTGCGAACACCGTCGGAACGCTGGAGATAAGAGTAGTGTGTTACTGAATGCAAGCAGTTGTGTGCGAACACCGTCGGAACGCTGGAGATACGAGTAGTGTGTTACAGAATGCAAGCAGTTGTGTGTGAACACCGTCGGCCCGCTGCCTATGAGATAAGAGTAGTATCCTACAGACTGCAAGCAGTTGTGTGCGAACACCATCGGAACGCTGCCTACGAGATAAGAGTAGTGTGTTACAGAATGCAAGCAGTTGTGTGCGAACACCGTCGGAACGCTGGAGATACGAGTTGTGTGTTACAGAATGCAAGCAGGTGTGCGCGAACACCGTCGGAACGCTGGAGATAAGAGTAGTGTGTTACAGAATGCAAGCAGTTGTGTGCAAATACCGTCGGAACGCTGGAGATAAGAGTTGTGTGTTACAGAATGCAAGCAGTTGTGTGGGAACACCGTCGGAACGCTGGAGATAAGAGTAGTGTGTGACAGAATGCAAGCAGTTGTGTACGAACACCGTCGGAACGCTGGAGATACGAGTAGTGTGTTACAGAATGCAAGCAGTTATGTGCGAACACCGTCGGAACGCTGTAGATAAGAGTAGTGTGTTACAGAATGCAAGCAGTTGTCTGCGAACACCGTCGGAACGCTGGAGATAAGAGTTGTGTGTTACAGAATGCAAGCAGTTGTGTGCGAACACCGTCGGAACGCTGCCTATGAGATAAGAGTAGTGTGTTACAGAATGCAAGCAGTTGTGTGCGAACACCGTCGGAACGCTGTCTATGAGATAAGAGTTGTGTGTTACAGAATGCAAGCAGTTGTGTGCCAACACCGTCGGAACGCTGTCTATGAGATAAGAGTAGGGTGTTACAGAATGCAAGCAGTTGTGTGCGAATACCGTCGGAACGCTGGAGATAAGAGTTGTGTGTTACAGAATGCAAGCAGTTGTGTGCGAACACCGTCGGATCGCTGCCTATGAGATAAGTGTAGTGTGTTACAGAATGCAAGCAGTTGTGTTCGAACACCGTCGGAACGCTGGAGATAAGAGTAGTGTGTTACAGAATGCAAGCAGTTGTGTGCGAATACCGTCGGAACGCTGGAGATAAGAGTTGTGTGTTACAGAATGCAAGCAGTTGTGTGCGAACACCGTCGGATCGCTGCCTATGAGATAAGAGTAGTGTGTTACAGAATGCAAGCAGTTGTGTGCGAACACCGTCGGATCGCTGCCTATGAGATAAGAGTAGTGTGTTACAGAATGCAAGCAGTTGTGTGCGAACACCGTCGGAACGCTGGAGATAAGAGTAGTGTGTTACAGAATGCAAGCAGTTATGTGCGAATACCGTCGGAACGCTGGAGATACGAGTAGTGTGTTACAGAATGCAAGCAGTTGTGTGCGAACACCGTCGGAACGCTGGAGATAAGAGTAGGGTGTTACAGAATGTTCATAATAAGTAACCGGAAGTCGTGAAAGCGCAGCTGTAGAGCGTTCGCTTCAAGTGCGAAAGGCCCGGAGTTCGAACCCCGCTGTAGCCGTTACGAATGTGTCCCTAGGCAAGGCATTTAAATTCCACGCTGACTCTTCTCTCTCCCCCGTGGCGATGGATTCCATCAGGAATTAGGTCTCGATAGTGATTAATATAAGTTGTAAGAACTTGTTTCGCTATCGAGCTTAAACAAATTTGTGGGGGAAATTGATGTATTTACCCGTAAAACTCCAACACTTGTTTGACGGTAGTTCAAACCTTGACACTCCAGTTCATGCAGTCATAAAAGCCTCGATTTCAAATGATGAAATCACAACTAACAGTGACCGTATGAGTGTCAGTATAGGATGTTGTCACAAAGCGGAAATTGGATATATACGATGGTAAGTCATGTAGATTTCTAAAATTCTATAGCACCAAAGTATATATAAAAGCTACTAAATACAATGTTTAAAAATTAATATTAGTTTATTTATGTTAGAACTGTTTAAACCCATGCACAAGTATGCATTGCAATATACGTCCGACTCAAACAAAACTTTTTTGTATCTTAAAAAGTTTAAACTGTATTTATTTACAACGATTGCGAAGCAAGTTCTAGCAACTTATATTTATTTTACAACGATTGCGAAGCAAGTTCTAGCAACATATATTTATTTTACAACGATTGCGAAGCAAGTTCTAGCAACTTATATTAATCACTCTCGTTGGCGGGGATGAAAGAGTAAATGTGGTCATTCGTGTGAGAGGAAAGCGGAGTACCCGGAGAAAACCCACCTGTCCGAGCTGGCAACCATCGTGCCATCTCTCATACTTCCCGGTCCGAGGATCGAACCCGGGTTGCATTGGTGAGGAACGAGCGCTATCTTATCTTATGAAACTATAGTTCCATGTTATAATAGCATGCAGTTTAATGTATATAAGTAGTTTCAATTAATGTTTTAATGGTCGATAAAACTGTTCTGTGTTTATTCTTGATAATGTTCTCTATTCTTAATATCTATATTAAGTTTCTTATGATAGGATAATGAATGTATGTATGTATGTTCCATTAATGTCAAACCCCTTGCAGGGACCTAGACATGTTTTCCTGGGCAGACTTAGCCGACATTAGTGGTTAACCAGTACTAAGCAATGTGTGTGAGGTGTCTTGCTCAATGACACTACATACGTGGCCTGACCGAGTATCGAACCCGGGACCGTTCGATTCCAAATCCGACGCTCTATCACTGGACCACGGACGCCACATATGCCGTCTTCCCACCTATATTGACTACTATACTTTCATAATATTGCCTGCATGTATATTTTGCATGATAAACATTTGCAAAAATTAATAGTGTGGAAGTCGTGGTAGCGTGTTCACTTCAGGTGCAAAAGGCCAGGAGTTCGAGCCCCGCTGGAGCCGTTACGAGTGTAGCCTTAGGCAAGGCATTTACTTTCCACATTGCCTCTTCTCACTCCTTCGTGACGATGGATTCCATCAGGAATGAGGTCTCGAGAGTGATTAATATAAGTTGTAAGAACTTGTTTCGCAAACGAGCTAAGATAATTTTGTATAGACAAAGACATTAGTATCATATTCCATTGTGTTATATCCGATGTATAGTATACGGGTATTGCTACACATGTTCACGAATTGTCCCTCTCCTAACCTCATGTACCGTATCGGGATATCGTGATGTAGGGAAAATGTATATCCATTTCCTTATCTGATATGCGGTATTTTACACCTGTCAATTTAGTCAATATTTTCATCTTAGGTAACGAAAATGTACAGCATGTATTTGCTGTGGGAGCTGAAATAAATAAATAGAACAAACTGTAGCAAGTCCAAGTTTGCCATTGTAATCACAGACGCCTGGGGCAAGTATTAAAATGACACCCAAGTCACTATCAAGGCTATATACTGAAAGATAACCAGGTCGCAAATGTAATGTAATAGGCTGAGCTTATTACAATTATAAGCTTAACCTCGCGACAACTCAGTAAAGGTTCAATTTGTAGTCGTTGCCTTGTATATGTATAGTGGTAGACTAACGTATTGATCTATGTTCAGCTAGCACTCGATAACTAACCATGTGCTAATCCACAACCTACACGTTACTGAATAGTAACATGTATTATAACATATTGGGAAAGGGTCCTCAGAGAAGCCGTTTATACTTAGACCAGACATGTACGTGTCAGACACAGTGGGTTATGACCTGACGAACCAACCTATACCTATGGTTCAGACGGACGGACAGATAACTCCTTATAAGTTCATATATATATATATACATATGTGGCGTGATCTAGGTAGAAGACGATCTAGATAGAAGACGTTTCCGGTAAAAGACAACGAAATGCAGTGTCTGTGCTAATCTATACTTTTAATATACTGTAATATTTTAATATGGTAATTATGAGTTCGATAATTAATATTAGTTTTAAATGCCCTAAAAGTTCAAATAAGTGATTTCTAGAGATGTGTAAAGTAGCTGGATAATGAATAATCACTACGTTTGGAACTAATTCCAATTTAAAGTTCAGAGCCAAAGCTCTGTTGGAATACTGACCCAAAGGCCAACAAATCTAATCACCAAATATGTGTGTTTTACGTTTATTTATCGTCGCTACCGGTTGCCCATATGAGCGACGCCTCCTGAAGAGATTAGTCATTTTAGAGAGTTGGCGGATAGTGCAATGATACAGACAGAGACCCATTCCGGAGTATCCTCTGGTTCTTTTACGTGCACGGTGTAAAGCACCGACATGAGACCTCGGTTTAACGTCCCATCTGAAAGACTGTTAATTTTATTAGGGTCAGACGGGGGATCGAACCTGCGATCCCTGGACTGGACTACAGATCCGTCTGTTATCACATATAATACATAATACACATATGTCGGAGATTAAATAGACATTTCCATGTGCACAGGACCGGAGAAATAGATCATTGGTCAACATAAATCACATGATAGAAAAGGACTAACTCATTTTAATAAAAACACCCCCATTCCAATTAATGTAGATTTCTGTACTGAACAGCCAATTAAAACACGCGTACTAGAAAGCAACTAGGCAAGCATTTCAAAATGGATGCCTCCATGACTTAGAAATTGACGAATAATTCAGCTATAATAATAATTATATTTTTGTTTAAAAAGAGGTAAAATCCTGTCCTATTACAGTAAACAAACCGAATGCTACACATTTAACGGCCGTAATATGTCAGTATCTAAGCTTACTTGTAAATCCACTACTCCGCAGCAATCATTTGTCTATCAGACGATGGTCATCTGGATGTCTACCTTTACCTAACACAAAAAAATAAAAAACAGTCCTGGGATTCATCCTAAGGTAGAGTAATTCTCTAACGACTACATATAGATATACCCAAGCACCGGATCATCATTTATTTGCGCGCCAAAATTTAAAAAGGCACCCTAAAACCTTCAGCACGCTGTACAGAAGAGAAAAAAGAAAACAGGTGAGCAACAACAACAAAAGCGATATTCGTAGTTCGTAATAATGGAGAAGTAAAGTCAGTGGGGTTTGTCGATATGGGAGATGATTCTGATTGTTTCGAGCAAATATACTCAGGGACATCGGAAAAACAACTCACAACCTGCAGTTTATATATATGGGTTTAAATGGTTTTCGTTTCCCCTTTGCCTGTTTGCCAGTAACTCAAATGAAAGCTGGGAATCTCTATTTTGGAAAGCTGTACAACATCTCAATATTTACGGTTTCAAGATCTGCTTTGTATCCATGGACGGAGCTCAAGCGAACATAGACATTATGACAATGTTGTTCACAGATTATACACCATTATCTGAATTGTATTCGACAAAGAATATCTTGTTTCCAAACCATCCCCCTGTCCTCCATCGGGACTCGAACTCCGGACCTTTCGCATTTGAAGCGAACGCGTATCCACTGCGCTATCACGACTTCCACAGCATGTCGAATGTACTCCCACGGGAACATACACATGCTATAAATATTGGAGAACATATTGCATATATTGAATTCTAGAGATTAACCTCACTATGTGGCTCTAGTTACCTCCCCTTACGTTCGTCCATGACGTGATAATAACGTTGACGTGTTTGACTAACTAACCTCACTATGTGGTTCTAGTTACCTCCCCTGACGTTCGTCCATGATGTGATAATAACGTTGACGTGTTTGACTAACTAACCTCACTATGTGGTTCTAGTTACCTCCCCTGACGTTCGTCCATGACGTGATAATAACGGTCACGTGTTGGACTAACTAACCTCACTATGTGGGTCTAGTTACCTCCCCTGACGTTCGTCCATGTCGTTATAATAACGTCCACGTGTTGGACTAACTAACCTCACTATGTGGTTCTAGTTACCTCCCCTGTTGTTCGTCCATGACGTGATAATAACGTGCACGTGTTGACTAACTAACAGCTCTATGTGGCTCTAGTTACCTCCCCTGCCGTTCGTCCATGACGTGATAATAACGTGCACCTGTTGGACTAACTAACCTCACTATATGGCTCTAGTTACCTCCCCTGACGTTCGTACATGACGTGATAATAACGTTCACGTGTTGGACTAACTAGAGATAAGCATAAGAAAACAATATACAGCATGCATTTGAAACAGGAACAACAGTTTATATCACACACGCTTTCACCTGAGCTTCCATCTTCACAGAATAAATACCGTCCCTTCTCCTGTTAAGCTGTAGATACTACAGTCCACTACATTTGTTTCAATGTCCTTCATATAATATATGTTGCATCAACACTCTCTTCACGATCTTCCTAGTGAACCATATGTTAAAATAATCTACTGTACAGTGAACACCTTTTTAAGTGTAATTGTCGTCGCTACCGGTGATACAGACGGGTCTGTAGTCCAGTGGTAACACGCTGGACTGGTAATCCATGGATCGCAGGTTCGATCCCCCGTCTGACCCTAATAAAACTAACAGTCTTTCAGATTGGACGTTAAACCGAGGTCTCGTTTCGGTGCTTTACACCGTGCACTTAAAAGAACCAGAGGAGATTCAGGAATGGGTCTCTGTCGGTGTCATTGCACTATCCTCCAAAATACTAAATTGACTAATCTCTTCAGGAGGCGTCGCTCATATGGGTAACCGGTAGCAACGATAAATAAACGTAAAACCACCACTACCGGTTGCCCATATGAGAGACGGGCAGTTTACCTGTCAACACCTTCACTTGTGCAGGCTCCAACGGTTCACCAGTACTTGTTGTACCAACCTCCGTAAGAAACTGCCAACTTTTTTCATACAAAAAGATACGATTTTAGCGGGACTCGAACCCGTGACTATCAGTGTGTCAATCGTGACAGGATACAACGGTATACAAGTCAGTGAACTTAACCACTCGACCACGGAGGCGAACTTTTGAACTCGACAAGCCCATCTTCCTATGTGGCCGCATTCAGCTTTGCAGTCTAATCGATATTTCAGTGTACATATTTTGTTTTAATGGTATAATACATTACAATTGATTAATTAACTAAAAATAAACTGTATTTGACTTTGTGCTGTAAAACAACTCAATATCGTTTTAAACCAGTTAGGCAGCGTTAGCCATTGTTTCACCCAAATTGATATCCCAATTCACATTCAATAAATAGATTCATGTATGAACAGTGTATGCATGTAAGGCTGGTTTTTCAGTCTACAGTCTACATCTGTTATGTCAAAGTCGGTTATGTCGAATTCTCCGGTTATCTCGAAGACGGATCAAAGTCCTGTTTCAGACACTATCATTTTTTTATATAACTGGATCTATTTATATCGAATTTCGTTAAGTCGAACTTCGGTTATGTCGAAGTATTTTGTTCGGTCCGACGGACTTCGACGTAACAGATGTAGACTGTATATGAAATACCTGCTCCTTTCAGTAGTAACGTGTTAACGTTGTTAATATTCGACTCTATTGCTGGTCAGCTCTATCGTATACGATCGTGTAACCACAGTTGTATTGTTCCTGGGGAAAAAACATTGTCAAAATGTAACGTTTAATAATAACGTTTTGTTTATACAAATTTATTTTAGCTCGATTGTGAAACAAGTTATTTCAACTTATATTAATCAATGTCGAGACCTCATTCCTGATGGAATCCATCGCCACGAGTGAGAGAGAAGAGGCAACGTGGAATTTAAATGCCTTGCCTAAGGGTACAATCGTAACGGCTCCAGCGGGGCTCGAATAATAATAATAACGTTTGACCTCGCGATCACGGAACCCTCGAGAATATGAGAAACTACTATTAAAGGATTAGGTTTATCAATGAAGGTGGGTATTTCCATCATATCCGTGTCAATCAACTATTGCGTGACAGAGACACGTTCAATGAGGACGACAATGACATTGATTTTACAGCTGTTCAAATATTTATCAAACAATCTGAGAGTTTTATCTGAAGATAGCGGTTTTTATTAGTACGCAAGGCAATTGTTTTATTAACCTTCACCACAATTGTAGCACAATTATTTGTTTTTGGCTGAGTCGTTCTGTGTAGTTTTCGTCTTTATTCAAGTCTCATCTCTGTACATACATATATAATGCAAATAATAGAATTATAAAAGACATATTGCAACAAAACATATCACATTATAAAAAGCACATGATTATTATATTAATTATAAACATTTTTTACATTCTAAACCCAAGAAACAGTTGCTAATTTCAATTTAAATACTATTTAAAACAAAAATGGTATTAAACACTGACTTGAAAATCAACTCCAGTGTTGTTGATATATTTTGATAAACCGTTGTGGATATATAGAGGGTTTACACTTGATCTAGGAGGATTCGATTCTGGAAGAAATCAGTCGGAGGATAGTGCAATGGTACAGGCATTTATTCTAAGAAATAAAACAAATCAAAGCAGGATAGTGTCGTGTGTGTTTTACGTTTATTTATCGTCGCTACAGGTTGCCCATATGAACGACGCCCCCTGAAGAGATTAGTTATTTTAGATGTTTGGAGGATAGTGCAATGATACAGACAGATACCCATTCCAGAGTCTCATCGGGTTCTATTACGTGCACGATGTAAACCACCGACACGAGACCTCGGTTTACAGTCCCATCTGAAAGAATGTTAATTTTATTAGGCTCAGACGGGGGATCGAACCTGCGATCCCTGGATTACCAGTCCAACATGTTAACAACTGAACTACAGATCCGTATGTGGATATTGTCAAACACTTACGTCTTGTTTTTATTCAGTGTGTTCTACTCCGATGCCCAGTGTGTTCGAAGTGTGGGATGACAGTCGTGGACTGTCCCAGAGTCTTATCTGGTTGTTTTACGTGCACGGTGTAAAGCATCGACGCGAGACCTCGGTTTAAAGTCCCATCTGAAAGTCTGTTAATTTTATTCGGGTCAAACGGGGGATCGAACCTACGATCCCGGGATTACCAGTCCAGCGTATTAGCCACTGTAGTCCCATCTGTAAGGTGGTCAGTAAAGTGTCCAGTGACTAATATGGCAAACTATACATGTCTGTAACGTGAAATCGTGGTACGGTAAACATATACTCCAATGTATCACATACTGGAAACCTCATACCTTCAGGTTGATCGTTCAAGGTCATATTAAGGTCATGTGAATATATACCAGGATGTGAATATATACCATGTTGTGAATATATACCATGATGTGAATATATACCATGATGTGAATATATACCATGTTGTGAATATATACCATGATCATATACCATGATGTGAATATATACCATGTTGTGAATATATACCATGATGTGAATATATACCAGGATGTGAATATATAACATGATGTGAATATATACCATGATGTGAATATATACCATGATGTGAATATATACCACTGTAAAATCAAGCGTTTGTTCTTGTGTCAAATACCAGGGTTAGCATCTCCCCGAGTATTTCTCTGAAGTTATAATTGTTTGTTTGATAAACATAGTGATGAATATAAATATAATGTTGATAAAAACGCATAGCTCAAGGACTGCTAATGATAGAACGATAAACGTAGTGATGAATATAAATATAATGTTGATAAAAACGCATATCTCAAGGACTGCTAATGATGGAAAGATAAACATAGTGATGAATATAAATATAATGTTGATAAAAACGCATATCTCAAGGACTGCTAATGATAGAAAGATAAACGTAGTGATGAATATAAATATAATGTTGATAAAAACGCATATCTCAAGGACTGCTAATGATAGAACGATAAACGTAGTGATGAATATAAATATAATGTTGATAAAAACGCATATCTCAAGGACTGCTAATGATAGAAAGATAAACGTGGTACCAAACTGTTGCTAATATTCTGAAATATTTCAAATGAAAGAACTTCATTGTATATCTGAATGAAATTATTTGATATTAGCTTTCTAGAACTATCAACCGTTACAAAATCGAATATAGTGTCGAGGAGTTTCGGGCATTTATAATTTACTTATTTAGCATAAGTGCACATAAATTATGCTAATTAGATAATATTAATATGGTTATAACTACTGACTGCCAATTGTGTAAAGTTGGACATTTTCATGCTGCTGTGTGAATTCAATTTCATTTGCACACAACATGAACTTTCTCTAACGCCGAGGCACGTGGGCGACTGGTTTCTGTAACGCAGAGGCATGTGGGTGACAGGTTTCTGTAACGCAGAGGCATGTTGGCGACTGGTTTCTGTAACGCAGAGGCATGTGGGCGACTGGTTTCTCTAAGAAGTTTATATCTTCTGTAGACATCCCGAGGCGGCATCTTCTCCCTCTGGGCCAGAGTGACAAGTTCTGTGTGAGCGTTCTCTTACGACAATGGGTCCTTTGTAGGGCCACACTCCCCCAATGTTCGTCATCTCGCAGCAGCATATATACGTATCTAGCAGCTAAACATATGGTCGTCTCTATCGCTTGGTCTGGCCATACCTCAACCACTTCCGTAGGACGGCAATGCTGGAACGTGTGTGCCATATTGCAAGGTCGACAACAAGAAGATAACAGAATCATACCCTGCTGCTGCTGCGAGATGTGTCCCGACCGCGACGTGCACGCCGTGGGGAGGTCGACCGGGAATAATAACCGGAGAGTCGCCATATGACCTAAGCTGTTGGTGCAATATTAAACCACAAACAACAACCCATGTCGAAGCGGTATTTGGAAAAACGATAGTATATTACATAGACATAAGACCATTAAGACACCTAGAAATCCTCGTTTATTTCCACAAACACAGCACCTGATCCACATACCCCGGACAAGTGTTGCGTTCTTATCCAAAGACAGGAGCCGTATACATCGTCTGATGAATCTCCATCGTGCATTCGTCAATAGTTTGTTAACGTGGAAGTCGTGATAGCAGCGCGACAGGCCCGGAGTTCGAGCCATGCTGGAGCCGTTACGAGTGTGCCTTTAGGCAATGCATTTAAGTTCCACGTTGCCTCTTCTCTCCCCCCCCCCCCGTGGCGATCTATTCCATCAGGAATGAGGTCTCGAGAGTGATTAATATAAGTTGTAAGAATTTATTTCGCAATCGAGCTACAAATAAATTTGTATAAACTAAACCTTTATTAATGTTATCGTTTTACTTTGAAAACTCTGCAACACAGAAGGAAATATGTATACTCCATGACCCAGACTAGCCTTACCAATACAATATACTCGTACGTTAGTCTATACAAATTTATTTTAGCTCGATTGCGAAACAAGTTCTTACAACTATTAACTTAACAATTAATCACTCTCGAGACCTCATTCCTGATGGAATCCATCGCCACGAGGGAGAGAGAAGAGGCAACGTGTAATTTAAATGTATTGCCTAAGGGCACAATCGCAACGGCTCCAGCGGGGCTCGAACATCGGACATTTCGCACATGAAGCGAACGCGAATCTACTGCGCTATCACGACTTCCACGTACGTTGATTATCTCCCTTAGCACAACTTGCCCGGCTATTACCATCCTACTATTCCTATATAGTTACACACCAATATTAGGTTGTTATTTGGCAATGTTTACTGATTATTGACTGATAGTAATTCCTAAATATAGAAGGTCACTTTCAAATAATAGCCCATTTTCGCCAAATCGATATCTGGGGGAATATTTTAAACAAGGTTAGTCAATCAATACAAAATGTTGTATACTATAACTGTATACTATAGGGGGATTTTAATGCTCTGCGGTGGTAGAGTTAGCTGTTAGTCAGTCTTCAAGATAATTCCATTCTATAATGTTGGGGAATGCCCAGCAAGTGCTCATCAATACAATGGAGTATAAATGTTGCAAGATGCCACACTATCGTCACATTTGTTTGAGACAGAGATTGCCGCAAACACTATCCAATACAATAGAAAATGGAGCGTATTTGTACGGACAGATTTTGGGTAAATTAATGCATTTCTTATTTTTATTATTTTTAAATATTTTATTGCATTTTTTTGCATACATTACATTACAATTATACACACAATGAAATACGTAAAAAACAATATGAAATTATATTAGGATTTATTATTATTGCTGTATATGTATATTATTTAATCTGGGGGGAAGCAAATGGGTTGGGCTACAAGTCCCATGCATTTCTTATATACATGCAATGTTAAACTTTCTTATAAAATAGGTGTCTATAGACATTAGCAAGCTTCTTTTCTCACAATGTTATACGATAGGGTAACTAAGTTATGTTAAAGCGACATTACATCGCAGAAAGCAAATGCAATGCATTTGTTCACGTATAAATGCATTGCTACTACAAATTCTTCCGAATACATTCGAACACTAACATTGAATCAATAAACAGTGTGTTTGTGGATTGAGAGTATGATTTCATATAACGGTTATCCATGTTCCTGAATTGACGTTTGTTATGTCGTTTAGAGATAATTTAACTAAGAATAGTCTACAAATATCTAGGCACAAATGTGAGATATAACGGTAAATCTGTGCTTTAACTCGTGCTATTCAGGATACACTAGTTGTATTACGCATGGATGTTTACATTATTTTGTTATGTCAACAAACCGCGTATACGACGTTTGTTTATTAGTTGTAATACTCAGTATTTGAGGTAAATATTTTGTAAAAAAATATATCATGCAATAGGAAAATACATTCTGTAGAAATTTGTGTTTTCAATGATGTAGTGTCGCTTTAATAGTTCTCATTTTAAGAAATGCTTAATCAATGCATGTGTTTTCAATGATGTAGTGTCGCTTTAATAGTTCTCATTTTAAGAAATGCTTAATCAATGCATGTGTTTTAGAACGTGTTCTTGCTACAATTATTTGCTGGTTGTTCTGTTTGAGCTACAAGGAGTAAATAGCTGGTTTATTTATCGATATATAAGTAACGAATACACATGTAAACACATGCAAATATGACAATCAAATTTCAATAATTTCTATGCTATGCATCATTATAAACTACAATCGCGTGTATTAAATGTACGTATTCACAATAGAAATAGAAAACTTCAGAGAACAGGAGAACAGAAGAATGCCAATATGTCTCTGTCGAAAATAACAACTGTGCATTACAGTAAACGTCTTTTTTACGTTTATTTATCGTCGCTACCGGTTGCCCATATGAGCGACGCCTCCTGAAGAGATTAATCATTTTAGATTGTTGTATGCTATTGCAATGATACAGACAAGACCCATTCCAGATTCTCCTCTGATTCTTTTACGTTCACGGTGTAAAGCACCGACACGAGACCTCGGTCTAAAGTCCCATCTGTAAGACTGTTAATTTTAGTAGGGTCAGCCTGGGGGTCGAAACTGCGATCCCTGGATTACCAGTCCAGCGTGGTTAACCACTGAACTACCAGATCAGTCTGTACAGTAAACGTATTTAAATCAATGCTATTTATACATTGCTAGGATGCGAACTTGACATGGGGAAATCATCGGACACACCCGGAGTTTACAGAATGTTTCCAGTATACCGTGTTTCTATGGTTACCTAGCCTCTGGTTATGGGTAACATCACCAATATATCTGTACATTCTCCTGAAGCTAGAGGACGGTCACGTGCCATGGAGCTGGAAAAGTCTGACGAAAATAGTAAGTTTCCTTTCTCATCATACATGTATATCAATATTGTACAACCCAGTTCTTCGTCATGATTGACGTCATACCTGTATATCGATATTGCACCGGTATCGATTAATAGTCGGTATATATATATGGCTTAACCTTCATTAGTTATTACTCCCCATGCTAGAAATTCAAAACTAATTAAGAGAATTGAAACAAATTTGGGGATCGAAAACATTATTATTATTATAATATATCAATAAGGTGCTTTATGTTGCAGAGTGTATCTGTACTGCAGTTTTCTGTACGGTACCTTCAGCTAGGACAGACGGACGATGGGTCGTGGGACATTCGGTATAGCGGTCTATTTGCAGAGGGAATTACACTGGTAAGCCATATTTCCAGGAAACATGCTTTCTTTCTTATTAATAAAATTTAAAAGGAATTCGAGAACTAACACTTCAATTCTTGACTTTGATTTAAAAGTATCACCACTAAAACACCAGCGTCATTCAAGCTCAGATCCGCTGCCATACGTGTAGCTGTTAGGCCTATATGTGTAACCAAACAGAACAGTTCGTGGAAGTCGTGATAGAGCATTGGTATCGCGTTAGCTTCAGGTGCGAAAGGTCCCGAATTCGCGCCCAGCTGTATCCGTTACAATTGTGCTCTTAAGCACTGCATTTAGATTCCACATTGCCTCTTCTCTCTCCATCGTGGCGATGGATTATAGAGGATTGTATTTCAGATAACCGTGGCCATTATTTGACAACAGAGACAAATAAATAGGTGTTTTGCAAGCAAATAGACAGCGTTCTTATTTATAACCACGGTTATAACATCAGGAATGAGGTCTCGAGAGTGATTAATAAGTTGTAATAACTTGTTTCGTAATTTAGTAACAATAAATGTGTATATACTAAGCAGAACTGTTGATCGTGATGCATTCAATATTGCAGTTCGTAGTGATGATGTATATCAATCTGGAGAGGAGAAAGGGATTTGTAACTTCTGGTGTACAGACTATCTACTGGTTCCTGGCCTCGCTGTGTGGTACAGTACTGCTGTACTCCAAGATGGTAAAGCAGGTAAACAGAATAATAGATAACAACAAGTATAAGATCTTCATAATATAAAATTATAATCTACATCGTATAATATCCATCTAGAATAACAGTTCGCTAGAAGCAAATCAAACAGACCAATACATACAGAGGGTAGTTGTGTTTATTAGTGTAAGATAGGATTTTATTTCATTTCATGATCACCGCAATAAGCATTTCCATTCGTTGCGTGATCACGAGATGAAATAAAATCCTATATTACACTAATAAACACCGATCGTTTTCCAATGACATTGGCTAATATAATAGTTGTTATCAAATTGTATTCATTTTAACTGCCCCTCTCGGGAGCCTCATTTCACATTCCACAACCGCACAACCACTTATGTTAGTTATTGTGAACGTCCGTAATAAGAAATAGTTTTGTATAATTTTCAAGTTAGTTTCTGTTTGCTGTCAAAATTAAAAACTAGACAAAACAAATTCATTAGAAAATATTACTTTCATGATAGTCAGAATATAGCTGAAATACAAAAGTACATCTAACCGCGCAGGAATACGAAACGCAATCAGTGGCAGAGAAAATGTCATCTATCACTGTTTAAAAACAGTGGAATTTTTCTTGTATAGTTTCTTTCACTGGAAAGCATAAAAGAAAACATCATATATGTTGTCTTTTATCTCACAAAATACTGTTATTGTAATAAATGTCAATTTTAAATCTAAATATATATGAATCGATTGCTCAATATCGACATTCCTTTTGTTATTGTAGGATTATGATGGTGGGTGTGACGAAATTGTAATGATGAAGACGTACTTGTCGCTGAGTATCGTGCAGTTTGTGCTGACCTGGTTTGCTGACATTCGCTCTGAACCTCAGTTAAAGGTCAGTTTTAGTGTTCATGCGCGTTGCAAATCCTTCCAGTCCGCATGCATTCTGAGTCAGGGGTCAGTATGACAGTATCTTGTCCTCACGTGCCTTATTTGGGAGTTTTCTTTAGTTAAATAGGGTCAAACAAAAGTTATTTCCCTTATAGAAGCACCTCTCGACGGAATTGTCGAGTCCATACAAATTGATGCATTAGCATTCAAACAAAGTATAACAAAGATCCGAATAACTTAATTGGTACAACATGTAATAATTCCCAGTATCCGGTATGTTGATACAAATTTATTTTAGCTCGATTGCGAAACAAGTTCTTTCAACTTATATTAATCACTCTCGAGACATTCCTGATGGAATCCATCGCCACGAGGGAGAGAGAAGAGGCAATGTGGTGGAATTTAAATGCCTTGCCTAAGGGCACAATCGTAACAACTACAGCGGGGCTCGAACTCCGGACCTTTCGCACTTGAAGCGAACGCGCATCCACTGCGCTATCACGACTACCACGAGTCCAGTATCCGGTATGAAGATGGAATAGGACAATTGAATGCTCCATTGATTATGGCATATGCATAAAATAATATCCCTCTTTAGGTGAAGGCGGATTGCTGTGTGGATTTCTCCGTTATAAATTGTTTAATACAATTATGTACTTTATAATTATATCCGTGTGCTTTTACGTTTATTTATCGTCGCTACCGGTTGCCCATATGAGCGACGCCTCCTGAAGAGATTAGTTATTTTAGATGTTGGAGGATAGTGCATGATACAGACAGAGACACATTCCATAATCTCCTCTGGTCCTTTTACGTGCACGGTGTAAAGCACCGACACGAGACCTCGGTTTAACGTCCCATCTGAAAGACTGTTAATTTTATTAGGGTCAGACGGGTGGATTACCAGTCCAGCGTGCTACCACTGGACTACATAGCCGTCTGTGACCTCTAGCCATAGAATGACATAGGTAATTATATCATACCTTAATAATTACTTATATTTAATTTCAGAGAGACTGTAAACTGTCCGGTTCGTCCTTTATTTCCCGGTGTACATTCGCTTGGTTTGGATCGTAAGTGCCACATTTACTGCTTGCAGGTGATAGAGAGACGCATTCGTGTAATATTTGTGGAGGAAATAAATTTTTGGAATTTAATTTAATGAAAGGTGCATAATTTGTACAAACGAGCCTTACCTGAACTGTGCCGGGTGGCCTTCACGAATGTGCATATTGAGTATACATTGTTTTCTATATACGTTGCATTGACTAGGCTTCCATATTGTGAACTAATTGGATACTAGTCCTATGCATTAACAAGTACTGATAAGAATAAGGGTTGTCTGATAAAAGTCACAAATGGCTGAGCTGACCATTTCAATAGGGGTTTATATACAAATTTATTTCAGCTCGATTGCGAAATAAGTTCTTTCAACTTATATTAATCACTCTCGATACCTAATTCCTGATGGAATCCATCGCCATGAAAGAGAGAGAAGAGGGAATGTGGAATTTAAATACCTTGCATAAGGGCAAAATCGTAACGGTTCCAGCGGGGCTCGAACTCCGGACCTTTCACACCTGATGCGCAAGCGCACCCACTGATGATATCACGACTTCCAAGACTTTCAATATGGGTGACTTGATAATAACAAACGCTTTACTTGTTTTATAACATAATGTGCTATCTTCAGGTTTATGAGTATCGGTTACCAACGAGCCATTACCGCCGATGATATATCTCACATGATGCCGAGTGGGCAGTCAAAGAATGTCATCCCACACTTCGAACACACTTGGGCATCGGAGCAGAACACACTGAATAAAAACAAGAGGTAGGTGTTTGGCAATATCCACAGACGGATCTGTAGTCCAGTTGTTAACATGTTGGACTGGTAATCCAGGGATCGCAGGTTCGATCCCCCGTCTGAGCCTAATAAAATTAACAGTCTTTCAGATGGGACTTTAAACCGAGGTCTCGTGTCGGTGCTGTACACTGTGCACGTAAAAGAACCAGAGGAGACTCTGGAATGGGTCTCTGTCTGTATCATTGCACTATCCTCCAAAAATCTAAAATGGCTAATCTCTTCAGGAGGCGTCGTTCATATGGGCAACCGGCAGCGACGATAAATAAACGTAAAACACACATTGACAATATCCTGCTTTAATTTGTTTTATTTCTTAGAATGCTTGCGAGAGAACATGTGTTAAAATGCTTAATGTCTACCTGGAATGATATGTTTAAAGCAGCATTACATCGTATGAAACAAAAGATATTTGAAAAATTCAATTTTTACGTATGGGTAGCAATGCTGCTACACATTCTAACAGTATACTTTGTATGCTTATATTCATTTGGTAAACAGTGTATGTTTGCGATAAAACAAACTCGAAACCGAAAGTAGGACTTTCCGAGTCGATCGGTCACGTACTTGTTTACAACCGGAACGCATCGTCTGCACTTGTTTACATACGGAATGCATCGTCCCCATTTGTCCCATGTTGTCTTTTTAATTAAATTACTTGATATGTTGATTCATACCTCTGTTAGCTAAGTCTTTAGGCACATTTCTACATCCCTGCGAGGGGTTCGACATTAGAGTAAGGTAGATAGATAGTGTTTCATGTTCAAAATATATACGTTGTTTTCTACATCCTCTGGTGTTTCACGCATGCGCGCTCTGCGTGCTTACATTTCATGTGTTGATAAACAAGTTCGCGTATACACCGGTTTAAATTTATTGGAATTTTATCCGGTTTCTGAGCGACTATTTCGATTTTTGTAAACACACACACATTAGTATTTATATTTTACCCAAAACATTCTTTATTACGATGTAATGCTGCTTTAATGTTCGTGTCGGTGTATGCATTTTATGAATTTTGATTACTGAAACATTTTAATTACTCACCATTGATTGTAATACCATTATACTTTCAGACTAACAGACAAAAAGCCAAAGGTTAACTTGTTGAAAGTTATTATCAAAGCAAATTGGTCAATATTGCTCGGAGCTAATTTGCTTAAACTAGCATCACAGGTCTTCATAATGTCCAGACCGTTCATCACGGGGTAAGCTGAATGTTACAAATACTCCTTATGCACTGCAACAATTATGTTAATGATCTTACTCCGTGTTATGATATATCATTAGATCCTCAGTAGCAATTATGTTAATGATCTTACTCCGTGTTATGATATATCATTAGATCCTCAGTAGCAATTATGTTAATGATCTTACTCCGTGTTATGATATATCATTAGATCCGCAGTAGCAATTATGTTAATGATCTTACTCCGTGTTATGATATATCATTAGATCCGCAGTAGCAATTATGTTAATGATCTTACTCCGTGTTATGATATATCATTAGATCCTCAGTAGCAATTATGTTAATGATCTTACTCCGTGTTATGATATATCATGATATCCGCAGTAGCAATTATGTTAATGATCTTACTCCGTGTTATGATATATCATTATATTTGTTTCTACGGTAGCGACATGTAAAAAGAGATGAAATAATAATATATGTAACTATTAATGCAAAATGTCTATGTTCATATTGATGAAGTATATGTATGTCAGCTATACAATACTCGATGTACAATATACACTCACACGAAAAAGAAAGTGTGCACTTGGTTAGAGGGACAATTTTATACATTGTGTAGCCAATACATTTTTGCAGTTTGATACCAAATTTGCATATGTGTAGTAATACATAGAAGAAAAAGAACACGTTTTCCGTACATGCCGAGTGGTTGGTTGTGAAGCCTCATTGAAGTGGTGGACTGAATACGGTATCCGAGGTGGTTGTGAGTTCGAGCTCCACAATAATTACTGCTGTGGTGTTCACACACAAGACACTTGCATTCACATTGCCTCTTCAGTACCCCCTCGTGGTTATGTAGTTTCCAGAACGATTAAGCTAATAGTGTAAGAACTTATTTCGTAAACGGGCATGAGTATACTATGTATACCTAAACCTACAGGTTGCTGGTCGGATTTGCTGCAGACCTAAGCCAGCCAGCATGGAAGGGGTACGTGTACGTTCTCGCCGGAATCACGTGTATCCTAGGTGATGACTGTATGGGCAACTACGTGGAACATTTGTGTGCCTCTGCAGCACTACAGCTTAGAGTCGGCTTGAAGAGTGCAGTGTACAAAAAGGTGATTGATTTATTCTATTACTATCACATTGATTTATTCTATTACTATCACATTGATTATCAATTATCTATATTGAACTATGATTGATTTTCTTTCAGGGACTGTTTAATAATAAATACATTTGTTCAATTTCAACATGCCAGTTTCCGATCAAAACTGAAAACCCATCTGTATAGGCAATTTTATGAACGACACGTGTTGTGGTCTTTGTACAAAAATAACATCTGTGATGATATAAAAACAGTTTAAATACAATATTTGTGTTCAATAAGATCAAAGATCGGCTTTATAAGTATTGGATTGATGAGTGAAGTGTTGTATGGGCATTCTCTTGGGTTCGAGCTATGTCGTGTGGTGATGGGCGGAACACTGTGCCGGCCCAATCACTGTACTGGCCACATCACGGTTGTCATTCGACATGCTACATCTGTGACGGTTTGAAGCATATCTCAATGTAATATCCGAGGTAACTGTATTGGTTAATCCGTATTGTCCAGTGTGGGCTGCCACTACAGTTCTCCATCAGGGCCTAACCATTGCTGCTCGTTTGGCTTCTCCCCATGTAACTCGGGTAGTACTCAGTTCAAATGTCAAGGACATTATCCATGTTTAGACTGGAAGGCCCCTCTTCCTCTTCCGTGCAATGTCGTAATTGAAAATGTGTATTCAAATAATGTGTTCAAACCCTGGTGTATGTCTTTATTCCTGAAGCGTGTTCTAACAATTGTGTACAGTAAATATATGCCGAGGTATTGTTATATTTCAGTCGATGAGGATGACAAACAAAGCCCGCACGGAATCTACAGTTGGGGAAATTGTCAATGTCATGAGTCAAGATTGTGGTCAAGTTCAATGTTTCATAGGATATTTCTTCTGGATCTGGTGTCTACCATTTGAGTTTGTGGCGAGTTTTCTTGTCCTGTACTTCACAGTAGACTACGCGGCTCTTGCTAGCGTGTGTGTGCTAGCAGTTGTGATGCCCCTCAATATATGGATGGCAAGACACGGACATAATGCACATCTAGCCCGCATGGATAAGAAGGACAACAGAATCAAATTGATGACAGAGATCATGAATGGTATTAAGGTAAGACTCTATAAACTGCGTTTATTCTAAGGGCACACTAGCTCGGGTATTGTTTAACAGTTACCTTTATGTAGTAATCATTCCATCTGCCATATATGGGACAGTCTTTATTTGCATTCATCTACATCAATATCTGCCTACATCTAACTTAATAGTGTCAGTCAAGTCTCTCACTCTCTTTCTATCTCTCCTCTCCTCTCTCTTCTCCTCTCCTCTCCTCTCCTCTCTCTTCTCTCTCTCTTTCTATCTCTTCTCTCCACTCTCTCTCTCTTTATATCTCTATATCTCGTCTCTTCTCTCCTGTCTCCTTTCTCTTCTCTCCTCTGTATCTCTCTATGTCTTGTTCTCTCTCTCTCTCCTCTCTCTCTCCCTCCCTCTCTCTCTCTCTCTCTATGTCTTGTTCTCTCTTACCCAT
Source organism: Archivesica marissinica (assembly GCA_014843695.1). NCBI lineage: Eukaryota > Metazoa > Mollusca > Bivalvia > Venerida > Vesicomyidae > Archivesica > Archivesica marissinica. Next base: position 69,244,909 of record CM026398.1, on the reverse strand, counting down.
TCGCTCTCTCCCATATCCTCCATTCGTTCAACCTATCGCTATATGTATCTCTCCCCCATCTCCTCTCTTTCTTTTTCTCTCTCTCTCTCTCTATGTCTCTCTCTCGTTCTCCCACTCACACAAACTCTTTTTCTCTCTCTGTCTCTCTCTCGCTCTCTCTCTGTCTCTCCCTCTCTTTCTCTCTCTCTTTCTCTCTCTCTGTCTTTCTCCTCTCTGTCTCTCTCTCTCTCTCTCTCTTCTCTCTCTCTCTCTCTGTCTCTCTCTCTGTCTCTCTCTCTTTCTCTCTCTCTCTCTGTCTGTCTCTCTCTCTCTCTTTCTCTCTCTCTTTCTCTCTCTCTATCTGTCTGTCTCTCTCTCTCTCTCTCTCTCTCTCACCTCTCTCTCTCTCTCTCTCTCTATCTCTCTCTCTCTCTCTGTCTGTCTCTCTCTCTCCCCCCTCTCTCTCTCTCTCTCTCTCTCTCTCTCTCTCTCTCTCTCTCTCTCTCTGTCTGTCTCTCTCTCTTTCTCCACTCACACAAACTCTCTTTGTCTATCTCATCTCACACGTATTCACATATTTTATTATAACCACATATAATATTTATTTCAGATTTTGAAATTGTATGCTTGGGAAATGGCATTTGGAGAAAAGGTATTGGAACTGCGTAATGACGAATTAGCCATTCTCAGGAAACAGCAAATATGTGGTATAATTGGGGACCATCTGCTGGCGTGTTGCTCCATTCCTGGTGTGTATATACATGTGCATATAATTCTTAGCATGCTGAACATTGTACATACATTCTGAATACAAGGTGTTTTATTTAGCATCATCTCTGAGATCTCTGGCTATTAGTATCACCCTTTCACCTAAGCGATGTCCATCATGTTTATAATCAAGATACATGTCGATAGGTGTGATACAATTCATACATTTACTAAATTAATTAAGAAATCTCAGAATATCACCAGATGACGACAAACATATTAATATGGCAGACAATTACTTGTCAGAGCAGTGATATGTACTTATTTTCACTATTTCTAGATGACCCTAGTGACGTTTGCTGTGTTTGTGCATATAAGTGCCGACATATGCTCACTGCTGAGACTGCGTTTCGAGCACTTGCCACATTTGGAATGCTTACACACACGTTTAACGCTCTACCAACATAATCTGCCATTTCCTGAGATCATTTGTCTCCATCAGAAGATTGGAAAAATTCCTGAACAACGACGAGATTGAAGCTGACATTGTAACGCATAATCCATCAGGTACACTACTTATAACTCTTACCAAGCGCCTACAGCTATACCTGGACGTATCACAACGTACTCCAAATCCGTAATGATCCATGTGAATGCCATGTAATGGCACATGTGGGTATGTAAATTACACACGTGTGAGAATTGCAATGTACATTCATGTGAGGTATGTAAATTACACACGTGTGAGAATTGCAATGTACATTCATGTGAGGTATGTAGATTACACACGTGTGAGAATTGCAATGTACATTCATGTGAGGTATGTAAATTACACACGTGTGAGAATTGCAATGTACATTCATGTGAGGTATGTAGATTACACACGTGTGAGAATTGCAATGTACATTCATGTGAGGTATGTAAATTACACACGTGTGAGAATTGCAATGTACATTCATGTGAGGTATGTAGATTACACACGTGTGAGAATTGCAATGTACATTCATGTGAGGTATGTAGATTACACACGTGTGAGAATTGCAATGTACATTCACATGTGACCACAACTGAGAAAATGTGACAACATTAGTAAAATTATTAACTCGATATTTGAATGTTTTCTAAAGGTATAAGCACTTCTGATTATACTATGAACATTTCTAGCACATAGCTTCACTAGGTTTAACGCTACAGACGTCAGAAGATTCTTTAAATGATAATGATTATCTATATAGCCATTACACACATTGTAATGACCTTGATTTATGATTGAATGTATATTGTATTCCTTGTGTTTATTTCATTGTCTTCTTGTTGCGTCATTGTATTATAACTATGTTTTAAGTGTGTTGTATTTTCACTTGGCTTACTGAATTTGAACATAAACTACCTATCTATTAAAATGAACTTATTGTTATAATTTCGTGCTCGATTATTCCCTATAAAAGAAGTAGTATTTCCCATAGATGTGTATGCTTACTTAGTGTATATCTATGCTACAGTTGATGCCATTCAAATAGAAGACGGTACATTTACTTGGGATGACAAACTTGGACCATGTCTGAAAAAGTAGGTGAAACATACACTACATGAATACAATCTTAGACTAAGGCGCACATGCACTTACAAACAAATCAGATTATTTCCAACAGTCCGTTTGTATTTGATGTTGATATGACATATATAGTTACAATTATTACAAGATAAACTCATTCAATTGATAACCACACTTGTGTTTCATAAATTTATTTAACGTCGCTACCGTTTGCCCCTTTTGAACGAATGGCAGCTTACCTCACAACACCTTTCCTGGTGATAGGTTACTGTGGTATACAAGTCAGCGAGCTTAACCACTCGACCACGGAGGCGAACATTATATAGCTGATAGCTGTTGAATAGTTCTGTTTATATACCTATTCATAATTAACTAATCATCTACCAGTTAAGACTATCTTACAAGATGTACCATTTCACCCATTGAACTGCTATGTTATAGCAGAGGACAGCAGGTAGGAGACGCGATAGTATGAATGTTGAAGAATCTGATAACGCGAATGTTGAGTACATGATACCGTTTTGCTCATATATAATTCATTCATTCTTGACCAGTTTATAAAACATAGTTTTTTTCATTTCAGCATAAACATGTCCGTCCCAAAGGGCAGCCTTGTAGCAGTTGTCGGAACAGTTGGTTCTGGGAAATCGTCTCTACTGTCAGCTATGCTTGGCGAGATGGAGAAGAATGAAGGAAATGTTAACGTTCATGTATGTACTAATCATAATAAAGTATTTGCTGTAATTTTTAACAAATCAGTAATCGTTATTTAGAATGCTTAATGGGAGAACATTTTACTTTATGCTTTCCAAAAATGAACGGGGTTTCTCAGTGAAAGAGAGTTCCATCTTCCACTGTTTTGAAACAGTGAACGACGGCATTGTCTCAGTCACTGCTTGAGTTTCATATTCAACCGCTGTTGGGTGTATTTTGCATGCACATTTAATATATATTAAGTAATATAATCATTCTATAGTTTTGACAGCAAACAGAAAATAACTTCTAAAGTAACTAAATAACTAAAATCTTGTTTAAATTGTATTTATTTTACAACGATTGCGAAGCAAGTTCTAACAACTTATATTAATCACTCTCGTTGGCGTTGATGAAAGCGTATATGTCTTACACTAATACATATACATATCCTGTATGTCATACATATCTTAATTATAGGGTAGTATCGCTTATGTTCCTCAACAAGCGTGGATACAGAATGACACACTGAAGGACAATGTACTGTTTGGCCACACGTACCGAGAGCACACCTACAATAACGTCATCGATGCGTGCTCACTGCGGAGAGATTTGGAGATCCTATCCGCAAAAGACATGACAGAAATTGGAGAAAAGGTATAGCATATTATTTGAAGATTGATAATATAGATATTAAGTATACTAACAGTGTAATGACTATACTGCACATATATATGCAGTATTATTTACATCGATATTGCATTTCGTTCGATGAACGTATGTGCCTTGTTTGTACATACAATACATGATTTGCGTGTGAATTTCCTCACTAATGTGATGCAACTGACATTCGCATTCGCAGTGTTTGGTAGCGTCTCTTCGATATTCTTTGAATAATTAATGTAAATATATGCACTGAAACTATTAACCCACGATTCAATCCTTAACAATCCTCGTATGTTTACAACTTATCCCATCTACATAGATTTAATGGATCTAGATATGAGTATAATGCATAAATCCAAGCTGTTCATACATGTACATGTCTCTGAATCTCAAATTATTTCTTCGTCAGGGTATCAACCTTAGTGGTGGACAGAAACAGCGAGTCAGCATGGCCAGGGCCGTTTATTTCAACTCTGAGATTTACCTACTAGATGACCCATTGTCTGCTGTAGACGCACACGTAGGAAAAGATATATTTAATCACGTGATCAGTGGACGCGGACTCCTGAAAAATAAGGTATAAGGTGTTCTTTTGATATTTCAAGAATTTTATTTAACAAGCATTCAAGACTACAGCTTAATGTGTTGTGGAGCATAATGGACTCAGGTCTTCGTGGTTATTGGTTGTAGTTATGACGGTGTTGTCATTATTCTGTTATTGAATGCATACATATGTAGGATTTGTAGTGGTTCGTTCAGTAACGTCACCATGGTCATACAGATACGAACCATGTATATTATTACCAGTTCCGTTCCAGATCGGTATACTTGCTTCCCTAAAACAGTTTTAACTACACACAGGAGTGTTCTTTTCCCCATCAGTGTCTGGTTCTTTTTATTGAAGTTGTTATGCCTCTAGTCAAGCTCAGTAACTACAACACAGTGTTTCTGTTTATGTAATAATACATCTACTTTCTTTGACCTGTACTGCTTTAATGTTTTTATACTTAGGTTTTTAAAAATGTTTTTTTTGTTTTTATGCTTCTGTTAACATTATGCATTTGTTTGCATAGTCGGTTCAACGGTTTATATTTTAAAATGTTATGTGTCTCGCCGATCTTATTTGATCTAATAACCACATGTTGAGGTTTCCGACATTTCATGGTATATTTCTGTTATTTCAGACCAGAGTCCTCGTTACACACGGAATAACGTGGCTACCATATGTAGACAAAATCTTCGTCATTGAAAATGGAACAATTTCCGAGACTGGTACCTATCAACAACTGATGAGCAATGAAGGCGCCTTTGCGACATTTATCCAGAAATATCGAAACGATGGTCATGCCTCCGACGATGAGGAAAATACAGTTGAGGGTACGGTGATAATTATTTCCGTTATTGAAACTTGTAGAATCATAGTTTACATGCAAGGAACTAGTAACTGGCTTTACCCTGGAACTGTAGTTAGACATAGAACTCGCTGATTGAGATCAGTATTCAGTAAGTTGTTGCTAACCATAATTTGCTTGATAGATATACAGTTTATTTACCATAAGCAGAGCTATTAAGTTAATTGAATAGTTCGTTTTACTTTGTACAGTATCGAACACTACAGAGCGGAAACAAGCATACGACGCTTACGTATATGTGATTTGGTCCAATCAACTGATAACTTTGAACCTCTTTGTATCAACTACACGTCTTAGTAAACTGGACTTTGATTGGTGGATAATGTTCCTTTGCAATACATGTATATATCGTAAATGGAAATTTGTGCTTGAGCAGTGTTATAATATATGAGTTTTTGAGCATTGTTATAGAACTGGGTTTTTGGGCATTGTTATAGAATGGGTGTTTGGGCACTGCTATGCAAATCGGTTTTGGGAATTGTTATAGAAATTGGTGATTGAGCATTGCCACTGTAACATATCATCACTGATGGTCACGGGTTCGAGCCCCGCTCAGGCCGTGTCTCATTTATATGAAAAAGTTGGCAGTTGCTTACGGAGGTTGGTGCACCCAAGTACTGGTTAATCGCTGGAGCCTGCCCAGGAAATGTGTTGTTAGGTAAACTGCCCGCCGGCGATATAACCCAAAATGGTGCTGATGCAGGCGTAAAACCCGAAATATTAACATATAACTAACTGATTGAGCATTGCTATAGAAATGGGTGTTTGAGCAGTGTTGCTACTACCGTAGGTAACATAATATAACATGAACTATTTCATTGCTATGTCAATGGTTTGATATGGGTCTATAATTGTTCTGTTTCTGTTACTGTAGCAGTGGGCAGCTGTAGCTTAGAATCTGACAGCGGTTACACTACGGACTCCAGCGCATCAAGTACCAAATGTGCATCCGATGATAAGTAAGTGGTTTAAATAAGTATAGATTTTATCAGTGTATAACACATAATGTTATCCTAAGTTTGTTCATTGTTGTATTAACTGACTTTGGAAGTACATGTATTATATATTTTGTTTGATTTTGGGGTTTAAGTCACGCAAATAACTTATTTGTGGAGAAAGAACCATTCGAACTGTATTACAGACACGGATGAACACCCATGTACAACCACCGATCTTCCTCTAGCAGATGAACGAATTCGACACCAACATTGAGATTCGAACCTACAGCTATGCGGGGCAAGTATTCTAAAGTGAACGACCATAATCACTCCGCCACGGAGTCTGCTGTGCTGCCTATGATAATCATATATTATGGTTGTATATAATTACGCATATACATGTAGTGGTATTTAATAACATAAGTTCATATTTTCTATCTATTCCTTAGAGACAATGAATCCAAAAGCAGACAGGAAATGAAGCATCAGCGGTACAGAAGATCCATCTCCAGCTTAATTTCTTTGGAAGAAAAACACATGACATCCGGTAATGCAACTGACATCACATCCGGTGAAATCGCTAACGATAAGAACACTTTGAAGATTGCAACACTTGATGACAAACATCAACTTAACGAGGAGAGAATAAAGAAAGAATCAGAAAAAGTTGATACTGGAAAACTGATTGACGAGGAAGAGATTGAAACAGGAAAGGTAGATACAGTTTCACATTGTGGGATACTTGTTGTTCCGAAATAAACATCCCAAGAAACTAATATTCCTACATTACCATGACACTTTATATAATATTGCACAATTGGTGGATATATTTGGAATTAATTGATTTGATATATTTACTGTGAACTGATTTGTATATATATATATATATATATATATATGTAGTGGTAACTGATTGTGTGTATACCGGGAACTGATTTGGTGTATATACTGGGAACTGATTGTGTGAATATATACTGGGAACTGATTTTGTGAATATATATTGGGAACTGATCTTAAAATGCCTCTCTCCATCAATCAGTCGGGTATTCTAATCACTTGAGATAGTTGAAAACATTATGATTAGACATGTCATAAAATAAAAACATTCGTCAATCAGTTTATCCACACAGTTACCTTCTCCCATACTTCATTCTGTACCGCTAAATACAAAGTTCCTTTCATTCGCACAGGTCCAGTTCAAGTACCTTCTCCCATACTTCATAGTGTACCGTTAAATACATAGTTCTTTTCTTTCGCACAGGTCCAGTTCAAGTACCTTCTCCCATACTTCATAGTGTACCGTTAAATACATATCTCCTTTCTTTCACACAGGTTCAGTTCAAATACCTTCTCCGATACTTCATACATCATTCTGTACCGTTAAATACATAGCTCCTTTCTTTCACACAGTTTCAGTTCAAGTACCTTCTCCCATAATTCATAGTGTACCGTTAAATACATATCTCCTTTCTTTCACACAGGTTCACTTCAAATACCTTCTCCGATACTTCATACATCATTCTGTACCGTTAAATACATAGCTCCTTTCTTTCACACAGGTTCAGTTCAAGTACCTTCTCCCATACTTCATAGTGTACCGTTAAATACATATCTCCTTTCTTTCACACAGGTTCAGTTCAAATACCTTCTCCGATACTTCATACATCATTCTGTACTGTTAAATGCATATCTCCTTTCTTTCACGCAGGTCCAGGTCAAGTACCTTCTCCCGTACTTCAAAGCGATAGGTCGTCTTACTTGTATTTTGACTGTGGTCTTCTTTGTTGGATTCAAAGTATGCGAGATAGCTCAAACTGTCTTAATAAAGGAATGGACGGATGACGAATCTCTAAATAATCTGACATCGTTGCCAGGCGACAGTGAGGACAGATACGGAGAAAACTTGTACTTCATCAAGATTTATGCAATCATTGGAGTTTTACACTGTAAGTTTTTGTTACAATAATGTTTCATTTTGTCATATAATGTTCTTGGTGTTGGAATATATTAAGTGGTAAAATAAGATACTGACAGCGGTTTATATTTTATATAATAATTGCCATTTTCATGTTCTACGTAACCTCATGGGCCTTATTAGCTTGATGGAATATTGAAAATAAACTTGTCAAACTTATAATATCAATAGAATGTTTAGTAATTGTTTGTTTTTATGTTTGGGGTTTAAAGTCGTACAAAAGCTCCTGTCATATGGCTAGTTTAGTGTAGGAAGACCCTGAGTGCCTCTGAGCAGTGTTTCATTCACGGACTTCACGGACTGGCACCTTAATAGAACCATCGACCTTCACAAGCCAGCTTGATAGCTTCGTCACGTGAAATGATTCGACATACCCAGTGAGATTCCAACCTACAGCGGTGAGAGGACAATTACCTGATGCCAACGTCCTTAACCATTCGGTCACAGCCGAACACCCCGACCTACAGCAGTGAGAGGACAATTACCTGATGCCAACGTCCTTAACCATTCGGTCACAGCCGAACACCCCGACATACAACGAAACGCCCCGACTTACAGCGGAACCACTCAACTTAGTATTACGTCTTTATCTAGGATACTATATCTCAAGATAAAACACTGTATTTGTATGTCCCTCTTATTGTTTTGGTATATTTATATTTGACGACTAATTAAAAACTACACTTTACTTTGCTTGTAGGTGTAACATGCCTCATTCAAGAAACATTTCTCGTGTATGGTGTCCTCCGAGCAGCAAAGGTAATGCACGAAATCATGTTAAGACACCTTCTCCGTGGACCGATGTCTTTCTTTGACACTACGCCAGTAGGAAGGATTGTTCAGAGGTAGGCGATTCTGCTATTTAGTGAAAACTTGAAGTTTCTTTACTATTAGACATTCTAATAGTAATTTCAACTTATCTGTTTGCATATCGATTGCTATATCTCGGAAAACACTTAAAGACATGGTCGAGATAGATGGGAATGTTATGCAATAGTTTTCATATGAACAGTGAGAAAATCTAAGCATATCATTGTTCGTCGACATTACAGTTAATCCTATACAAAGTAGTAACAGTAACACTATATGCTGCATGTGACAGTACTCTGTGTTTGTGTGTGTGATATTTGAATGTAATACGGGTGTGTCTTTAGTGTATACATACCTAATGAACTCGTGAAAAGTGTTACAAGTGTATATCTTGATTATAATTGTATATTTCTTTTGAATTTGTTTTGCAGGTTTTCTGGCGATATCGAGCCCCTTGATGGAGCAATATCTGGACACACAAACCACCTACTACACTGCATTATGGGGCTACTCAGTGTGTTTGTTGTGATAATGTCATCATTACCGAAATTCGTCATCATGGCTATACCGATTTTTTTCATCTATAACGAAATTCATGTGAGTATAGCAGTATGCATATCAGTATCAGTATCTTGCATTATTTTCGACAGTGTACCATAAAATTATTTTAATTTTTTAGTATTGCTTTCACCTGTATCAATTTATTCATATCATATAAGAATGCTTGTCTAGTTTTTTTTGTAACTTTATCACAGCAATATATATTACTTATTGAATGAGTTTCACATATCCATAGTCCATGCACGTGTATCTTCATATACGTGATAACAAAGTTGTATGGATCTGGCAAAACTTTTGGAGGGATGTTTACAGTGACCTGTTTCTTCATTCCCTTCTCTATGCTAATTAGTTGGATGTTTTCAAGATTTATTTTCCTTCTTCAAATATTGTGTTTGTTCAGTTATCAAAATCTCTTTGCCAATGACGGACTTCGCTGGCTTTTCTATTTTATTGGCACATAAAGTCCGATTTATCCCTAAATGTATTGTGGTCCTTTCAGTTGGAATCCTATGTTTTACAAGTGTTCCATTACGAGATGTTGAGTTATGAAATATGCTATTTTATCCAAATCATGTTAGTTAATTGATAAAAATAAACTACCGATGTTTTACTCATTTGCGATATAATAACAATATAATTATAGTATGAGAAAGTGGAAGAAAATTGATAGCATGTTGTGCAAAGGAAACAACGATAAAATCAGAGGAAACAACTTAAGAGGACCTACATACTTTTAGGGGAGTATTCAGGGGCAGTAACTCACCGATGTCTTTCATTATTCAAATATTCTTCTTAGGGAGGGCAGTTTACTAATGTTGTTAGAACGTGTTTGAATCTTTCCCAACCCAATTTGCGTATTCTTTTCTTTATTATGATTACATAATTATGTGTACATATGTAATGAAAATATAAGATGGCAAATAAAATATAATTAAACTGCTACTGATATGTAAAATGTGAAGTTGTTTTATATTACAGAAACGCTTCGTACCTGTGAGACGTCAACTCAGTCGTATTGAATCAAAACAGAACTCGCCTGTTGCCAGTCATTTCACGGAAAGTTTGAATGGTGTACATGTAATACGTGCATTTGGAATGCAAGATCAGTTTTCTCTCCAGTCTGCACGAAAGATCGACGAGACATGTGAAACGAATTTCCACAATAGCACAGTTGATCGGTACGATATTATTCATTTTTACAAATTCAATTATATTGCAAATATATTGTCTACTTTAAATTAGCAAAGCGTTTATAAATAAACGTAGGAAGTTAAAAATATAATGATTGTCATTCAATATGCTTATGTCGTTTTGTATTTCGATAACATTACCTGATTTGTTTAAGTTACATTGTGCAACATTATACATGTTTATTGCATAGTGTAACTGTGTACTTTGGTTATACTTATTGTGTATGTGCATTAATGCTATAGTGTTATACATGTTTATTGCATGGCGTAACTGTGTACTTTGGTTATACTTATTGTGTATGTGCATTAATGCTATAGTGTTATACATGTTTATTGCATGGCGTAACTGTGTACTTTGGTTATACTTATTGTGTATGTGCATTAATGCTATAGTGTTATACATGTTTATTGCATGGCGTAACTGTGTACTTTGGTTATACTTATTGTGTATGTGCATTAATGCTATAGTGTTATACATGTTTATTGCATGGCGTAACTGTGTACTTTGGTTATACTTATTTTGTATGTGCATTAATGCTATAGTGTTATACATGTATATTGCATGGCGTAACTGTGTACTTTGGTTATACTTATTTTGTATGTGCATTAATGCTATAGTGTTATACATGTTTATTGCATGGCGTAACTGTGTACTTTGGTTATACTTATTTTGTATGTGCATTAATGCTATAGTGTTATACATGTTTATTGCATGGCGTAACTGCGTACTTTGGTTATACTTATTGTGTATGTGCATTAATGCTATAGTGTTATACATGTTTATTGCATGGCGTAACTATGTACTTTGGTTATACTTATTGTGTATGTGCATTGATGCTATAGTGTTATACATGTTTATTGCATGGCGTAACTGTGTACTTTGGTTATACTTATTGTGTATGTGCATTAATGCTATAGTGTTATACATGTTTATTGCATGGCGTAACTGTGTACTTTGGTTATACTTATTTTGTATGTGCATTAATGCTATAGTGTTATACATGTTTATTGCATGGCGTAACTATGTACTTTGGTTATACTTATTGTGTATGTGCATTAATGCTATAGTGTTATACATGTTTATTGCATGGCGTAACTGTGTACTTTGGTTATACTTATTTTGTATGTGCATTAATGCTATAGTGTTATACATGTTTATTGCATGGCGTAACTGTGTACTTTGGTTATACTTATTGTGTATGTGCATTAATGCTATAGTGTTATACATGTTTATTGCATGGCGTAACTGTGTACTTTGGTTATACTTATTGTGTATGTGCATTAATGCTATAGTGTTATACATGTTTATTGCATGGCGTAACTGTGTACTTTGGTTATACTTATTGTGTATGTGCATTAATGCTATAGTGTTATACATGTTTATTGCATGGCGTAACTGTGTACTTTGGTTATACTTATTTTGTATGTGCATTAATGCTATAGTGTTAAGGAATTTAAGAGTGCTCTAAGGAAGATTAGTTCAGAACTAATAAAGAAATCTATCTAAGAATTTCTACTTTATCTTAGCAAATCATTTATAAATAAAGGTAAAGATATGTAATGTATCTTGTCTGATGATCCGCCTCCGTGGTCGAGTTAAGGTCGCTGACTTGTATACCACTGTAACCTATCATCACTGATGGCCACGGGTTCAAGCCCCGCTCAGGCCGTGTCTCATTTATATGAAAAAGTCGGCAGTTTCTTACGGAGGTTGGTGCACCTAAGTACTGGTTAACCGCTGAAGCCTGCCCAGGAAAGGTGTTGTTAGGTAAACTGCCCGCCGGCGATATAGCCCAAAATGGTACTGATGCAGGCGTAAAACCCGAAATATAACTAATCTTGTCTGATGACATGTATATAGCAAGTACCGTCTGCAACATGAAAACTATTTAATAATCTTTAAAATATACGTAATAATATATCTCAGAATTTATTTAATAATACATTTGAAGATATATGTAATAATACATGTCAGTATACAGCCGACATCCGTATGTCAAAGTCGGTGATGTCGAATTAACCGGTTATCTCGAAGTCGGGTCAAAGTCCCTATTCAGACACTATCATTTTTAATATAACTGGCTCCGTTTATATCGAATTTCGTTAAATCAAACTACGTTTATGTCGAAGTGTTTTGTTCGGTTCGACGGAATCGTCAACACGGATAAAGACTGTATATGTAATAGCTTACTTCAGGATATACTTATCATATATGTACTAATATATTTCAGATGGATGAACATTCGCCTGGCGTTCATGAATGCTCTCTGTTTTGCTGCAACTACGTACTTAGCGATCCAGGAACGCGAATATTTAGGTGGAGCCGTCATTGGCATGGCACTCAACTATGTTTTACAGGTACGTTCTCAATAATGCATTGTCTAAATAATATAAAATGTTCAAAATATAAAGTATCCACAAAGCGGTATACCTTTCAAAATATTAAACAAATCTAAATTGTAGAATAATTAAGTTGGATATATAAATCAACATCGACGTATGAGTGTCCGATGCTTCACGGTTGATATATATTTAATTATCGTGTATATATTATTTATGTTACTTTACGTTTCAGCTTAACGGACATTTGGAAGGATTTGTGCGTATATCAGGAGATATGGAGAGTGATGTTGTGTCTATAGAACGTATTGGACAGTACACGTCTATAAAACAAGAGGTATACATAACTAAAATGGGTGTTATTTATATTGTAACAGATAATAATCAAATACATTAAATATATAGATGTCTTCCACGCTCCATATACACACGTGGCTTGTTCATATGTTGAGTAAGACGTTTCCCTTGTTGAACCCGTGTCCCTTGTTGAACCCGCGTCTGCATCTACAAGATGCTAGTGATTGTCGTGTAACCTACGAGTGGTACTCGGGTCTAGATCTAGTGATTGTCGTGTAACCTACGAGTGGTACTCGGGTCTAGATCTAGTGATTGTCGTGTAACCTACGAGTGGTACTCGGGTCTAGATCTAGTGATTGTCGTGTAACCTACGAGTGGTACTCGGGTCTAGATCTAGTGATTGTCGTGTAACCTACGAGTGGTACTCGGGTCTAGATCTAGTGATTGTCGTGTAACCTACGAGTGGTACTCGGGTCTAGATCTAGTGATTGTCGTGTAACCTACGAGTGGTACTCGGGTCTAGATCTAGTGATTGTCGTGTAACCTACGAGTGGTACTCGGGTCTAGATCATATACAGATGATGTGTTAGCATAATATACCCACTTTGTATCTATGGTCGTGTTAATTTCATCATTAATGATATGCAGCTGACATGCGCACTCGAAGTTACGGACATGCGCGTTACGGACATGCGCATTCGCAGTGTTGGACCGCGTTTCTTTCATATTCCCTGAATAATTAATGTAAATATAAGTAATGCATCGCATGTTGGTAGTTTCCATCGGGGTATGAACTGCATTGTGAGTGCTTAACGTTATCATAGATGCTTTAGGTTTCCACAACCCGCGATTCATTCCTCACAACTACTAGTCCAATTGTCATTAATTTTATTACTTAATAAAAATCATCCAATTTCATGATAATCATTTGCTAAGATACAGAGGGTAACGCCACTCGTGGAAATACATATTGTGTTGATCACTAGATGAAATAAAGTCATAACTCACACTAATAATGAACACATTTTATTTAATTATTACCTATATTGTAATTGTTATAATTTTAGATCCGAATATTTTATAGCATATTTAGAATCCATTGTAATTGTGTTTGCTATTTTTGTCTTGTTTTATCTCATTGCATGTGGAAGTTTTTATCAATATTTGTGATATTTAGGCTGTAAAGCGCTTTTGAACGTTTTATTTTTAGATGAAAAGAGCGCTATAAAAGTTTGGTATATAATAATAATAATAATAATAAACTGAAATATCTTTTTCTTTTATGATTTCCAATGACTTTGGCAAATATCATATGTGTTTTCAAATTGTATTCATTTTAGCTGCCCTGTCTGGAGCCTCATTGCTCGACGAACCGCACAGCCACTTCTCTTAGTGTGGACGTCTGTAATAAGAAATAGTTTTGTATAATTTTCAAGTTAGTTTCTGTTTGCTGTCAAAATTAAAAACTAGACAAAACAATTCATTAGAATATATTACTTAATAATTAACTGTTCATGATAGTCCGAAAATAGCTCAAAAACAAAATTACATCTAACCGCTCAGGAATACGAAACGCAATCAGTGGCAGGGAAAATGCCATATTTCACTGTTTCAAAGCGGTGCAGGATGGAGTTGTTCGTTCACTGAGAAAACTACCATTCATTGGAAAGCATCAAAGAAATACTTGTCTCGTGATAAGCGTGTATGTAAGCGTATGTACTCCATAAAACTGAACAAATATACATACATTTAACTATATGTGTGTATTCTGTTTCAACTACACAACGGAGGCTTCGTGGGAATACACCAATTTGGTCAGCCAGATCATAAATTGATGATAGTTTCAAATTTATAAATGTTCACTTGTACCTGGTATATTTCAGGCGCCTGCTCATACGTCAGTTGTCCTTGACAAGTCCTGGCCAGCGAGTGGCAAGGTTGAAGTCGACAATTACTCTGTACGATACAGGGAGGGTCTAGACCTAGTCTTGAAAAACATCCATTTCCAAGTCAAGCCGGGCGAAAAGGTAACTACATTCACATATTAATTTATGTTTGAATGGTTGAGTTCATCAATTAATGTCGTGTATGTGGAAACCTCCGACCTAGTCCTGAAAAGACATCACCCTCTAACTCAGATACAGTTAGGAACTACCTGGCGTCATGAAACATCATGTTACATTATTACTGTCATCCATCTTATGGATTTCAATATTTAGTGATTAGAATTACCTTTGAAATAGTAACAAAATAGTCACCCACTAAATAATACCCGAACCAACACTGTATAGCTATACATTAATGACGGTTCTACTTATAGTAGGCCTTTGTTTATTTTAAACTTTGTTTTACAACGATTGCGAAGCAAGTTTTAACAACTTATATTAATCACTCTCGTTGGCGCAGATTTAAAGCCCATATGTGGCCTTTCGTGTGGGAGGAAACCGGAGTACCCGGAGAAAACCCACCTGTCCGATCTAGCGACCACCGTACCCTCTCACATATTTCCCTGTCCGAGGATCGAACCCGGGATGCATTGGTGAGAAGCGAGCGCGCTAACCACTGCGCTAATCGGACAACCTTTGTTTATCCTCACCAACCGATGCTCTTCGTGGCAACGCTTCCAAAATAATACTGGTCTCGTTTCCTTGTTGTATTCTATATACACGGAATGCTGAAGATGCTCCGGTTCCAGAAAGCATATCTGCATCTGTCATATATTCGGTACATACGCGGCAACGGCATGTGGAATATCGTCTTAAACTAATCTCCGAAATTAGAAACAATAATAACAATACTAATTCTATAAATACATACAAAGTAGCTAGTTTACCTAACTGGTAAATTGGGGTGTTACTATACAGTTTGTCCAGAATTAATTAAGTAATTCTTATGTTTAGGTTGGGATAGTTGGTCGTACAGGGGCAGGCAAGAGCTCCCTAACGCTAGGATTGTTCCGGCTTATAGAACCTGCAGAGGGAAGCATCCACATTGATGAACACGACATCAGCACGCTAGGACTGTTTGATTTGAGATCAAACTTGACTATTTTACCCCAGGTATTCATATATTAGGACTATTTGTGGTTACAACTGACAACTGTATAGAACGGATATATGAATATATCATATACTATGGTACTGCACTTGTACGTAAATATTTAAAGTGTAATGTTAAAGTTATGCAACATATTGCTAAGTTAATCCTCTATGTCACAAGGAATTGGTACGAATTACATTATTATTAGATTGTACTATTATTATTACTGGTCAGACACAGGATACAGATACACCATGGATAGATTGTATGCCACGTCGAATAATGAGTGTTGATTGCTATGAACAACTAAGAATGCCAACACTAAAATCAGTAATATTTTTTGGAATCAATGAAGGCAAATATGTGTGTATTATTATTCACGGTATTCTGTGAGTCAACACACTTACTTACGACTTGTGAAAGTCGTGATAGCGCAGTGGATGAGCGTTCGCTTCAGGTTCTAAAGGTCCGGAGTTCGAGCCCCGCTGGAGCCGTTACGATTGTGCCCTTAGGCAAGGCATTTAAATTCCACGTTGCCTCTTCTCTCTCCCTCATGGCGATGGATTCCATCAGGAATGAGGTCTCGAGAGTGATTAATATAAGTTGAAATAACTTGTTTCGCAATCGAGCTAAAAATAAATTTGTATAAACTAACACACTTATTATGTGTATGTAACTTTATTTTAATGTGTCCGTGTTACTCATATTTGAGGAAAGTACTTATTTAAAAGTACTACTACACGAGATCAAGTATGTATACATTTTGTTCTTTAATGAACAGTGATAATAGAAAGATTTTTATTAAACTTGGCTCGATTTATTAAGAATGCTTTAAACCATAGGAACTCAATATTGAACGCTTTGTCTTCTTAATTACACAACAGAACTAACTAGAATGTTCATCCTCTATATTAAATTAGATTACAGTAGCTATACGATAGCTTTATTGATCACTTGTTTATTTATATGTAATTATATGTATATATTATGACTATGTACTTATGTATGCGTCATGAATAAACTTATGTTCTGTTCTGTATGATTGTATGGTGGGTAGTTACATACGAGTTTGTGTGGTCATTTAACGTATTTAAGAAGTAGGCGTGTTCCCATGTTGTAATATATGTCTTGTATTCACTTGACTTGTTTGGAACTGTATTTTACTGTTTCAATTATCCAGGAAGAGTTTCTTCACACAGCGTACTTTGCATTAGTTTGACCAAATGGTACTTATTAAACTGCACTATATACAGTTTTATAAATGGATAACTTGTAAATGACATGTCTAAGAATGTTGGGTATGGTATCCTGTCACAATTAACAATAATCTACGAACTTATTACAGGAACCAGTTCTCTTCTCGGGAACTTTGAAAAGCAATTTGGATCCAATGAATGTTCACACTGATGAGGAGATTTTCACTGCTCTGGAACATTCCCATCTGAAGACCTTCATTGATACACTGCCGGACAAACTGAATTATGATTGTGGAGAAGGCGGCCAGAACTTGAGGTAAATACCAACGTATTCATCTACGCTTAGATTCTAAGTCGTACATTTTGGCCCAACACAAACGGGTTGTCTGTTTGCTCTCTTTGTCTGTTGTCTTAATTAAGTTTAATCATATTTTATTTGATATTTGACATTTACAGCACCTAAATAATCATGACAAAGCAAAGAAAAAGCGAAATGGGTTGGACAACAAGTTCTAACAACATGTGTATACTGCCCTCGAATTGTTGTCATCATTACTGCCTTTCAACACCGCTACGGTTACATGGAGAGAGTGAGAACGAGAGAGAGAGAGGGGGGAGAGAGAGGGGGTAGAGATGGGAGAGAGAGATGATGTATATTTACCCAGCTGCGCTTCGTTTCTCTTCTCGAGTAGGTCCTATATAATTGGCTTCGAATGATTATAAGATTAATTAGGGTAGAAATTACCAGAAAGTAGTTTGGTAAATCCCTGCTTGGACTAGAATGTTCAAAATAATTATTAGATAGTTAAATGTTTTGCTAAATATGCATTTGTTTACTATGTGGTAAGAACTTGTTTTGGAAACACGTCTTTTGCACAACACATGTATAGACAACTTGACATATGCATTCATCAGATCATTAAGCATATGTTTTGCATATTACTATTAGAGAAATTTGATTGTCTTTGTCATATTAGTGTTGGACAGCGACAGTTGATTTGCTTGGCTCGGAGTCTGTTACGGAAGAGCAACGTACTAGTCCTGGACGAGGCGACTGCTGCGGTAGATATGAAGACTGACGAACTGATCCAGAACACCATCAAGATGGAGTTCAAAGATTGCACAGTACTCACCATAGCTCACAGATTAAATACAATCATCGATTATGATAGGTAAAGTATAGATTGTTATATAAACTCAGGGACTGTACAGTGTTGACCATAGGTCATAGATTAAATACAATCATCGAATATGATAGGTAAAGTATAGATTGTTATATAAACACAGGGACTGTTCATTGTTGACCATAGTTCGTAGTTTAAATACAATCATAGATTATGATCGGCACAATGGAAAGTTTATGCATGTACATTGTTGATCATAGCTCGTATAGCTCTGAAAACAATATCCATGTATATCTTCATTAATTAATTAATTAATTATATATATATACAATGTATGAGTGACTCACAATTCACCTTTGGTTTACTTGGCGCAGAACATCTCCAATTTCTACATTCATATAGATAAGCTGTCGGTAATTGATTTGTATTATTTGCATATAAATGTCACATCTTAGTTGTTTTCCATTATGATCGTTACAATGTGCGAATTCATATCCTTCATCATTTGCTTTCAGAATTTTGGTGCTAGAGAATGGTGAAGTTACTGAATTCGACACGCCTAGCAACCTCCTAGAGAATAAAGAGTCAGCATTTTACAGTATGGCGAAAGATGCCCGACTTGTAAAATAAAACATTATAAATAATAATTGGATTGAGTGTTATGGAATATACCAGTAGAGATAGAGAACATTTGATAGAGAAGTGTTGTGGAATATACAAGTAGCAATAGAGGAACAGTTAATTGAGAGAGAAGATGAAGTGTTGTGGAACATACTAGTAGCGAGATATGAAATGTTGATTGAGAGACAAGATGAAGTGTTGTGAAATATACATGTAGCGATAGAGGAACAGTTGATTGAGAGAAAAGATGAAGTGTTGGGAATATACCAGTAGCGATAGAGGAACAGTTGATTGAGAGAAAAGATGAAGTGTTGTGGAAGATACTAGTAGCGAGATATGAAATGTTGATTGAGAGACAAGATGAAGTGTTGTGAAATATACATGTAGCGATAGAGGAACAGTTGATTGAGAGAAAAGATGAAGTGTTGGGAATATACCAGTAGCGATAGAGGAACAGTTGATTGAGAGAAAAGATGAAGTGTTGTGGAAGATACTAGTAGCGAGATATGAAATGTTGATTGAGAGACAAGATGAAGTGTTGTGAAATATACATGTAGCGATAGAGGAACAGTTGATTGAGAGAAAAGATGAAGTGTTGGGAATATACCAGTAGCGATAGAGGAACAGTTGATTGAGAGAAAAGATGAAGTGTTGTGGAAGATACTACCGTAGCGATAGAGGAACAGTTGATTGAGAGAGAAGATGAAGTGTTGTGGAATATACCAGTAGCGATAGAGGAACAGTTGATTGAGAGAAAAGATGAAGTGTTGTGAAATATACCAGTAGCGATAGAGGAACAGTTGATTGAGAGAGAAGATGAAGTGTTGTGGAATATACCAGTAGCGATAGAGGAACAGTTGATTGAGAGAGAAGATGAAGTGTTGTGAAATATACCAGTAGCGATAGAGGAACAGTTGATTGAGAGAGAAGATGAAGTGTTGTGGAATATACCAGTAGCGATAGAGGAACAGTTGATTGAGAGAGAAGATGAAGTGTTGTGGAATATACCAGTAGCGATAGAGGAACAGTTGATTGAGAGAAAAGATGAAGTGTTGTGAAATATACCAGTAGCGATAGAGGAACAGTTGATTGAGAGAGAAGATGAAGTGTTGTGAAATATACCTGTAGCGATAGAGGAACAGTTGATTGAGAGAGAAGATGAAGTGTTGTGGAATATACCAGTAGCGATAGAGGAACAGTTGATTGAGAGAAAAGATGAAGTGTTGTGAAATATACCAGTAGCGATAGAGGAACAGTTGATTGAGAGAGAAGATGAAGTGTTGTGAAATATACCAGTAGCGATAGAGGAACAGTTGATTGAGAGAGAAGATGAAGTGTTGGGAATATACCAGTAGCGATAGAGGAACAGTTGATTGAGAGAAAAGATGAAATGTTGTGGAACATACTAGTAGCGAGATAGGACATGTTGATTGAGAGACAAGATGAAGTGTTGGGGAATATACCAGTAGCGATAGAGGAACAGTTGATTGAGAGAAAAGATGAAGTGTTGTGAAATATACCAGTAGCGATAGAGGAACAGTTGATGGAGAGAGAGAATAAAAAGTGTTATGGAATATACCAGCAATGATAGAGGAAATGTTGATTAAGAAGATGAAGTGTTGTGGAATATTCCAGTAGCGATAGCGGAACAGTTGATGGATGATTGGTTGGCAAATCTACTAAGCTACAGCCAATCACAAACACTGGGATTCAATACCCAGAATGTCAGAACAATACTAAGTAACAGTTAGTCGAAGTGAGAGTTACATTTCATGAATGTTTTACAGACTGTTGTTAATTAATTTGTTAGATAACTGTCTTGGCAGCAATACATTTCTGATACTGACTAACAGCAGATTAGTGCAAATGACATACATTTTGTAATATGTAACATCTATTAATTCTGTATTCCATAATATATTGTAGCGTGTTTTTTTTCTAGAGCGAACTTACAGGGCTGTACCTTACCCTGTTTAGCCCCACCTCTTGCCCTTTTAATATTTTTGTTATAAAGCCTCAACGGGTGCCTTCGTGCGGGCAGACATAATATAACTTAGTACTCGTCAGCCCTTTTCACCAATCTGTACTGCATTACTGTTTCTTTGATCAATCACCGTAATTTAGCAAACTTTCCTCGGGGCGAACCTCAAAATACACCCTCCCACGCATCATCGTGACTCAAAGTGCACCCTAACCCTTTTATGACCCACCATATCCATTTTCTGACCCATTATGCCCCTTTTTATCTCCAGAATAAACCCTATTGTGTAGTATTATTCAGATTCATCGTGTATGTTATGTTTTACGACTGTAATATATATACTAATGTACTAGACTGATACAGAAAGTAACTATTTGTGACTCGATTTATCAAAAGGGACCCACTGGGTGAAATTTTCAAAAATGTTTTATTTCCAGAATTATGTTTTTCAGTTATTTCTTTAAGCGATTTTCAACATTTAAGGTAATTCCGTTTAGATTATTTGTTCTAAAAATGAATTTTAAACTTACATGTATAACGCGAACGTTGATGTTTTCGATTGCGTGACGTAACTTTAGACCTCATTTCTCGACGTAACGTCATCCACCACCCACCCAGTAGGTCCGTTTTGGTAAATCGCGTTACATTTTATATATTGTTACTTATTGTTATACAGACTTTAATGAAGAGATGCACCAATGTTGAACATACTGATATTTCAGCATGTTTACCTTAGAGGGCATTATACGTTGTGCAATATCTTATACAAACTGTTGTACTAGAATTCATGAAACTTACGGTTGAATAGTTCAAGCTTCTCTAACACATATATTGTGTGACCATGAGTGTCGCGTTTTATTCTGTTCAGTGTGTTTATTACATTTAATTTTTCGACTTATTACATGTGAGTACCGGTGCACATTTTCAAAACAAGAACGAGATGAAAAGATCATGCAAAATGTGTATAAATTCGAGATATGTTGATATGTTTAATATTCGAAATACCAATTGTTGCAATATTTAATTCTAGCACCACGGGCTTATTTGTTAATCTACTCCTGACGTTATATGTACTTAGAATAGGATAACCTTACCCTTCCACTTAGACCTACCTTCGTTTACTATCCCGACCTAGTGATTCATATATACGCCTTGGCTATGCATTTATTTGATTTTAGTTTATGTTTATATTTTTGCTTTACTTGTTTGTTTGACTATTTTGTATATTTAACTTTATTTTAAGATTGTTCGTATAAACTGTGTTATATGTAAGATAGAAATAAATTGATTACATTATTGATGTATGTTATTTTATAAGCTAGCCACATCGTCGCAAACCAGAAAAGACTCGCTCAGTTTTACATGCATACTCGCATTAAGCACTGGGCGCCGTAACATGTGTGAGTATTACGAAAGCAGCAGACGTAAAATTCACAGAATGTCATAGATGCGTAATAGACACATATACCTGATGGTTATGTGACACATATATTGTCATCAATTCTATTGGGCTAAAAATCACATGATTGATATATATCATTATGCCAGTCACATGACGATATGTGATTTGTATCTTTGTCACATATCTTTGCCTGTATTCAGTGTAATACAGCCTCACATATTGTGATGTACGTAAACATGTGTAATACAGCCTCACATATTGTGATGTACGTAAACATGTGTAATACAGCCTCACATATTGTGATGTACGTAAACATGTGTAATACAACCTGGAAGGATTCTGATTGGTCGCGGCATGATAGCTCTCTGTCTGTCTGTCTGTCTGTCTGTCTGTCTGTCTGTCTGTCTGTCTGTCTGTCTGTCTGTCTGTCTGTCTGTCTGTCTGTCTGTCTGTCTGTCTGTCTGTCTGTCTGTCTGTCTGTCTGTCTGTCTGTCTGTCTGTCTGTCTCTGTCTGTCTGTCTGTCTGTCTGTCTGTCTGTCTGTCTGTCTGTCTGTCTGTCTGTCTGTCTGTCTGTCTGTCTGTCTGTCTGTCTGTCTGTCTGTATGTCTGTCTGTCTGTCTGTCTGTCTGTCTTGCAGTGACTCTAGGATAAGATGCGATCTTCCTGTTGGCCTCTGTATGTCATATACTAGGCCTGCCGGCCTGTCTGGCTGTCTTGAAGTGACTCTAGAATGAGGTGCGATCTTCCTGTTGCCCTCTGTATATCATATACTAGGCCTGTGCATAGATCATGTATCAAATGTCTATAGGTAATTTATATTTCTCAACTATAGCAATGCCATCAATCAGAGTAAAGTACATTGGTTGTGTCTATCCGTTTATACCCTCTCCCAAGGAAGAGCTTTCTGGTGCGGGTCCAAACCATTTGCATGAGTCTGTATCATTGCACCATCCTCCAAACATGACTAGTCTCTTCGCTCATATGTGCAACCGGTAGCGACGATAAATAAACGTAAAGCACACACATAATTATATAACTATATTTATAGCAATGCATATGTCTATGAGTGACCTAGAATGATAGTATGACAGCGAGGATGACTCGGAGTAAAGTACCAGAACTCATCAACCGTAATATTCGTATTCTTTTATTTTCAACATATCGCACAAATAACATGTAATTAATAGGACAATCATTTCTAATACTTATATAAACCGAACAAGTAGTCAAACACTGCCTCTGTTGTTACGGAAATTTGAAGTCACCTGATTTAGCACTCTGCATAGATAAAGTATAGGTGGGAGTACTGAGTGATATTGCACATATTGTTTAATAAAGCTTCATTATTGGGATGGCCGTTTCCTAATGTTGGTTATAACTTGTGGCCCGACCCTTTTGCTATGTTAAACAAATGTAGGTATGTGTCTTGCAGCGTGTTAACTAATTCCCCATTTGATTAACGCATGTAATACATGTGAAATGTATTGTCTAATGATTACATATGCAATAATATATGGTTAAATCAAAAACTCCGTACAATCAGTCGCTAGATTGATGAGAGATAGAAAACAATTGAAAACACATTGTTAATGGTCTATGTTGCAATAGGGCAACATTATGAAACAAAATATAATGTCAACGTTTCTGTAAGGTTTATAACAATTGTTAGTATAGCATTTAGCCATATGTCACTTAGATAATGTATGCTGCATATCAAATAATACTGAATGCTGAACTGTGGTAAGCATTATTTCATGAGTTCACACAGCTTTCATAATGTTCTTCTATTCATTTATTATTACATTTTTGCACGCACACGCACGCACGCACATACATATCAGTACTTTGATGACAGATGCTACATTTCTCGCATATTAGTTTATCACAAGTAAATGATTAATTATTTATCAGCAATAACATGTCGAACCTTTTCCATCAGGAACATGAAGCCAGAGAGTGAACAATACAATCACTGTTGTATTCCAAATTAACCAATGCTGTTAAATACCGACAAGGACAAAATACAGAGAATGTATATCAGTGATTGGTTGTATCTAGATATATTTCTCATCCAGTCAATGCATATCTATAAGTGCGTTCAGAATGCATATCTATAAGTGCGTTCAGAATGCATATCTATTGTTGGTTTCACAATGCATATCTATAAGTGCGTTCAGAATGCATATCTATAGTTGGTTTCAGAATGCATATCTATAAGTGCGTTCAGAATGCATATCTATAGTTGGTTTCACAATGCATATCTATAAGTGCGTTCAGAATGCATATCTATAGTGGTTTCACAATGCATATCTATAAGTGCGTTCAGAATGCATATCTATAGTTGGTTTCACAATGCATATCTATAGTTGGTTTCACAATGCATATCTATAGTTGGTTTCAGAATGCATATCTATAGTTGGTTTCACAATGCATATCTATAATTGGTTTCAGAATGCATATCTATAGTTGGTTTCAGAATGCATATCTATAATTGGTTTCAGAATGCATATCTATAGTTGGTTTCAGAATGCATATCTATAGTTGGTTTCAGAATGCATATCTATAGTTGGTTTCAGAATGCATAGTTGATTTCAGAATGCATATCTATAGTTGGTTTCAGAATCATGGCGGCATCTATCATTGGCTATATCGTAATCTAGCTCTAAAATGCAACCAGTTATAGCTCTCGTAGGCTCCAGTCTCTACCGTATATTTACCCAATCAGATGTTTTACAGTTATAGCTCTCGTAGGCTCCAGTCTCTACCGTATATTTACCCAATCAGATGTATTACAGTTATAGCTCTCGTAGGCTCCAGTCTTTATCGTATATTTACCCAATCAGATGTTTTACAGTTGAGATCGAGTTGAGTTTTCCGAAAAACCCTGTACTCCATATATACTAGACTCAAATAAATACATGATTAAATTGTCATATTCCGACACTGTAACTACTGGTGTAATGCACATAGCTTAGTGAACACTAGAACACGTCTTCTCCATAAACCAATCTTCTATACAGTGTTATCTTGGCATACATTAACAATGCATAACTATCAATAACTTTCATTATTTACTAAGGTTTTAATTTGAGTCCTGCATCTTTCGCCATACTATAGAATGCCGAATTCTTATTCTCGAGTAGAGTTCTAGGACTGTCGAATTCTTTAACTTCACCATGCTCTAGTACCAATATTCTGAAAGGATATGACGAATTCTCAGATTTCTTGTATACTACATGCTAACTAGTTTCCACAGTTGACAATCATTGTGCAAGCGGTTTTAAACACAAATGGATGTATATGCTGTACTTTAATACAGAACGAATATTGAAAGTTAATAGATACCCAGCAATATTCCTTGTGTTTTACAGTATTTGGAGCAATCTAGTATCAAACTAATATCTAATAAACTGCTGTCCGATTAGCGCAGTGGTTAGCGCGCTCGCTTCTCACCAATGCGACCCGGGTTCGATCCTCGGACAGGGAAGTATGTGAGATGGTACGATGGTCGCCAGATCGGACAGGTGAGTTTTCTCCGGGTACTCCGGTTTCCTCCCACATGAATGACCACATATACGCTTTCATCAGCGCCAACGAGAGTGATTAATATAAGTTGTTAAAACTTGCTTCGCAATCGTTGTAAAATAAATAAAGTATAAAAAAACTAATATCATATCCATAGTATCTTATTTGATACATGTTATTACAGATTTGTATGTGATTCCTTGCTGTATACTCATCTGGAGTAAAATGCACTAAATGACCAAATGAAAATATTTATATTTTATGGTTATTAGTTGGCTCAAACTATTGTAAAACACCACTAAAGCGATTAGAAATCCTTGTAGAGTGTATGTAACTAGAGACATTCATTAGTGTTACATATGTGTTACATGCTGGTACTTCTTTTAATGTCATACAATTATGATTATAACTAGTTAGCAAACAACATTTGGACAAGATGCAAGTTCTTCAAGCATACGTGAGTTGATAGTCACATATACACTTATCTAACGAAATAAAATACATACATTTTATAATTTTAATGTTCACAGAATTTAATATATTAGCTACTGTCAACAGTGTTTGTTTATCACAATCGATGATTGTATTTAATCTATGACCTATGGTCAACACTGTACAGTCCCTGAGCTTATATAACAATCTATACGTTACCTATCATAATCGATGATTGTATTTAATCTATGATATATGGTCAACACTGTACAGTCCCTGAGTTTATATAACAATCTATACGTTACCTATCATAATCGATGATTGTATTTAATCTATGACCTATGGTCAACACTGTACAGTCCCTGAGTTTATATAACAATCTATACGTTACCTATCATAATCGATGATTGTATTTAATCTATGACATATGGTCAACACTGTACAGTCCCTGAGTTTATATAACAATCTATACGTTACCTATCATAATCGATGATTGTATTTAATCTATGATATATGGTCAACACTGTACAGTCCCTGAGTTTTATAACAATCTATACGTTACCTATCATAATCGATGATTGTATTTAATCTATGATATATGGTCAACACTGTACAGTCCCTGAGTTTATATAACAATCTATACTTTACCTATCATAATCGATGATTGTATTTAATCTATGATATATGGTCAACACTGTACAGTCCCTGAGTTTATATAACAATCTATACGTTACCTATCATAATCGATGATTGTATTTAATCTATGATATATGGTCAACACTGTACAGTCCCTGAGTTTATATAACAATCTATACGTTACCTATCATAATCGATGATTGTATTTAATCTATGATATATGGTCAACACTGTACAGTCCCTGAGTTTATATAACAATCTATACGTTACCTATCATAATCGATGATTGTATTTAATCTATGACCTATGGTCAACACTGTACAGTCCCTGAGTTTATATAACAATCTATACGTTACCTATCATAATCGATGATTGTATTTAATCTATGATATATGGTCAACACTGTACAGTCCCTGAGTTTATATAACAATCTATACGTTACCTATCATAATCGATGATTGTATTTAATCTATGATATATGGTCAACACTGTACAGTCCCTGAGTTTATATAACAATCTATACTTTACCTATCATAATCGATGATTGTATTTAATCTGTGAGCTATGGTGAGTACTGTGCAATCTTTGAATTCCATCTTGATGGTGTTCTGGATCAGTTCGTCAGTCTTCATATCTACCGCAGCAGTCGCCTCGTCCAGGACTAGTACGTTGCTCTTCCGTAACAGACTCCGAGCCAAGCAAATCAACTGTCGCTGTCCAACACTGAAATGACAAACTGGTTATGTGAAATATGTTTTCGTGATCTGAGTGTACATATTATCTAACGATTAATGCAGCTTGGTAATTTCCGTTGAACTCTCTCTCAATGGGCAACTATCACTAATGAATTGTGGAATTACATCTAGCATTCAACGGTAGGTTACATATCTCTGAACATCACATACATGTAGAATTTCTCACAACTTACGCCCTCTGTATGAGAGACTACGTACCGAGACAAAAAAGAAAAGAGTTTCACACTGTCTATCAACAAGCGTATGGCATCGCACACAGATTACGGTGTCGCACAAAGATTACGGTGTCGCACACAGCTTACGGTGTCGCACACAGATTACGGCGTCGCACACAGCTTACGGTGTCCTACTCCGTCCTCTCTTTGTGGAGAGGTTCCATATAGCGACAATAGTGTTACAGGACCGTAAGACAACGAAAATAAAACAAACGCTCAATTTATTCATGCAAAATGATACGACTTGAAAGAAGAGAAACATGCGTATATGTAGTGTCATAGTACATGTACCTCAAGTTCTGGCCGCCTTCTCCACAATCATAATTCAGTTTGTCCGGCAGTGTATCAATGAAGGTCTTCAGATGGGCATGTTCCAGGGCAGTTAAAATCTCCTCATCAGTATGAGAATTCAGTGGATCCAAATTGCTTTTCAAGGTTCCAGAGAAGAGAACTGGTTCCTGTAATAATGTGGTAGATAATTGGTTTAAACAGTATTTATGGCAACACATAAATCACATATAACATACAACGACACACATAATACATAATGCAAAGGATCAAGTAGGAAGCTAAATCGAGCTGTTATAAAAACTTTTTCCTTGGTAGATACTTGTTAATTATATGATAATATGAAAACATGTGTATATTTTCACCACAATATGCATTGTTACACTTCTACAATTGGTTTATCTTAATATTTACAACTAGATAATATTAATACAATTATATTTTATTTTTCAAAAATGTATTTTAGGTCGCAATGCCGATACAGACATTGACAAAATTCAATTCTATAAGGAAAAGGCATACATCAATCAGCATGAGGTTTTATTAAATATTGCATGCAATAAACGAAACTATACGAAGTCATATTTACTACAGACATATAAAATGAATAGTATGCAAGCATATGTAATATTATCCTGTGTTTGCGTACGACCGTGTAAATATATCATGATTCATTGATTGATGTGTAATGATTTTATTTCTTGAATATTATCGATCACTGTATATATGGATTTACACTCGATGACTGAGAGGACTAAATTGTCGTCGATGAAATTAGCACTTATTATACGTGTGGTGTACCTTAGATACATTTAGGATGGCGTTTCCAAAATGCATGTATCAAAGGGTTAGGTGAATGCAGTTGCACAATGGAGTGACAATGTACTTGGTGGCAAAGTAGATTGACATCTTCAAATGGCGTAATTAAATTGCATCAGTAAAACTAGATCTAGCCAGTTCGAGCGTGATAATGTTGATCTGACAGGATTGTTCTGATGTTGTATAAAAAATAAAATAGCGCACCACTGTGTGATGACAGGGGAATGCTTGCCTGGTTACTATCGAGACGCCATGCCTCGAGGGGTGGTTAAATATTTTCGCAACCGATGGATTCTAAAATAATATGTAATTAAAAGTGTAATTTTGTAATTCATGTTGTTGCATGGATTTTTCCCATTAACGGTCACTACGGACCAAGAAATACAGAAGTACATAAGATGCTACGTTACACAGCGCATATGTAGGCGCGTGTCATCCTCAATGCGTGTGAATATTAATACACTAAAAGAGATATTTCAATATGATTCTAGACACATTAATAAAATAATCATCAATATACAGTCATTATATACATTTTATTAAGCACATATATACAACGTAGAAACCAAAATTCCTTGCAAAATAGTGGCGAAAATATTTTGACTTTCACATTCGTTTAAAATACACACTGCAAGAACTAAACACTGCATCTCTTATGAGTAACATCCCTTATCATTATATTTTGGACTGCCAATATATGCATACCTGGGGTAAAATAGTTAAATTTGATCTCAAATCAAACAGTCCTAGCTTGCAGATGTCGTGTTCATCAATGTGGATGCTTCCCTCTGCAGGTTCTATAAGCCGGAACAATCCTAGCGTGAGGGAGCTCTTGCCTGCCCCTGTACGACCAACTATCCCAACCTAAACATAAGAATGACCAGTTAATTCTGGACAAACTGCATAGTAACACCCCAATTGACCATTTAGGTATTCTAATTACTTTATATACATTGATAGAATTCTTATTGTTATTATTGATTCTAATTTCGGTGGAGAGTTTAAGTCGATATTCCATATTCCAGTAATATATAAAGAATATATGAAATAACCAGATATACTTCTGGAAATATTTTCATCGCTATTGCATTTCCTTCGATGAACGAATGTGCCCTGATTATGTGAGGGTTCTAAACTAATGATATGTAGCTGACATGCGCACTCGAAGTTACGGACATGCCCATTCGCATTATTAGGCCGCGTTCGTCTATGCTGCTCCAAAGATGATCTATGTACCTGTTCCGGGTTACGGTAAGTTGCAAATGTGGACTAAAACATTTCTAAATGCAAAGTGTTTCGGCCTCCACACACTTTAACCACCGACAGTATAGTTAATAACCCGATGGAAAATATTAGCCCGCGATTCATTCCTTAATTGGAGCCGCATTACGACCAACTATTCTCCCTTAAGCCAAAATTAGGGGTCAGAATTGATATTAGCCAAAATATTGGTTCCAACAAAATCAGTTAGTAGTTTAATAGTATAGAGACAATGAGCAATGCATTACACAGAACCTGATGTATTATTGGCCTACTATTTTGTAAGCTAACCTAATATGATATACAATATACTCTGATGAGCATGTGGGCTTTATGTGGCCTTGGAACAGGCGTTGATATATGTTGCCTGGTCAGTCATATCAATACATATATAACACCGAGACCATTAATTAGTTATCTTTGGACCAGAGTATCATAAAGATTTCTTTTACATTTCACATTTAGGTCTTAGAATATAGTGATCAATATTTGAAGCATATCTCAACTGTATAACTATGTCTTAATTGAAAATG
This sequence comes from Archivesica marissinica, assembly GCA_014843695.1. NCBI lineage: Eukaryota > Metazoa > Mollusca > Bivalvia > Venerida > Vesicomyidae > Archivesica > Archivesica marissinica. The sequence goes on along the minus strand of CM026398.1, from coordinate 69,213,958 downwards.
TAAATGATTTCTTAACATTGAACATATTCTCAAGCAGCAATTGGCTGATACAAACAGTTCAAATATAAAAGTGGGTGGTAATGTATACCTTTTCGCCCGGTCTGACGTTCACGTTGATGTTTTTCAAGATGAGGTCGAGGCCGTCCCTGTATCTTACCGAGTAGTTGTTGATTTGGACCTTGCCACTCTCTGGCCAAGTCGTGCTCGGTACAACGGATGTATGTGCAGGGGCCTGGAATGCAATAAATAGTTAGGTGTGAGTGACAAATTATATACATTTCACATATACAATGTGAATCACCATTTTGCTGTAATATGGTGATAACATTCGTGCTATAGCTGATAAGGATGCACATTCATATACATGCAACACCCATATATATAGAAATGTGTACCGTCTCCTCTTTGAGCTGTATATGGGCTTATAAATATTACGGATTTACCATCAAATAATGGGCGCTAATGAAATATGAAGTACTGTATTGGAAGGACCAGTATTTTGGGTTCATAGTATAAGGCGCTCACCAATACAACCCGGGTTTGGTCCTCGGACCGTGAAGTATGTGAGATGATACGGTGGTCGCCAGATCAGACAGATGGGTTTTCTCCGGGTACTCCGGTTTTCTCCCACACGAATGACCACATTTACGCTTTCATCCGCGCCAACGAGAGTGATTAATATAAGTTGTTAAAACTTGCTTCGCAATCGTTGTAAAATAAATAAAGCTTAAACAGGCACTCTTGGATTAGTGGTCCATTTGTATAAACATGTTGTTAATACCAGTCGCTTGTAACTTTGGTTTCTATTCAAAAGTTACACGTAAGCAAATTTGCTAGTAACTTGTACTTGCAGACTGTCAGTAGTAAATGTTCTGCCGTGCATATGGAAACATATTTCCAAACTAATAAACATAACATCTGTATACTGAATACTGAATACAACTCTCGATGACTCTGTGGAAGTCGTGATAGCCGTTACGATTGTGCCCTTTGGCAGGGCATTTAAATTCCACGTTGCCTATTCTCTGTCTGTTGTGTCGATGGATTCCATCAGGAATGGGGTCTCCAGAGAGATTAATATAAGTTGTAAGAACTTGGTTCACAATCGAACTAAAATTGTATAGACTCACTGATTATTGTCTGTTACAATATAAGTAACACCTATGTTAGTTATGTATACCTCTTGTTTTATAGACGTGTACTGTCCAATACGTTCTATAGACACAACATCACTCTCCATATCTCCTGATATACGCACAAATCCTGCTAAATGCCCGTTAAGCTGAAACATAAAAGAACACTTTCGCATTAATTAATTATTTTCATTTAATCATATTGTATTACAAATCAATAGTACACATGTCATACACATAAATATACAATACATAGCATGAACATACAAATGGTTTGGGCCACAAGTTTTAAGAACATTAGACAACGGCCCGAATTAATTAATTGTACTAACCAGAGTAAAAAATAAAACGTTTTATATTCTAAAGACGTTGACTTCAAAATTGACTTAGTATATAAAGAAATTAATTACAACATATGAACCGTAATTATATATATATGGTACGTGCATGTCATTAATGCGAATATATACTACATTATCTATGTAGAAGATCTCTTCTTGTAAGTAAAATATCTTTGCATGCTTTGGCATACTATTTTATGGTACTATAATTTGATAAAATAGGTCGAAAATGAACATTTAATACGTTGCTACCATAAAACCTACCTGTCATCATGTAGCTACGTTACAGATGACGAAGTTAATGAATAAAAGCGGTCCAGTACAACGTTATGTCATGGATTGTTAAGGACATTGAAAGCTGACCTGTAAAACATAGTTGATTGCCATGCCAATGACGGCTCCACCTAAATATTCGCGTTCCTGGATCGCTAAGTACGTAGTTGCAGCAAAACAGAGTGCATTCATGAAAGTAAGGCGAATGTTCATCCATCTGAAATATATTAGTACATATATCCTGAAGAATATCATTATATATATATATATATATATATATATATATATCCTGAAATATACTATTGCATATATCCTGAAATATATCATTACAGTCAAACCTGTGTTAGTGGTCACCTCCATTAAGCAACCAACCTGTATTAAGCAGCCAGTTTCCAGATTCCCAATTGGTTATTTTATTATATATTTGACCTCTATTAAGCAGCAACCTGTGCTAAGCAGCCACTTTCTCTGAATCCCTTGGCTGGCTGCTTAAGACAGGTTTGACTGTATATATCTATCCTAAAATATATCATTATATATCTATCCTAAAATATATCATTATATATCTATCCTGAAATATATCATTATATATCTATCCTGAAATATATCATTATATATCTATCCTGAAATATATCATTATATATCTATCCTGAAATATATCATTATATATCTATCCTGAAATATATCATTATATATCTATCCTGAAATATATTATTACATTTATCCAATAACATAACTTAAACAGATAGTAGGAATCATGAACTGACCTGAAAACAAAATACTGAAACAAGAACAACCACGTACCGGCCGGCTGTTCTATTGTGGAAATTCGTTTCACATGTCTCGTCGATCTTTCGTGCAGACTGGAGAGAAAACTGATCTTGCATTCCAAATGCACGTATTACATGTACACCATTCAAACTTTCCGTGAAATGACTGGCAACAGGCGAGCCTTGTTTTGATTCAATACGACTGAGTTGACGTCTCACAGGTACGAAGCGTTTCTGCAATATCAACACTATATTCTGTACTAAGATTACATCATTGTGACCAGGAATGATTTACTAATATATAGAGTAATATGTTACTATAATGTGTTCCCATGACGAAGGTACGAGCAGCGCTATAACATTAGAATGATTTCATAACAATACTATACTGACACCTTAAAAAGGTGTGCACTTTTAAGTTGAGTGTTTCTTTTTCGCTACACATTTTAGAATTATGGAATTTACTATACATGTATATACATGCTCCAGCATCGCCGTCTTCCGGAGTGGTGTAGGTATGGCCATACCTTGGAGTGACTGAGACGACCAGATGTCTAACTGTCATTTCCGTCTATATGCTGCTGAGGGATGACTAACAGTGGGAGTGTGGCCCTACAAAGGACCCTTTTTCGAAAGAGAGAACACACACAGGACTTTCGCCCTAGACCAGAGAGAGACGACGTCTTACATCTGATTTTATTTTATAATATGTTATTGCTCTATATACATGTATATAACAATAACAATCGTATAACCGATAAATAATGAGCAAATGGGTTGGGCCACAAGTTATAAAGCTGAAAGCACCGTAGAACTAATATTCATCTTAGAGAGACCAGTCGCCCACATGCCTCGGCGGAGGCGACTTTAAGTAAAACTATAGAAGAATAACGTCACTACAACTCACCTGAATTTCGTTATAAACTAGGAATACGGGTATAGCCATGACGATGAATTTCGGTAATGATGTCATTATTACAGCGAATACACTGATTGTTCCAAATATGCAGTGTAGGAGATGGTCTGTGTGTTGAGATATAGCTCCATCAAGTGGTTCGATATCGCCCGAAAACCTGCGGGTAAAAATGAAAAGAAATAGAAATGGACGGTGACGTCATTTCCGATGCTATGAAACAGTGTGGCGAATATAAGGTGAAGGACTAGAGGTTGATATATTTATTCTCCGAGAAAAAGCATAAACAGCAGGGAAATTATGATTAGGATATATATAAAGATATTTCCTGAGGAAGAAAGCAATATCGCAGGTTCGATCCCCCGTCTGACCCTAATACAATTAACAGTCTTTCAGATGGGACGTTAAACCGAGGTCTCGTGTCGGTGCTTTACACCGTGCACGTAAAAGAACCAGATGAGACTCTGGAATGGGTCTCTGTCTGTATCATTGCACTATCCTCCAAAAATCTAAAATGACTAATCTCTTCAGGAGGCGTCGCTCATATGGGCAACCGGTAGCGACGATAAATAAACGTAAAACACACACACACAAGAATGCAATATGTCAAAAATACATAATGTAAAATATATATATATTATTAGAACAAGAATGTCTAACAAAGAAGACGTGTTGTCTGGGTGTGTGAACTAACGATAGCTGATTGGATTATTTATTAGTTTGATTGACATGCAGCGACTGGTCAATTGCCTGGAGAAGCCTCAATTAGGAAATATTCTAATCTACCTGTGAACAATCCTTCCTACTGGCGTAGTGTCAAAGAAAGACATGGGTCCTCGGAGAAGGTGCCTTAACATGTTCTCGTGCAGTACTTTTGCTGCCCGCAGGATCCCATATGCTAGTAGAGTTTCTTGAATTAGAGATGTTACACCTAAGACAATAAAGAAAAATTACAGTTTCCATTTGTTGAGACACAGATAAGTTGCTTCGATGAATAGTAACATTCCGTAATATACTCGTAACATTCCGTAATATACTCGTAACATTCCGTAATATACTCGTACAATGCCCGTATTTAAAGTTGCTCGTAGATATCCGTGAAAACTCGTAACAAGTCGTAGAATTTTGCCGTAAATACATCGTAATAACTCATAATAATCCACAATAAACCGTAAATAGCTAGTAATAACTCGTAAAAGTGGTAACATTGTAAGAATCCGTGAATTTGTACGATCCTTAAGGACTCGTAAGAAAAATCCGTGTATATGAAGGGGGCATCCGTGAATATCCTAACATTAAAATTATATAAATATCTAACCATCCCAATGGTGTATAAATGAAGACAAAGGTAAACACTATAATTATGACAAAAACTTACAGTGAAAAACTCCAATGAATGCATACATCTTGATGAAGTACAAGTTTTCTCCGTATCTGTCCTCACTGTCGCTTGGTAACGATGTCAGATTATTTAGAGATTCGTCATCCGTCCATTCCTTTATTAAGACAGTTTGAGCTATCTCGCATACTTTGAATCCAACAAAGAAGACCACAGTCAAAATACAAGTAAGACGACCTATCGCTTTGAAGTACGGGAGAAGGTACTTAAACTGGACCTGCGTGAAAGAAAGGAGATATGCATTTAACGGTACACAATGATGCATGAAGTATGGGAGAAGGTACTTGAACTGGACCTGATTGAAAGTAAGGAGATATGTATTTAACGGTACAGAATGATGTGTGAAGTTTGGGAGAAGGTACTTGAACTGGGCCTGCATGAAAGAAAGGAGCTATGCATTTAACGGTACACAATGTTGTATGCAATACGGGAGAAGGTACTAGAACTGGACCTGCGTGAAAGTAAGGAGCTATGTATTTAACGGTACAGAATGATGTGTGAAGTATGGAAGAAGGTATTTGAACTGAACCTGTGTGAAAGTAAGAAGCTATGCATTTAACGTACACAATGATGTATGAAGTATGGGAGAAGGTACTTGAACTGGACCTGATTGAAAGTAAGGAGATATGTATTTAACGGTACAGAATGATGTGTGAAGTTTGGGAGAAGGTACTTGAACTGGGCCTGCATGAAAGAAAGGAGCTATGCATTTAACGGTACACAATGTTGTATGCAATACGGGAGAAGGTACTAGAACTGGACCTGCGTGAAAGTAAGGAGCTATGTATTTAACGGTACAGAATGATGTGTGAAGTATGGAAGAAGGTATTTGAACTGAACCTGTGTGAAAGTAAGAAGCTATGCATTTAACGTACACAATGATGTATGAAGTATGGGAGAAGGTACTTGAACTGGACCTGATTGAAAGTAAGGAGATATGTATTTAACGGTACAGAATGATGTGTGAAGTTTGGGAGAAGGTACTTGAACTGGGCCTGCATGAAAGAAAGGAGCTATGCATTTAACGGTACACAATGTTGTATGCAATACGGGAGAAGGTACTAGAACTGGACCTGCGTGAAAGTAAGGAGCTATGTATTTAACGGTACAGAATGATGTGTGAAGTATGGGAGAAGGTACTAGAACTGGACCTGCGTGAAAGAAAGGAGCAATGCATTTAACGGTACAGAATGATGTACAGAATGATGTGTGAAGTACGGGAGAAGGTACTTGAACTGGACCTGCGTGAAAGAAAGGAGCAATGCATTTAACGGTACACAATGATGTATGAAGTATGGGAGAAGGTACTAGAACTGGACCTGCGTGAAAGAAAGAAGAAAGAAACTATGCATTTAATGGTACACAATGATGACATACGAATGAGTGCTAAGTGAATGTCTGGTATTAATTTTAAAATCAAATAATTATTACAATAAAGTTACTATAAATACACTTTGACTACAACCGTCAATGTTACCGCCCTCCAGTGATATGCAGTGATGTACTATATCCAGTGTATCCGACGGCTTTGAAACGTAAATGGAAGTCCATATTAGTTCACAATCATACACCAAATGAAATAGTGAATGCTTATTATTTATGTTGCCTTGCAATTTAGGAATATTAGCTTCTAAACACCAGTGTATTTACATTCCACAAGTTTACCCCCAATGCTTACCTTTCCTGTTTCAATCTCTTCATCGTCAATCAGTTTTCCAGTATCAACTTTTTCTGATTCTCTCTTTATTCTCTCCTCGTTCAGTTTACTTTTGTCATCAAGTGTTGCAATCTTCAATGTTTTCATCTCATGAACGACATCACCGGACATGTTGTCAATTGCCTCGTTCTTTTCTTCCAGGGAAATTAATCTAGAGATCGATCTGCTGTACAACTGTTTCTTCTTTTCCATTCTGTTTTTATTATTTCTAAGGAATATATTAGGAATATGGAGTTATGTTAGCACTTGTCATATAAATAGAATACCAACATGACTTGACATACTGTTCCTAAAGAGCTGAGTGAATCTAGCCATTCTAGTGTGTTTCAATCTGCAATAGCATACGACATAAGCTATTTTATCGCTGTTGAATTGTTTCCCCCGTAGAAATTCACTTATTGGTGAATGAAAATGTTTTTGTTTTTAAAGTGTTCATGTTTTTACATTATTATGTCAAAATTGACTAAGGTATACATTTATTATTATGTTTGACTAAGAACTTCAAATGCTGATTAATAATGAAACCTTTATTTTCAGGTAGGTAATTTGTAGCACACGTCAGCCAAATAAAACAGCAAAAATAGTAATTACGTAATACGTTGACAATATAACACCAACATTTATTAGTTATTAGCATTATTGACTTCATTCGACAGCTAACACGGAGTATGTACGTCAGTTTTTTTAATGAATTCAATGTAATTTTCATACAGAAATATGCGTTTCTATCGGATAAATCATTAATGGTGGGAAATAGGCGGTGTCAGTGGCAACTTGCGCACCAATAGTTAGTACTAATTAATTGTCTGTCATTTTTCTAATGTGCCCTCTAGAAGTACAATGAGTTTGGCATTGGGGCTTGTTAAAATTAATCGTACATCTAGGCTGCAAAGGTTATAATTATGTCATCGAAAACGAATAAATACATCAATTGTTGGTTTGTTCGGGTTTTACGCTTTCATCGCCACCATTTTGGGCTATTTCGCCGACTGGCAGTTTATCTTCATGAGCAGGCTCCAGCGGTTAATCAGTGCCCCAACTTCAATAAGAAACTGCCAACATTTTCATATAAAAAGACACGGTCTAAACGGGGCTCGAACCCGTGACTATTAGTGATGATAGGATACAGTGGTATACATGTCAGCGATATTATCCACTCGACTACGAAGGCGGCTATAAACATCAAACAAAATACCTTTAATATGCTGCTGGAAGTGGCGCCTGTCGCTTCATGCTTTCCAGGTCAATTAAATCGTCGAATCAAGCTACGCGAATCCTTACCTTAGGTTATTTTACTTAACTTCGTTTGAGCAAGACCATGTGGAACCTTCCAATATGGAAGTCAGTTATTTTAACTTGTAACCATTACAATCATTGACTTCTAGCTGTATTGTATAGGACTTAGTTTACTTACTTATTGTTTGGTCTAGAGTTCGTATTGCTACTGCTGTCAGTTTCAAAGCACCAGCTACCTACTGTAATAGTAACAAAACCAACACTATGTTATGTCAATATCAAACCATTGTAGCATGAAATAGTTCACGTACAGTAGTAGCAACAATGCTCAAACACCCATTTCACCCATTTCTATAACAATGTTCAAACACCCATTTCTATAGCAATGCCCAAACACCCATTTCTATAACAATGCCCAAACACCCATTTCTATAACAATCACCAAACACTCATTTCTATATCAATGCTCAATTTGATTATATAAGATTGTTTATAAGACCATGTTCGGCCAATCTTCATTCTTGAAGTAAATGAGCTTGCAACATGTACCTTAAGCAACATTGTATGTGCAACATGTACCTTAAGCAACATTGTATGTACAACATGTACCTTAAGCAACATTGTATGTACAACATGTACCTTAAGCAACAGTGTATGTACAACATGTACCTTAAGCAACATTGTATGTACAATATGTACCTTAAGCAACATTGTATGTACAACATGTACCTTAAGCAACATTGTATGTACAACATGTACCTTAAGCAACATTGTATGTACAACATGTACCTTAACAACATTGTATGTACAACATGTACCTTAAGCAACATTGTATGTACAACATGTACCTTAAGCAACATTGTATGTACAACATGTACCTTAAGCAACATTGTATGTACAACATGTACCTTAAGCAACATTGTATGTACAACATGTACCTTAACAACATTGTATGTACAACATGTACCTTAAGCAACATTGTATGTACAACATGTACCTTAAGCAACATTGTATGTACAACATGTACCTTAAGCAACATTGTATGTACAACATGTACCTTAACAACATTGTATGTACAACATGTACCTTAAGCAACATTGTATGTACAACATGTACCTTAAGCAACATTGTATGTACAACATGTACCTTAAGCAACATTGTATGTACAACATGTACCTTAAGCAACATTGTATGTACAACATGTACCATTTAAGCAACATTGTATGTACAACATGTACCTTAAGCAACATTGTATGTACAACATGTACCTTAAGCAACATTGTATGTAACATATTGCATGTAATTATATTATCTGTATTTGCCATACTTCATATTGTGTTTATTAATGGCCATATGCACATAGCTGTGTGTTGCTTGCTGATTATGCCAATAAACTTAAAATGAATTGAATTCTTTACAAAAGATCAAACTGGTACTTACACAGAGGCTCACAGTTATCAGCTGTTTGGACCAAGTCACATATACGGTCTTTCACATAGTCGTCTGATAGCGTTCGCTCTATAGTTTTCACTACTTGAAAGTGCAAACCAAATACAATTAAATTCATGTATTTTCCTACGATTTACCAGAAAACTGTATAGAAATATAAATCAATAGATCATGGATTTACTGAAAATATAAAAGATCTCAAATACAAGTCAGAATGCGTGATCGTTTGATCTCAAATACAAGTCATAATGCGTGATCGTTTGATCTCAAATACAAGTCATAATGCGTGATCGTTTGATCTCAAATACAACACATAATGCGTGATCGTTTGATCTCAAATACAAGTCATAATGCGTGAGTTATATGCGTATGTGTAAGCGCAATGTGTAACCGGAATGTATGATGCTACCACATTGGTGACAATTCACAATAATGACTGAATGATGTAACACAATTGAGAATATGATGTCACACACTTTATTGCAATCGAGGGCTCACCGCTAAACTATTGTATTCCACGTTATATACATATACAACCATCGACATGGCTGTTTAGTTAATGTAACCCTTAATCTGCCAATCACGACTAAGGTCGCTTTTGCAAACATCATAGAGCCATATCAGACGACACATAACGTGCCGTCTGGTCAGGCTCTATGCTGTTTGCTATTTGGCCAGTGGAGCTAAACACTTGTCTGAATAACAAACAACATAGATCCTGATCAGAAACGCCTTACGTCGCGACTGGTCTGGATCTATGTTGATTACAAGTTCGTCCAATTGATTCTGCAGCTGAATACGATGCAAAGGCAACATCTGCACGAGACAAATGTGCGATATATTGCTAACAGTTGAAACAGAAGGATTTATCGCGGTAGGCCTACCTTCAACTGTATTTTCTTCATCATCTGAGATATGCCCATCAGTTTGATATTTCTGGATAAATGTCGCAAACGCTCCTTTATTGCTCAGCAGTTGTTGATAGGTACCAGTCTCGGAAATTGTACCATTTTCTATGACAAAGATTTTATCGACATATGGAAGCCAAGTTATTCCGTGTGTAACGAGGACTCTGGTCTGAAACAGGATGCAGATACTGTGAAAGTGTATGAAACCATTACATGCGATGATCATTAACCATTATAGTAATATTAATTACATAAACCGTGATAACGCATGATCCGATTCCATAACTCCAGTCAAACATGTCTTAAGCAGCCACCCGAGGGAATCACAGAACGTGGCTGCTTAACTTAGGTGGACGCTTAATACTGGATAAATGTGTAACAAAACAGGGCAAATGTGTAACAAAACAGCATCTGGAAACTGGCTGCATACTACTGATTGGCTGCTTAATAGAGCTGACCACTAACACAGGTTTGATCGTATACCCAACAAATGCATACTGACCATTGCGATTTGGGCGCCCTCAAATGTCATAATCGTAGCTGTGCACGCTCCGTAAAAACCGTATCTTAACACCATCAATACTACTATAAACACCCATTATAAACGTTGAAGTGTTAATTTCTTACTTTATTTCTTAGAAGTCCCTTTTCACCTATCACATGTTTAAATATATCTTTTCCTACGTGTGCGTCTACAGCAGACAATGGGTCATCTAGTAGATAAATTTCCGAATTGAAATAAACGGCCCTGGCCATGCTGACTCGCTGTTTTTGTCCACCACTAAGGTTGATACCCTGAAGAGACAAGGATAGTATGGAGATATATATTACAATGAACCTGGCTTACTTTATATGCTTAAAGACTAATGCTTAGATATACGGAATGGCTGTGTTCTGGGATCATTTATATGTGGATGTATTTCATAAATATGTTATAAATGTCTATATAAAACTGTCGTATTTACATTAACCGTCTTCAAATCACATGTAATACTGTTACTCTGTGGCACGGGGGGGGGGGGCTTGACATTGTAGTCGTTGTATCTCAATAAACAGCTAGTACTTCGCGGTGATTTTAATTGTATTACGCAACAACGATATACATATTCTATAAATATCCAGAATATATCAGCAATATACAGTGATCAACTCTAACCAATCCCACACGTATATGTATCTACCAATTCCTTGCGGTCGACCATACTATTGCTAAATTCATTCAATTCTAAATCCGTAACACGATCGGGCTGGTTATCTAAACAGTATATCATAGATGTGTGTGTTACGTTATTCATCGTCACTACTATGAGAGAATATATAATGGTATTACAATCAATGGTGAGTATTTAATATGTTTCAGTAATCAAAATTCATAAAATACATTCACTGACTCGAATATTCAACATATCATTCCAGGTAGACATTAGTATATAAAACATTTTAACACATGTTCTCTCGCAGGAATTCTAAGTAATGAAACCAATCAAAGCAGGATAGTGTTGTGTGGGTTTTACGTTTATTTATCGTCGCTACCGGTTGCCCATATGAGCGACGCCTCCTGAAGAGATTAGTCATTTTAGATTTTTGGAGGATAGTGCAATGATATCGAGAATCTGCTCTGGTTCTTTTACGTGCATGGTGCGCGCGCACACGCAAGTACACACGCACACACACACGCATACACACGTTGTTAACACGTTTAAGTAGTTCGGCGAGCCATATGCAAGCGATATTTCCTTTCGAATAGGCGAACTATGATCCAGTCAATATCAGACATCGATTTTCATCTTCAAAAAGAAGACTCACACAGGTCAAATATACAATTCTCGCTATAAAGGGAAAAATCCTGTGTTATCGGGAATGAATCTCTCTACCGTACAGCAGTGCTCTTAATGAGAGACATTAGTCAGTTACTGCCCCTGAATACTCAAGAAAGTAGATTGGTCCTATTAATTGGCTTCCTCTGTTTTTATCGTTGTTTCCTTTGCACCACATGATATCTGTTTTCATTAGTTTTCTTATCTTATAATTATTAAATTACTAAATCTCGACAGATATCCTACAGCCTATCCAATGGATACTTTACTGTAAAAATTGATTATAAATTAATTAACATGCTTTTGAATAAAATCACATTTATCATACCGCAACATAAGAGTAGGGAACACCAATAAAAACAAAGGCTTTCAACTAAAAGGACCAATACATAGTTCGGGTTAAATCAGACTTTATCTGTCAAGGGAGGTAATCGAAAACCCAACAATGTCTCTCATCGTCAACGTATCACGATTACTGTTCTTTATTACAATACCTTCTCTCCAATTTCTGTCCTGTCTTTTCCCGGTAGGATATCTAAATCCCTCCTCAATGAGCACGCATCGATGACATCATTATAAGTTTGTTCTCTATACTTGTGACCAAACAGCACGTTGTCTCTCAGCGTGTTATTCTGTATCCACGCTTGTTGTGGAACATAGGCGATGCTTCCCTTTAATAGAGGAAACACTACGTGTCTGTTTAATGATTCCATTCCAACCAAATGCCCTCTGTTTATGCAGTATCGTTCTATGCTCTCCGTTCAGATATTATATGCTGAATTTTTAAACTAAATTAACGATAGCACATTTAGGTTATGTTTAGTGTAAATATATTTTATTTTTCATTTAATTTCACCAAGAAATGATATTCTGAATACAAAATAAATGCTGAGAATGAAATACTAAGTCATATTGAATTCTTCTCCTTGGAAAGGGGGTTGGGTTTACGATAGGTACATACATGAACGTTAACGTTTCCCTCATTCTTCTCCATCTCGCCTAGCATAGCTGAGAGTAGAGACGATTTCCCAGAACCAACTGTTCCAACAACTGCTACAAGGCTGCCCTTTGGGACGGACATGTTTATGCTGAAATAAAAATGTTTAACTATTTTCATAAACTAGTAAAGAATGAAATAATTTTGAAACATGAACTAACTATGAAACATGATCTAATTATGAAACATGAACTAATTATGAACCATGAACTAATTGTGAACCATGAACTAATTATGAAACATGAACTAATTATGAAACATGAACTAATTATGAACCATGAACTAATTATGAAACATGAACTATGTGAACAACGGGGTATTGTGTATTCCATCCTTGCCCTGCTTTTATGCTTGCACGTTATCAGTTCAGTCGAACGGGCAAATCTCTCCAACTGTTGCACCTAAACTTTAATCTCTTAATAGCAACCATCATACAAGAGCAACTGGCATGCTACATGGTGTGATATGTAAGCGGAAATGCAATACGAATTAGAAAAGGTCCGCTAAAGTTAGTTTGTTTAATTGTAAATGATGCATAGTTCGTTTCAACTACCTGTTCAAGCAAGGTCCAAGTTTTTCGTCCCAGGTAAATGTACCATCTTCTATCGTTATGGCGTCGTCTATAGGATAACAATGAGTTGTTTTAGCGAACATAGGTCATTTAAGAGAAATACAACTTCGTTTATAGTGTGTAATCAAGCACGTCATGTTTATAGGAATAAGTTCATTTTAATGCACAAGATAATAAATGGCTAAATTGTGGACATATGGCCTCCGTGGCCTAGCGGTTACGGTCGTTGACCTCAATAACTCCACACGTGTGTACATGGAAGATATCACACGTATACAGTTATACATAGTGGATCTCACAAATTCCATACAACTTCAAGGTATAACTGTACATATATATATGCAACTCCGTGGTCGAGTGTTCATGCACGACGTGCTAATTGAATGATGATATGTGAGAAAGTTGTCAGTCGCTTGCGGAGGTTGAAGAGTTGATTACTGGTTTCTTGCCATGAAATGTGGATGGTCTTCTCCGTCACAACAGACTGACTTTGTACGATCATGCTGCAGAATGGGCCCTGTACAAATAGCCCCTAAAGGGGTAAAATATACGCACGTTGTAAGGGTTTTAAATAGTAGGTGTACCTGATGGATTATGCGTTACAATGTCAGCTTCAATCTCGTCGTTGTTCAGGAATTTCTCCACCCTTCTGATGGAGACAAATGATCTCAGGAAATGGCAGATTATGTGTGGTAGAGCGTTAAACGTGTGTGTAAGCATTCCAAATGTGGCAAGTGCTCGAAACGCAGTCTCAGCAGTGAGCATGTGGTCGGCACTTATATGCACAAACACAGCAAACGTCACTAGGGTCATCTAAAAACAGATGACAACGTATATACATACAACTTGTGTAAATCTTGTTGCCCAACCAATTTGCTTCTAGATTTTTATTCTCACAGTTTTCAAGTATAAGCATAGCATTATAGGTGTTATCATTTTGTTCATACATGTATCATGTTTATATTAATTTTGTAATTGCACTGTATATAAGAACAAGCAATGCAAATTAAACTTAAGTATATGCAAATGCACTGTCATTTGTTTTTATATTATCGCGTAGAGACATATACGTGTCAGCTTGGTTATAGTTGATATGTGTGTTTTACGTTTATTTATCGTCGCTACCGGTTACCCATATGAGCGACGCCTCCTGAAGAGATTAGTCATTTTAGATTTTGGAGGATAGTGCAATGATACAGGCAGATACCCATTCCAGTGTCGCCTCTGGTTCTTTTACGTGCACGGTGTACAGCACCGACACGAGACCTCTGGTTAAAGTCCCATATGAAAGACTGTTAATTTTATTCGGGTCAGACGGTGGATCGAACCTGCGATTCCTCGATTACAAGTCCAGAGTGTTACCACTGGACTACAGATCCGTCTGTTTAGAGTTGATCATTGTATATTGCTGATATATTCTGGCTATTTATAGAATATGTCTATCGTTTTTGCGTAATACAATTAAAATCACCGCGAAGTACTAGCTGTTTATTAAGATACAACGACTATAATGTCACGGCCCCCCATGTCACAGTGTGTAGCAATATTACATGTGATTTGAAGAACATAGTTATGAAATACATCCACATATAAATGATCCCAGAACACAGCCATTCCGTATATCTAAGCATTAGTGTTTAAGCATATAAAGTAAGCCAGGTTCATTGTAATATATGTCTCCATACTATCCTTGTCTCTTCAGGGTATCAACCTTAGTGGTGGACAGAAACAGCGAGTCAGTATGGCCAGGGCCGTTTATTTCAACTAGGAAATTTACCTACTAGATGACCCATTGATCATTGATATAAACGAATACGAGAGCAACGACTTAGCAGAAAGTTGATACCAATTAATTGGTTCATCAGTGTGTTTCAACAATGCCGTTCAATTAGTGCATGCTTATCACGCTCACGTCTCACAAATGCAATACCGGTTCGATCCTCAATCAGGGAAGCATGTGAGACGGTATGGTGGTCGTCGAATCAGACATGTAGGTGCTCACAGGTATTCTGGTTTCCTCCCATATGAAGGACCATATATATACGCATTGGGTTATAGCTTGTTTTGCAATCGTTGTAAAATAAATATAAAGTTTAAAACGGAAATGTATTAAATGCACTTTGTATATATAATGTATTATATACACATAACACTAATACCTACCAGGAACGGAGCTACATGCCAGCAGATGGTCCCAATTATACCAAATAGCTGCTGCTTCCGGAGAATGGATATTTCTTCGTTACGCAATTCCAAAACTTTGTCTCCAAATGCCATTTCCCAAGCATACAATTTCAGAATCTGAAGGAGATGAATCTTACATATCTTTATGTCATCGACAATCTAGTAAATGTGTAAAAGTAAAGTTAACCCTTCACCTATCGAATAAATTGGACGAATGTGCAAACAACATAGATCCAGATTATGTTGTCCTTCTTATCCATGCGGGCTATATGTGTAGCACCACGTCTGATCAGGATCTATGTTGTCTGCTATTCAGCCAAGTGTTTTGTGTTTTAACTCCACTATCCGAATAGCAAACAGCATATAGCTTGATCAGACGGCACGTTCTGTTTCGTTTAATCTGGCTCTATTTTGTTTGCAAAAGCGACTTTAGTTGTGATTGGCGTGTGGCTAACGGTAAAGTGGTTAGATTGGCACCCCTGTGCCAGCCATTTATGACCTCCAATGAACATGACTGCTTCCCGAATCTTATTCTTGCATCCAAGACGTCATGCTGATATACGGATCCGGATCATCACCAAACGTTAATGGATTGGTTTTAAGGGTGAAAACATCACACACATGTATTATTTATTGACAGCATTTAACAATTTTCCATTGGAATTGAATACAGCCCTACTGGAAGTACAAACATGTTGATAGCTGGAGGATAATCACCAGTGCCATTGGAATACAGAAGGTATTTTACAGGGAGGTATTTGGTAAAGCCATCAGCCATTAAACAGACAAGGAGACAACATAACACGATAATAAACGCAATTTATAGAGCCCTACCTTAATACCATTCATGATCTCTGTCATCAACTTGATTCTGTTGTCCTTCTTATCCATGCGGGCTAGATGTGTATTATGTCCATGTCTTGCCATCCATATATTGAGGGGCATCACAACTGCTAACACACACACGCTAGCAAGAACCGCGTAGTCGACTGTGAAGTACAGGACAAGAAAACTCGCAACAAACTCAAACGGAACGGACCAGATCCAGAAGAAATACCCTATAAAATGTTGAACTTGACCACAATCTTGACTCATGACGTTGACAATTTCCCCAACTGTAGATTCCGTGCGGGCTTTGTTTGTCATCCTCATCGACTGCAATATACCTCGGCATATATTTACTGTACACAATTATTAGAACTAGTTTAAATTGCGTATACATTTAGCAGATTCAAACCGTCATAGCAATAACAAATCCAACATCTCTACTGGGTGCGCCACCGTCACTAATGGTACCACTTGAAGGGTTGGACAAGTCGTGATAGCGCAATGGTAGCGCGTTCGCTTCAGATGCGATAGGCCCGGACGGAGTTCGAGGCCCACTGGAGCCGTTACGATTGTGCCCTTAGGCAAGGCATTTAAATTCCACGTTGCTTCTTCTCTCTCCCTCGTGGCGATGGATTCCATCAGGAATGAGTTATCGAGAGTGATTAATATAAGTTATAAGAACTTGTTTCGTAATCGAGCTAAAATAAATGTATATAAACTAAGGATTGGACATATAGACGATGATACATACATATATAATGTATGCGTACATCACACACACTATTTTTTAATAATTTTAACTGTATATATATATATACAAATTGGCAAGTACAGTCAAAGATGTCTTCAGCAGCCAGTTAAAGGACTCACATAAAGTGGCTGCTTAGCACAGGTGGCTGCTTAATAAAGGGCAACTGTACAGTAAGACTACATATTGGTAATCTAGAAACTAGCTGCTTAATACAGATTGGCTGCTTAATGGAGGTGACCACTTTGACCAGGTTTGACTGTATTCAATCCCGTATATTCCATATCACCAAGCAACAACAAATATGGCCACTTTAATAGTGTATGTCTTACCATCAACAATCACCAATCAAGATAAAGTCAAGCTAATGAAAAATTCATTGTACCACACAGTTTCCAGGTCAAATTGTAGTTAGTGTGTGTTTTACGTTTATTTATCGTCGCTACCGGTTGCCCATATGAGCGACGCCACGACGCCTCCTGAAGAGATTAGTTATTTTAGATTTTTGGAGGATAGTGCATGATACAGACAGAGACCCATTCCAGAATCTCCTCTGGTTCTTTTACGTGCACGGTGTAAAGCACCGACACGAGACCTCGGTTTAACGTCTCACCTAAAAGACTGTTAATTTTATTAGGGTCAGACGAGGGATCGAACCTGCGATCCCTGGATTACCAGTACAGCGTGTTACCACTGGACTACATATCCGTCTGCTGTAGTTATTAAGAAATCGCATGCTATACATAAACAATTATAAGCAATAACGTTAGTGATATTGATTCCGGAAGTTATAACCAAGCACATGGCAATGGAGAATGTGATATGTTGTACTAAAACAATTACCTTTCTGTACACTGCACATTAGTTATGATATTGATTCCGGAAGTTATAACCAAGCACATGGCAATGGAGAATGTGATATGTTGTACTAAAACTATTACCTTTCTGTACACTGCACATTAGTTATGATATTGATTCCGGAAGTTATAACCAAGCACATGGCAATGGAGAATGTGATATGGTGTATTAAAACAATCACCTTTTTGTAGACAGAACTCTTCAGGCTGACTCTAATTTGCAGAGCGGAACACGCACACAAATGTTCCACGTAGTTACCCATGCATTCGTCACCTAGGATACACGTGATTCCGGCGAGAACGTACACGTACCCCTTCCATGCTGGCTGGCTTAGGTCTGCCGCAAATCCGACAAGCAACCTGTTTGTATGGGTAAACTGGTATTCAATAAGGTCGGGGACAATGTTTCAATGAACGGGTTTGTTCGAGACGACATTTAAACTGTTTTGGTATACCATTATGTGAAGGTCATATTCCTGCTCAGAAATTGCAAATTGCACTGGGTTTATTATATTTATTTAAGTTTATTTAACGTCGCTACCGGTTGCCCATTGAGCGACGGGCAGTTTACCGAACAACACTTTTCCTGAGCAGGCTCCAGCGGTTAGCCAGTACTTGGTGCACCAACCTCCATAAGAAACTGCCAACTTTTACATATAAAGAGACACGGTCTGAACGGGGCTCGAACCCGTGACCATCAGTGATAATATGTTACAGCGGTATACAAGGCAGCTACCGTAACCACTCGACCACGGAGGTGGATAAAATGCAATGTTTTAACTAGGTAAAATAAAGCTATAAATAATTCGCTATCACGACTTCCAATGACATATTTGATTAGAAACATTGTATGCTTACTTTA
Source organism: Archivesica marissinica (assembly GCA_014843695.1). Classification (NCBI taxonomy): domain Eukaryota; kingdom Metazoa; phylum Mollusca; class Bivalvia; order Venerida; family Vesicomyidae; genus Archivesica; species Archivesica marissinica. The sequence goes on along the minus strand of CM026398.1, from coordinate 69,194,955 downwards.
CTTAATAAAATATTGAATCTTATAAGAAAACAATAGAATATATACACATAACAATACTAGTCTATAGAAATAACATAATTTAGAACACTGGCGTGACGTCATACCTTTGTACTTGTAGTCCATTATTATTATTATTATTATTATTATTATATATATATATACAAATGTATATTCTTTATTACCACCATATAGATGAGCATTTGATACAAATTCAAAAAATACATGTTCAGAATGTATACAAATTTACAATAACAGTATTACAATTATATCATACATACATTGTTATATACAAGTACAATTTATAATTTATTTACAGTTTAGATATATAATTATCATACATTTCCCCCTGGCACCGGCTAAACGAAGCATATGAACACATGTGAGGGCAAAGATAGCAAGTTAGATATTGCGAAGACACAATATTCCGTCCGACAGACCACATGATGACCCTTAAATACTCTCTCCAATTGAATGTGAGGGGGTATATTCGTTATATAAATTGAACTATCAACACGTGCATGTATATACAATATAATTATGTATGAATCAAATATATGTGCCAACTAGTCCGTGTACCTGGCATGATCTGAATGCGATACCATTCATACTAAAACTGAGGATGAAAGTTCCCACACTAATATTAAAGTGGTATATTGTATATACATATAATTTGTGAAGTTGAAAAGGCATGGCAAACATATGATACGAACAACCCCACAGTGAGCAATCTTGCCGAAACGAAACACAAAAACGTTCGTAGGGAGTTAAAAGGTCAGAGTATTATATTAAATCCTACGCGTACATGTACGAAATTAATAATTTTAATTAATAGGATATTGTTATATAAGTGTTTAAGTAAGATATACATGTACATTCATCAGACGGATCTGTAGTCCAGTGGTAATCCAGGGATCGCAGGTTCGATCCCCGTCGGACCCTAATAAAATCTTTCAGATTGGACTTTAAACCGAGATCTCGTGTCGGTGATGTACACCATGCACGCAAAAGAACCAGAAGAGACTCTGGAATGGTTCTCTGTCTGTATCATTTCACTATCCTCCAAACATCTAAAATGACAAATCTCTTCAGGAGGCGTCGCTCATGTGGCCAACCAGTAGCGACGATAAATAAACGTAAAACACACACAAGATATACATATTTTGAACTAGGTCATCAAGCTTAAACGATACACATCACTGGAGTAATCAGTTTGCTTAACATAGGCTTAACTCTAATGTGGAATTATCATCCGCAACTATCAGCTTACCCCGTGATGAACGGTCTGGACATTTTGAAGGCCATAGATGCTAGCTTAAGCAAGTTGGCTCCTAGTAATATAGGCCAATTAGCTTTAATAATAACTTTCAACATGCTTATCTTCGCCGGTTTGTCTGTTAGTCTGTAAAAATAATAAGATTCAAGTTTCAGATGTATTGGCATAATCAGCAACTATATTGCCTTTGGCCATTTACACCGATAGAAATATGGCAAAGACATCACAAAACATGTTACATATACATACACTTAGCGAAACTTCTAACGCCCCTTTGTATCGATATTGAATATCTCTTTAATTACTCGTTATATGGTATCGAAATTTTTATATAATATGTACATTATATATAAAAACCAATATCGTTTTGTCATGATACTGCCCGTTTTATTTCCGCTTCACGGACTACTCGGGTGAATGTACAAAACAAGGTAAGTTGCACGTGCACCTCGTGGTCATTGCAAAAATGTCGCTATTTATTAAATGTTGACAGTCGGTCAACATGCTTAGCAAAAAAACACAGCATGGGTCGGAAGTCGCTTCAAACCAGAGCTAGAGCGGTCGGTCTTTTGAAAGGTGGAACAGAACAACGAGTTGTAAGACATTTATAGAGTATTCATGTTTACTATTACTCTCTGTATTTTTCAAAATGGTATTCTGATTCAATTACATTATGATTGCAAAATTTACATAATCTATTGCTTCTATTATACCATTAATTCTTCCAAATTCGATATCTAATGTATGCATGTAACATGTTAGACCGGTATTGCACTGGTGTAAACTATCACTAGAAATTCATAACAGAATGTTAGCCTAAATTTATAATAATAATAATCAAGTTTCGACATTGTGTTTACTGATGAATGCTATTTATAAGTGTTTGTTTATTCAAAATGGCCAGCCATATCTGACTTATGAGACACCTCCTATGGACAACAGTACTTCCCCGAATCATATTCTTGAAGGCCAGCTATATCTGACTTATGAGACACCTCCTATGGACAACAGTACTTCCCCGAATCATATTCTTGAAGGCCAGACGCCAGAAAATCGGTAACCATGATTTATCTAGCTGGCGACTCACCAACCGGCCATATCAGAATTAACCCCTGACGAGGTTCGAACATTCGACCTCCCGCTCCGTATGCGGACGCCTCAACCACTAGGTGACGGAGACTGTATGTTCCATTACTGTCAAACCCCTCTCGGGGACCTAGATATGTAGACTATGTACATAGAACACCTAGAATTTGGACCAATGCACACATGCATACTAGGATATATGGGCTCAACACACTGGTGTATATGATCCTATTTATAATGATATCACGATCAATGGCGAGTAATTAATATGGTTCAGTAATCAGAATAAATTTCGATCCTCGGACCGGGAAGTATGCGAGGTGGTACGGTGGTCGCCAGATCGGACAGGTGGATGTTCGCAGGGTACTCCGGTTTCCTCCCACACGAATGACCACAACTAATAATACGCTTTCATCCTCGCCAACGAAAGTGATCAATCTAAGTTGTTGAAGCTTGCTTAGCGATCGTTGTAAAATAAATAAAGTTTAAACTTTAAGAAATCCAAACAACAAAGCTGGAATCAATAACTTACCTGTTGCTCTTGTTCAATCGGTTCTGCTCCGATGCCCAAATGTGTTCGAAGTGTGGGATGACAGTCGTAGACTGCCCGCTCGGCATCATGTGAGATATATCTACGTCAGTGATGGTTCGTTGGTAACCGAGACTCATAAAACTGAAAACCATTGTATTAAGTATAAATACGATGTTGACTATTTTAAAGCTTTGGTTTCTAACCAACATATACGATATTTCAGAAATCGTACACTTTCTTCGATTTCTCTTTAATTTAATAATATTTTATTGCAACCTTTTTACAATGAGGAATACAATTTACAATGAGAGACATCGGTCAGTTACTGCCCATGAATACTCCCTAAAGGTATATTAAATGTTTTCCTCTTGTATACAACTATTACTTCTTATGATTATTAAATTACTATATCTCGACAGATCTCCCACAGTATATGCAATGGGTACATATTTGGAAAATAATATTATCACTTAATTAACACAATGTCGATAAAATCACATTTATCATACCGCAACATCTGTTTAGAGCACAAAAGTAAAAACAAAGGATTCTAACTAAAAGGACCTATTCACATTTTGGAATAAATCAGACAGTATCTGCCAAGGGAGGTCATAGAAAATTACAGATTTCTCTCATTACCTATCACAATAGCATTACTAACATAACAAATATTGATAATATCCATACACATATACATGACATTTTCAAAAGGTTTGGGCTACAAGTTTTGAAAACATTAGCAACAGCACGTTCCAACAGTCCTTTCAATATGGCTGGTATCGTGACTTGGGACACTATAAAACTTGTACTAAATACAAAATTGTGTAAGACGGATATGTAGTCCAGTGGTAACACGCTGGACTGGTAATCCAGGGATCGCAGGTTCGATCCCCCGTCTGACCCTAATAAAATTAACAGTCTTTCAGATGGGACGTTAAACCTAGGTCTCGTGTCGGTGCTTTACACCGTGCACGTAAAAGAACCAGAGGAGATTCTGGGATGGGTCTCTGTCTGTATCATTGCACTATCCTCCAAAATCTAAAATGACTAATCTCTTCAGGAGGCGTCGCTCATATGGGCAACCGGTATCGACGATAAATAAACGTAAGAACAAATTGTGTAAGATCCGTCAATTCATGTATCATTATAATATATATTTGTATTGTTATAATATTCGTATTATATACATATAGTTAGAGCTTCAAGCGGCCTCCGTGGCTGAGTGGTTACGGTGGTTGCCACCAAACCACTTTCCTCTCACCACTGCAGGTTCGAGTTCAATTCAACTGGGATAGCAAATTCATTTATGTGAGGACACTATCCAACTGGCTTGCGGAAGGTGGGTGGTTCTACCCATCCATGTCCGTCCATGTCTGAAATACTGCCATCCGGGGTCTTCATCTAGCAATAATAGCCAGAAAGGCATCATATTACCTAAGCTACGGGTGGGACTCTAAAACCCCCAAATGAAGCAGACAAATAAAGTTAGAGCGTGCTATACATAAGCAGCGAGTGTGGCACTTACCTTCCAAACCAAGTGAATGTACATCGGGAAATAAAAGACGCGGTGGCCAGTTTGCAATCTCTCTGAAATTTCACATAAGTGTGTTTAAGCCACGCAAGCATATATTGCATGCACTTCTATAATGAAGAAATTGCAGTTAGCAATAGGGGTCTAACTTGGTACATCCAGGCACATTAACGCATACATTTAATGAGAGTCCACGCGTACTATGAGATCCAGACAGAGTAAAGCCTACCTCTGCTGTGATTCCGTGCGGACTGGGAGATCCAGACACAGTGAAGCATACTTTTCAATCAGATTCCGTGCGGACTGGGAGATATAGACACAGTCAAACATACCGTTCAACTAGATTCCGTGCGGACTGGGAGATATAGACACAGTCAAACATACCGTTCAACTAGATTCCGTGCGGACTGGGAGATATAGACACAGTCAAACATACCGTTCAATCAGATTCCGTGCGGACTGGGATATATAGACACAGTCAAACATACCGTTCAATCAGATTCCGTGCGGACTGGGAGATATAGACACAGTCAGACATACCGTTCAACTAGATTCCGTGCGGACTGGGAGATATAGACACAGTCAAACATACCGTTCAACTAGATTCCGTGCGGACTGGGAGATATAGACACAGTCAAACATACCGTTCAATCAGATTCCGTGCGGACTGGGAGATATAGACACAGTCAAACATACCATTCAATCAGATTCCGTGCGGACTGGGAGATATAGACACAGTCAAACATACCGTTCAATCAGATTCCGTGCGGACTGGGAGATCCAGACACAATCAAACATATCTATATGATTGGGATACAACTAGTTTGTATGAATTTATTTTATCTCCAATATCAGTTTAATGGCTCTAATGAGGGAAAATAGGAAACGTGGATTCAAGTGGATTGCCTGGGGCCACAAATAGAACAACCCCTCCATTCCGAGGTGGACACCGTACCAATTACGCAGTACAACTGACCTCTGAATGAGAGTCCATGCGACTGTCAGCAAACCAAGTTAGTATGAACTGCACGATGCACAGAGACAAGTACGTCTTCATCATTACAACGTCATCGCAACCACCATCATAATCCTACAAGTAGAACATGAGTATCGTATTGTAACATAGTCAAGCTCTGCTTCCGTTTTAATCCTTTCCTATATATTTACTTCTTTGAGTGTGTGTACTTGTATTGTTTTGTGAATGTATATAGTGGAATAAATATGTTTAAACCAACATAGTCACGAGTGTGCAAGCGACAATGTAAATATTATATTTATTTCCTAATTCATACATTGATCTGTCATGATGATAATTGCTTGCTATCATTATTCACTGTTACGCTGTATATATAGTTTTACACTTGGTGACTTATAGGACTAGATTCTTGACCATACGTGCACGTGATATACATGTGTTAAATGTTACAATGGTGGGGGGTCCGAAATATGGACAGCACATGATCACCACATGTGAATCAAACCAAATAATTTGACATTATACAAAAGCTGATTACAGTTATTAACGGATAAATAGCGGTTTCGTCATAATGTATACTGGGTATTTGAACCGAAATCATAGCACTAGGTCAGATCGTCGGTCACCTGAAAGCGTGAATAAAATCTGATATTTAACGTCAGGAGAAATTAGCCTAGTGAATTCTGATTGGTTTACAAGACGAATATGCTGCAACAGTGCAAATGTTATGAAGACTACTTGGCTATAATCTTCTCTTAGTGGAAATCTGAGCATTTGATCCTTAAGATGGGATAAAATATTTCAGAATTACGGATTTAGCGATTACGGATTTGTAATTTCAGAAGCGGCATTGCTTGGTTATAATCAACATGTCTCGGGGCGCAGTTTAACAGAGGCATGTCCTATGTTGTTGTATTATTAATAAAAAGTTAAAAGTATGAGTTAATACTACGTGTTGTCTGTTGACTTTTCCTCACTGATGATGAAGGAATCAGTCGCAACGTAAGCTTAATCATGTTGTATTGCTCGATTCGTTTTACATACATGTGAATACAAAAGATGACAAATTTTAAAAAAGCAAACGGGTCGGGCCACAAGTTCTTACGGCAAGGGTCGTAACTAATGTTGCTAGAACTTGTGGCCCGACCCGTTTGTCTTTCATTAATTTGTCATGTTTTGTATTCACACACACACATATATATATATATGTAAAACGAATCGAGCAATAAAATATGATTAAACAAAAACAGTTATATATATATATAACAACACTAGTAACGCCCCCACCCTTATCGTAGTACTTAAAGCATTAATATGTATTCTCTATTTACCAATACTCGTATATTCCATCCACTTAGTTCACATAAATTACTTCCTGGCATTGAGGCATTATCGGACGAGGAAAACATCACTTTATTTTTAGAAGTACGAACATATATAAAGAGTACTGGTCGATTGCTGTAGCATTACCACCCTATAGTAATAGTACATGACATTGACGTTGTTAGTGATATCTGGGTCCTGGGTTCGGGTCATGGCGTGGTGGGATGGAACAGCGGGTGGAATCGTGGGCTGCATTAGAGCTTTCTTTTTAATTTAAGCCTTTTTTTAAATATTTCTTTTCTTGCCATAATCAGTTATTTTGTTTAATTATACATAAATGTGACGTTCTGTTGCGGACCGTTTCCAAATGTTGCTAAAACGTGTGACCCAAACAATTTATATTATCATGTTTATATGCTGGTAACAATGCGTTGTATGTTATATCATGATAAATTTAATATAATATGATTAAACTAAATTTATTTAATGCAATTATCTATTGCAAAAACAGTGTTTGTGGGAACTGACATACAATAGGAACCTGTGTATGTTTCCAATTCATAATTTAGAACAATAAGAGGGCATTAAACTAGATATTGGTGTAAATGATGCTGAACAAATGACATCTTATTCTAAATGTGATTTTATATGATGAACGATAGGATTGTATGAGGGTGACACCCCCCCCCCTTTGGTACGCGGGATTCAGGGCCTATTTAGTCCGTATTCGGGACGCAAGAGCGTCGTACGCGGTACGCAATAAAAACATCTTTTGGTATTCAGTACGCAAGATTTCCAATATAAATTGTTTTCTTGGACAATAATCTATGTTCTATTACCAATTTAACGACAACAATACCACGAAACATGCTTCAAACGCGATTGTATGTGTATAAAACGTAAATTGTTGATGTACGGACCTATACGATCTATTCGGACTTTAGATAATGTCAAGGGTTACTTCCCTTATAAACAATTGTACCATTTGCACTACTGTAAACAGACAAAATGTTCTTGGAGGCGTGTTTTCAATGTGTTAAACTGGTTAAAAAGTATTCGGGATTCGGCGAAAAAATAAGGTGGTATTCGAGACTCACTGAAAAAATAAGAAGTATTCGGGATTCAGGGGGGAGGGGGTGTCACCCTCATTGTATGGCGAGTTCTACTTTAATTCTGATTTTGTTAAGGTATTCTGTTTACCTGCTTTACCATCTTGGAGTACAGCAGTACTGTACCACACATCGAGGCCAGGAACCAGTAGATAGTCTGTACACCAGAGGTTACAAATCCCTTTCTCCTCTCCAGATCGATATACATCATCTGCACCAGCTGCAATGAGAGACATCGGTCAGTTACTGCCCCTGAATACTCCTTAAAAGTATACGTAGGTCCTCTTCAGTTGTTTCCTCTGTTTTTATCGATGTTCCATTGCACACCATGCTATCACTTATTTTCCAACCAATTTTCTTCCACGTTCTCGTATTATAATTATTATGTTGATATATCTCGACAGATGTCCTACAGTATATCAAATGGGTAAACATTATGTACATTTTTTTATCGATTAACTAACATGATTTGGATAAAATGACATTTATCATAACACAACATCTGTTTATAGGAACAACTGCAAAAACAAAGGATTCCAACTGAAAGGACCGCTATACATTTCGGGATAAATCGGACCTTATCTGCCAAGGGAGGTAATAGAAAAGCCATTTGAGGTTCCTCATTATAGAATGTTTACTGCTCACCAACTGTTGTATTTCATTACATATGAATTGTAGCGACATTCCAGCCCGCACTTGGATATGTTTTTATAGAATACTGTCTAATTTTAAACTTTATTTATTTTACAACAATTGCGAAGCAAGTTTTAACAATTTATATTAATCACTCTCGTTGGCGCGGATGAAAGCGTATATGTGGTCATTCGTGTGGGAGGGAAACGGAGTACCCGGAGAAAACCCACCTGTCCGATCTGGCGACCACCGTACCATCTCACATACTTCCCGGGCCGAGGATCGAACCCGGTTGCATTGGTGAGAAGCGAGCAAGCTAACCACTGCGCTAATCGGACAGAATACTGTTTATTAGTATAACATACTAATCGACTAGATTCCGTACAAAGTTTGCAGGAATTATATAAGATGTTGGTTTAGCTTAAACACATTTTATAATTTTATACAGTTTGAACAATGCATACATTACACATATCAAAATACAGTAAAATGATTAGAATAAAAGACAGAATCTTATAAAATTCTACTCCTCTACAAAGTGTGTGCCGCTGAGCTTTTGCAATTATTCTTATAAAGTTGGGAAAGTTTGACCAATGAATCTGAAAGGCGAAACATGAATACATGCGAAAATAAACTACATATTAAACATTACTAAAGAGTATGATATTTGGCTTACTGCTTTAATAAGTAAAAGTCATGAATATAATTATACTGACACAATAAAACCTGTGCACTTTTATATCGAGCGTTACTTTTTCGTTACAGATTTTAGAATTATGGATATTACTATCATGGGTGAAGAAAATAATCCTTCACACATTGCACTAATTTGCCCAATATTTAAGCGCGTACGTAGACGTCCAAATTTGCAATTTACCTATTATAGTAAAAGGATATAAATTTTACCTCTATGTGCACGGTTTATTTTTGTTGTCAGTATATATATATATATTTACATATCCATTTAATTTTAAAATACTCATTAAAAATACAAGTCGTGATAGCGCAGTGGATGCGCGTTCGCTTCAGGTGCGAAAGGTCTGGAGTTCGAGCCCCGCTTGAGCCGTTACGAGTGTGCCCTTAGGCAAGGCATTTAAATTCCACGTCGCCTCTTCTCTCTCCCTCGTGGCGATGGATTCCATCAGGAATGAGGTCTCGAGAGTGATTAATATAAGTTGTAAGAACTTGTTTCGCAATCGAGCTAAAAATAAATTTGTATAAACTAAAAAATACAAGATCTTAGACATCTTGTTGTTGCTGTTTTTCATTGGGGCGGGGATGTGGGGGTTTAAAGTCGCTCCGACAGCTTATATCATATAGTGACTCTCCGGTTGTCATTTGCTGAGGAAGACCCCGGGTGCCCCTCCGATCAGTATTTCAGGTATGTACGGACTCCCGGGTGCCCCTCCGATCAGTATTTCAGGTATGTACGGACTCCCGGGTGCCCCTCCGATCAGTATTTCAGGTATGTACGGACTCCCGGGTGCCCCTCCGATCAGTATTTCAGGTATGTACGGACTCCCGGGTGCCCCTCCGATCAGTATTTCAGGTATGTACGGACTCCCGGGTGCCCCTCCGATCAGTATTTCAGGTATGTACGGACTCCCGGGTAGAACCACCGTACTTCCGCAAACCAGCTGGATAGCTACCTCACATGAAATAATTAGGCACCCCAAGTGGGAAGGTCATATACATACCAGTGTAACTCCCTCTACCAATAGACCAATATACCGGATGTCCCATAACTCGCCGCCCGTCTGTCCTAACTGAACATGCCGTACAGACAGCTGCAGTACAGATACACTCTGCAAAATAAGGTTACGTAGTTGGATATTTCATTTAGCATAGTATATGTTTATTCCAAGCAATCTATGAGTATTGCTAAATGGCAGTACATGAAACGAAATAAGCAGGCCCGTAGCCACACTGAGGAGAATGAGGCACTCGGCTCGGCTCGGTTAGAATTTAGCAGGTAACGACAGGTATAGGAAAACTCTGATAAAACTGTCTTCAGAATGCACAGACAAGAATACACAAAATAATTCGGGTGGGGGGGGGGGTATTTTCATATTCTGGCTACGGCAGGAATTTTTTAATTTTTTTATTTAATCATATTTTATTTGCTATTTTACATATATAGTACATATACATATAACATTCATTATATGTGATAAAATGCAAAATAGGTTGGGCAACAAGTTCTAGCAACATTAGTAAACTGCCCTCCCCTGCACTGATACGTATATAGGGAACGCATAAAGGTCATGTTAACATGAATGATTCAAACACACACAAACATAACATAATACTAAGCTCAAATTGGAAATCGATATCTAACAAAGACGATATCGATTAAAGTGATTAAATACAGTTGTAGTCCACTATTCATACACTTAAGCAACATTGTTAATCCAAGATGGCGGTCTAATTCGTTTCTCTTGCAATTGAGATCTTAGAACCGTCATAACTTTTTCATTTACGGTGCGATTTTCAAAAATTATTAGAATTATTTTGTTCTGTTTAAGTACGTTTCGTTTTATCATTACTTTTATAGCTGTTATTCCTATAAACTATTCAGATAATTCACGATATAGACGTCGTGAATGCGCAGTGGTAGCGTGTTCACTTCAGGTGCGAAAGGCCCGGAGTTCGCGCCCAGCTGTAGCCGTTACGATTATGCCCGTATGCAATGCATTGAAATTCCACATTGCCTCTTCTCTCTCCCTCGTGGCGATGCATTCCATCAAGAATGAGGTCTTGAGAATGATTAATATAAGTTGGCGAAACTTGTTTCGCAATCGAGCTAAAATAAAAGTTGTATAAACTAAGTTATATAGACTAGCGTCTGCTAACGAAAAGCTCAGTACCATTACTTTAAATACGTCAAATGTACCATGTACACACTCGTCTTTGTAGCGAAACCCACCTTATCAGTAAAATACACGACCTGTGATTAATAATGTAATAATAATGAATACGAATTTCACTTCATTGTGCAATACTGTATATACATGTTTGGTAAGAGTTGATGATGAATGAAATCTTACTATTTTCGTCAGACTGTTCCAGCTCCATGGCACGTGACCGTCCTCTAGCTTCAGGAGAATGTACAGATATATGGGTGTTGTTATCCACAACCAGAGGCTAGGTAACCATAGAAACACGGTATACTGGAAACATTCGGTAAACTCCGGGTGTGTCCGATGATTTCCCCATGTCAAGTTCGCATCCTGAGACAGTATTAATACTATTTAATTAAATACGCTTAATTAAGACGGATCTGTAGTACAGTGGTAACACGCTGGACTGGCAATCCAGGGATCGCAGGTTCGATCCCCGTCTGACCCTAATAAAATTAACAGTCTTTCAGATGGGACGTTAAACCGAGGTCTCGTGTCAGTGCTTTACAACGTGCACGTAAAAGAACCAGAGACTCTGGAATGGGTCTGTCTGTATCATTGCACTATCCTCCAAAATCTAAAATGACTAATCTCTTCAGGAGCCGTCGCTCATATGGGCAACCGGTAGCGACGATAAATAAACGTGAAAACACACGCTTAACTAAATGCTCAATTCTATGATGAAAATTAGCCTATGTGCTAATAGACGTAGACATAGACGTTATAAAACACATTAATAAAACCAATGTCACTGCTCGAGGACACGTTTCACGTTCGTTTTGTGTTCTCACATTCTCAACATGAAACTAGTCGACATATTTTTTTTGCGATCAGATTTTGTATTATTTTTATCAGTACATTTTGTTGGGTTTAATGCCTAATAAATTAAGTACCGTCTAATACTTGACTTAAACAACAAATTATAAATAAAAAACGTTCAAATTTACTATGTACTGTTATATTATAGTTTATATTGCAATATTTTACCCAAAATCTGTCCGTACAAATATGTTCCATATTCTATCGTATTATAGTGTGCCCGCCACTCTCTGTCATTCAATTATGGCGATAAAGGAACATAGGATAGTATTTGTAGTCTATAACTCTCGCCAGTAAGTATTGACTCAATGCTACCACGACCTACAATGGTGTGCTCCAGTGACCTGCTATTTATAGACTACTATATCGTATACTCAGCAAATATTGCAATATAGCAAATTAAATATAATACAGGTGTAGTTCAATTGTATTATTGGAAAAGTCCAATGTATTTGATAGATTGAGCTATACAATGGGTATAGTATTTCAAATAGAGAATTTAAAATTACCCTTACAAACGAAAACAGGAACTGTCTGACGTTCAAAGTGGTCGTCAACACTGACACTAACAAATAATATAAGGGCGTGCTTGGAGACACACAGGAAGTCGTGATAGCGCGTTCGCTTCGTGTTCGAAATGCTCGGAGTTCGAGTCCGCTGGAGCCGTTACGATTTTGTCCCTGGGCAAGGCATTTAAATTCCACATTGCCTCCTCTCTCCTTCATGGCGATGCATTCCATCAGGAATGAGGTCTCGAGAGTAATTAATACAAGTTGTAAGAAATTGTATAAACTAAGCACAAAAGACAATAAATTGTTTTACACGGACTGTCAGGAAATACACTAGGGTCGCATTGATGGCCTCCACTCTCACCCAGGTGGACGAGCGTAACGATGACTGCGATGACAGGAACGGCGTATACGGATATGCAAACACTGTCCTCTAATACTTTTATCCAAATGGGTTTTCTCAACCTATGAAGTGGTCATCTCCCAGTGCATTTACGCTGACACGTCTTATGTCATGCAAACGGGGTTCGGGCCCCGCTGGAGCCGTTACGATTGTGCCCTTAGGCACGGCATTTAATTTCCATGTTGCCTCCTCTCTCCCTCGTGGCGATGGATTCCACCATGAATGAGGTCTCGAGAGTGATTAATATAAGTTATGAACTTGTTTCGCAATCGAGCTAAAATAAATTTGTATAAACTAAACGGGGATTCCAGCACGCTAGTCCTGATCGCGAATCCTAATAACATCAACGATTGGTTATTGCAGCATCACGGAATAGAAACATTCCAGTTGGTCTTAGAACCAAGTAGAACAGCAGATTATGTGAGCAATTCTGTCCCAGCAGGAAACCTAACTAACACAGAGTACTCATATTGGATACACCAAAAAAGCTGAAGTGTGTGCGTGTGTGTGTGTGCGTGCGTGCGTGCGTGCGCGCGCGCGTGCGCGTGTGCCTGTGTGTGTGCGTGCGTGTGTGTGTGCGTGCGTGCGTGTGTGCGTGCTGTGTGTGCGTGCGTGTGTGTGTGTGTGTGTGCGTGCGTGCGTGCGTGCGTGCGTGCGTGCGTGCGTGCGTGCGTGCGTGTGTGTGTGTCGATTGTCTATCATGTGTGTGTGTCGATTGTTCGTGTGTGTTTTACATTTATTTATCGTCGCTACCAGTTGCCCATATGAGCGACGCCTCCTGAAGAGATTAGTCATTTTAGATTTTTGGAGGATAGTGCAATTATACAGAGAGAACCATTCCAGAGTCTCCTCTGATTCTTTTACGTGCACGGTGTAAGGCATCGACACAATACCTCGGTTTAAAGTCCCATCTGAAAGACTGTTCATTTTATTAGGGTCAGACGGGGGATCGAACCTGCGATCCCTGGATTACCAGTCCAGCGTGTTCCCACTGGACGACATATCCGTTCTGTGTGAGTGGGCCTATTTGGCTTCATGATCTAATATAAGCTATATTGTGGTATCGTCAATCGCCACATTTCCGTACACCATTGTTTTCGAAGTTGTTTGCAAATGACGTCATCGCTGTCAGTCCTTGGATAATATTGTAGACGCTAAAACTGCCAAACTAAAATGAGCAAAACACAGATCAATATTCACGTTTTATTTCGAATATATATAAATGTTAAAATCCCTTACACATAGTGGTTGGCACACACGAGAAGTTCCTCATTCATGTTGTGGGGAAGCGGGAACAGTTCTAGACTTCTGGTTTAATATGCACCAAACGAACTTGTTCATATTAATACAGTTGTTTAGTGTATTCCGGATCTTGGTGAGTTCTGGATCAAGGCAAATGAAACATTTAAAATATGAAACAGGTGATCAATATTATTGTAAACCATTGTTTGATATTGAAAGAGCAATCTATTTTAAACAATTAATTTTGTCATTGTTTACAAATTGCGACCTTCACGACCTACATTTTTAACGGTGACGAAACTCGCCCGCGCGCGCACACTTGAAAAAAGTACCGGAAAATGGTGGATGACCTGTAAAATCAAGAAAGTATTACTGGTAAGTATATGTCAATGCATCATAACTACACATTAAAATGATGATGAATATGTTCTCCATAAACCACAATAAGCCCAAATACTATCAGTCGTCTCGGTAGAATGCACCATGTGGCAAAATGAATTTGGTCATTTAGTTAGTTACGGATCACGTGACTCTCAATGTGGGGCTTTTCTCAAACGTATTTTTACCTGTCAAACAAATGATTATGTATAGTATTTTGGCAAAATACGTAAAACAATGTAGTGTGATAATATTTTAAAGAACAAATGTAGACATTGTATGACCATTTTGGAGTTTTCTTAGGAAAAGATACGATGTTTTAAATGAGAGTTGTGCTAGTTTGTTTCCATTAACATCTACGACTACAACTTTAAGAATATACATGTACACACATAGGAGTGTAAACCACTTTGAATACAATGTAGATGATCTGTTATTTTCAGAAATGGGGAAAGCAAAGCACAGCCCGTCTGTAAGGAAGGCTCAATCAATAAAGAAGAAATATGAGAAAGGCTCCCCAGGAAAACCACTGAGATGTAGAAGAGCGCTACTAGCAATCGAGAAAAAACAGGTAACCATTCGAAAAGCATCAGAACTTTATGGTTTATCATACGGCTATTTGCAAAGACGACTTTCTGGAGACGTTGAAATAGAACGTCGAAATGGACCAATGCCCATTTTTAATAAAACCGAAGAAGAGGCAATGGCACGTTGGCTTCAGGAAATGGCCAATCGGGGCATGGGCTTAAAGCCAGCAGAATTCTTGGACAGTGTACAGAAAATTGTGATAAAGGAAAGTAAAGTGACCCCATTTACCAACAATAGACCTGGCTACGATTGGTATTATGCCTTCATGACAAGGAACAGGCACTTAATTCAAATGAGAAATGAAACGCCTTTAGAAACCTGCCGAGCAAAATTGACGAAAGAGAAGACTGACCAGTGGTACAGTGCATTCAGAGAATTTCTGTCATCAAAGGGGTTGATTGGTAAACCCAAATGCATTTGGAATGCAGATGAAACTGGTTTCAGCATGGGAAGTGTGTCAGGCAAAGTCATTGGTCCCACAAGAGCAGAACATCCGTCACAAGTACCTCATCTGTCTGGTGGCCACAGTAAGCAACGTTTTACAGTCATGTTTTGTGGATCAGCTGATGGGACAATAATGCCGCCATATTTTGTTTATCCAGAACCTAAACCCAGAGGCTACAATCCATTGACAGGTGCAATGTATGGATCTGATATAGCTTACACCAAAAAAGGATGGATGGATGCCACTACCTTTCAGAAGTTTCTAGATCACTTCCATTTGTATGCCGGTACAGACCGCCCTGTGGTCCTATTGATAGACAGTGTCAGCAGTCACATTTCTATGTCGGCATTTGAATTAGCTAGTCAAAGAGGCATTGAACTTTATCGCATTGTACCAAATGCTACTCATTTGATGCAGCCGCTTGATGTAGGAGTATTTGGACCCCTGAAACAAAGATGGCACCAGGTTGTCAGGACCCACACTAGAAATAGTCCAGGTACACCAATCAGCAAAGAGAACTTTGCTGAAAAACTGAAAGAGGCATTTCTTCTGTTTTATAAGCCCTTGACTGTTACCACTGCCTTTCGGTCATCAGGAATCTACCCAGTGGATGGTACTGTGATCACAAAACAGCATGTTAAGCCAGGTATCACATTCAGTAGTGTAGAGTCAGTCACAGTGGAGTCCAAATCTTATACAGAATGTTCACCCGATGAATCAACAGCAAAGTCAGGTATCCAACAGCCAAGTGGACCATTCTTGGCTCTTAAGGCATTAGAAAGTGTGCTGACAACACCTACAAAAGCCAAGTACACTCAACGTCTACAAGACGGTTATGATATTCGAGGACAATCCCCATGTTTTGATGTGTACAAGAAGCTTTTGTCGGAAACAACATGTGAAACCGCCACAAACGAAACTGGAACTTCGGAGAATATAACTGTTGTATGCAATCTAGCTACTGCGGTATCTGAAAAGGTACATAGTACGCCATCTGCATACTGTGAAAAAAGTGTTGAAAATGAGGCTGCAGATGGACTGGATCTGCTGGCAACAACCGCATGTGCACGTAGTCCAGAATACGTTCACATACAATCTTTGATGATTTCACCAACAATGAAAGAGGCGCTTACCTTTCCATCAGCTGGGCCGAAGAAGTTAAAACGAAAATCACAACTTCAGGACTTACCAGACAACCTCACATCGTCAGCTTCACTACGTGCTATGTCTCTGAAAAGCTTAAGTAAAATTAGATCATTTAGAGAAAGGGAAATAAAGGCAAGAAAGAAGTATATGGCCCAAGAACAGAAGAAAACAGCTAAAAGTAAAATTAGGAAAAGAATGAACAAAAGAAATACTTCCAGCACACAGGCTGAGTCATCTGGAAAAAGACAAAATAAACAAAACAGAAATGCGAATTCGCAAAATTTGACATGTATGTTTTGCAAAGTATCCTGGGCTGCGGAGGACCAAGTGTGTGGAATCGAACGTGCATGGCTACAGTGCGACCTCTGTGACCAGTGGTTGCACTCTGAGTGCAGCAGTGAAGACCCAGTAGTTAATGATGATGATTTCTTTTGTGAAAAGTGTGAGTTTAAATCATATACTAAAGTCATATACAGTAATGTGCCGTAGCAAATTCTGTTATCTGATAATGTACTTATATTATGTTAATAGAACGATGTATCGCCTTGAAATTACCATTAATTAATCAAACTTTAATGTACATACATTTATAAGCCAATGTTGTCTTATCAAACCTCACAATGTTGTCTTATCAAACCTCACTTTCCCCGTTATGACATAAGAGTTCACAAGTTATTCTTAGTAAATGTATTTCATTCATTATTTATATATTACATATCAGTGTCGTAGGCAGAGGTTCAAACGAGGCCAACCTGACAATTCTTGAGGGATGGTGGTAGATGATCGAGAGCCTGAAGGGGATACTTGCTAGGGGAGTCCGGGGGGGGGGGCATGCTCCCCCCCCTGGAAAATTTTGAAAACTGTCATCTGATACGCCATTCCAAGTTGGAGCACATACCTATTACCACATACATACTACGATCTTTATCCGGTTATAATTTGATTTTTAAAAATCGTGAAAATATGACCGAGGCCACGGCTTCGGTGTGCTTCAACGTTGCTACGGCCTTGCATATTCTTATAAATACACATGTCATAATTTGAATACTTTCAGGTAAGAACCAGTGAGCCAGTTCCAGGTCCTTCAAATCCAACTGATCCTAGTTTGTTGAAGACAATTGTGTTGGAAAATTGTGTGATAAAGGGATACCATGCATACCAGATCAGGTCACCGATTACAGACCCTCCAACTCAACTTAGGGTGGACCGTGAATACACTAACATTGCAGACATGGAGGCCTGCCTCGTGTGGTTGCCAGACCTTGAGACATTTAATGAAAATGTTCATGACCTTGTCACAGATCAAACCCGACAATTAAAATTATGTGATATTGCAGGTCTGCCCATTGGTCATGTACCTAGGATATTAGCAGGGTTTTTCAGAACTGTTCTAGATGAGAAAGGTAGCATTTATGCCATCACCACTGGTGAACCTTGCCCAAGCTTCCCCCCTGGCCGGCACCTAGCGAGAAAGGTGGGGGTGCTGTTATTCCCTGCTCATATTTTATCAAATGTTCACCTTGTAACTTTGAAAGTAATGTGTGCATATTACACTCCACATTAGATCAAATGAAAGAAGGTTCAGCTATGAATGTTTCTTTTATTTAGAAAAAAAATACATGAACTGTTAGTGTTGTTTGAAAACCAGCTTTGGATTGATAAATAATTGTTCTGCAATATTATAATTGATGTAATGTGTATACCCATACACAGTCTAGTCATTTGAATAAAGAAAATGTAACCATGATGTCTTGTTCACTAACTATACGATTATAATTGATTAATTGAAAAAATGAATTACCCAATTTGTATATTCAATGTCAAAATACCTTCTACACTTTGAATTTAGTGACTTATTACCTGTTGACAATGTTCCCAAACCGCTTTGAGAACACCCACAATGTGATCCGGAACTGCCGGAAGTGAACCGGATATGACTGAAATGGTTAGGTCACTAGAGTGTGTAAATATCAATGATCGCTGCATTATTATTCACAAACTGTTTCGTGTTTTACATTGAAGCAATTTATGTTTCTTTTTATTAAAAAATCCGACGCATAGCATTATCTGTTAACAAATAACACGCAAAAACGTCGCTAGTGGTCCGGAATACACTAAACAACTGTAGTAACGTTGTTAAACATGACATGTTGTTGACTGCAAAACGTCAACTTTTCATTGTCATAGCAAAATTCTAAACTGAGCCTGCGTGGTTAAGCATGTCTATGTTAGAAGTCATTTTTCACTGCTATCACCAGGGCCTGGTGTGAACTCGCTCGCTATCAGGAATAAGTTGTAAGTTGGCTGGCAGATAATCTGTGTAGATGTGGTGTACGGGGTTTGCTGGGGATGACAGCTAATCTGTGTAGGTGTGGTGCAAGGGGTGTACTGGGGCTGGCAGCTAATCTGTGTAGATGTGGTTTATGGGGTTTGCTGGGGGTGACAGATAATCTGTGTAGATGTGGTGTAAGGGGGTTTGCTGGGAATGACAGATAATCTGTGTAGATGTGGTGTAAGGGGTTTGCTGGGACTGACAGATAATCTGTGTAGATGTGGTGTACGGGGGTTTGCTGGGGCTGACAGATAATCTGTGTAGATGTGGTGTACGTGTGTTGCTGGGGGTGACAGATAATCTGTGTAGATGTGGTGTACGGGGGTTTGCTGGTGCTGACAGATTAATATGTGTAGATGTGGTGTACGGGGTTTGCTGGTGCTGACAGATTAATATGTGTAGATGTGGTGTACGGGGTTTGCTGGTGCTGACAGATTAATATGTGTAGATGTGGTGTACGGGGTTTGCTGGTGCTGACAGATTAATATGTGTAGATGTGGTGTACGGGGTTTGCTGGTGCTGACAGATTAATATGTGTAGATGTGGTCTACGGGGTTTGCTGGTGCTGACAGATTAATATGTGTAGATGTGGTATACGGGGTTTGCTGGGGGTGACAGCTAATCTGTGTAGATGTGGTGTACGGGGTTTGCTGGTGCTGACAGATTAATATGTGTAGATGTGGTCTATGGGGTTTGCTGGGGCTGACAGATAATCTGTGTAGATGTGGTGTACGTGTGTTGCTGGGGGTGACAGATAATCTGTGTAGATGTGGTCTACGGGGTTTGCTGGGGGTGACAGCTAATCTGTGTAGATGTGGTGTACGGGGTTTGCTGGTGCTGACAGATTAATATGTGTAGATGTGGTCTACGGGGTTTGCTGGGGGTGACAGCTAATCTGTGTAGATGTGGTGTACAGGGTTTGCTGGGGGTGACAGATACTCTGTGTACATGTGGTGTATGGGGTTTGCTGGGGGTGACAGCTAATCTGTGTAGATGTGGTGTACGGGGTTTGCTGGGGGTGACAGCTAATCTGTGTAGATGTGGTGTAAGGGGTTTGCTGGGGCTAACAGCTAATCTGTGTAGATGTGGTGTACGGAGTTTGCTGGGGGTGACAGATAATCTGTGTAGATGTGGTGTACGGGGGTTTGCTGGGGCTGACAGATAATCTGTGTAGATGTGGTGTACGAGGGTTTGCTGGGGCTGACAGATAATCTGTGTAGATGTGGTGTACAGGGTTTGCTGGGACTGGCAGCTAATCTGTGTACATGTGGTGTACGGGGTTTGCTGGGGGTGACAGTTAATCTGTGTAGATGTGGTGTACAGGGTTTGCTGGGGCTGGCAGCTAATCTGTGTACATGTGGTGTACGGGGTTTGCTGGGGGTGACAGTTAATCTGTGTAGATGTGGTGTACAGGGTTTGCTGGGGCTGGCAGCTAATCTGTGTACATGTGGTGTACGGGGTTTGCTGGGGTGACAGTTAATCTGTGTACATGTGGTGTACGGGGTTTGCTGGGGCTGACAGATAATCTGTGTAGATGTGGTGTACGGGGGTTGCTGGGGCTGACAGATAATCTGTGTAGATGTGGTGTACAGGGTTTGCTGGGGGTGACAGATAATCTGTGTAGATGTGGTGTACGGGGGTTTGCTGGGGCTGACAGATAATCTGTGTAGATGTGGTGTAAGGGGCTTGCTGGGGCTGGCAGCTAATCTGTGTGTGTGTGGTGTAAGGGGTTTGCTGGGCTGACAGATAATCTGTGTATATGTGGTGTACGGGGTTTGCTGGGGCTGGCAGCTAATCTGTGTAGATGTGGTGTACGGGGGTTGCTGGGGCTGACAGATAATCTGTGTAGATGTGGTGTACAGGGTTTGCTGGGGGTGACAGATAATCTGTGTAGATGTGGTGTACGGGGGTTTGCTGGGGCTGACAGATAATCTGTGTAGATGTGGTGTAAGGGGCTTGCTGGGGCTGGCAGCTAATCTTGTGTGTGGTGTAAGGGGTTTGCTGGGCTGACAGATAATCTGTGTATATGTGGTGTACGGGGTTTGCTGGGGCTGGCAGCTAATCTGTGTAGATGTGGTGTACGGGGGTTGCTGGGGCTGACAGATAATCTGTGTATATGTGGTGTAAGGGGTTTGCTGGGGCTGATAGTTAATCTGTGTAGATGTGGTGTAAGGGGGTTGCTGGGGGTGACAGATAATCTGTGTAGATGTGGTGTACGGGGTTTGCTGGGGGTGACAGATAATCTGTGTAGATGTGGTGTAAGGGGTTTGCTGGGCTGATATACGTACATACTGTAAAGGATCTAACATACAGAATATAGACAGATGATAGGTTTACATGATTTCTGAACCAGCAGAAATGATACATAAAAGTGGGTAAAGATGAGAAACATATAAACATATAACATACACCACATAGCATCATGCAGCTAATGAAAATAACAAAGAAAATGTACTACCGCAAGAGAAAATAAATACGGAAAGACAAAATGCCATAACTAAATATAATATTATGCACTGAAGTGCTTCACTGCTGAAAATGGGTTCATATTCCAAGTATATGGAAGATTACGGATCCATAGTCTAAGGTGTTTGGTATACTAGCCTGCCCTTTTGCTTTTTTAAAAATAATATTATATGACTCAACAGGTGAGTGCCTTCGGGAGGGTTGACCTATAAAACTTGGAACTTTGTCCTCCCTTTCACCAATATGCACTGCCTTATTGCCTCTTTGATCAATCACCGTAAGCTAGAGACATGTTCTAGGGGCTAACCCCAAAATACCCCAAATTGCATCCAGCCCCTTTTCTGACCCATCCTGCCCCTTTTTTGACCCACCCTTTCCTTAATACATGTAGTGTTTAAAGTTTTAACAACTTATGTTAATCACTCTTGTTGGCGTGGATGAAAGCGTAAATGTGGTCATTCGTGTGGGAGGAAACCGGAGTATCCGGAGAAAACCCACCTGTCCGATCTGGCGACCGTCGTACCATCTAACATACTTCCCTGTCCGAGGATCGAACCCAGGTTGCATTGGTGAGAAGCGAGCGTGCTAACCACTGTGCTAATCGGACAGGAAATAGTGACATTCTTCACCAATGTTTAAACACCTCAGAAAGAATAAAGGAGGCAGCAATATTTGAAGTATTATGGCTATCTTCAGTGATGAGTTATTATGGCACATATTAATACCCAATTCGTATCACGACACAGGTATCTCCAATTTCAAAATATTTATATATAAAATTTACCGGGTAAGATTCGGGCATCAACAAATTCCAGACAAACTGATAAACTTAGTTATATATTGTTATATTTCGGGTTTTACGCCTGCATCAGCACCATTTCGGGCTATATCGCAGGCGGACAGTTTACTTAACAACACCTTTCCTGGGCAGGCTCCAGCGGTTAACCAGTACTTGGGTGCACCAACCTCCGTAAGAAACTGCCAACTGTTTCATATAAATGAGACACGGCCTGATCTGCCCTAGTCTATACTGGTAGAGTTAAGTGATATATGCGCACTTTAATTATATACCAGTAATGTTAAAGTGATATACAGTCAAACCTGTCTTAAGCAGCCAGCCAAGGGAATCACAGAAAGTGGCTGCTTAGCACAGGTGGCTGCTTAATAGAGGTTGAATGTATAATAAAACAACATATTGGGAATCTGGAATCTGGCTGCTTAATACAGGTTGGCTGCTTAATAGAGGTGACCACTAACACAGGTTTGACTGTATACGCACTTTGATGGGGTCAATATCACTTTATATTTTTATTTGTCATGTGACATGTTTTGAACCAATCACAGATATGTATTTCAGTACGGTATATACAGTCTACATCCGTTATATCGAATTCCGTTGGACCGAATGAAATACTTTGACATAACCGAAATTCGATATAAACGGAGCCAGTTATATGTAAAATGATAGTGTCTGAAACGGGACTTTGATCCGACTTCGAGATAACAGGAGAATTCGACTTAACCGACTTTTGACATAACGGATATAGACTGTATGTGTATTATTCTTCATCACTGCATCCAAACAGAGTAATTAAACAAGAAGCACAATACAGGATAGCGACTTAAGATACACAAAGTGTTCCTTTATTAGATCTGTTAGTGAAATTGTTATTTCTTGTGTTCATATAATAATAGATCCCCTTCTTGAATCTAAGAACTGCTCCCTGATATGAGGCCGGTGCATTATCCAACTGGTTCTGTAAGGGTGTTGTCTTCTTTTCTACAATATAGTTCGAGTGCTCCTCCTCCGGACACGACGTCTTATTGAAACATCTGAAATATGAAAAAGTAATCATTCCGTGCTTCATTTTTTTTTTATCGCCACTTTCAGAGATAGACGTCTGAATTTTAATTGATCCAATACCTCATATTGATGATTCAGTACTGTATATTCATAACCTTCACATGCCAGTGGTGTAGCCCTTTGCATGCTAGCAGCTGATAAAATCCCTTTTGCAAACAGCATAGAGCCAGTTCAGATGGCACAGAACGTACCGTCTGATCAGCTCTATGCTGTTTGGCATTCAGATAGTGGAGCTAAAACACTTGGATGAATAGCAAACAACATAGATCCTGATCAGACACTGTGTTCCGCCGCAGCTGATCTGGATCTATGTTGTTTGCAAATGTGGTTTTATTTACTCAGCTGGCAAAGAGTTAAATAGCTTAGCTGACATTCTCGCGGTGTGCACATCGGGATACATCGCGATCGGGACACATCGTGGTCGGGACACATCTCGCAAGCAGCACGATACTGCGATCTTCTGGTTGTCCAACTTGCAACAAGGGACACACACTTCAGCATCGCTGTTTTACAGAAGGAGGTATGGCCTGGTCCTGGAGCGACCTAGATGACCAGATGTCTAACTGTCAGATCAATTTATGTTCTGCTGTATAACCGACAATGAGAAGAGTGGCCTTATAAGGGACCAGTTTGGAAAGAAGCTGCCAACACCTCAGGACTTGTCATCCATGCATCATCTTGTTAAGTAAATTTCAATTGCAGTCGCGAGCCATTTACAACAACCCTCTGAATGTTTTACTGTGAATTAAACAAGCAAAATGTAGTTCCGTTCACTTGTTGCAACAAGCACGATACTACTTGTATTTATTTAGCGCGGCATCTGATTAGGTAAATATACAGTATAATGGATGTTATCTTCAGGATTAACACTGCAAACAACATAGATCCAGATCACATGTGGCGCAATGTCGCGTCTGATCAGGATCTATGTTGTTTGCTATTCAGGCAAGTGTTAACTACACTATTCAAATAGTAAACAGCATAGAGCCTAATATTCTGTGCCAGCTGATCTGGATCTATGCTGTTTGCAAAAACGACTTTAGTCATGATTGGCAGGTTAAGGGTTAAATAAAAGATACACCAACTATAATAAAAATTTGTTATATGCTGCGCAAACATTTACAAAAGAATATCTACCTCATTAGCGTAGTTAGTATAATATCAGAACATAATTATATTGTCATGGTTTGCTTGTTTTGGGGGCTTAACATCGCACAAACATCCTAGGTCACACGGCAACATTCAGGCTAGTATTGGTGGAGGCAGACTCTGGGGGTGCCCCTCCGAGCAGTACTGCAGGCATGGACAGTCACCCGGGTAGAACCACCGACCTACTGCAAGCCAACTGGATAGCTTCCTCACTTAAAACAAATAGACACCCTCAGTGGGACTCCAGTGGATGACCAAACATATGGAAGCGGAGGATAACTTATTCCATATAATCCATATTCACTGCACAATAATGCTAGCATGGAAGGTTAAAGCAATATCTATCCAGTAAATGGTATAAGGACGTTCTACAGCACAGTCTAGTGTAGTCCAGTGGTTAACACGTTGGACTGGTAATCCAGGGATCACAGGTTCGATCCCCGTCTGACCCTAATAAAATTAACAATCTTTCAGATGGAACTTTAAACCGAGGTCTTGTGTCGGTGCTTTAAACTCTGCACGTAAAAGAACCAGAGGAGTTCCTGGCATGGGTCTCTGTCTGTATCATTGTACTATCCTCCAAAAAAATCTAAAATGACTAATCTCTAAACGATAAATAACAGTAAAACACACACAGTCTACCTGTAATATCCGGAAGAAGCAATGTTGAGGGCAAGATCTTTGGCTGAGATATCAGTTTTCCCATGATGCATCCAGATGACATCAGCATTTGTCCACATTGTTGTCTGCTCAAATGGTAGAGGGATGTTGTCATCAGGGGCAGCTAGCTGAGCCATATTGTTTCTATCAGTTCCTGTAACACATAGAAGCAATACCTTACAGTTACATTAACACACACACCTATAATACTAAAGGTTTTACTCTAGTTTCTATCAGTTACTACACATATCCAGTATCACGTGACATCACACAGTCTCAGAACTACTGGTGTTAGATGGCATAATGTATTTATTGGACATGTGCCATCACACAGTCTCAGAACTACTGGTGTTAGATGGCATTATGTATTTATTGGGCATATGACATCACAGAACTACTGGTGTTAGATGGCATAATGTATTTATTGGGCATGTGACATCACACCGTCACATAACTACTGGTGTTAGATGGCATTATGTATTTATTGGACATGTGACATCACATAACTACTGGTGTTAGATGGCATAATGTATTTATTGGACATGTGACATCACACAGTCTCAGACCTACTGGTGGTAGCTCGTTCGCTTCAGGTGTGAGAGGCTCAGAGTTCAATACAAGCTGTAGCCGTTTCGATTGTGTCCTTAGGCAAGGCATTTAAATTCCACAATTCCTCTTCTCTCTCCCTCGTGGCGATGGGCTCCATAAGGAATGACGTCTCGAGAGAGATTAAAATAATGTTGCAAGAACTTGTTTTGCACTCAAGCTAAATTACATTTGTATAAACTAAACTG
Organism: Archivesica marissinica; assembly: GCA_014843695.1. Classification (NCBI taxonomy): domain Eukaryota; kingdom Metazoa; phylum Mollusca; class Bivalvia; order Venerida; family Vesicomyidae; genus Archivesica; species Archivesica marissinica. The sequence goes on along the minus strand of CM026398.1, from coordinate 69,168,797 downwards.
TGTTGTTTTGCACTCAAGCTAAATTACATTTGTATAAACTAAACCGTGCTGTTTTGAACTCTCATCAATAATATTTTGCATGGCATAGAATATCATGAAGTAAAGTCTCACAGCTCTTTGCATGCTGGGTAAAATAAAGGCTATAAATAGTTCGAATAATTGTAGCAGACGACACTTCATCAATGAGTTTTTCTTATTTGTAGCTGAAAGCTGTGGAAATATGTCCTGGAATTTCATTTCACAATTCTAATGAAATTCCATGACATATTTGACAGTTAATTTTACTGTTAACATGAAAAATGTTAATTACAAACAACCCTCAATCACATATTACCGTCTTTGCCTTCTCCATCATTGCCGGCATTTCCATCGCCTGCTTGGTTACCATTCTTGTGGGTGTTTGAACCTGAAATATGAACAATAATCAACTATCGTAGTCCAAGCCACTTTTAAATACTTAGGTTATAATTTTACATCTAGTCATCATAACAAGTTACCTTTTAACTTTTGTAAATGTACATTTATGAATTAAGCCTTCAAAATAGAGTTGTATGCATGTATGTTCCATTAATGTCAAACCCCTTGCGGGGACCTAGACATGTTTTCCTGGGCAGAATTAGCCGACCTAAGTGGTTAACCAGTACTAAGCAATGTGTGTGAGGTGCCTTGCTCAATGACACTACATACGTGGCCTGACCGAGTATCGAACCCGGGACCGTTCGATTCCAAATCTGATGCTCTACCACTGGACCACGGACGCCACATTATGGTTTAGGTAGATGAAAGAGAAGCTTAAAGGTAGATGAGGCAGACTTGACTGCTTACATAAGCATTATAATATAGCCATCTCTGTTGCCTAGTGGTTAAGGCATCCACCTACTTAGAGGGAGGTCAGAGGTTTGAACCTCATCAGGGGTTCATTTTGATATTGCCGGTTGGTGAGCCACGTCTAGCCTTCAAGGATAAGATTTGGGAAGTACTGATGTTCGTAAGAGTTGTCTCATAAGTCAGAACTGACTGGCCCTTTCAATAGGGGTGACACTATAATAAACAAACACGTTACTTTACTTCAATAGCAGACCAAATATAAGATGGCCGCTTACTGTTGCCTTACAAGGCAGACTCTCTACTATTGCCTTATTGCCCCATATATATAGTTGTAGATCTACAAACCTGTCCACTGTATGCGAACTAAGTCCGTGCCTGTGAAATGTATATGTACAAACCTGTCCACTGTATATGAACTAAGTCCGTGCCTGTGACATGTATATGTACAAACCTGTCCACTGTATGTGAACTAAGTCCGTGCCTGTGACATGTATATGTACAAACCTGTCCACTGTATATGAACTAAGTCCATGTCTGTGACATGTATATGTACAAACCTGTCCACTGTATATGAACTAAGTCCGTGTCTGTGATATGTATATGTACAAACCTGTCCACTGTATATGAACTAAGTCTGTGACATGTATATGTACAAACCTGTCCACTGTATATGAACTAAGTCCGTGTCTGTGACATGTATATGTACAAACCTGTCCACTGTATATGAACTAAGTCCGTGTCTGTGACATGTATATGTACAAACCTGTCCACTGTATATGAACTAAGTCTGTGTCTGTGACATGTATATGTACAAACCTGTCCACTGTATATGAACTAAGTCTGTGTCTGTGACATGTATATGTACAAACCTGTCCACTGTATATGAACTAAGTCGTGTCTGTGACATGTATATGTACAAACCTGTCCACTGTATATGAACTAAGTCTGTGACATGTATATGTACAAACCTGTCCACTGTATATGAACTAAGTCTGTGACATGTATATGTACAAACCTGTCCACTGTATATGAACTAAGTCTGTGACATGTATATGTACAAACCTGTCCACTGTATGTGAACTAAGTCTGTGTCTGTGACATGTATATGTACAAACCTGTCCACTGTATATGAACTAAGTCCGTGTCTGTGACATGTATATGTACAAACCTGTCCACTGTATATGAACTAAGTCTGTGACATGTATATGTACAAACCTGTCCACTGTATATGAACTAAGTCTGTGACATGTATATGTACAAACCTGTCCACTGTATATGAACTAAGTCTGTGACATGTATATGTACAAACCTGTCCACTGTATATGAACTAAGTCCGTGTCTGTGACATGTATATGTACAAACCTGTCCACTGTATATGAACTAAGTCCGTGTCTGTGACATGTATATGTACAAACCTGTCCACTGTATATGAACTAAGTCCGTGTCTGTGACATGTATATGTACAAACCTGTCCACTGTATATGAACTAAGTCTGTGTCTGTGACATGTATATGTACAAACCTGTCCACTGTATATGAACTAAGTCCGTGTCTGTGACATGTATATGTACAAACCTGTCCACTGTATATGAACTAAGTCTGTGTCTGTGACATGTATATGTACAAACCTGTCCACTGTATATGAACTAAGTCTGTGACATGTATATGTACAAACCTGTCCACTGTATATGAACTAAGTCTGTGACATGTATATGTACAAACCTGTCCACTGTATATGAACTAAGTCTGTGTCTGTGATATGTATATGTACAAACATGTCCACTGTATGTGAACTAAGTATGTGTCTGTGACATGTATATGTACAAACCTGTCCACTGTATATGAACTAAGTCCGTGTCTGTGACATGTATATGTACAAACCTGTCCACTGTATATGAACTAAGTCTGTGTCTGTGACATGTATATGTACAAACCTGTACACTGTATATGAACTAAGTCCATGTCTGTGACATGTATATGTACAAACCTGTCCACTGTATATGAACTAAGTCCGTGTCTGTGACATGTATATGTACAAACCTGTCCACTGTATATGAAATAAGTCTGTGTCTGTGACATGTATATGTACAAACCTGTCCACTGTATATGAACTAAGTCTGTGTCTGTGACATGTATATGTACAAACCTGTACACTGTATATGAACTAAGTCTGTGTCTGTGACATGTATATGTACAAACCTGTCCACTGTATATGAACTAAGTCCATGTATGTGACATGTATATGTACAAACCTGTCCACTGTATATGAACTAAGTCTGTGTCTGTGACATGTATATGTACAAACCTGTCCACTGTATGTGAACTAAGTCTGTGTCTGTGACATGTATATGTACAAACCTGTACACTGTATGTGAACTAAGTCCGTGTCTGTGACATGTATATGTACAAACCTGTCCACTGTATATGAACTAAGTCTGTGCATGTGACATGTATATGTACAAACCTGTCCACTGTATATGAACTAAGTGTGTGACATGTATATGTACAAACCTGTACACTGTATATGAACTAAGTCCGTATCTGTGACATGTATATGTACAAACCTGTCCACTGTATGTGAACTAAGTCCGTGTATGTGACATGTATATGTACAAACCTGTCCACTGTATGTGAACTAAGTCTGTGTCTGTGACATGTATATGCACAAACCTGTCCACTGTATGTGAACTAAGTCCGTGTATGTGACATGTATATGTACAAACCTGTCCACTATATGTGAACTAAGTCCGTGTCTGTGACATGTATATGTACAAACCTGTCCACTGTATGTGAACTAAGTCTGTGTATGTGACATGTAGATCTACAAACCTGTCCACTGTATGTGAACTAAGTCTGTGTCTGTGATTTGTAGATCTACAAACCTGTCCACTGTATGTGAACTAAGTCATTGCCTGTGACATGTATATGTACAAACCTGTCCACTGTATATGAACTAAGTCTGTGACATGTATATATACAAACATGTCCACTGTATATGAACTAAGTCTGTGAAATGTATATGTACAAACCTGTCCACTGTATATGAACTAAGTCTGTGACATGTATATGTACAAACCAGTCCACTGTATGTGAACTAAGTATGTGTCTGTGACATGTATATGTACAAACCTGTCCACTGTATATGAACTAAGTCCGTGTCTGTGACATGTATATGTACAAACCTGTCCACTGTATATGAACTAAGTCTGTGACATGTATATGAACAAACCTGTCCACTGTATGTGAACTAAGTCTGTGACATGTATATGTACAAACCTGTCCACTGTATATGAACTAAGTCTGTGACATGTATATGTACAAACCTGTCCACTGTATATGACCTAAGTCCGTGTCTGTGACATGTATATGTACAAACCTGTCCACTGTATATGAACTAAGTCCATGCCTGTGACATGTATATGTACAAACCTGTCCACTGTATATGAACTAAGTCCGTGTCTGTGACATGTATATGTACAAACCTGTCCACTGTATATGAACTAAGTCCATGCCTGTGACATGTATATGTACAAACCTGTCCACTGTATATGAACTAAGTCCGTGTCTGTGACATGTATATGTACAAACCTGTCCACTGTATATGAACTAAGTCCATGCCTGTGACATGTATATGTACAAACCTGTCCACTGTATATGAACTAAGTCCGTGTCTGTGACATGTATATGTACAAACCTGTCCACTGTATATGAACTAAGTCCATGCCTGTGACATGTATATGTACAAACCTGTCCACTGTATATGAACTAAGTCCGTGTCTGTGACATGTATATGTACAAACCTGTCCACTGTATATGAACTAAGTCTGTGTCTGTGACATGTATATGTACAAACCTGTCCACTGTATATGAACTAAGTCCGTGTCTGTGACATGTATATGTACAAACCTGTCCACTGTATATGAACTAAGTCCGTGTCTGTGACATGTATATGTACAAACCTGTCCACTGTATATGAACTAAGTCCGTGTCTGTGACATGTATATGTACAAACCTGTCCACTGTATATGAACTAAGTCGTGTCTGTGACATGTATATGTACAAACCTGTCCACTGTATATGAACTAAGTCTGTGTCTGTGACATGTATATGTACAAACCTGTCCACTGTATATGAACTAAGTCCGTGTCTGTGACATGTATATGTACAAACCTGTCCACTGTATATGAACTAAGTCTGTGTCTGTGACATGTATATGTACAAACCTGTCCACTGTATATGAACTAAGTCTGTGTCTGTGACATGTATATGTACAAACCTGTCCACTGTATATGAACTAAGTCCGTGTCTGTGACATGTATATGTACAAACCTGTCCACTGTATATGAACTAAGTCTGTGTCTGTGACATGTATATGTACAAACCTGTCCACTGTATGTGAACTAAGTCCGTGTCTGTGACATGTATATGTACAAACCTGTCCACTGTATATGAACTAAGTCCGTGTCTGTGACATGTATATGTACAAACCTGTCCACTGTATATGAACTAAGTCCGTGTTGTGACATGTATATGTACAAACCTGTCACTGTATATGAACTAAGTCTGTGACATGTAATTACAAACTGTCCACTGTATATGAACTAAGTCGTGTCTGTGACATGTATATGTACAAACCTGTCCACTGTATATGAACTAAGTCTGTGACATGTATATGTACAAACCTGTCCACTGTATATGAACTAAGTCTGTGAATGTATATGTACAAACCTGTCCACTGTATATGAACTAAGTCTGTGACATGTATATGTACAAACCTGTCCACTGTATGTGAACTAAGTCTGTGTCTGTGACATGTATATGTACAAACCTGTCCACTGTATATGAACTAAGTCGTGTCTGTGACATGTATATGTACAAACCTGTCCACTGTATATGAACTAAGTCTGTGACATGTATATGTACAAACCTGTCCACTGTATGTGAACTAAGTCTGTGACATGTATATGTACAAACCTGTCCACTGTATATGAACTAAGTCTGTGACATGTATATGTACAAACCTGTCCACTGTATATGAACTAAGTCTGCTGTGACATGTATATGTACAAACCTGTCCACTGTATGTGAACTAAGTCCGTGTCTGTGACATGTATATGTACAAACCTGTCCACTGTATGTGAACTAAGTCCGTGTATGTGACATGTATATGTACAAACCTGTCCACTGTATGTGAACTAAGTCGTGTCTGTGACATGTATATGTACAAACCTGTCCACTGTATGTGAACTAAGTCCGTGTTGTGACATGTATATGTACAAACCTGTCCACTGTATATGAACTAAGTCTGTGTCTGTGACATGTATATGTACAAACCTGTCCACTGTATATGAACTAAGTCGTGCTGTGACATGTATATGTACAAACCTGTCCACTGTATATGAACTAAGTCTGTGTCTGTGACATGTATATGTACAAACCTGTCCACTGTATGTGAACTAAGTCCGTGTATGTGACATGTATATGTACAAACCTGTCCACTGTATGTGAACTAAGTCTGTGTCTGTGACATGTATATGTACAAACCTGTCCACTGTATGTGAACTAAGTCCGTGTATGTGACATGTATATGTACAAACCTGTCCACTGTATGTGAACTAAGTCTGTGTCTGTGACATGTATATGTACAAACCTGTCCACTGTATGTGAACTAAGTCCGTGTATGTGACATGTATATGTACAAACCTGTCCACTGTATGTGAACTAAGTCTGTGTCTGTGACATGTATATGTACAAACCTGTCCACTGTATGTGAACTAAGTCCGTGTATGTGACATGTATATGTACAAACCTGTCCACTGTATATGAACTAAGTCTGTGTCTGTGACATGTATATGTACAAACCTGTCCACTGTATGTGAACTAAGTCCGTGTCTGTGACATGTATATGTACAAACCTGTCCACTGTATGTGAACTAAGTCTGTGTCTGTGACATGTATATGTACAAACCTGTCCACTGTATGTGAACTAAGTCCGTGTTGTGACATGTATATGTACAAACCTGTCCACTGTATATGAACTAAGTCCGTGTCTGTGACATGTATATGTACAAACCTGTCCACTGTATATGAACTAAGTCTGTGTCTGTGACATGTATATGTACAAACCTGTCCACTGTATATGAACTAAGTCTGTGACATGTATATGTACAAACCTGTCCACTGTATATGAACTAAGTCTGTGACATGTATATGTACAAACCTGTCCACTGTATATGAACTAAGTCCGTGCCTGTGACATGTATATGTACAAACCTGTCCACTGTATATGAACTAAGTCTGTGTCTGTGACATGTATATGTACAAACCTGTCCACTGTATATGAACTAAGTCCGTCTGTGACATGTATATGTACAAACCTGTCCACTGTATATGAACTAAGTCCGTGTCTGTGACATGTATATGTACAAACCTGTCCACTGTATATGAACTAAGTTGTCTGTGAATGTATATGTACAAACCTGTCCACTGTATTGAACTAGTCCGTGTCTGTGACATGTATATGTACAAACCTGTCCACTGTATATGAACTAAGTCTGTGACATGTATATGTACAAACCTGTCCACTGTATATGAACTAAGTCTGTGTCTGTGACATGTATATGTACAAACCTGTCCACTGTATATGAACTAAGTCTGTGTCTGTGACATGTATATGTACAAACCTGTCCACTGTATATGAACTAAGTCTGTGTATGTGACATGTATATGTACAAACCTGTCCACTGTATATGAACTAAGTCTGTGTCTGTGACATGTATATGTACAAACCTGTCCACTGTATATGAACTAAGTCCGTGTATGTGACATGTATATGTACAAACCTGTCCACTGTATGTGAACTAAGTCCGTGTCTGTGACATGTAGATCTACAAACCTGTCCACTGTATGTGAACTAAGTCCGTGTATGTGACATGTATATGTACAAACCTGTCCACTGTATATGAACTAAGTCTGTGACATGTATATGTACAAACCTGTCCACTGTATATGAACTAAGTCAGTGCCTGTGACATGTATATGTACAAACCTGTCCACTGTATATGAACTAAGTCTGTGACATGTATATGTACAAACCTGTCCACTGTATATGAACTAAGTCTGTGAAATGTATATGTACAAACCTGTCCACTGTATATGAACTAAGTCTGTGACATGTATATGTACAAACCTGTCCACTGTATGTGAACTAAGTATGTGTCTGTGACATGTATATGTACAAACCTGTCCACTGTATATGAACTAAGTCCGTGTCTGTGACATGTATATGTACAAACCTGTCCACTGTATATGAACTAAGTCTGTGACATGTATATGTACAAACCTGTCCACTGTATATGAACTAAGTCTGTGACATGTATATGTACAAACCTGTCCACTGTATATGAACTAAGTCTGTGACATGTATATGTACAAACCTGTCCACTGTATATGAACTAAGTCCGTGTCTGTGACATGTATATGTACAAACCTGTCCACTGTATATGAACTAAGTCCGTGTCTGTGACATGTATATGTACAAACCTGTCCACTGTATATGAACTAAGTCCATGCCTGTGACATGTATATGTACAAACCTGTCCACTGTATATGAACTAAGTCCGTGTCTGTGACATGTATATGTACAAACCTGTCCACTGTATATGAACTAAGTCTGTGTCTGTGACATGTATATGTACAAACCTGTCCACTGTATGTGAACTAAGTCCGTGTCTGTGACATGTATATGTACAAACCTGTCCACTGTATATGAACTAAGTCTGTGACATGTATATGTACAAACCTGTCCACTGTATATGAACTAAGTCTGTGTCTGTGACATGTATATGTACAAACCTGTCCACTGTATATGAACTAAGTCTGTGTCTGTGACATGTATATGTACAAACCTGTCCACTGTATATGAACTAAGTCCGTGTCTGTGACATGTATATGTACAAACCTGTCCACTGTATATGAACTAAGTCTGTGTCTGTGACATGTATATGTACAAACCTGTCCACTGTATGTGAACTAAGTCCGTGTATGTGACATGTATATGTACAAACCTGTCCACTGTATGTGAACTAAGTCCGTGTCTGTGACATGTAGATCTACAAACCTGTCCACTGTATGTGAACTAAGTCCGTGTATGTGACATGTATATGTACAAACCTGTCCACTGTATATGAACTAAGTCTGTGCCTGTGACATGTATATGTACAAACCTGTCCACTGTATATGAACTAAGTCAGTGCCTGTGACATGTATATGTACAAACCTGTCCACTGTATATGAACTAAGTCTGTGACATGTATATGTACAAACCTGTCCACTGTATATGAACTAAGTCTGTGAAATGTATATGTACAAACCTGTCCACTGTATATGAACTAAGTCTGTGACATGTATATGTACAAACCTGTCCACTGTATGTGAACTAAGTATGTGTCTGTGACATGTATATGTACAAACCTGTCCACTGTATATGAACTAAGTCTGTGACATGTATATGTACAAACCTGTCCACTGTATATGAACTAAGTCTGTGTCTGTGACATGTATATGTACAAACCTGTCCACTGTATATGAACTAAGTGTCTGTGACATGTATATGTACAAACCTGTCCACTGTATATGAACTAAGTCTGTGACATGTATATGTACAAACCTGTCCACTGTATATGAACTAAGTCTGTGTCTGTGACATGTATATGTACAAACCTGTCCACTGTATATGAACTAAGTCCGTGTCTGTGACATGTATATGTACAAACCTGTCCACTGTATATGAACTAAGTCTGTGTCTGTGACATGTATATGTACAAACCTGTCCACTGTATATGAACTAAGTCCGTGTCTGTGACATGTATATGTACAAACCTGTCCACTGTATATGAACTAAGTCTGTGACATGTATATGTACAAACCTGTCCACTGTATATGAACTAAGTCTGTGACATGTATATGTACAAACCTGTCCACTGTATATGAACTAAGTCCGTGTCTGTGACATGTATATGTACAAACCTGTCCACTGTATATGAACTAAGTCTGTGTCTGTGATATGTATATGTACAAACCTGTCCACTGTATGTGAACTAAGTCTGTGACATGTATATGT
>CM026398.1:69143835-69157849 GCA_014843695.1 Archivesica marissinica | reverse complement strand
TCCACTGTATATGAACTAAGTCTGTGTCTGTGACATGTATATGTACAAACCTGTCCACTGTATATGAACTAAGTCTGTGTCTGTGACATGTATATGTACAAACCTGTCCACTGTATATGAACTAAGTCCGTGTCTGTGACATGTATATGTACAAACCTGTCCACTGTATATGAACTAAGTCCGTGTCTGTGACATGTATATGTACAAACCTGTCCACTGTATATGAACTAAGTCTGTGTCTGTGACATGTATATGTACAAACCTGTCCACTGTATATGAACTAAGTCGTGTCTGTGACATGTATATGTACAAACCTGTCCACTGTATATGAACTAAGTCTGTGCTGTGACATGTATATGTACAAACCTGTCCACTGTATATGAACTAAGTCTGTGACATGTATATGTACAAACCTGTCCACTGTATATGAACTAAGTCTGTGTCTGTGACATGTATATGTACAAACCTGTCCACTGTATATGAACTAAGTCCGTGTCTGTGACATGTATATTACAAACCTGTCCACTGTATATGAAGTCTGTGACATGTATATGTACAAACCTGTCCACTGTATATGAACTAAGTCTGTGTCTGTGACATGTATATGTACAAACCTGTCCACTGTATATGAACTAAGTCCGTGTCTGTGACATGTATATGTACAACCTGTCCACTGTATATGAACTAAGTCTGTGACATGTATATGTACAAACCTGTCCACTGTATATGAACTAAGTCTGTGTCTGTGACATGTATATGTACAAACCTGTCCACTGTATATGAACTAAGTCCGTGTCTGTGACATGTATATGTACAAACCTGTCCACTGTATATGAACTAAGTCTGTGTCTGTGACATGTATATGTACAAACCTGTCCACTGTATATGAACTAAGTCGTGCCTGTGACATGTATATGTACAAACCTGTCCACTGTATATGAACTAAGTCTGTGACATGTATATGTACAAACCTGTCCACTGTATATGAACTAAGTCTGTGAATGTATATGTACAACCTGTCCACTGTATATGAACTAGTCTGTGACATGTATATGTACAAACCTGTCCACTGTATATGAACTAAGTCTGTGTCTGTACATGTATATGTACAAACCTGTCCACTGTATATGAACTAAGTCTGTGACATGTATATGTACAAACCTGTCCACTGTATATGAACTAAGTCTGTGTCTGTGATATGTATATGTACAAACATGTCCACTGTATGTGAACTAAGTATGTGACTGTGACATGTATATGTACAAACCTGTCCACTGTATATGAACTAAGTCCGTGTCTGTGACATGTATATGTACAAACCTGTCCACTGTATATGAACTAAGTCTGTGTCTGTGACATGTATATGTACAAACCTGTACACTGTATATGAACTAAGTCCGTGTCTGTGACATGTATATGTACAAACCTGTCCACTGTATATGAACTAAGTCCGTGTCTGTGACATGTATATGTACAAACCTGTCCACTGTATATGAACTAAGTCCGTGTCTGTGACATGTATATGTACAAACCTGTCCACTGTATATGAACTAAGTCTGTGTCTGTGACATGTATATGTACAAACCTGTCCACTGTATGTGAACTAAGTCTGTGTCTGTGACATGTATATGTACAAACCTGTCCACTGTATGTGAACTAAGTCCGTGTCTGTGACATGTATATGTACAAACCTGTCCACTGTATATGAACCAAGTCTGTGCATGTGACATGTATATGTACAAACCTGTCCACTGTATATGAACTAAGTCCGTGCCTGTGACATGTATATGTACAAACCTGTCCACTGTATATGAACTAAGTCTGTGTCTGTGACATGTATATGTACAAACCTGTCCACTGTATATGAACTAAGTCCGTGTCTGTGACATGTATATGTACAAACCTGTCCACTGTATATGAACTAAGTCTGTGACATGTATATGTACAAATCTGTCCACTGTATATGAACTAAGTCTGTGTCTGTGATATGTATATGTACAAACCTGTCCACTTTATATGAACTAAGTCCGTGTCTGTGATATGTATATGTAAAAACCTGTCCACTGTATATGAACTAAGTCTGTGAAATGTATATGTACAAACCTGTCCACTGTATATGAACTAAGTCTGTGTCTGTGACATGTATATGTACAAACCTGTCCACTGTATATGAACTAAGTCCGTGTCTGTGACATGTATATGTACAAACCTGTCCACTGTATATGAACTAAGTCTGTGTCTGTGATATGTATATGTACAAACCTGTCCACTGTATGTGAACTAAGTCTTTGCCTGTGACATGTATATGTACAAACCTGTCCACTGTATATGAACTAAGTCTGTGACATGTATATGTACAAACCTGTCCACTGTATATGAACTAAGTCTGTGAAATGTATATGTACAAACCTGTCCACTGTATATGAACTAAGTCTGTGACATGTATATGTACAAACCTGTCCACTGTATGTGAACTAAGTCTGTGTCTGTGACATGTATATGTACAAACCTGTCCACTGTATATGAACTAAGTCTGTGACATGTATATGTACAAACCTGTCCACTGTATATGAACTAAGTCTGTGTCTGTGACATGTATATGTACAAACCTGTCCACTGTATATGAACTAAGTCCGTGTCTGTGACATGTATATGTACAAACCTGTCCACTGTATATGAACTAAGTCTGTGTCTGTGACATGTATATGTACAAACCTGTCCACTGTATATGAACTAAGTCTGTGTCTGTGACATGTATATGTACAAACCTGTCCACTGTATATGAACTAAGTCCGTGTCTGTGACATGTATATGTACAAACCTGTCCACTGTATATGAACTAAGTCTGTGTCTGTGACATGTATATGTACAAACCTGTCCACTGTATATGAACTAAGTCCGTGTCTGTGACATGTATATGTACAAACCTGTCCACTGTATATGAACTAAGTCCGTGTCTGTGACATGTATATGTACAAACCTGTCCACTGTATATGAACTAAGTCCGTGTCTGTGACATGTATATGTACAAACCTGTCCACTGTATATGAACTAAGTCTGTGTCTGTGACATGTATATGTACAAACCTGTCCACTGTATATGAACTAAGTCTGTGTCTGTGACATGTATATGTACAAACCTGTCCACTGTATATGAACTAAGTCCGTGCCTGTGACATGTATATGTACAAACCTGTCCACTGTATATGAACTAAGTCCGTGTCTGTGACATGTATATGTACAAACCTGTCCACTGTATATGAACTAAGTCCGTGCATGTGACATGTATATGTACAAACCTGTCCACTGTATATGAACTAAGTCCGTGTCTGTGACATGTATATGTACAAACCTGTCCACTGTATATGAACTAAGTCCGTGTCTGTGACATGTATATGTACAAACCTGTCCACTGTATATGAACTAAGTCTGTGTCTGTGACATGTATATGTACAAACCTGTCCACTGTATATGAACTAAGTCCGTGTCTGTGACATGTATATGTACAAACCTGTCCACTGTATATGAACTAAGTCTGTGTCTGTGACATGTATATGTACAAACCTGTCCACTGTATATGAACTAAGTCCGTGTCTGTGACATGTATATGTACAAACCTGTCCACTGTATATGAACTAAGTCTGTGTCTGTGATATGTATATGTACAAACCTGTCCACTGTATGTGAACTAAGTCATTGCCTGTGACATGTATATGTACAAACCTGTCCACTGTATATGAACTAAGTCTGTGACATGTATATGTACAAACCTGTCCACTGTATATGAACTAAGTCTGTGAAATGTATATGTACAAACCTGTCCACTGTATATGAACTAAGTCTGTGACATGTATATGTACAAACCTGTCCACTGTATGTGAACTAAGTATGTGTCTGTAACATGTATATGTACAAACCTGTCCACTGTATATGAACTAAGTCTGTGACATGTATATGTACAAACCTGTCCACTGTATATGAACTAAGTCTGTGTCTGTGATATGTATATGTACAAACATGTCCACTGTATGTGAACTAAGTATGTGTCTGTGACATGTATATGTACAAACCTGTCCACTGTATATGAACTAAGTCCGTGTCTGTGACATGTATATGTACAAACCTGTCCACTGTATATGAACTAAGTCTGTGTCTGTGACATGTATATGTACAAACCTGTCCACTGTATATGAACTAAGTCCGTGTCTGTGACATGTATATGTACAAACCTGTCCACTGTATATGAACTAAGTCTGTGTCTGTGACATGTATATGTACAAACCTGTCCACTGTATATGAACTAAGTCTGTGTCTGTGACATGTATATGTACAAACCTGTCCACTGTATATGAACTAAGTCTGTGTCTGTGACATGTATATGTACAAACCTGTCCACTGTATATGAACTAAGTCTGTGTCTGTGACATGTATATGTACAAACCTGTCCACTGTATATGAACTAAGTCCGTGTCTGTGACATGTATATGTACAAACCTGTCCACTGTATATGAACTAAGTCTGTGCTGTGACATGTATATGTACAAACCTGTCCACTGTATATGAACTAAGTCTGTGACATGTATATGTACAAACCTGTCCACTGTATATGAACTAAGTCTGTGTCTGTGACATGTATATGTACAAACCTGTCCACTGTATATGAACTAAGTCCGTGTCTGTGATATGTATATGTACAAACCTGTCCACTGTATATGAACTAAGTCTGTGACATGTATATGTACAAACCTGTCCACTGTATATGAACTAAGTCTGTGTCTGTGACATGTATATGTACAAACCTGTCCACTGTATATGAACTAAGTCTGTGATATGTATATGTACAAACCTGTCCACTGTATGTGAACTAAGTCATTGTCTGTGACATGTATATGTACAAACCTGTCCACTGTATATGAACTAAGTCTGTGACATGTATATGTACAAACCTGTCCACTGTATATGAACTATGTCTGTGACATGTATATGTACAAACCTGTCCACTGTATATGAACTAAGTCTGTGTCTGTGACATGTATATGTACAAACCTGTCCACTGTATATGAACTAAGTCCGTGTCTGTGACATGTATATGTACAAACCTGTCCACTGTATATGAACTAAGTCTGTGACATGTATATGTACAAACCTGTCCACTGTATATGAACTAAGTCTGTGTCTGTGACATGTATATGTACAAACCTGTCCACTGTATATGAACTAAGTCCGTGTCTGTGACATGTATATGTACAAACCTGTCCACTGTATATGAACTAAGTCTGTGTCTGTGATATGTATATGTACAAACCTGTCCACTGTATATGAACTAAGTCTGTGACATGTATATGTACAAACCTGTCCACTGTATATGAACTAAGTCTGTGACATGTATATGTACAAACCTGTCCACTGTATATGAACTAAGTCTGTGTCTGTGATATGTATATGTACAAACCTGTCCACTGTATGTGAACTAAGTCCGTGTCTGTGACATGTATATGTACAAACCTGTCCACTGTATATGAACTAAGTCTGTGCATGTGACATGTATATGTACAAACCTGTCCACTGTATATGAACTAAGTCCGTGCCTGTGACATGTATATGTACAAACCTGTCCACTTTATATGAACTAAGTCCTTGTCTGTGACATGTATATGTACAAACCTGTCCACTTTATATGAACTAAGTCCGTGCATGTGACATGTATATGTACAAACATGTCCACTGTATATGAACTAAGTCCGTGTCTGTGACATGTATATGTACAAACCTGTCCACTGTATATGAACTAAGTCCATGCATGTGACATGTATATGTACAAACCTGTCCACTGTATGTGAACTAAGTCCGTGTCTGTGACATGTATATGTACAAACCTGTCCACTGTATATGAACCAAGTCTGTGCATGTGACATGTATATGTACAAACCTGTCCACTGTATATGAACTAAGTCCGTGCCTGTGACATGTATATGTACAAACCTGTCCACTTTATATGAACGAAGTCCGTGTCTGTGACATGTATATGTACAAACCTGTCCACTTTATATGAACTAAGTCCGTGCATGTGACATGTATATGTACAAACATGTCCACTGTATATGAACTAAGTCCGTGTCTGTGACATGTATATGTACAAACCTGTCCACTGTATATGAACTAAGTCCGTGTCTGTGACATGTATATGTACAAACCTGTCCACTGTATATGAACTAAGTCTGTGTCTGTGATATGTATATGTACAAACCTGTCCACTTTATATGAACTAAGTCTGTGTCTGTGATATGTATATGTAAAAACCTGTCCACTGTATATGAACTATGTCTGTGAAATGTATATGTACAAACCTGTCCACTGTATATGAACTAAGTCCGTGTCTGTGACATGTATATGTACAAGCATGTCCACTCTATATGAACTAAGTCTGTGATATGTATATGTACAAACCTGTCCACTGTATGTGAACTAAGTCATTGCCTGTGACATGTATATGTACAAACCTGTCCACTGTATATGAACTAAGTCTGTGACATGTATATGTACAAACCTGTCCACTGTATATGAACTAATGTCTGTGACATGTATATGTACAAACCTGTCCACTGTATATGAACTAAGTCTGTGTCTGTGACATGTATATGTACAAACCTGTACACTGTATATGAACTAAGTCCGTGTCTGTGACATGTATATGTACAAACCTGTCCACTGTATATGAACTAAGTCTGTGACATGTATATGTACAAACCTGTCCACTGTATATGAACTAAGTCTGTGTCTGTGACATGTATATGTACAAACCTGTCCACTGTATATGAACTAAGTCCGTGTCTGTGACATGTATATGTACAAACCTGTCCACTGTATATGAACTAAGTCTGTGTCTGTGATATGTATATGTACAAACCTGTCCACTTTATATGAACTAAGTCTATGACATGTATATGTACAAACCTGTCCACTGTATATGAACTAAGTCTGTGACATGTATATGTACAAACCTGTCCACTGTATATGAACTAAGTCTGTGTCTGTGATATGTATATGTACAAACCTGTCCACTGTATGTGAACTAAGTCCGTGTCTGTGACATGTATATGTACAAACCTGTCCACTGTATATGAACTAAGTCTGTGCATGTGACATGTATATGTACAAACCTGTCCACTGTATATGAACTAAGTCCGTGCCTGTGACATGTATATGTACAAACCTGTCCACTTTATATGAACTAAGTCCTTGTCTGTGACATGTATATGTACAAACCTGTCCACTTTATATGAACTAAGTCCGTGCATGTGACATGTATATGTACAAACATGTCCACTGTATATGAACTAAGTCCGTGTCTGTGACATGTATATGTACAAACCTGTCCACTGTATATGAACTAAGTCCATGCATGTGACATGTATATGTACAAACCTGTCCACTGTATGTGAACTAAGTCCGTGTCTGTGACATGTATATGTACAAACCTGTCCACTGTATATGAACCAAGTCTGTGCATGTGACATGTATATGTACAAACCTGTCCACTGTATATGAACTAAGTCCGTGCCTGTGACATGTATATGTACAAACCTGTCCACTTTATATGAACGAAGTCCGTGTCTGTGACATGTATATGTACAAACCTGTCCACTTTATATGAACTAAGTCCGTGCATGTGACATGTATATGTACAAACATGTCCACTGTATATGAACTAAGTCCGTGTCTGTGACATGTATATGTACAAACCTGTCCACTGTATATGAACTAAGTCCGTGTCTGTGACATGTATATGTACAAACCTGTCCACTGTATATGAACTAAGTCTGTGTCTGTGATATGTATATGTACAAACCTGTCCACTTTATATGAACTAAGTCTGTGTCTGTGATATGTATATGTAAAAACCTGTCCACTGTATATGAACTATGTCTGTGAAATGTATATGTACAAACCTGTCCACTGTATATGAACTAAGTCCGTGTCTGTGACATGTATATGTACAAGCATGTCCACTCTATATGAACTAAGTCTGTGATATGTATATGTACAAACCTGTCCACTGTATGTGAACTAAGTCATTGCCTGTGACATGTATATGTACAAACCTGTCCACTGTATATGAACTAAGTCTGTGACATGTATATGTACAAACCTGTCCACTGTATATGAACTATGTCTGTGAAATGTATATGTACAAACCTGTCCACTGTATATGAACTAAGTCTGTGACATGTATATGTACAAACCTGTCCACTGTATGTGAACTAAGTATGTGTCTGTAACATGTATATGTACAAACCTGTCCACTGTATATGAACTAAGTCCGTGTCTGTGACATGTACATGTACAAACCTGTCCACTGTATATGAACTAAGTCTGTGACATGTATATGTACAAACCTGTCCACTGTATGTGAACTAAGTCTGTGACATGTATATGTACAAACCTGTCCACTGTATATGAACTAAGTCCATGCCTGTGACATGTATATGTACAAACCTGTCCACTGTATATGATCTAAGTCTGTGACATGTATATGTACAAACCTGTCCACTGTATATGAACTAAGTCCATGCCTGTGACATGTATATGTACAAACCTGTCCACTGTATATGAACTAAGTCCGTGTATGTGACATGTATATGTACAAACCTGTCCACTGTATGTGAACTAAGTCTGTGACATGTATATGTACAAACCTGTCCACTGTATATGAACTAAGTCCGTGTCTGTGACATGTATATGTACAAACCTGTCCACTTTATATGAACTAAGTCCGTGCATGTGACATGTATATGTACAAACATGTCCACTGTATATGAACTAAGTCCGTGTCTGTGACATGTATATGTACAAACCTGTCCACTGTATATGAACTAAGTCCATGCATGTGACATGTATATGTACAAACCTGTCCACTGTATATGAACTAAGTCTGTGTCTGTGATATGTATATGTACAAACCTGTCCACTGTATATGAACTAAGTCCATGTCTGTGACATGTATATGTACAAACCTGTCCACTGTATATGAACTAAGTCTGTGTCTGTGACATGTATATGTACAAACCTGTCCACTGTATATGAACTAAGTCTGTGTCTGTGACATGTATATGTACAAACCTGTCCACTGTATATGAACTAAGTCTGTGTCTGTGACATGTAGATGGTTTGGGGTGTAGTCATATTCCACTGCCGGATACACCTGCACTATATTCCCTCTCTTGCCTCGCACATTCAGGTTATATACACGCTTGCCCGTCAATTTGTTTGGACGTGGCATTAGCCGGAATAAATGAGTTCTGTCCTGTACAAACATACAAAACATGCATAATTCAGAATTAGTTTGACATGTGCAATGGACAACAAATAATACCAGGGCTCATGTTACTGGGAAATGAGAGGCCACGCGATTGCTGCCCTTCAATGGTATTATTTTAATAAATATCAACAAAATAGTGTGTGTGTGTTTTACGTTTATTTATCGTCGCTACCGGTTGCCCATATGAGCGATGCCTCATGAAGAGATTAGTAATTTTAGATTTTTGAAGGATAGTGCAATGATACAGACAGAGACTCATTCCAGTGTCTCCTCTGGTTCTTTTACGTGCACGGTGTAAAGCACTGACACGAGACCTCGGTTTAACGTCCCATCTGAAAGACTGTTAATTTTATTAGAGTCAGACGGGGTGATCGAATCTGCGATCACTGGATTACCAGCCCAGCGTGTTACCACTGGACTACAGTTCCGTTGGTGAAACAAAATAGGGTTAAAATACGACCATTAAATACAACATTAGAATAGAAGGAGTGTTTTACAATGACCAGTGTAGCTTACTGGACAAGATTCTGTATGAATTTAACACTAGTATAACTACAAAATATATTATTTATCTACAACTAAACACATTTGATATTCATTCATTTAAACCATTATTTCAACAGGGTTCATTCTAGGTCAGAATTTTTGGGAGAAGTGAGAAAGCGTGTGCTCGCTTCCTTAAATGGTATTCTTTAATATATTTCTGCAAAATAGGGTTAAAATGCACAGTACAACCATTAAATACAACATTTAAATAGAAGGAGTGCTTTATAATGGGCCAGTGTATCTTACTAGACAACATTTTGTTTGAAAATCGTAAAAACAAAAACAAAAAAGGGAGAAGTGGGGCCCCCAGAAGTCAGGGTCCCTAGGGCGACAATTTTGCCCACATCGCCCTCTAGAATGATCCCTGTTTCAATTGTACATTTCAGAATTCACTTTAACGTGTCAAAATTATTCTGATCTTCACTGAAATCTTAGACCTCCATCATTCTGTACTACACTTAATTAAGTATTAATTTATGTATACCTGAAATATCCTGCCAGTCTGATCAGTGTTCAGTGCCATCTGTAGTTTAGTTGGTCCACCAACCTCTACCTGTATGTTATTCTGAACAGGAGAGACAATCTTCAGTCGTGTATTGGCATTCTGAGTGGAGTTTGTATGGTACGGGTCGTAGTCGTCCGTAGAAACGTTGTATCTAAAACAAGAATAGACTGTGTATCTTGTAGAATAGACTGTATATCTTGTACAGGGAGACAATCTTCAGTCATTTATTGACATTCTGACTGGAGTTTGTATGGTACGGGTCGTAGTCGTCCGTAGAAACGTTGTATCTAAAACAAGAATAGAATGTATATCTTGTAGAATAGACTGTATATCTTGTACAGGGAGACAATCTTCAGTCATTTATTGACATTCTGACTGGAGTTTGTATGGTACGGGTCGTTCGTAGAAACATTGTATCTAAAATAATTATTAGTTGATCCAAATTTCCTAATTCCAATGTGTTCTTGCAACATTAGTTTCATCACTCATGACGCCTCATTCCTAACGGAAGCCGCATCCACGACGGCCAGAGAAGTGTCAAGGTCGGATTTAAGTATTTCAAAGGATTTAAAACAAGAATTAATGATACATCCTGCACAAACAGATGCTATCTTCCATCGCATATCGGCATGCAGACTGGTACCTGTGTGCTTTTGTCTGTTTGTTATTTTTGGTTGAAGTCACATTAACTAATTTATAATAGGCCAGCTGATTGTCCAGCTTATATTGGTGGAGTGAGACCTTGGGTGGTCCTCCACAGTATTATATCAGGCACGAGGCTGCATCTGACTAGAACCACTGACTTTCCGTAAGCTTTCCATGAACTTAATACTCCTGATTGCATTTGTAAACAATTGGAATGTACATGTGTAAACAATTGGAATGTACATGTGTAAACAATTGGAATGTACATGTGTAAACAATTGGAATGTACATGTGTAAACAATTGGAATGTACATGTGTAAACAATTGGAATGTACATGTGTAAACAATTGGAATGTATATTTGTAAACAATTGGAATGTATATTTGTAGACAATTGGAATGTACATGTGTAAACAATTGGAATGTACATGTGTAAACAATTGGAATGTACATATGTAAACAACTGGAAAGTACATTTGTTGACAATTGGAATGTACATTTGTAAACAATTGGAATGTACAAAGGAAACAATTGGAATGTACATGTGTTGACTATTGGAATGTACATTTGTAAACAATTGGAATGTACAAAGGAAACAATTGGAATGTACATTTGTTGACAATTGGAATGTACATTTGTAAACAATTGGAATGTACAAAGGAAACAATTGGAATGTACATTTGTAAACAACTGGAATGTACATTTGTAAACAACTGGAAAGTACATTTGTAAACAATTGGAATGTACATGTGTAAACAACTGGAAAGTACATTTGTTGACAATTGGAATGTAAAAGTTGTAGATGTAACCAGGCCTACCTCATTCTGAAGACACATTTATGTTCATGGCCGGATGGGAAATATGGAAGAGTCCATGTGTATGTTGGGGCTGCTGCATCGCCTCGCCCATTACCTAAATGGTTTGACCTATCAATCAAACACGAAATGGATTAAATATATATCAGATACAAGCGAACAATTTTCATTTGCAGTAAAATAATGTGAACATTCATCACCGGAGTCCAAGAATTGATTTATGCTAAGATACTTACGCCTGTCTGAATTCTCAAATTAAGATAATGGCCAGTTGTGTCCCTTTGCCAACATTCTAGACATTGGAAACTATCCTATATGGACCACAGATGCTTGTGTTCAAAACGACAAAACCAAAAAACATTTAGGGTTAAAATGCACAGTACAACCATTAAATACAACATTTGAATAGAAGGAGTGCTTTATAATGGGCCAGTGTATCTTACTAGACAAAGTTTTGTTTGAAAATCGTAAAAACCAAAAAATAAAAAAATAAATTTGTTTTTATAGGGAGAAGTGGGGCCCCCAGAGGGCGAAGTCAGGGTCCCTAGGGCGACAATTTCGCCCACATCGCCCTCTAGAATGATCCCTGGCCTTGTATATTTTCTCCGACTCGCCTAATAAACTAAAATTTATAATACAATAACCTAATATTCTCTATATATAATATAACTATAGTGTGCATCAACAATGATAACATGAGGAATGAAATCAAAACCTTTACATATGCTGCGATCTAGATCTTGTCAAAATTAACTAGCAAATTTAATTCCGTCCATGCACAAGTCAACCGAAGACATGCTGCCTAAATACCATACCATGACAAGAACGTACCTTGACCACGGAGCTGCTGAACAGTCAGGTGTATCCAAGGCAACCAGACACTCCTTATTAGTAGTTTCGCTATCATAAGGCACCGCCCAGATGTATTTCACGGAAGACGTTGCACTGGCTGATATACATGCAGGTTCAGTACTATAGCCTGAAAATACAAGTACCGGTACACCCTATAGAAATATTATGTTACTTTATAAATACTTTGATTGTTAACTATTTAATATGTCATGATTATTTTTAAGGATTAAAATCCACCTTATTGCATTTATTGGGGGTATACAATATAATTTAAGTTTTGTTTGTTTGTTTGTTCAGGATTTGGTCTGCCTCCGTGGTCGAATGGTTAAGGTCGCTGACTTGTATACCACTGTAACCTATCATCACTGATGGTCACGGGTTCGAGCCCCGCTCAGGCCGTGTCTCATTTATATGAAAAAGTTGGAAGTTTCTTACGGAGGTTGGTGCACCCAAGTACTGGTTAACCGCTGCCAGTACTTAACCGCTGGAGCCTGCCCAGGAAAGGTGTTGTTAGGTAAACTGCCCACCGGCGATAGAGCCCAAAATGGTGCCGATTCAGACGAACATACCCAGAGGCTTTCTCAAGATAGCTATGGTATAAAGGTACATACCCAGAGGCTTTCTCAAGATAGCTATGGTATAAAGGTACATACCCAGAGGCTTTCTCAAGATAGTTATGGTATAAAGGAACATACCCAGAGGCTTTCTCAAGATAGTTATGGTATAAAGGTACATACCCAGAGGCTTTCTCAAGATAGTTATGGTATAAAGGTACATACCCAGAGGCTTTCTCAAGATAGTTATGGTATAAAGGTACATACCCAGAGGCTTTCTCAAGATAGCTATGGTATAAAGGTACATACCCAGAGGCTTTCTCAAGATAGTTATGGTATAAAGGTACATACCCAGAGGCTTTCTCAAGATAGTTATGGTATAAAGGTACATACCCAGAGGCTTTCTCAAGATAGTTATGGTATAAAGGTACATACCCAGAGGCTTTCTCAAGATAGTTATGGTATAAAGGAACATACCCAGAGGCTTTCTCAAGATAGTTATGGTATAAAGGAACATACCCAGAGGCTTTCTCAAGATAGTTATGGTATAAAGGTACATACCCAGAGGCTTTCTCAAGATAGTTATGGTATAAAGGTACATACCCAGGGGCTTTCTCAAGATAGCTATGGTATAAAGGTACATACCCAGAGGCTTTCTCAAGATAGCTATGGTATAAAGGAACATACCCAGAGGCTTTCTCAAGATAGTTATGGTATAAAGGTACATACCCAGGGGCTTTCTCAAGATAGTTATGGTATAAAGGTACATACCCAGAGGCT
>CM026398.1:69122028-69142835 GCA_014843695.1 Archivesica marissinica | reverse complement strand
ATTCTCGTGCATATCCCCTGCATACTATAACATCGTACCATTCTCGTGCATTATCCCCTGCATACTATAACATCGTACCATTCTCGTGCATTATCCCCTGCATACTATAACATCGTACCATTCTCGTGCATTATCCCTGCATACTATAACATCGTACCATTCTCGTGCATTATCCCCTGCATACTATAACATTATACCTTTCTCGTTCATTATCCCCTGCATACTATAACATTATACCATTCTCGTGCATATCCCCTGCATACTATAACATTATACCATTCTCGTGCATATCCCCTGCATACTATAACATATACCATTCTCGTGCATTATCCCCTGCATACTATAACATTATACCATTCTCGTGCATATCCCCTGCATACTATAACATTATACCATTCTCGTGCATATCCCCTGCATACTATAACATCGTACCATTCTCGTGCATTATCCCCTGCATACTATAACATCGTACCATTCTCGTGCATTATCCCCTGCATACTATAACATCGTACCATTCTCGTGCATTATCCCTGCATACTATAACATCGTACCATTCTCGTGCATTATTCCCTGCATACTATAACATTATACCATTCTCGTGCATTATCCCTGCATACTATAACATTATACCATTCTCGTGCATTATCCCATGCATACTATAACATTATACTATTCTCGTGCATATCCCCTGCATACTATAACATTATACCATTCTCGTGCATTATCCCCTACATACTATAACATCGTACCATTCTCGTGCATTATCCCCTGCATACTATAACATTATACCTTTCTCGTGACTATAACATTATACCTTTCTCGTGCATTATCCCCTGCATACTATAACATTATACCATTCTCGTGCATATCCCCTGCATACTATAACATCGTACCATTCTCGTGCATTATCCCATGCATACTATAACATTATACTATTCTCGTGCATATCCCCTGCATACTATAACATTATACCATTCTCGTGCATTATCCCCTGCATACTATAACATTATACCATTCTCGTGCATTATCCCGTGCATACTATAACATTATACCATTCTCGTGCATTATCCCCTGCATACTATAACATTATACCATTCTCGTGCATTATCCCCTGCATACTATAACATTATACCATTCTCGTGCATATCCCCTGCATACTATAACATCGTACCATTCTCGTGCATTATCCCATGCATACTATAACATTATACCATTCTCGTGCATTATCCCCTGCATACTATAACATCGTACCATTCTCGTGCATACTATAACATCGTACCATTCTCGTGCATATTCCCCTGCATACTATAACATCGTACCATTCTCGTGCATATTCCCTGCATACTATAACATTATACCATTCTCGTGCATATTCCCCTGCATACTATAACATTATACCATTCTCGTGCATTATCCCTGCATACTATAACATTATACCATTCTCGTGCATTATCCCATGCATACTATAACATTATACCATTCTCGTGCATATCCCCTGCATACTATAACATCGTACCATTCTCGTGCATTATCCCCTGCATACTATAACATTATACCTTTCTCGTGCATTATCCCCTGCATACTATAACATTATACCATTCTCGTGCATATCCCCTGCATACTATAACATTATACCATTCTCGTGCATTATCCCATGCATACTATAACATTATACCATTCTCGTGCATATCCCCTGCATACTATAACATTATACCATTCTCGTGCATTATCCCCTGCATACTATAACATCGTACCATTCTCGTGCATATCCCCTGCATACTATAACATCGTACCATTCTCGTGCATT
Source organism: Archivesica marissinica (assembly GCA_014843695.1). Classification (NCBI taxonomy): domain Eukaryota; kingdom Metazoa; phylum Mollusca; class Bivalvia; order Venerida; family Vesicomyidae; genus Archivesica; species Archivesica marissinica. The sequence continues at coordinate 69,141,028 of CM026398.1, read as the reverse complement.
ATCCCCTGCATACTATAACATCGTACCATTCTCGTGCATTATCCCCTGCATACTATAACATTATACCATTCTCATGCATTATCCCCTGCATACTATAACATTATACCATTCTCATGCATTATTCCCTGCATACTATAACATTATACCATTCTCATGCATTATCCCCTGCATACTATAACATTATACCATTCTCGTGCATTATCCCTGCATACTATAACATTATACCATTCTCGTGCATATTCCCTGCATACTATAACATCGTACCATTCTCGTGCATACAATAACATCGTACCATTCTCGTGCATATTCCCCTGCATACTATAACATTATACCATTCTCGTGCATACTATAACATCGTACCATTCTCGTGCATTATTCCCTGCATACTATAACATCGTACCATTCTCATGCATTATTCCCTGCATACTATAACATCGTACCATTCTCGTGCATATTCCCTGCATACTATAACATTATACCATTCTCGTGCATATTCCCCTGCATACTATAACATTATACTATTCTCGTGCATATTCCCGTGCATACTATAACATTATACCATTCTCGTGCATTATCCCCTGCATACTATAACATCGTACCATTCTCGTGCATTATCCCCTGCATACTATAACATTATACCATTCTCGTGCATTATCCCCTGCATACTATAACAGTATACCATTCTCGTACATTATACCCTGCATAATATAACATTATACCATTCTCGTGCATTATCCCGTGCATACTATAACATTATACTATTCTCGTGCATTATCCCCTGCATACTATAACATTATACCATTCTCGTGCATTATCCCCTGCATACTATAACATTATACCATTCTCGTGCATATCCCCTGCATACTATAACATTATACCATTCTCGTGCATATCCCCTGCATACTATAACATCGTACCATTCTCGTGCATTATCCCCTGCATACTATAACATCGTACCATTCTCATGCATTATCCCCTGCATACTATAACATCGTACCATTCTCGTGCATTATCCCCTGCATACTATAACATCGTACCATTCTCGTGCATATCCCGTGCATACTATAACATTATACCATTCTCGTGCATTATCCCGTGCATACTATAACATTATACCATTCTCGTGCATATCCCGTGCATACTATAACATTATACCATTCTCGTGCATATCCCGTGCATACTATAACATTATACCATTCTCGTGCATTATCCCCTGCATACTATAACATTGTACCATTCTCGTGCATATCCCGTTTTTTTGTGTTTTTTTTTTTGTGTTTTTTTTTTTTGTGTATCCCGTGCATACTATAACATTATACCATTCTCATGCATTATCCCCTGCATACTATAACATCGTACCATTCTCGTGCATTATCCCCTGCATACTATAACATTATACCATTCTCGTGCATTATCCCCTGCATACTATAACATTATACCATTCTCGTGCATTATCCCCTGCATACTATAACATTATACCATTCTCGTGCATTATCCCGTGCATACTATAACATTATACCATTCTCGTGCATTATCCCCTGCATACTATAACATTATACATTCTTGTGCATTATCCCCTGCATACTATAACATTATACCATTCTCGTGCATATCCCCTGCATACTATAACATTATACCATTCTCGTGCATTATCCCCTGCATACTATAACATCGTACCATTCTCGTGCATTATCCCCTGCATACTATAACATTATACCTTTCTCGTGCATTATCCCCTGCATACTATAACATTATACCATTCTCGTGCATATCCCCTGCATACTATAACATTATACCATTCTCGTGCATATCCCCTGCATACTATAACATTATACCATTCTCGTGCATTATCCCCTGCATACTATAACATTATACCATTCTCGTGCATATCCCCTGCATACTATAACATTATACCATTCTCGTGCATATCCCCTGCATACTATAACATCGTACCATTCTCGTGCATTATCCCCTGCATACTATAACATCGTACCATTCTCGTGCATTATCCCCTGCATACTATAACATCGTACCATTCTCGTGCATATCCCGTCCGTGACTATAAAATTATACCATTCTCGTGCATATCCCGTCCGGGACTATAAAATTATACCATTCTCGTGCACATCCCGTCCGGGACTATAAAATTATACCATTCTCGTGCATATTCCATCCTTGACTATAAAATTATACCATTCTCGTGCATATCCCATCCTTGACTATAAAATTATACCATTCTCGTGCATATCCCATCCTTGACTATAAAATTATACCATTCTCGTGCATATCCCGTCCTTGACTATAAAATTATACCATTCTCGTGCATATCCCGTCCATACTATAAAATTATACCATTCTCGTGCATATCCCGTCCGGGACTATAAAATTATACCATTCTCGTGCATATCCCGTCCATACTATAAAATTATACCATTCTCGTGCATTATCCCCTGCATACTATAACATTATTTGTGTTTTTACCATTCTCGTGCATTATCCCGTGCATACTATAACATTATACCTTCTCGTGCATATCCCCTGCATACTATAACATCGTACCATTCTCGTGCATTCCATGCATACTATAACATTATACATTCTCGTGCATTTTCCCCTGCATACTATAACATTATACCATTCTCGTGCATTATCCCCTGCATACTATAACATCGTACCATTCTCGTGCATATCCCCTGCATACTATAACATTGTACCATTCTCGTGCATTATCCCATGCATACTATAACATTATACCATTCTCGTGCATTATCCCTGCATACTATAACATTGTACCATTCTCGTGCATACATAACATCGTACCATTCTCGTGCATTATCCCCTGCATACTATAACATCGTACCATTCTCGTGCATATTCCCTGCATACTATAACATTATACTATTCTCGTGCATATTCCCCTGCATACTATAACATTATACCATTCTCGTGCATATTCCCCTGCATACTATAACATTATACCATTCTCATGCATTATCCCCTGCATACTATAACATCGTACATTCTCATGCATTATCCCCTGCATACTATAACATTATACCATTCTCGTGCATATCCCCTGCATACTATAACATTATACCATTCTCGTGCATTATCCCCTGCATACTATAACATCGTACCATTCTCGTGCATTATCCCCTGCATACTATAACATTATACCTTTCTCGTGCATTATCCCCTGCATACTATAACATTATACCATTCTCGTGCATATCCCCTGCATACTATAACATTATACCATTCTCGTGCATATCCCCTGCATACTATAACATTATACCATTCTCGTGCATTATCCCCTGCATACTATAACATTATACCATTCTCGTGCATATCCCCTGCATACTATAACATTATACCATTCTCGTGCATATCCCCTGCATACTATAACATCGTACCATTCTCGTGCATTATCCCCTGCATACTATAACATCGTACCATTCTCGTGCATTATCCCCTGCATACTATAACATCGTACCATTCTCGTGCATTATCCCTGCATACTATAACATCGTACCATTCTCGTGCATTATCCCCTGCATACTATAACATTATACCTTTCTCGTTCATTATCCCCTGCATACTATAACATTATACCATTCTCGTGCATATCCCCTGCATACTATAACATTATACCATTCTCGTGCATATCCCCTGCATACTATAACATTATACCATTCTCGTGCATATCCCCTGCATACTATAACATTATACCATTCTCGTGCATTCCCCTGCATACTATAACATCGTACCATTCTCGTGCATATCCCATGCATCTATAATATCGTACTATTCTCGTGCATTATCCCCTGCATACTATAACATTGTACCATTCTCGTGCATTATCCCCTGCATATATACATTGTACCATTCTCGTGCATTATCCCTGCATACTATAACATATACCATTCTCGTGCATTATCCCTGCATACTATAACATTATACCATTCTCGTGCATTATCCCCTGCATACTATAACATTATACCATTCTCGTGCATATCCCCTGCATACTATAACATCGTACCATTCTCGTGCATTTTGTACTATAACATTATACCATTCTCGTGCATTATCCCCTGCATACTATAACATCGTACCATTCTCGTGCATACTATAACATCGTACCATTCTCGTGCATATTCCCTGCATACTATAACATCGTACCATTCTCGTGCATATTCCCTGCATACTATAACATTATACCATTCTCGTGCATATTCCCTGCATACTATAACATTATACCATTCTCGTGCATTATCCCTGCATACTATAACATTATACCATTCTCGTGCATTATCCCGTGCATACTATAACATTATACCATTCTCGTGCATATCCCCTGCATACTATAACATCGTACCATTCTCGTGCATTATCCCCTGCATACTATAACATTATACCTTTCTCGTGCATTATCCCTGCATACTATAACATTATACCATTCTCGTGCATATCCCCTGCATACTATAACATTATACCATTCTCGTGCATTATCCCATGCATACTATAACATTATACCATTCTCGTGCATATCCCCTGCATACTATAACATTATACCATTCTCGTGCATATCCCCTGCTACTATAATATTATACCATTCTCGTGCATATCCCCTGCATACTATAACATCGTACCATTCTCGTGCATTATCCCCTGCATACTATAACATCGTACCATTCTCGTGCATTATCCCCTGCATACTATAACATTATACCATTCTCATGCATTATCCCCTGCATACTATAACATTATACCATTCTCATGCATTATTCCCTGCATACTATAACATTATACCATTCTCATGCATTATCCCCTGCATACTATAACATTATACCATTCTCGTGCATTATCCCTGCATACTATAACATTATACCATTCTCGTGCATATTCCCTGCATACTATAACATCGTACCATTCTCGTGCATACAATAACATCGTACCATTCTCGTGCATATTCCCCTGCATACTATAACATTATACCATTCTCGTGCATACTATAACATCGTACCATTCTCGTGCATTATTCCCTGCATACTATAACATCGTACCATTCTCGTGCATATTCCCTGCATACTATAACATTATACCATTCTCGTGCATATTCCCCTGCATACTATAACATTATACTATTCTCGTGCATATTCCCGTGCATACTATAACATTATACCATTCTCGTGCATTATCCCCTGCATACTATAACATCGTACCATTCTCGTGCATTATCCCCTGCATACTATAACATTATACCATTCTCGTGCATTATCCCCTGCATACTATAACATTATACCATTCTCGTGCATTATACCCTGCATAATATAACATTATACCATTCTCGTGCATTATCCCGTGCATACTATAACATTATACTATTCTCGTGCATTATCCCCTGCATACTATAACATTATACCATTCTCGTGCATTATCCCCTGCATACTATAACATTATACCATTCTCGTGCATATCCCCTGCATACTATAACATTATACCATTCTCGTGCATATCCCCTGCATACTATAACATCGTACCATTCTCGTGCATTATCCCCTGCATACTATAACATCGTACCATTCTCATGCATTATCCCCTGCATACTATAACATCGTACCATTCTCGTGCATTATCCCCTGCATACTATAACATCGTACCATTCTCGTGCATATCCCTGCATACTATAACATCGTACCATTCTCGTGCATTATTCCTGCATACTATAACATTATACCATTCTCGTGCATATCCCTGCATACTATAACATTATACCATTCTCGTGCATCTATAACATTTACCATTCTCGTGCATATCCCTGCATACTATAACATCGTACCATTCTCGTGCATTATTCCCTGCATACTATAACATCGTACCATTCTCGTGCATATTCCCTGCATACTATAACATTATACCATTCTCGTGCATATTCCCCTGCATACTATAACATTATACCATTCTCGTGCATAATCCCCTGCATACTATAACATTATACCATTCTCGTGCATTATCCCCTGCATACTATAACATCGTACCATTCTCGTGCATTATCCCCTGCATACTATAACATTATACCATTCTCGTGCATTATCCCCTGCATACTATAACATTATACCATTCTCGTGCATTATCCCCTGCATACTATAACATTATACCATTCTCGTGCATTATCCCGTGCATACTATAACATTATACCATTCTCGTGCATTATCCCCTGCATACTATAACATTATACATTCTTGTGCATTATCCCCTGCATACTATAACATTATACCATTCTCGTGCATATCCCCTGCATACTATAACATTATACCATTCTCGTGCATTATCCCCTGCATACTATAACATCGTACCATTCTCGTGCATTATCCCCTGCATACTATAACATTATACCTTTCTCGTGCATTATCCCCTGCATACTATAACATTATACCATTCTCGTGCATATCCCCTGCATACTATAACATTATACCATTCTCGTGCATATCCCCTGCATACTATAACATTATACCATTCTCGTGCATTATCCCCTGCATACTATAACATTATACCATTCTCGTGCATATCCCCTGCATACTATAACATTATACCATTCTCGTGCATATCCCCTGCATACTATAACATCGTACCATTCTCGTGCATTATCCCCTGCATACTATAACATCGTACCATTCTCGTGCATTATCCCCTGCATACTATAACATCGTACCATTCTCGTGCATTATCCCTGCATACTATAACATCGTACCATTCTCGTGCATTTTACTTTCTCATTATCCCCTGCATACTATAACATTATACCATTCTCGTGCATATCCCCTGCATACTATAACATTATACCATTCTCGTGCATATCCCCTGCATACTATAACATTATACCATTCTCGTGCATTATCCCCTGCATACTATAACATTATACCATTCTCGTGCATATCCCCTGCATACTATAACATTATACCATTCTCGTGCATATCCCCTGCATACTATAACATCGTACCATTCTCGTGCATATCCCCTGCATACTATAACATCGTACCATTCTCGTGCATTATCCCCTGCATACTATAACATCGTACCATTCTCGTGCATTATCCCCTGCATACTATAACATTATACCTTTCTCGTGACTATAACATTATACCTTTCTCGTGCATTATCCCCTGCATACTATAACATTATACCATTCTCGTGCATATCCCCTGCATACTATAACATCGTACCATTCTCGTGCATTATCCCATGCATACTATAACATTATACTATTCTCGTGCACATCCCCTGCATACTATAACATTATACCATTCTCGTGCATTATCCCCTGCATACTATAACATCGTACCATTCTCGTGCATATCCCCTGCATACTATAACATCGTACCATTCTCGTGCATTATCCCATGCATACTATAACATTATACCATTCTCGTGCATTATCCCCTGCATACTATAACATCGTACCATTCTCGTGCATACTATAACATCGTACCATTCTCGTGCATATTCCCCTGCATACTATAACATCGTACCATTCTCGTGCATATTCCCTGCATACTATAACATTATACTATTCTCGTGCATATTCCCCTGCATACTATAACATTATACCATTCTCGTGCATATTCCCCTGCATACTATAACATTATACCATTCTCATGCATTATCCCCTGCATACTATAACATCGTACCATTCTCATGCATTATCCCCTGCATACTATAACATTATACCATTCTCGTGCATATCCCCTGCATACTATAACATTATACCATTCTCGTGCATTATCCCCTGCATACTATAACATCGTACCATTCTCATGCATTATCCCCTGCATACTATAACATTATACCTTTCTCGTGCATTATCCCCTGCATACTATAACATTATACCATTCTCGTGCATATCCCCTGCATACTATAACATTATACCATTCTCGTGCATATCCCCTGCATACTATAACATTATACCATTCTCGTGCATTATCCCCTGCATACTATAACATTATACCATTCTCGTGCATATCCCCTGCATACTATAACATTATACCATTCTCGTGCATATCCCCTGCATACTATAACATCGTACCATTCTCGTGCATTATCCCCTGCATACTATAACATCGTACCATTCTCGTGCATTATCCCCTGCATACTATAACATCGTACCATTCTCGTGCATTATCCCTGCATACTATAACATCGTACCATTCTCGTGCATTATCCCCTGCATACTATAACATTATACCTTTCTCGTTCATTATCCCCTGCATACTATAACATTATACCATTCTCGTGCATATCCCCTGCATACTATAACATTATACCATTCTCGTGCATATCCCCTGCATACTATAACATTATACCATTTTCGTGCATTATCCCCTGCATACTATAACATTATACCATTCTCGTGCATATCCCCTGCATACTATAACATTATACCATTCTCGTGCATATCCCCTGCATACTATAACATCGTACCATTCTCGTGCATTATCCCCTGCATACTATAACATCGTACCATTCTCGTGCATTATCCCCTGCATACTATAACATCGTACCATTCTCGTGCATTATCCCTGCATACTATAACATCGTACCATTCTCGTGCATTATTCCCTGCATACTATAACATTATACCATTCTCGTGCATTATCCCTGCATACTATAACATTATACCATTCTCGTGCATTATCCCATGCATACTATAACATTATACTATTCTCGTGCATATCCCCTGCATACTATAACATTATACCATTCTCGTGCATTATCCCCTACATACTATAACATCGTACCATTCTCGTGCATTATCCCCTGCATACTATAACATTATACCTTTCTCGTGACTATAACATTATACCTTTCTCGTGCATTATCCCCTGCATACTATAACATTATACCATTCTCGTGCATATCCCCTGCATACTATAACATCGTACCATTCTCGTGCATTATCCCATGCATACTATAACATTATACTATTCTCGTGCATATCCCCTGCATACTATAACATTATACCATTCTCGTGCATTATCCCCTGCATACTATAACATTATACCATTCTCGTGCATTATCCCGTGCATACTATAACATTATACCATTCTCGTGCATTATCCCCTGCATACTATAACATTATACCATTCTCGTGCATTATCCCCTGCATACTATAACATTATACCATTCTCGTGCATATCCCCTGCATACTATAACATCGTACCATTCTCGTGCATTATCCCATGCATACTATAACATTATACCATTCTCGTGCATTATCCCCTGCATACTATAACATCGTACCATTCTCGTGCATACTATAACATCGTACCATTCTCGTGCATATTCCCCTGCATACTATAACATCGTACCATTCTCGTGCATATTCCCTGCATACTATAACATTATACCATTCTCGTGCATATTCCCCTGCATACTATAACATTATACCATTCTCGTGCATTATCCCTGCATACTATAACATTATACCATTCTCGTGCATTATCCCATGCATACTATAACATTATACCATTCTCGTGCATATCCCCTGCATACTATAACATCGTACCATTCTCGTGCATTATCCCCTGCATACTATAACATTATACCTTTCTCGTGCATTATCCCCTGCATACTATAACATTATACCATTCTCGTGCATATCCCCTGCATACTATAACATCATACCATTCTCGTGCATTATCCCATGCATACTATAACATTATACCATTCTCGTGCATATCCCCTGCATACTATAACATTATACCATTCTCGTGCATTATCCCCTGCATACTATAACATCGTACCATTCTCGTGCATATCCCCTGCATACTATAACATCGTACCATTCTCGTGCATTATCCCCTGCATACTATAACATCGTACCATTCTCGTGCATTATCCCCTGCATACTATAACATTATACCATTCTCATGCATTATCCCCTGCATACTATAACATTATACCATTCTCATGCATTATTCCCTGCATACTATAACATTATACCATTCTCATGCATTATCCCCTGCATACTATAACATTATACCATTCTCGTGCATTATCCCTGCATACTATAACATTATACCATTCTCGTGCATATTCCCTGCATACTATAACATCGTACCATTCTCGTGCATACAATAACATCGTACCATTCTCGTGCATATTCCCCTGCATACTATAACATTATACCATTCTCGTGCATACTATAACATCGTACCATTCTCGTGCATTATTCCCTGCATACTATAACATCGTACCATTCTCGTGCATATTCCCTGCATACTATAACATTATACCATTCTCGTGCATATTCCCCTGCATACTATAACATTATACTATTCTCGTGCATATTCCCGTGCATACTATAACATTATACCATTCTCGTGCATTATCCCCTGCATACTATAACATCGTACCATTCTCGTGCATTATCCCCTGCATACTATAACATTATACCATTCTCGTGCATTATCCCCTGCATACTATAACAGTATACCATTCTCGTACATTATACCCTGCATAATATAACATTATACCATTCTCGTGCATTATCCCGTGCATACTATAACATTATACCATTCTCGTGCATATCCCCTGCATACTATAACATTATACCATTCTCGTGCATATCCCCTGCATACTATAACATTATACCATTCTCGTGCATTATCCCCTGCATACTATAACATCGTACCATTCTCGTGCATTATCCCCTGCATACTATAACATCGTACCATTCTCGTGCATTATCCCCTGCATACTATAACATCGTACCATTCTCGTGCATTATCCCCTGCATACTATAACATCGTACCATTCTCGTGCATTATCCCCTGCATACTATAACATTATACCATTCTCGTGCATTATCCCTGCATACTATAACATTATACCATTCTCGTGCATTATCCCTGCATACTATAACATTATACCATTCTCGTGCATATCCCCTGCATACTATAACATTATACCATTCTCGTGCATTATCCCCTGCATACTATAACATCGTACCATTCTCGTGCATTATCCCCTGCATACTATAACATCGTACCATTCTCGTGCATTATCCCCTGCATACTATAACATTGTACCATTCTCGTGCATATCCCCTGCATACTATAACATTATACCATTCTCGTGCATATCCCCTGCATACTATAACATTATACCATTCTCGTGCATATCCCCTGCATACTATAACATTATACCATTCTCATGCATTATCCCCTGCATACTATAACATCGTACCATTCTCGTGCATATCCCCTGCATACTATAACATTATACCATTCTCGTGCATATCCCCTGCATACTATAACATTGTACCATTCTCGTGCATTATCCCCTGCATACTATAACATTATACCATTCTCGTGCATTATCCCGTGCATACTATAACATTATACCATTCTCGTGCATTATCCCCTGCATACTATAACATTATACATTCTTGTGCATTATCCCCTGCATACTATAACATTATACCATTCTCGTGCATATCCCCTGCATACTATAACATTATACCATTCTCGTGCATTATCCCCTGCATACTATAACATCGTACCATTCTCGTGCATTATCCCCTGCATACTATAACATTATACCTTTCTCGTGCATTATCCCCTGCATACTATAACATTATACCATTCTCGTGCATATCCCCTGCATACTATAACATTATACCATTCTCGTGCATATCCCCTGCATACTATAACATTATACCATTCTCGTGCATTATCCCCTGCATACTATAACATTATACCATTCTCGTGCATATCCCCTGCATACTATAACATTATACCATTCTCGTGCATATCCCCTGCATACTATAACATCGTACCATTCTCGTGCATTATCCCCTGCATACTATAACATCGTACCATTCTCGTGCATTATCCCCTGCATACTATAACATCGTACCATTCTCGTGCATTTGTTTTGTTTTGTGTTTTGTTTTTTTTGTTTGTTTTTTTTTGTGTTTGTTTTTTTTTGTGTTTGTTTTTTTTTGTGTTTGTTTTTTTTTTGTGTTTGTTTTTTTTTGTGTTTGTTTTGTACCATTCTCGTGCATTATCCCCTGCATACTATAACATCGTACCATTCTCGTGCATTATCCCCTGCATACTATAACATCGTACCATTCTCGTGCATTATCCCCTGCATACTATAACATTATACCTTTCTCGTGACTATAACATTATACCTTTCTCGTGCATTATCCCCTGCATACTATAACATTATACCATTCTCGTGCATATCCCCTGCATACTATAACATCGTACCATTCTCGTGCATTATCCCATGCATACTATAACATTATACTATTCTCGTGCACATCCCCTGCATACTATAACATTATACTATTCTCGTGCATTATCCCCTGCATACTATAACATCGTACCATTCTCGTGCATATCCCCTGCATACTATAACATCGTACCATTCTCGTGCATTATCCCATGCATACTATAACATTATACCATTCTCGTGCATTATCCCCTGCATACTATAACATCGTACCATTCTCGTGCATACTATAACATCGTACCATTCTCGTGCATATTCCCCTGCATACTATAACATCGTACCATTCTCGTGCATATTCCCTGCATACTATAACATTATACCATTCTCGTGCATATTCCCCTGCATACTATAACATTATACCATTCTCGTGCATATTCCCCTGCATACTATAACATTATACCATTCTCATGCATTATCCCCTGCATACTATAACATCGTACCATTCTCATGCATTATCCCCTGCATACTATAACATTATACCATTCTCGTGCATATCCCCTGCATACTATAACATTATACCATTCTCGTGCATTATCCCCTGCATACTATAACATCGTACCATTCTCATGCATTATCCCCTGCATACTATAACATTATACCTTTCTCGTGCATTATCCCCTGCATACTATAACATTATACCATTCTCGTGCATATCCCCTGCATACTATAACATTATACCATTCTCTTGCATATCCCCTGCATACTATAACATTATACCATTCTCGTGCATTATCCCCTGCATACTATAACATTATACCATTCTCGTGCATATCCCCTGCATACTATAACATTATACCATTCTCGTGCATATCCCCTGCATACTATAACATCGTACCATTCTCGTGCATTATCCCCTGCATACTATAACATCGTACCATTCTCGTGCATTATCCCCTGCATACTATAACATCGTACCATTCTCGTGCATTATCCCTGCATACTATAACATCGTACCATTCTCGTGCATTATCCCCTGCATACTATAACATTATACCTTTCTCGTTCATTATCCCCTGCATACTATAACATTATACCATTCTCGTGCATATCCCCTGCATACTATAACATTATACCATTCTCGTGCATATCCCCTGCATACTATAACATTATACCATTTTCGTGCATTATCCCCTGCATACTATAACATTATACCATTCTCGTGCATATCCCCTGCATACTATAACATTATACCATTCTCGTGCATATCCCCTGCATACTATAACATCGTACCATTCTCGTGCATTATCCCCTGCATACTATAAAATCGTACCATTCTCGTGCATTATCCCCTGCATACTATAACATCGTACCATTCTCGTGCATTATCCCTGCATAATATAACATCGTACCATTCTCGTGCATTATTCCCTGCATACTATAACATTATACCATTCTCGTGCATTATCCCTGCATACTATAACATTATACCATTCTCGTGCATTATCCCATGCATACTATAACATTATACTATTCTCGTGCATATCCCCTGCATACTATAACATTATACTATTCTCGTGCATTATCCCCTACATACTATAACATCGTACCATTCTCGTGCATTATCCCCTGCATACTATAACATTATACCTTTCTCGTGACTATAACATTATACCTTTCTCGTGCATTATCCCCTGCATACTATAACATTATACCATTCTCGTGCATATCCCCTGCATACTATAACATCGTACCATTCTCGTGCATTATCCCATGCATACTATAACATTATACTATTCTCGTGCATATCCCCTGCATACTATAACATTATACCATTCTCGTGCATTATCCCCTGCATACTATAACATTATACCATTCTCGTGCATTATCCCGTGCATACTATAACATTATACCATTCTCGTGCATTATCCCCTGCATACTATAACATTATACCATTCTCGTGCATTATCCCCTGCATACTATAACATTATACCATTCTCGTGCATATCCCCTGCATACTATAACATCGTACCATTCTCGTGCATTATCCCATGCATACTATAACATTATACCATTCTCGTGCATTATCCCCTGCATACTATAACATCGTACCATTCTCGTGCATACTATAACATCGTACCATTCTCGTGCATATTCCCCTGCATACTATAACATCGTACCATTCTCGTGCATATTCCCTGCATACTATAACATTATACCATTCTCGTGCATATTCCCCTGCATACTATAACATTATACCATTCTCGTGCATTATCCCTGCATACTATAACATTATACCATTCTCGTGCATTATCCCATGCATACTATAACATTATACCATTCTCGTGCATATCCCCTGCATACTATAACATCGTACCATTCTCGTGCATTATCCCCTGCATACTATAACATTATACCTTTCTCGTGCATTATCCCCTGCATACTATAACATTATACCATTCTCGTGCATATCCCCTGCATACTATAACATCATACCATTCTCGTGCATTATCCCATGCATACTATAACATTATACCATTCTCGTGCATATCCCCTGCATACTATAACATTATACCATTCTCGTGCATTATCCCCTGCATACTATAACATCGTACCATTCTCGTGCATATCCCCTGCATACTATAACATCGTACCATTCTCGTGCATTATCCCCTGCATACTATAACATCGTACCATTCTCGTGCATTATCCCCTGCATACTATAACATTATACCATTCTCATGCATTATCCCCTGCATACTATAACATTATACCATTCTCATGCATTATTCCCTGCATACTATAACATTATACCATTCTCATGCATTATCCCCTGCATACTATAACATTATACCATTCTCGTGCATTATCCCTGCATACTATAACATTATACCATTCTCGTGCATATTCCCTGCATACTATAACATCGTACCATTCTCGTGCATACAATAACATCGTACCATTCTCGTGCATATTCCCCTGCATACTATAACATTATACCATTCTCGTGCATACTATAACATCGTACCATTCTCGTGCATTATTCCCTGCATACTATAACATCGTACCATTCTCGTGCATATTCCCTGCATACTATAACATTATACCATTCTCGTGCATATTCCCCTGCATACTATAACATTATACTATTCTCGTGCATATTCCCGTGCATACTATAACATTATACCATTCTCGTGCATTATCCCCTGCATACTATAACATCGTACCATTCTCGTGCATTATCCCCTGCATACTATAACATTATACCATTCTCGTGCATTATCCCCTGCATACTATAACAGTATACCATTCTCGTACATTATACCCTGCATAATATAACATTATACCATTCTCGTGCATTATCCCGTGCATACTATAACATTATACTATTCTCGTGCATTATCCCCTGCATACTATAACATTAT
The DNA here is from genome assembly GCA_014843695.1 of Archivesica marissinica. NCBI lineage: Eukaryota > Metazoa > Mollusca > Bivalvia > Venerida > Vesicomyidae > Archivesica > Archivesica marissinica. The sequence goes on along the minus strand of CM026398.1, from coordinate 69,125,366 downwards.
ACCATTCTCGTGCATTATCCCCTGCATACTATAACATTATACCATTCTCGTGCATATCCCCTGCATACTATAACATTATACCATTCTCGTGCATATCCCCTGCATACTATAACATCGTACCATTCTCGTGCATTATCCCCTGCATACTATAACATCGTACCATTCTCATGCATTATCCCCTGCATACTATAACATCGTACCATTCTCGTGCATTATCCCCTGCATACTATAACATCGTACCATTCTCGTGCATTATCCCTGCATACTATAACATCGTACCATTCTCGTGCATTATTCCCTGCATACTATAACATTATACCATTCTCGTGCATTATCCCTGCATACTATAACATTATACCATTCTCGTGCATTATCCCATGCATACTATAACATTATACCATTCTCGTGCATATCCCCTGCATACTATAACATTATACCATTCTCGTGCATTATCCCCTGCATACTATAACATCGTACCATTCTCGTGCATTATCCCCTGCATACTATAACATCGTACCATTCTCGTGCATTATCCCCTGCATACTATAACATTATACCATTCTCGTGCATATCCCCTGCATACTATAACATTATACCATTCTCGTGCATTATCCCCTGCATACTATAACATCGTACCATTCTCGTGCATATCCCCTGCATACTATAACATCGTACCATTCTCGTACATTATCCCCTGCATACTATAACATCGTACCATTCTCGTGCATATCCCCTGCATACTATAACATCGTACCATTCTCGTGCATATCCCCTGCATACTATAACATCGTGCCATTCTCGTGCATTATGCCCTGCATACTATAACATCGTGCCATTCTCGTGCATTATCCCCTGCATACTATAACATCGTACCATTCTCGTGCATATCCCCTGCATACTATAACATTATACCATTCTCGTGCATTATCCCCTGCATACTATAACATCGTACCATTCTCGTGCATATCCCCTGCATACTATAACATCGTACCATTCTCGTGCATATCCCCTGCATACTATAACATCGTACTATTCTCGTGCATATCCCCTGCATACTATAACATCGTACCATTCTCGTGCATATCCCCTGCATACTATAACATCGTACCTTTCTGGTGAATCTTATTTACATGGAAAACCTTCAATTTCAACGGCTACATTACATCTTACCATTTCAGTTGATGGACTTGTATTTGAAATATATCCATGGCAGTGAGATTAAAAGTAGAAACACTACACACCTGTTGCCATAGCTACTAGTCATAATCTGTTTATAATGACATGATAATTGTCACAGAACAAAAGAACATAAGGATAATTGCCAATTGCAAATTGGTTAAATACAGTGGATATTATTTACTCTCCTCGGACCGGGAAGTATGTGAGATGGTACGGTGGTCGCCAGATCGGACAGGTGGGTTTTCTCCTGGTACTCCGGTTTCCTCCCACACGAATGACAACATATACGCTTTCATCTGCGCCGGCGACAGTGATTAATATAAGTTGTTAGAACTTGCTTCACCATCGTTGTAAAATAAATAAAGTTTAAACTCTGCTTGTGATAATAAATATTCTTACAGTATACCTAAAAATGTCAAGGTCACGAGGTCAAATGTTATGACCCAAATCATGTAAGCAGTTCTTTTTTAGGTCAATGCAATAATTCGGTACAATAAAAATAATCATGTTCTATACAAATATACTAAAATGTTTTTTACTACAAGGACATCCGGTCTCAGTGTGTTACCATGGTATTGTACTACTTTACAAGTAAAAACAGAACAATTCGCAGCTACAACCTTAGTTAAACATGACATTAACGTGCATTCTCTCAACTAACCATGACAAAGCCTCGAATGACAGAGTAATGCCAGAAGTTGCAGAACAGATGAAAGAAAGAAAAGTTAATTTGACAAAGACGCTTCCCAGCCGAATGATATTAGCGATCTGTATACATACCAACAATTACACAACCTATACCTATGTAACATTAATTACATGCATGTTTTTCTGTTTCTCTTGTCTAGATACCTTAGGCTTTGTGCTGACTATCTAGTATATAGATGTTTATTTGCTTGTTTGTTTTCTGAGCAAAACTTTCTGGAATTAACTATAAAGCATATAGTTATGTTAGCAACTGTGACCTACGAGTAAGGTGTACTGATACTCAAAGTTCTGCAGAAACTGTTTAGCTGCGAAACTTTCTGGACATTAAATATACTGTTAGCATTATTTCCTTAGTTTTTCAGTTTTAAATGTAACTCGAAGTTATTGGATTCTTATTTTTCCAAGAAATCTACAAATTATCTATAATACTGAGGTGTGAGATACCTCCTGGAATTATTAATTGTGCTTATAAATTTATCTATTATTTTCTGGAAAGTTCAGTCTATTCGCTTTTGGAGCAAATTTTCAAAGACAGTATATTTAACAGTGTTCAATTACTTGCCACTACGGAGGATTGTTCTAATTGTATCTAGTTAATGTGTAACTATTCCCTGCCACATGCACTGTGCAGCCGACAGAATCAAACGCAAACTCACTTGTACGCAAACTCACTTGTACGTCCTTCAATAACAGTTAAAGAACATATAAACAAAGTGTAAAAATGTGGATCATTTAAGTTTTAGTGATGTGAACTATATGTACAAACATTATAAATAATTCCTGCATTGGAGTTATTATAACAGAATGTGTAAATCAATGATGCACAAAATAATAATATAAAGTGCCCTGTTAATTGTGCATGCTATACAAACATGGTTATAGAAGATTGTAAGAAGTATCAATGAGTGAAGATCACCATGGAATTACAGCAAATAATGCCAGCATAGATATACTTCCACACAGGTGTGTTGTCAATGTTCCATACATATATAGCCAGCGTAGATATACTTCCAAACAGGTGTGTTGTCAATGTTCCATACATATATAGCCAGCGTAGATATACTTCCACACAGGTGTGTTGTCAATGTTCCATACATATATAGCCAGCGTAGATATACTTCCAAACAGGTGTGTTGTCAATGTTCCATACATATATAGCCAGCATAGATATACTTCCAAACAGGTGTGTTGTCAATGTTCCATACATATATAGCCAGCGTAGATATACTTCCAAACAGGTGTGTTGTCAATGTTCCATACATATATAGCCAGCATAGATATACTTCCAAACAGGTGTGTTGTCAATGTTCCATACATATATAGCCAGCATAGATATACTTCCAAACAGGTGTGTTGTCAATGTTCCATACATATATAGCCAGCATAGATATACTTCCAAACAGGTGTGTTGTCAATGTTCCATACATATATAGCCAGCATAGATATACTTC
>CM026398.1:69064797-69121028 GCA_014843695.1 Archivesica marissinica | reverse complement strand
GTAGTTGTACATGTAGTTGTACATGTAGTTGTACACTGTAGTTGTACACTGTGTAGTTGTACACTGTAGTTGTACATGTAGTTGTACACTGTAGTTGTACATGTAGTTGTACATGTAGTTGTACATGTAGTTGTACATGTAGTTGTACATGTAGTTGTACACTGTAGTTGTACACTGTGTAGTTGTACATGTAGTTGTACATGTAGTTGTACACTGTAGTTGTACATGTAGTTGTACATGTAGTTGTACATGTAGTTGTACTGTAGTTGTACTGTAGTTGTACATGTAGTTGTACACTGTAGTTGTACACTGTGTAGTTGTACACTGTAGTTGTACATGTAGTTGTACACTGTAGTTGTACATGTGTTGTTGTGTTGTTGGTTGTTGTGTTGTTGTGTTGTTGTAGTTGTACCTGTAGTTGTACATGTAGTTGTACATGTAGTTGTACACTAGTTGTACACTGTGTAGTTGTACACTAGTTGTACACTGTAGTTGTACATGTAGTTGTACACTGTAGTTGTACATGTAGTTGTACACTGTAGTTGTACATGTAGTTGTACATGTAGTTGTACACTGTAGTTGTACATGTAGTTGTACATGTAGTTGTACACTGTAGTTGTACATGTAGTTGTACACTGTAGTTGTACATGTAGTTGTACATGTAGTTGTACACTGTAGTTGTACATGTAGTTGTACATGTAGTTGTACACTGTAGTTGTACATGTAGTTGTACATGTAGTTGTACATGTAGTTGTACACTGTAGTTGTACATGTAGTTGTACATGTAGTTGTACATGTAGTTGTACATGTAGTTGTACATGTAGTTGTACATGTAGTTGTACATGTAGTTGTACATGTAGTTGTACATGTAGTTGTACATTAGTTGTACATGTAGTTGTACACTGTGTAGTTGTACATGTAGTTGTACATGTAGTTGTACACTAGTTGTACATGTAGTTGTACACTGTAGTTGTACATGTAGTTGTACATTGTAGTTGTACATGTAGTTGTACATGTAGTTGTACATGTAGTTGTACATGTAGTTGTACATGTAGTTGTACATGTAGTTGTACATGTAGTTGTACATGTAGTTGTACATGTAGTTGTACATGTAGTTGTACATGTAGTTGTACATGTAGTTGTACATGTAGTTGTACACTGTGTAGTTGTACATGTAGTTGTACATGTAGTTGTACACTGTGTAGTTGTACATGTAGTTGTACATGTAGTTGTACCTGTAGTTGTACACTGTAGTTGTACATGTAGTTGTACACTGTAGTTGTACACTGTAGTTGTACACTGTAGTTGTACACTGTAGTTGTACACTGTAGTTGTACACTGTAGTTGTACACTGTAGTTGTACACTGTAGTTGTACACTGTAGTTGTACACTGTAGTTGTACACTGTAGTTGTACATGTAGTTGTACATGTAGTTGTACCTGTAGTTGTACACTGTAGTTGTACACTGTAGTTGTACATGTAGTTGTACATGTAGTTGTACCTGTAGTTGTACACTGTAGTTGTACACTGTAGTTATACATGTAGTTGTACATGTAGTTGTACATGTAGTTGTACATGTAGTTGTACATGTAGTTGTACCTGTAGTTGTACATGTAGTTGTACATGTAGTTGTACATGAGTTGTACATGTAGTTGTACATGTAGTTGTACATGTAGTTGTACATGTAGTTGTACATGTAGTTGTACACTGTAGTTGTACACTGTGTAGTTGTACATGTAGTTGTACACTAGTTGTACACTGTGTAGTTGTACACTGTAGTTGTACATGTAGTTGTACACTGTAGTTGTACATGTAGTTGTACATGTAGTTACTGTAGTTGTACATGTAGTTGTACATGTAGTTGTACACTGTAGTTGTACATGTAGTTGTACATGTAGTTGTACATGTAGTTGTACATGTAGTTGTACACTGTGTAGTTGTACATGTAGTTGTACATGTAGTTGTACACTGTGTAGTTGTACATGTAGTTGTACCTGTAGTTGTACACTGTAGTTGTACACTGTAGTTGTACATGTAGTTGTACCTGTAGTTGTACACTGTAGTTGTACACTGTAGTTGTACACTGTAGTTGTACACTGTAGTTGTACATGTAGTTGTACCTGTAGTTGTACACTGTAGTTGTACACTGTAGTTGTACACTGTAGTTGTACATGTAGTTGTACACTGTAGTTGTACATGTAGTTGTACATGTAGTTGTACACTGTAGTTGTACATGTAGTTGTACATGTAGTTGTACATGTAGTTGTACACTGTAGTTGTACATGTAGTTGTACATGTAGTTGTACATGTAGTTGTACATGTAGTTGTACATGTAGTTGTACATGTAGTTGTACATGTAGTTGTACATGTAGTTGTACATGTAGTTGTACATGTAGTTGTACATGTGTAGTTGTACATTGTAGTTGTACATGTAGTTGTACACTAGTTGTACTGAGTTGTACATGTAGTTGTACATGTAGTTGTACATGTAGTTGTACATGTAGTTGTACACTGTAGTTGTACATGTAGTTGTACATGTAGTTGTACATGTAGTTGTACATGTAGTTGTACATGTAGTTGTACACTGTAGTTGTACATGTAGTTGTACATGTAGTTGTACACTGTAGTTGTACATGTAGTTGTACATGTAGTTGTACATGTAGTTGTACACTGTAGTTGTACATGTAGTTGTACATGTAGGTACATGTAGTTGTACATGTAGTTGTACACTGTAGTTGTACATGTAGTTGTACATGTAGTTGTACATGTAGTTGTACATGTAGTTGTACATGTAGTTGTACATGTAGTTGTACATGTAGTTGTACATGTAGTTGTACATGTAGTTGTACATGTAGTTGTACATGTAGTTGTACACTGTAGTTGTACACTGTGTAGTTGTACACTGTAGTTGTACATGTAGTTGTACATGTAGTTGTACACTGTAGTTGTACATGTAGTTGTACATGTAGTTGTACACTGTAGTTGTACACTGTAGTTGTACACTGTAGTTGTACATGTAGTTGTACACTGTAGTTGTACATGTAGTTGTACATGTAGTTGTACACTGTAGTTGTACATGTAGTTGTACATGTAGTTGTACATGTAGTTGTACACTGTAGTTGTACACTGTAGTTGTACACTGTGTAGTTGTACACTGTAGTTGTACATGTAGTTGTACACTGTAGTTGTACATGTAGTTGTACATGTAGTTGTACATGTAGTTGTACATGTAGTTGTACATGTAGTTGTACATGTAGTTGTACACTGTAGTTGTACATGTAGTTGTACACTGTAGTTGTACATGTAGTTGTACATGTAGTTGTACATGTAGTTGTACATGTAGTTGTACATGTAGTTGTACATGTAGTTGTACACTGTAGTTGTACATGTAGTTGTACATGTAGTTGTACACTGTAGTTGTACACTGTGTAGTTGTACACTGTAGTTGTACATGTAGTTGTACACTAGTTGTACACTGTGTAGTTGTACATGTAGTTGTACCTGTAGTTGTACACTGTAGTTGTACATGTAGTTGTACATGTAGTTGTACATGTAGTTGTACACTGTAGTTGTACACTGTAGTTGTACACTGTAGTTGTACACTGTAGTTGTACATGTAGTTGTACACTGTAGTTGTACATGTAGTTGTACATGTAGTTGTACATGTAGTTGTACATGTAGTTGTACCTGTAGTTGTACATGTAGTTGTACACTGTGTAGTTGTACATGTAGTTGTACATGTAGTTGTACCTGTAGTTGTACCTGTAGTTGTACATGTAGTTGTACACTGTAGTTGTACATGTAGTTGTACACTAGTTGTACACTGTGTAGTTGTACACTGAAGTTGTACATGTAGTTGTACATGTAGTTGTACACTGTAGTTGTACATGTAGTTGTACATGTAGTTGTACACTGTAGTTGTACATGTAGTTGTACATGTAGTTGTACATGTAGTTGTACACTAGTTGTACAGTGTAGTTGTACACTGTAGTTGTACATGTAGTTGTACACTGTAGTTGTACATGTAGTTGTACACTGTAGTTGTACACTGTAGTTGTACACTGTAGTTGTACATGTAGTTGTACACTGTAGTTGTACACTGTGTAGTTGTACATGTAGTTGTACATGTAGTTGTACACTAGTTGTACACTGTAGTTGTACACTGTAGTTGTACATGTAGTTGTACATGTAGTTGTACCTGTAGTTGTACATGTAGTTGTACACTGTAGTTGTACACTAGTTGTACATGTAGTTGTACATGTAGTTGTACACTGTAGTTGTACATGTAGTTGTACACTGTAGTTGTACATGTAGTTGTACACTGTAGTTGTACACTGTAGTTGTACATGTAGTTGTACATGTAGTTGTACATGTAGTTGTACACTGTAGTTGTACATGTAGTTGTACATGTAGTTGTACATGTAGTTGTACACTGTAGTTGTACATGTAGTTGTACACTGTAGTTGTACATGTAGTTGTACACTGTAGTTGTACATGTAGTTGTACACTGTAGTTGTACATGTAGTTGTACATGTAGTTGTACATGTAGTTGTACATGTAGTTGTACATGTAGTTGTACATGTAGTTGTACATGTAGTTGTACATGTAGTTGTACATGTAGTTGTACATGTAGTTGTACATGTAGTTGTACATGTAGTTGTACATGTAGTTGTACATGTAGTTGTACCTGTAGTTGTACACTGTAGTTGTACATGTAGTTGTACATGTAGTTGTACATGTAGTTGTACCTGTAGTTGTACACTGTGTAGTTGTACATGTAGTTGTACACTGTAGTTGTACATGTAGTTGTACACTGTAGTTGTACATGTAGTTGTACATGTAGTTGTACACTGTAGTTGTACACTGTAGTTGTACATGTAGTTGTACACTGTAGTTGTACACTGTAGTTGTACATGTAGTTGTACACTGTAGTTGTACACTGTGTAGTTGTACACTGTAGTTGTACACTGTGTAGTTGTACATGTAGTTGTACACTGTAGTTGTACATGTAGTTGTACATGTAGTTGTACTGTAGTTGTACACTGTAGTTGTACACTGTAGTTGTACACTGTAGTTATACATGTAGTTGTACATGTAGTTGTACATGTAGTTGTACATGTAGTTGTACATGTAGTTGTACATGTAGTTGTACATGTAGTTGTACATGTAGTTGTACATGTAGTTGTACACTGTGTAGTTGTACACTGTGTAGTTGTACATGTAGTTGTACACTAGTTGTACACTGTGTAGTTGTACACTGTAGTTGTACATGTAGTTGTACACTGTAGTTGTACACTGTAGTTGTACATGTAGTTGTACATGTAGTTGTACACTGTAGTTGTACACTGTGTAGTTGTACACTGTAGTTGTACATGTAGTTGTACATGTAGTTGTACATGTAGTTGTACACTGTAGTTGTACATGTAGTTGTACATGTAGTTGTACACTGTGTAGTTGTACACTGTAGTTGTACATGTAGTTGTACACTGTAGTTGTACATGTAGTTGTACATGTAGTTGTACACTGTAGTTGTACATGTAGTTGTACATGTAGTTGTACATGTAGTTGTACATGTAGTTGTACATGTAGTTGTACATGTAGTTGTACATGTAGTTGTACATGTAGTTGTACATGTAGTTGTACATGTAGTTGTACATGTAGTTGTACATGTAGTTGTACACTGTAGTTGTACATGTAGTTGTACATGTAGTTGTACATGTAGTTGTACACTGTAGTTGTACACTGTGTAGTTGTACACTGTAGTTGTACATGTAGTTGTACACTGTAGTTGTACATGTAGTTGTACATGTAGTTGTACATGTAGTTGTACATGTAGTTGTACATGTAGTTGTACATGTAGTTGTACACTGTAGTTGTACACTGTGTAGTTGTACACTGTAGTTGTACATGTAGTTGTACACTGTAGTTGTACATGTAGTTGTACACTGTTGTAGTTGTACATGTAGTTGTACATGTAGTTGTACATGTAGTTGTACATGTAGTTGTACACTGTAGTTGTACATGTAGTTGTACACTGTAGTTGTACATGTAGTTGTACACTGTAGTTGTACCTGTAGTTGTACATGTAGTTGTACATGTAGTTGTACATGTAGTTGTACACTGTAGTTGTACATGTAGTTGTACATGTAGTTGTACACTGTAGTTGTACACTGTGTAGTTGTACACTGTAGTTGTACATGTAGTTGTACACTAGTTGTACACTGTGTAGTTGTACATGTAGTTGTACCTGTAGTTGTACACTGTAGTTGTACATGTAGTTGTACACTGTAGTTGTACACTGTAGTTGTACACTGTAGTTGTACACTGTAGTTGTACATGTAGTTGTACACTGTAGTTGTACATGTAGTTGTACATGTAGTTGTACATGTAGTTGTACATGTAGTTGTACCTGTAGTTGTACATGTAGTTGTACACTGTGTAGTTGTACATGTAGTTGTACATGTAGTTGTACCTGTAGTTGTACCTGTAGTTGTACATGTAGTTGTACACTGTAGTTGTACATGTAGTTGTACACTAGTTGTACACTGTGTAGTTGTACACTGAAGTTGTACATGTAGTTGTACATGTAGTTGTACACTGAAGTTGTACATGTAGTTGTACATGTAGTTGTACACTGAAGTTGTACATGTAGTTGTACATGTAGTTGTACATGTAGTTGTACACTAGTTGTACACTGTGTAGTTGTACACTGTAGTTGTACATGTAGTTGTACATGTAGTTGTACCTGTAGTTGTACACTGTAGTTGTACATGTAGTTGTACACTAGTTGTACACTGTGTAGTTGTACACTAGTTGTACACTGTAGTTGTACATGTAGTTGTACACTGTAGTTGTACATGTAGTTGTACATGTAGTTGTACACTGTAGTTGTACATGTAGTTGTACATGTAGTTGTACATGTAGTTGTACATGTAGTTGTACACTGTAGTTGTACATGTAGTTGTACATGTAGTTGTACATGTAGTTGTACATGTAGTTGTACATGTAGTTGTACATGTAGTTGTACATGTAGTTGTACACGTAGTTGTACATTTAGTTGTACATGTAGTTGTACATGTAGTTGTACATGTAGTTGTACATGTAGTTGTACATGTAGTTGTACATGTAGTTGTACATGTAGTTGTACATGTAGTTGTACATGTAGTTGTACATGTAGTTGTACATGTAGTTGTACATGTAGTTGTACATGTAGTTGTACATGTAGTTGTACATGTAGTTGTACATGTAGTTGTACATGTAGTTGTACATGTAGTTGTACACTGTAGTTGTACATGTAGTTGTACACTGTAGTTGTACATGTAGTTGTACATGTAGTTGTACACTGTAGTTGTACACTGTGTAGTTGTACACTGTAGTTGTACATGTAGTTGTACACTAGTTGTACACTGTGTAGTTGTACATGTAGTTGTACCTGTAGTTGTACACTGTAGTTGTACATGTAGTTGTACACTAGTTGTACACTGTGTAGTTGTACATGTAGTTGTACACTGTAGTTGTACATGTAGTTGTACATGTAGTTGTACATGTAGTTGTACATGTAGTTGTACACTAGTTGTACACTGTGTAGTTGTACATGTAGTTGTACATGTAGTTGTACATGTAGTTGTACATGTAGTTGTACTGTAGTTGTACATGTAGTTGTACATGTAGTTGTACATGTAGTTGTACACTGTAGTTGTACATGTAGTTTTACATGTAGTTGTACATGTAGTTGTACATGTAGTTGTACATGTAGTTGTACATGTAGTTGTACATGTAGTTGTACCTGTAGTTGTACATGTAGTTGTACATGTAGTTGTACATGTAGTTGTACACTGTGTAGTTGTACATGTAGTTGTACACTGTGTAGTTGTACACTGTGTAGTTGTACACTGAAGTTGTACATGTAGTTGTACATGTAGTTGTACACTGTGTAGTTGTACACTGAAGTTGTACATGTAGTTGTACATGTAGTTGTACACTGTGTAGTTGTACATGTAGTTGTACACTGTGTAGTTGTACACTGTGTAGTTGTACACTGAAGTTGTACATGTAGTTGTACATGTAGTTGTACCTGTAGTTGTACACTGTAGTTGTACATGTAGTTGTACACTAGTTGTACACTGTGTAGTTGTACACTGAAGTTGTACATGTAGTTGTACATGTAGTTGTACACTGAAGTTGTACATGTAGTTGTACATGTAGTTGTACACTGTAGTTGTACACTGTGTAGTTGTACATGTAGTTGTACACTAGTTGTACACTGTGTAGTTGTACACTGTAGTTGTACATGTAGTTGTACACTGTAGTTGTACATGTAGTTGTACACTGTAGTTGTACACTGTGTAGTTGTACATGTAGTTGTACATGTAGTTGTACACTAGTTGTACACTGTGTAGTTGTACACTGTGTAGTTGTACATGTAGTTGTACACTAGTTGTACACTGTAGTTGTACACTGTGTAGTTGTACATGTAGTTGTACACTAGTTGTACACTGTGTAGTTGTACACTGTAGTTGTACATGTAGTTGTACACTGTAGTTGTACATGTAGTTGTACACTGTAGTTGTACACTGTAGTTGTACATGTAGTTGTACATGTAGTTGTACACTAGTTGTACACTGTGTAGTTGTACATGTAGTTGTACATGTAGTTGTACACTAGTTGTACACTGTGTAGTTGTACACTGTAGTTGTACATGTAGTTGTACATGTAGTTGTACCTGTAGTTGTACACTGTAGTTGTACACTGTAGTTGTACACTAGTTGTACACTGTAGTTGTACATGTAGTTGTACACTGTAGTTGTACATGTAGTTGTACACTGTAGTTGTACATGTAGTTGTACACTGAAGTTGTACACTGTAGTTGTACACTGTGTAGTTGTACATGTAGTTGTACATGTAGTTGTACACTGTAGTTGTACATGTAGTTGTACATGTAGTTGTACATGTAGTTGTACATGTAGTTGTACATGTAGTTGTACACTAGTTGTACACTGTAGTTGTACACTGTGTAGTTGTACATGTAGTTGTACATGTAGTTGTACACTAGTTGTACATGTAGTTGTACACTGTGTAGTTGTACATGTAGTTGTACACTAGTTGTACACTGTGTAGTTATACATGTAGTTGTACACTGTGTAGTTGTACATGTAGTTGTACATGTAGTTGTACATGTAGTTGTACATGTAGTTGTACATGTAGTTGTACATGTAGTTGTACATGTAGTTGTACATGTAGTTGTACATGTAGTTGTACACTGTGTAGTTGTACATGTAGTTGTACACTGTAGTTGTACATGTAGTTGTACCTGTAGTTGTACACTGTAGTTGTACATGTAGTTGTACATGTAGTTGTACACTGTAGTTGTACATGTAGTTGTACACTGTAGTTGTACATGTAGTTGTACATGTAGTTGTACACTGTGTAGTTGTACATGTAGTTGTACATGTAGTTGTACACTGTGTAGTTGTACATAGTTGTACATGTAGTTGTACATAGTTGTACTGTAGTTGTACACTGTAGTTGTACATGTAGTTGTACACTGTGTAGTTGTACACTGTAGTTGTACATGTAGTTGTACATGTAGTTGTACATGTAGTTGTACACTGTAGTTGTACACTGTGTAGTTGTACATGTAGTTGTACATGTAGTTGTACACTGTAGTTGTACATGTAGTTGTACACTGTAGTTGTACACTGTGTAGTTGTACATGTAGTTGTACATGTAGTTGTACACTAGTTGTACACTGTGTAGTTGTACACTGTGTAGTTGTACATGTAGTTGTACACTAGTTGTACACTGTAGTTGTACACTGTGTAGTTGTACATGTAGTTGTACACTAGTTGTACACTGTGTAGTTGTACACTGTAGTTGTACATGTAGTTGTACACTGTAGTTGTACATGTAGTTGTACACTGTAGTTGTACACTGTGTAGTTGTACATGTAGTTGTACATGTAGTTGTACACTAGTTGTACACTGTGTAGTTGTACACTGTGTAGTTGTACATGTAGTTGTACACTAGTTGTACACTGTAGTTGTACACTGTGTAGTTGTACATGTAGTTGTACACTAGTTGTACACTGTGTAGTTGTACACTGTAGTTGTACATGTAGTTGTACACTGTAGTTGTACATGTAGTTGTACACTGTAGTTGTACACTGTAGTTGTACACTGTAGTTGTACATGTAGTTGTACACTGTAGTTGTACACTGTGTAGTTGTACATGTAGTTGTACATGTAGTTGTACACTAGTTGTACACTGTGTAGTTGTACACTGTAGTTGTACATGTAGTTGTACATGTAGTTGTACCTGTAGTTGTACACTGTAGTTGTACACTGTAGTTGTACACTAGTTGTACACTGTAGTTGTACATGTAGTTGTACACTGTAGTTGTACATGTAGTTGTACACTGTAGTTGTACATGTAGTTGTACACTGAAGTTGTACACTGTAGTTGTACACTGTGTAGTTGTACATGTAGTTGTACATGTAGTTGTACACTGTGTAGTTGTACATGTAGTTGTACATGTAGTTGTACATGTAGTTGTACATGTAGTTGTACATGTAGTTGTACATGTAGTTGTACACTAGTTGTACACTGTAGTTGTACACTGTGTAGTTGTACATGTAGTTGTACATGTAGTTGTACACTAGTTGTACATGTAGTTGTACACTGTGTAGTTGTACATGTAGTTGTACACTAGTTGTACACTGTGTAGTTATACATGTAGTTGTACACTGTGTAGTTGTACATGTAGTTGTACATGTAGTTGTACATGTAGTTGTACATGTAGTTGTACATGTAGTTGTACATGTAGTTGTACATGTAGTTGTACATGTAGTTGTACATGTAGTTGTACACTGTGTAGTTGTACATGTAGTTGTACACTGTAGTTGTACATGTAGTTGTACCTGTAGTTGTACACTGTAGTTGTACATGTAGTTGTACATGTAGTTGTACACTGTAGTTGTACATGTAGTTGTACACTGTAGTTGTACATGTAGTTGTACACTGTAGTTGTACACTGTGTAGTTGTACATGTAGTTGTACATGTAGTTGTACACTAGTTGTACACTGTGTAGTTGTACATGTAGTTGTACACTGTAGTTGTACATGTAGTTGTACCTGTAGTTGTACACTGTAGTTGTACATGTAGTTGTACATGTAGTTGTACACTGTAGTTGTACCTGTAGTTGTACACTGTAGTTGTACATGTAGTTGTACATGTAGTTGTACATGTAGTTGTACACTGTGTAGTTGTACATGTAGTTGTACATGTAGTTGTACATGTAGTTGTACATGTAGTTGTACCTGTAGTTGTACATGTAGTTGTACATGTAGTTGTACACTGTAGTTGTACATGTAGTTGTACATGTAGTTGTACATGTAGTTGTACACTGTAGTTGTACACTGTGTAGTTGTACACTGTAGTTGTACATGTAGTTGTACACTGTAGTTGTACATGTAGTTGTACATGTAGTTGTACACTGTAGTTGTACACTGTGTAGTTGTACACTGTAGTTGTACATGTAGTTGTACACTGTAGTTGTACATGTAGTTGTACATGTAGTTGTACACTGTAGTTGTACATGTAGTTGTACATGTAGTTGTACATGTAGTTGTACACTGTAGTTGTACACTGTAGTTGTACACTGTGTAGTTGTACACTGTAGTTGTACATGTAGTTGTACACTGTAGTTGTACATGTAGTTGTACACTGTAGTTGTACATGTAGTTGTACATGTAGTTGTACATGTAGTTGTACATGTAGTTGTACACTGTAGTTGTACATGTAGTTGTACACTGTAGTTGTACATGTAGTTGTACACTGTAGTTGTACCTGTAGTTGTACATGTAGTTGTACATGTAGTTGTACATGTAGTTGTACACTGTAGTTGTACATGTAGTTGTACATGTAGTTGTACACTGTAGTTGTACACTGTGTAGTTGTACACTGTAGTTGTACATGTAGTTGTACACTAGTTGTACACTGTGTAGTTGTACATGTAGTTGTACCTGTAGTTGTACACTGTAGTTGTACATGTAGTTGTACATGTAGTTGTACATGTAGTTGTACACTGTAGTTGTACACTGTAGTTGTACACTGTAGTTGTACACTGTAGTTGTACATGTAGTTGTACACTGTAGTTGTACATGTAGTTGTACATGTAGTTGTACATGTAGTTGTACATGTAGTTGTACCTGTAGTTGTACATGTAGTTGTACACTGTGTAGTTGTACATGTAGTTGTACATGTAGTTGTACCTGTAGTTGTACCTGTAGTTGTACATGTAGTTGTACACTGTAGTTGTACATGTAGTTGTACACTAGTTGTACACTGTGTAGTTGTACACTGAAGTTGTACATGTAGTTGTACATGTAGTTGTACACTGAAGTTGTACATGTAGTTGTACATGTAGTTGTACACTGAAGTTGTACATGTAGTTGTACATGTAGTTGTACATGTAGTTGTACACTAGTTGTACACTGTGTAGTTGTACACTGTAGTTGTACATGTAGTTGTACATGTAGTTGTACCTGTAGTTGTACACTGTAGTTGTACATGTAGTTGTACACTAGTTGTACACTGTGTAGTTGTACACTAGTTGTACACTGTAGTTGTACATGTAGTTGTACACTGTAGTTGTACATGTAGTTGTACATGTAGTTGTACACTGTAGTTGTACATGTAGTTGTACATGTAGTTGTACATGTAGTTGTACATGTAGTTGTACATGTAGTTGTACATGTAGTTGTACACTGTAGTTGTACATGTAGTTGTACATGTAGTTGTACACTGTAGTTGTACATGTAGTTGTACATGTAGTTGTACATGTAGTTGTACACTGTAGTTGTACATGTAGTTGTACACTGTAGTTGTACATGTAGTTGTACACTGTAGTTGTACATGTAGTTGTACACTGTAGTTGTACATGTAGTTGTACATGTAGTTGTACATGTAGTTGTACATGTAGTTGTACATGTAGTTGTACATGTAGTTGTACATGTAGTTGTACATGTAGTTGTACATGTAGTTGTACATGTAGTTGTACATGTAGTTGTACATGTAGTTGTACATGTAGTTGTACACTGTAGTTGTACATGTAGTTGTACACTGTAGTTGTACATGTAGTTGTACATGTAGTTGTACATGTAGTTGTACACTGTAGTTGTACACTGTGTAGTTGTACACTGTAGTTGTACATGTAGTTGTACACTAGTTGTACATGTAGTTGTACCTGTAGTTGTACATGTAGTTGTACATGTAGTTGTACATGTAGTTGTACACTGTGTAGTTGTACATGTAGTTGTACACTGTGTAGTTGTACACTGTGTAGTTGTACACTGAAGTTGTACATGTAGTTGTACATGTAGTTGTACACTGTGTAGTTGTACACTGAAGTTGTACATGTAGTTGTACATGTAGTTGTACACTGTGTAGTTGTACATGTAGTTGTACACTGTGTAGTTGTACACTGTGTAGTTGTACACTGAAGTTGTACATGTAGTTGTACATGTAGTTGTACCTGTAGTTGTACACTGTAGTTGTACATGTAGTTGTACACTAGTTGTACACTGTGTAGTTGTACACTGTGTAGTTGTACAGTGTAGTTGTACACTGAAGTTGTACATGTAGTTGTACATGTAGTTGTACACTGTGTAGTTGTACACTGAAGTTGTACATGTAGTTGTACATGTAGTTGTACACTGTGTAGTTGTACATGTAGTTGTACACTGTGTAGTTGTACACTGTGTAGTTGTACACTGAAGTTGTACATGTAGTTGTACATGTAGTTGTACCTGTAGTTGTACACTGTAGTTGTACATGTAGTTGTACACTAGTTGTACACTGTGTAGTTGTACACTGTGTAGTTGTACATGTAGTTGTACCTGAAGTTGTACATGTAGTTGTACATGTAGTTGTACACTGTAGTTGTACATGTAGTTGTACACTGTAGTTGTACACTGTGTAGTTGTACATGTAGTTGTACATGTAGTTGTACATAGTTGTACACTGTGTAGTTGTACACTGTGTAGTTGTACATGTAGTTGTACACTAGTTGTACATGTAGTTGTACACTGTGTAGTTGTACATGTAGTTGTACACTAGTTGTACATGTAGTTGTACACTGTAGTTGTACATGTAGTTGTACACTGTAGTTGTACATGTAGTTGTACACTGTAGTTGTACACTGTGTAGTTGTACATGTAGTTGTACATGTAGTTGTACACTAGTTGTACACTGTGTAGTTGTACACTGTGTAGTTGTACATGTAGTTGTACACTAGTTGTACACTGTAGTTGTACACTGTGTAGTTGTACATGTAGTTGTACACTAGTTGTACACTGTGTAGTTGTACACTGTAGTTGTACATGTAGTTGTACACTGTAGTTGTACATGTAGTTGTACACTGTAGTTGTACACTGTAGTTGTACACTGTAGTTGTACATGTAGTTGTACACTGTAGTTGTACACTGTGTAGTTGTACATGTAGTTGTACATGTAGTTGTACACTAGTTGTACACTGTGTAGTTGTACACTGTGTAGTTGTACACTGTAGTTGTACATGTAGTTGTACATGTAGTTGTACCTGTAGTTGTACACTGTAGTTGTACACTGTAGTTGTACACTGTGTAGTTGTACACTGTAGTTGTACATGTAGTTGTACATGTAGTTGTACATGTAGTTGTACATGTAGTTGTACACTGTAGTTGTACATGTAGTTGTACACTGTAGTTGTACATGTAGTTGTACACTGTAGTTGTACATGTAGTTGTACACTGTAGTTGTACACTGTAGTTGTACACTGTGTAGTTGTACATGTAGTTGTACATGTAGTTGTACACTGTAGTTGTACATGTAGTTGTACATGTAGTTGTACACTGTAGTTGTACATGTAGTTGTACATGTAGTTGTACATGTAGTTGTACACTGTAGTTGTACATGTAGTTGTACACTGTAGTTGTACATGTAGTTGTACATGTAGTTGTACATGTAGTTGTACACTGTAGTTGTACATGTAGTTGTACATGTAGTTGTACATGTAGTTGTACATGTAGTTGTACATGTAGTTGTACATGTAGTTGTACATGTAGTTGTACATGTAGTTGTACATGTAGTTGTACATGTAGTTGTACATGTAGTTGTACATGTAGTTGTACACTGTAGTTGTACATGTAGTTGTACACTGTAGTTGTACATGTAGTTGTACATGTAGTTGTACATGTAGTTGTACACTGTAGTTGTACACTGTGTAGTTGTACACTGTAGTTGTACATGTAGTTGTACACTAGTTGTACACTGTGTAGTTGTACATGTAGTTGTACCTGTAGTTGTACACTGTAGTTGTACATGTAGTTGTACATGTAGTTGTACATGTAGTTGTACATGTAGTTGTACATGTAGTTGTACACTGTAGTTGTACACTGTAGTTGTACATGTAGTTGTACATGTAGTTGTACATGTAGTTGTACATGTAGTTGTACACTAGTTGTACACTGTGTAGTTGTACATGTAGTTGTACACTGTAGTTGTACATGTAGTTGTACACTAGTTGTACACTGTGTAGTTGTACATGTAGTTGTACATGTAGTTGTACATGTAGTTGTACATGTAGTTGTACCTGTAGTTGTACATGTAGTTGTACATGTAGTTGTACATGTAGTTGTACACTGTAGTTGTACATGTAGTTTTACATGTAGTTGTACATGTAGTTGTACATGTAGTTGTACATGTAGTTGTACATGTAGTTGTACATGTAGTTGTACCTGTAGTTGTACATGTAGTTGTACATGTAGTTGTACATGTAGTTGTACACTGTGTAGTTGTACATGTAGTTGTACACTGTGTAGTTGTACACTGTGTAGTTGTACACTGAAGTTGTACATGTAGTTGTACATGTAGTTGTACACTGTGTAGTTGTACACTGAAGTTGTACATGTAGTTGTACATGTAGTTGTACACTGTGTAGTTGTACATGTAGTTGTACACTGTGTAGTTGTACACTGTGTAGTTGTACACTGAAGTTGTACATGTAGTTGTACATGTAGTTGTACCTGTAGTTGTACACTGTAGTTGTACATGTAGTTGTACACTAGTTGTACACTGTGTAGTTGTACACTGAAGTTGTACATGTAGTTGTACATGTAGTTGTACACTGAAGTTGTACATGTAGTTGTACATGTAGTTGTACACTGTAGTTGTACACTGTGTAGTTGTACATGTAGTTGTACACTAGTTGTACACTGTGTAGTTGTACACTGTAGTTGTACATGTAGTTGTACACTGTAGTTGTACATGTAGTTGTACACTGTAGTTGTACACTGTGTAGTTGTACATGTAGTTGTACATGTAGTTGTACACTAGTTGTACACTGTGTAGTTGTACACTGTGTAGTTGTACATGTAGTTGTACACTAGTTGTACACTGTAGTTGTACACTGTGTAGTTGTACATGTAGTTGTACACTAGTTGTACACTGTGTAGTTGTACACTGTAGTTGTACATGTAGTTGTACACTGTAGTTGTACATGTAGTTGTACACTGTAGTTGTACATGTAGTTGTACACTGTAGTTGTACACTGTGTAGTTGTACATGTAGTTGTACATGTAGTTGTACACTAGTTGTACACTGTGTAGTTGTACACTGTAGTTGTACATGTAGTTGTACATGTAGTTGTACCTGTAGTTGTACACTGTAGTTGTACACTGTAGTTGTACACTAGTTGTACACTGTAGTTGTACATGTAGTTGTACACTGTAGTTGTACATGTAGTTGTACACTGTAGTTGTACATGTAGTTGTACACTGAAGTTGTACACTGTAGTTGTACACTGTGTAGTTGTACATGTAGTTGTACATGTAGTTGTACACTGTGTAGTTGTACATGTAGTTGTACATGTAGTTGTACATGTAGTTGTACATGTAGTTGTACATGTAGTTGTACACTAGTTGTACACTGTAGTTGTACACTGTGTAGTTGTACATGTAGTTGTACATGTAGTTGTACACTAGTTGTACATGTAGTTGTACACTGTGTAGTTGTACATGTAGTTGTACACTAGTTGTACATGTGTAGTTATACATGTAGTTGTACACTGTGTAGTTGTACATGTAGTTGTACATGTAGTTGTACATGTAGTTGTACATGTAGTTGTACATGTAGTTGTACATGTAGTTGTACACTGTAGTTGTACATGTAGTTGTACCTGTAGTTGTACACTGTAGTTGTACATGTAGTTGTACATGTAGTTGTACACTGTAGTTGTACATGTAGTTGTACACTGTAGTTGTACATGTAGTTGTACACTGTAGTTGTACATGTAGTTGTACATGTAGTTGTACATGTAGTTGTACACTAGTTGTACACTGTGTAGTTGTACATGTAGTTGTACACTGTAGTTGTACATGTAGTTGTACCTGTAGTTGTACACTGTAGTTGTACATGTAGTTGTACACTGTAGTTGTACATGTAGTTGTACATGTAGTTGTACACTGTAGTTGTACATGTAGTTGTACATGTAGTTGTACATGTAGTTGTACATGTAGTTGTACATGTAGTTGTACACTGTAGTTGTACATGTAGTTGTACATGTAGTTGTACACTGTAGTTGTACATGTAGTTGTACATGTAGTTGTACATGTAGTTGTACATGTAGTTGTACATGTAGTTGTACATGTAGTTGTACACTGTAGTTGTACATGTAGTTGTACATGTAGTTGTACATGTAGTTGTACATGTAGTTGTACACTGTGTAGTTGTACACTGTGTAGTTGTACATGTAGTTGTACACTGTAGTTGTACATGTAGTTGTACATGTAGTTGTACATGTAGTTGTACATGTAGTTGTACATGTAGTTGTACATGTAGTTGTACATGTAGTTGTACATGTAGTTGTACATGTAGTTGTACATGTAGTTGTACACTGTGTAGTTGTACATGTAGTTGTACACTGTAGTTGTACATGTAGTTGTACACTGTAGTTGTACATGTAGTTGTACACTGTAGTTGTACATGTAGTTGTACATGTAGTTGTACATGTAGTTGTACATGTAGTTGTACATGTAGTTGTACATGTAGTTGTACATGTAGTTGTACACTGTGTAGTTGTACATGTAGTTGTACACTGTAGTTGTACATGTAGTTGTACACTGTAGTTGTACATGTAGTTGTACACTGTAGTTGTACATGTAGTTGTACCTGTAGTTGTACACTGTAGTTGTACATGTAGTTGTACATGTAGTTGTACATGTAGTTGTACATGTAGTTGTACATGTAGTTGTACATGTAGTTGTACACTGTGTAGTTGTACATGTAGTTGTACATGTAGTTGTACACTGTGTAGTTGTACATGTAGTTGTACATGTAGTTGTACTGTAGTTGTACACTGTAGTTGTACATGTAGTTGTACACTGTAGTTGTACACTGTAGTTGTACACTGTAGTTGTACACTGTAGTTGTACATGTAGTTGTACATGTAGTTGTACATGTAGTTGTACATGTAGTTGTACATGTAGTTGTACATGTAGTTGTACACTGAAGTTGTACATGTAGTTGTACACTAGTTGTACACTAGTTGTACACTGTAGTTGTACACTGTGTAGTTGTACACTGAAGTTGTACACTGTGTAGTTGTACATGTAGTTGTACATGTAGTTGTACACTGAAGTTGTACACTGTAGTTGTACACTGTGTAGTTGTACATGTAGTTGTACACTGTAGTTGTACACTGTGTAGTTGTACATGTAGTTGTACACTGTAGTTGTACATGTAGTTGTACACTGAAGTTGTACACTGTAGTTGTACACTGTGTAGTTGTACATGTAGTTGTACACTGTAGTTGTACACTGTAGTTGTACACTGTGTAGTTGTACACTGTAGTTGTACACTGTGTAGTTGTACATGTAGTTGTACACTGTAGTAAGCTGTGTCACGGTGTGGTGTTCATCCGACAGATGGAAAGAATGGATAAAATCAATATGTCACCCCCAGAGCAGGGAGACATAAAATTCTGAAATTCCCTGTTGTATACAAACAAGGTATATCTGCAGTCAAACCTGTGTTAGTGGTCACCTCCATTAAGCAGCCAACCTGTATTAAGCAGCCAGTTTCCAGATTCCCAATCGGTTGTTTTATTGTATATTTGACCTCTATTAAGCAGCCACCTGCACTAAGCAGCCACTTTCTCTGACTCCCTTGGCTGGCTGCTTAAAACAGGTTTGACTGTAATAAAGATATGTTTTTACTCATTTATGCATTGTACCCACCTACGCGTCGACCATCTCCACAATGCAGTAACACAGGGCCATTCTGCCCAGCTTCTAGCAACGTGTCTCGCACCTTCAGGAACATCTCAGACGAAAAATTACTGTCGGGTGCTGTAAATAAAATTGAAACAAATCTTAGATTTGGTAAGTACCGTAAAGCCTGGGTTCAAGTCGATTTTTCACTAATTTATTTCTGGCAAAATTATCAGAAACTCAATACGGCCAAATTAATGGTCTCAGTGTTAAAATATACTTATATGACTGACCAGGCAAAATATACCAACGCCTGTTCCCAGAGTACCGTACACAAACAGGTTCATTCTAGGTCCGAATTTTTGGGAGAAGTGAGAAAGCGTGTGATCGCTTCCTTAAATGGTGTTCTTTAATATACTTCTGCAAAATAGGGTTAAAATGCACAGTACAACCATTAAATACAACATTTGAATGGAAGGAGTGCTTTATAATGGACCAGTGTTGTATCTTAGTTTCTTACTAGACAACATTTTTTGTTTTTTTAGGGAGAAGTGGGGCCCCCAGAGGGCGATGTCAGGGTCCCATGGGTGACAATTTCGCCCACATCGCCCTCTAAAATGATCCCTGACAAATATATGTGTACGGAGACTGCTGTTGTGACGTTGATCTGGATCTATGATGTATGCATATTACTTCAAATTTATTCGACAGGTTACGGGTTAATAAATTAATGATATCAGTAAGTGAGTGTGTTGTTATGAATTAATATCACAACTTACAAATAGGTATATGGTAGTACTGGAGTGTAGAATTTCCAATCAGATCTTTCTCTAGAGGCTCATTGTAACCTATATCATCTCCAAATTCTAACGGATTCTCAATTTCATAGTTAATGTCTGATTTTTCACTAATATAGTCAGAGTTGTGGTGACGATGAATTGTATTAGTTTCAAGCGTGTTCAGATCCTGCCTTGGCGGTGTAGACTCATTGCCATATGTTGTACTACCATCTTTTACGTTCAATAATGCCACTGGTTCCTGGGATGGCTTATCACCGTCAGTTAAACCCAGTCTCATATTAACAACAGTTTTAAACCCAAAATCCTCGAGAGCCTTAACGTCACATTGTCTGATCTGCCCGGATACGAACCAGTTTTTAGACACAGGGCGAGCAAGCCAGAAATCTAGCCATTCTTCTGGTTTGCAATTATGTTTTGGTGGATCTTTAACTATATCTTCGCCAGTGATATCTGCTACAACCTCCTTCAGATCATCATGAGTAAAGTCCAAGCCCATTGCAGCAGTAATCTTGTAGAAATTATCGCTGTATATCTTTGGTTCATAGCTGGAGTTGTAGCGAGTTAGGTTAGCCATGTACATTAACGTCACAAACGTGATGGTATAGCCTCTGTGACAGTACAACAAGACTGGTCGCCGGAGGGCCGGAAGGATGTCGGTAAACTTCTGGATCGTATCCACACTCCCCCAGTCATCATTCGTGTCAATCAGAGCTACATATTGTAAGCCGGCCGTGTGAGCTACGGCCCAGGCTTCTGCAGCTGTAGGAAGGTACTCCCCTCCAAAGCTGCCTGAATCATCCGTTTCATACACAAACAAGGATAGAATACTTCGGAACCCGGCTTCAGATGCATATTTAATTTGTCTTTCTGTCAATCTTCCAGCTACGTGGAAATCTGGTGTGATTTCTTTTGCCCACCAAACCTTATTCGGAGATTCTAATCCAGGCTGGTTCCGTCTTACTGCAGGGTCCAAACTTATAGAGACAACGGTTGAGAATGTTACGCAAAGAACTACTGCTATCAGACAGTATTTTAACGGTAATATCCTACAAAGATCTTTCCAAAACTTAATTTGAATAGTAGGAATCATAAATCTTAAAAACATCATTTCCTTAAACACTGTGATATGTGATAACAATTTTGAAATTTAAAACTACAAATTAAATAAACCTTATATAGCAACATTTACAACAAAGGTTGATGTTCTGTTTAAAACCACTGATATATACTGTTGTTGTGCAGTGCAGTTGTTTTTTAAAATGATAAACAACACAAACAATAATCCAACCTATCAACAGATCTTTCAACACTGTTTGAATGTTTCAAGTAAAGAAGAATCACTGATGTGGGTGTGTCAAATTCTTAAATTGTCACTTTTCTTACAAACACACTGACAAACGTTTCCGACAATTAATCAGTAGATTATTGGATAGATACGGCCTGGCACGGTTAGAAATTGTCCCATATGTCTCTAATTGATCCATGTCATCAATTGTAACATCGTTATCTATCTCGTGTTTTGGTACAAAATGTCAAGGTCGTTTACTAACACATGCGGTGCTACTTAAAAACATCCCGTGAAAATCATCTATATTTATGCTACATGTATCCGCAGGAACGTTGAGGTTGTATTCCTAAGGCACCAAGTTAACAACCATGAATTAGGAGTTCCAGAACCCTGTACCTAGACCATAGGACACCAATTTCTATACTAGTTAGTTTATATACGAGCTCACGTTCGATAGTTCTAATGTATTGCGAATCCTGCCTGAAGTTCTGAACTACCAGCAACTGGGATATGGGGTCGTTGTATTTGAAGATATTCTCGATGTCGGATTATTGGTAAGCTTTAGCAAATCAGTATTAATTATAATATGTTCATGCATTTGAGTTTTCTTGAGCTTTTTTGTATGTTCGCGATAAACACAATATCCAGAATAAAAACAAATATAAAATAGAGTGCCTATAGTATATGTATGTATGTTCCATTAATGTCAAACCCCTGGCGGGGACCTAGACATGTTTTCCTGGGCAGGCTTAGCCGACCTAAGTGGTTAACCAGTAATAAGCATATGTGTTAGGTGCCTTGCTCAATGACACTAGAGTGGTGGAACCTATGCTCGGCGTAAATCCTACATATCATGTCCTATAAAAAAAAGCTAAATGCACTTGCCGTATATTATTATTTTCTTAAGTCGTGAACACAACTTTCATAAAATTGTTGTTGAAAATGTTAGCTTCATTACGTAACCATGCGCCTAAATACAACTATCGCAACGGCACCTGTTTCCATGGGGAACTAGATACTTTAGGGCACCTATGCACGGCGTACATGAATTTTTTTAATTTATGCATGGGTAAATGTTGAATATATTATTTTGACTTAGTAACATCAATAACTAACACTATTACAACTCATAAGAAACTTTTTTCTGGTTATTTGTACATTTTCCCCCCCAATCCGGATAACCACCTGAAATGCTCATAAACCGCACATTTCGGTGGGAAAAAAATTCCCAACAAGTTGTCTGTTTATATTCGGCTACTGAACCAGTCAGGTGACAGTTGCATTAGGCTACCGGTACGCACAACGGAATGTTATTGAACCATGCTTCACCTCTGTCAGCGAAAATAGGTTAAAACTATTTAAATACGGATGTAAATGGAAAAAATACGCCGAGCATAGGTTCCACCACTCTACATACGTGGCTGGACCGAGTATCGAACCCGGGATCGTTCCATTCCAAATCCGACGATCTACCACTAGACCACGGACACCACATTACGACGCTAAACTAGTGTTTAGTCAGTTAACTTAAATATCTTCCCACATTTTTATAATCATTTAAGCTATGGAATGAGATAGATCGAACGCGTCTGACCCTCGAAGTAATTATCAATTCAGTTTGATGTATTATAACTATAGTAAAGTGAGAATAGACTTTGAGTTAGACCCGTGTCAATTCAGTTTGATGTATTATAACTATAGTAAAGTGAGAATAGACTTTGAGTTAGACCCGTGTCATATCGTCTTTGATTCTGTACTATATCAATACACACTATCTAACCAAATATGTATTCACAATACACCGTTGACAATTACCAATAATTTCTCAAAATTTCAAACAAAATACTAAACAAGTACATGTATATTTATAAAGGTCGTCTACAATTTAAATAGTTATAAAGCAATGTCCTTGTATCGCGTTTAGCTACAACAGGAGCATTTACATGTCGGACATTTTATGGTTTTAAAACAAATATGGCAGCTTTTGAAAAATTCGTGAGAGGTATGTGCTTGCAATTCGTGAGAGGTATGTGCTTGCAATTCGTGAGAGGTATGTGCTTGCAATTCGTGAGAGGTATGTGCTTGCAATTAATTATTTTTGTCTCGGACTTTAATTTGAATTAGGACAATTCCAGATTTACCTAGTTTATACAAACTTCGCTTAGATGGATTGCGAAACAAGTTCTACAACGGTACATCATCGCTCTTGAGATCCGTCATTCTTGACGGAATCCATCTCCATGAGAGAGATTGCACCATGGGGATCGAACTCACAACCTATCGGTTACGAGACGGACATCGTGTCCATTGTACCATGGGGATCGAACTCACAACCTATCGGTTACGAGACGGACATCGTGTCCATTGTACCATGGGGATCGAACTCACAACCTATCGGTTACGAGACGGACATCGTGTCCATTGTACCATGGGGATCGAACTCACAACCTATCGGTTACGAGACGGACATCGTGTCCATTGTACCATGGGGATCGAACTCACAACCTATCGGTTACGAGACGGACATCGTGTCCATTGTACCATGGGGATCGAACTCACAACCTATCGGTTACGAGACGGACATCGTGTCCATTGTACCATGGGGATCGAACTCACAACCTATCGGTTACGAGACGGACATCGTGTCCATTGTACCATGGGGATCGAACTCACAACCTATCGGTTACGAGACGGACATCGTGTCCATTGTACCATGGGGATCGAACTCACAACCTATCGGTTACGAGACGGACATCGTGTCCATTGTACCATGGGGATCGAACTCACAACCTATCGGTTACGAGACGGACATCGTGTCCATTGTACCATGGGGATCGAACTCACAACCTATCGGTTACGAGACGGACATCGTGTCCATTGTACCATGGGGATCGAACTCACAACCTATCGGTTACGAGACGGACATCGTGTCCATTGTACCATGGGGATCGAATACAACCTATCGGTTACGAGACGGACATCGTGTCCATTGTACCATGGGGATCGAACTCACAACCTATCGGTTACGAGACGGACATCGTGTCCATTGTACCATGGGGATCGAACTCACAACCTATCGGTTACGAGACGGACATCGTGTCCATTGTACCATGGGGATCGAACTCACAACCTATCGGTTACGAGACGGACATCATGTCCATTGTACCATGGGAACTCGAACCCACAACCTCTCAGTTACGAGACGGACATCGTGTCCATTGTACCATGGAAGTCGTGATAGCGCAGTGGATGCGCGTTCGCTTCAGGTGCGAAAGGTCCGGAGTTCGAGCCCCACTGGAGCCGTTACGATTGTGCCCTTAGGCAAGGCATTTAAATTCCACGTTGCCTCTCTCACTCGTGGCGATGGATTCCATCAGGAATGAGGTCTCGAGAGTGATTTATATAAGTTGAAATAACTTGTTTCGCAATCGAGCTAAAATAAATTTGTATAAACGAGACGGACATCGTGTCCATTGTACTATGGGAACTTGAACTCACAACCTAGCAGTTACGAGGCGGACACCGTGTCCATTGTACCATGGAAACTTGACCTCACAACCTATCAGTTACGAGACGGACACCGTGTCCATTGTACCATGGAAACTCGAACCCACAACCTCTCAGTTACGAGACGGACATCGTGTCCATTGTACCATGGGAACTCGAACTCACAACCTCTCAGTTACGAGACGGACATCGTGTCCATTGTACCATGGGAACTCGAACCCACAACCTCTCGGTTACGACACGGACACTGTTGTACCATAATCATATGTACATGTTCTTGTGAATTGGAAGACTGGTAAATGTTACTTCCACTGAATTTCATCTCAGAATTTCGAGAGATTTTCAAGTTGTTCGATCATGATGGTAATGGTACAATCACGACCAAGGAGCTGGGTATGGTGATGCGATCCCTGGGCCAAACTCCCACAGAACAGGAGCTTCGACAGATTATCAAATTGGTGGACGTTGATAGTACGTGCTTATTCAACTTGCTTTATATATGAAATCAATTGATATTATGTAGATTTTATGACAACCTGATAATAATTAGGTCAAATATAGGTGTTGGCTATATGATGATGAATAGTCAATTAACATCTCTGCCATTTGCTGTTTGGAATGCTTCAATTCATCTTTGTCAGTTAGCTGTTTGGAATGCTTCAATTCATCTTTGTCATTTAGCTGTTTGGAATGCTTCAATTCATCTTTGTCATTTAGCTGTTTGGAATGCTTTAATTCATATTTTCCATTCAGTGTTTTGGAATGCTTCAATTCATCTTTGTCATTTAGCTGTTTGGAATGCTTCAATTCATCTTTGTCAGTTAGCTGTTTGGAATGCTTCAATTCATCTTTGTCATTTAGCTGTTTGGAATGCTTCAATTCATCTCTGCCATTTAGCTGTTTGGAATGCTTTAATTCATCTTTGTCGTTTAGCTGTTTGGAATGCTTCAATTCATCTTTGTCATTTAGCTGTTTGGAATGCTTCAATTCATCTTTGTCATTTAGCTGTTTGGAATGCTTTAATTCATATTTTCCATTCAGTGTTTTGGAATGCTTCAATTCATCTTTGTCATTTAGCTGTTTGGAATGCTTCAATTCATCTTTGTCAGTTAGCTGTTTGGAATGCTTCAATTCATCTTTGTCATTTAGCTGTTTGGAATGCTTCAATTCATCTCTGCCATTTAGCTGTTTGGAATGCTTTAATTCATCTTTGTCGTTTAGCTGTTTGGAATTAGTGATGTGCATCGGTTTCAAAATCCATAATCGATTAATCGGAATAATCGGACGGGTAAACCGATTAGATAATTGATTATTAATCGGGAAATTGATATAGTTATAAATCAAAATCATTCCATCTTATTTGTGAGTTTAACAATCTATTTAGTACTATTAAATTACTTACAAGTTACTAGATTCGACAAAATAGTTATTTAGTTACATGTGATTACTAGACTGGACTGCCACCTGATATAAAATTAGTTTTTAAGTTAATAGAGGACAGAACACTTAGTGACATACTGGTGAAAAGTCTAGTACTAGATACAGTTAGAATTGTTGTTGCAAACGTGCAATGCTAATAAAATACAGCCAATAGTAAATCGTAGTTTTATTTGAGGTATAAACAAACATAAAAGTAAGAGACAAAAATAAAGACATAAAACCATCCGTTCAACATCTGATGTGTCGATTAAAACTATTATATGATACTGAACTTGAGACAGCTTCAATACAGAACAAATTATTTGAATTTGACGAAATATGGAAGCAATATGCTAAAAAGTTTTAATTTAAAATTATATTGAAAATAATTGTCATCAATCACTTGGTAGAATGTAGGCTGCAGACCACTTTTCTCTTCTTTTTTTTCTAAGTGTAACTGAACATTTTTTCAGCACTTTAAGGCCAACATGATAATGACTTGATATATTTATATACACTATTATTCATGCCGTTTGTTTATTCTACTCGTTAAAAAATGTACATTATTGTAAGGTGCTTGTGGGATGCCCTCGACCCACAGGTCACCTATGACGAGGAAAATAAACGGGCCTTAAACGTGGTTCAAAAATAAATAAATAAAGACTCATTGATTATAATCGATTACACATTTTCACAATCGATTATCGCCGATGTCCATGCCGGCGAACGATTGTCGGCGACTTAGCGATAATCGGTTTATCACTATTTGGAATGCTTTAATTCATATTTTCCATTCAGTGTTTTGGAATGCTTCAATTCATCTTTGTCATTTAGCTGTTTGGAATGCTTCAATTCATCTCTGTCATTTAGCTGTTTGGAATGCTTCAATTCATCTTTGTCATTTAGCTGTTTGGAATGCTTTAATTCATCTTTGTCATTTAGCTGTTTGGAATGCTTTAATTCATATTTTCCATTCAGTGTTTTGGAATGCTTCAATTCATCTTTGTCATTTAGCTGTTTGGAATGCTTCAATTCATCTCTGTCATTTAGCTGTTTGGAATGCTTCAATTCATCTTTGTCATTTAGCTGTTTGGAATGCTTTAATTCATCTTTGTCATTTAGCTGTTTGGAATGCTTTAATTCATATTTTCCATTCAGTGTTTTGGAATGCTTCAATTCATCTTTGTCATTTAGCTGTTTGGAATGCTTCAATTCATCTCTGTCATTTAGCTGTTTGGAATGCTTCAATTCATCTTTGCCATTTAGCTGTTTGGAATGCTTCAATTCATCTTTGCCATTTAGCTGTTTGGAATGCTTCAATTCATCTTTGTCATTTAGCTGTTTGGAATGCTTCAATTCATCTTTGTCATTTAGCTGTTTGGGATGCTTCAATTCATCTTTGTCATTTAGCATTTTGGAACGCCTAAATTCATCTCTTTGGAAGGCCCAAGTTTTGTAAATTGTTCGACAGACATCCCATTTCAGTTATAATCACAGTACACGACTTAAAAAACCAACCCTACAATAATTTCAAAGGTAGCATACTTGCGGTCATACGTGCGGTCATATCTAATATAGCTCATTTATGCCAACGTAAGGGGAAACCAAATCCAGTGTTAGCCGTTAAATCCCCCCCGTCTGACCCTAATA
Source organism: Archivesica marissinica (assembly GCA_014843695.1). Taxonomy (NCBI): domain Eukaryota; kingdom Metazoa; phylum Mollusca; class Bivalvia; order Venerida; family Vesicomyidae; genus Archivesica; species Archivesica marissinica. The sequence continues at coordinate 69,093,119 of CM026398.1, read as the reverse complement.
AAAAACTGGGACTTTAAACCGAGGTCTCGTGTCGGTGTTTTACACCATGCACGTAAAAGAACCAGAGGAAACTCTGTAATGGGTCTCTGTCTGTATCATTGCACAACCCTCCATAAATCTAAAATGGCTAATATCTTCTTCTCTTCTATTAAAAGTTTTTGTTTTTTTAAAAATTATGTGTGTGTGTGTGTTTTACGTTTATGTATCGTCGCTACCGGTTGCCCATATGAGCGACGCCTCCTGAAGAGATTAGTCATTTTAGATTTTGGAGGATAGTGCATGATACAGACAGAGATCCATTCCAGAGTCTCCTCTGGTTCTTTTACGTGCATGGTGTAAAGCACCGACACGAGACCTCGGTTTAACGTCCCATCTGAAAGACTGTTACTTTTATTAGGGTCAGACGGGGGATCGAACCTGCGATCCCTGGATTACCAGTCCAGCGTGTTACCCCTGGACTACAGATCCGTCTGTTGTTTGCCACTGTGTGTGTTTTACGTTTATTTATCGTCGCTACCGGTTGCCCATATGAGCGACGCCTCCTGAAGAAATTAGTTATTTTAGATTTTTGCCACTGATGATGATTCCGTTTATTTACCCTCGCCACCGGTAAACCATATGGGCGAGCTCACGTGCTTTCGCACCGTCGATTATTCGCTGAGATGAAGTGTTGAGTCGTCGGTGTCTTGTAGAGTGGTGTAGATTGAAGTTTGTAGATTCCCGTGAAGATTATGGTCCAAGAAGATTACGTTACTCGATGATTATTCCTTGTTGGTTATGTCTCAGTTGTTTATATCCAAGATGATTGTGGTTCTGGTAGTTAAAGTGAAGGTGGTTGAAGGTCTGGTCGCTGACTGGATGAAGAAATGAGGTCATCCAGTCGCTGTGGAGGCGCTTCTTCATCGTTGACCCAGTTATGGAGCGATACCAAACGACAGGGTGACGTTCCCTGCGCCTGGCATCATCTCCCCGACAACAGGGTGACAAGCCCTGTGCCGGTTTCCTGGGTCGGCTCACAGCAGCAGAATGGTTCGGTTGTTCCGTCGTTGTTCACCCCGTTGACGCATCCGGGGTCGAGGTCGCATCCCTCCGTCCCCAACGGACTTCATTGGTAGACGGATAAAAGAGTTCGAGGATGTGCCTCTTCAGCGCCCCAGTGTTAGCTGTCGCCGATCTAGGTAAGTGTTGACACTCCGAAGAGTCGATGCGGGTCCTCGTCTGTATGCGTCAGCGGCGTGGATTGGTCACTTCGGAACGGTGACACAATCTCCCGATGTGAGCTCAGGATGACATCCTCAGGAGGTTCCTTCAGTCCGTGGCAGGGTGACAATGCCTGGTCTTTCTGTACTCGGTCCCTTGTAGGGCCACCCTCCTCACTGTTGGTCACCCCGCAGCAGCATTTAAACGGATCTGGCAGTTAGACATCTGGTCGTCGGTTGTCACTCAGGGGAGCGTGGATGCCACGACCGTTGCCGCTCCCTCAGGTCCGCCGTCTCGTCTATCCGTTGGAGAAGTATAAGGAGGAGGAAATATTGAAGTAGCCAGCGAAGATATAGTGTATATGTAGGCACTATCTAGAAGAGACGACGGATCTGTCCTGATGTGCCGTAGTCATGGATCCACATGCTGGCGAGCCTCCCCCTTCGCAAGATCGACGACCAGAAGATCCCAGAATCCTACGCTGCTGCTGCGGGATGTGCACCGGTCACGACGTGCACGTCGTGAGGAGATCGACCGGCATTTTTGCCACTGGACTACTGACGAGTCTATATAGCAGGGGTTCCAGTCTGTCGATTTTTCACTAATTGACTTCTGGCAAATTGACAGTTGATATTATCAGAAACTCAATACGGCCCAATTAATGGTCTCTGTGTTAAAATATATTTATGCCGACCCGGCTTATTTTGTCGTTGTGTGGGTCTATGGTTCTAGTTGTAGTAATGTATGTAATTGCGGAACTCGCTTGTTGTGAGGTACCGGGGCGGGTCGGGCTATAATTAAAAGATCCAATTCACAATTTAAATTTTACGAAGTTTAATTTTTATTTATTTAACCTGGTTCAGATTCTGGATTAGCGTAATGCATAACGACAACCTAAACACACAATAAACACGTATATGATGAGTCATAACAATTCGGATATATCATGCATAGCCTATGTATCACACCTGTATATATAAAATTATATATATTACGGAATGCATCGCTGATAGATAAAACCTGCTTACAAAGAATGTACGTTATGTCCGCATTAATTCCATACCATACTATCGCATGCGGGAATTATCGAGTCGTTCAATATTGAATTATTCCAATGTTAATCATTCGTAAAATGATAAAACATTCTCATAGTACATATAATGTTGGTCACGTTGATGTATTAAATGTGACGGAACAGTTAGCAACACATAGCCTTTGTAGGCCTATATAATGACTACGTAAAATAATATGAATATATCAATAATATGTAATGAAATAGTTTAATAGATTATCTCGTATATTCAAGATAACACGTGTGCAATTATGTAATCATATAATTCAACTCATGAATTTGTACAACGATACTGCAGCGCTTATATTTGTATAAATACGGCTGAGCAGAGTAAAAGTACGTATATTTAACACCTATATATCCAGCAATGTTTGCCTGCTTAGAATGCTGATAAATAAAATGGATTAACAATGATACGATCACATTGTCTTCAAGTCACCATTTTCATGAGTGTCCGTTTTTGTTTCACTGTGTTACGCTAATTGCGGATATACGATGCATGTCGTATTTAGACAATTGTTTATTAGAACTATTGAAACAGTAGCTTAATAGTACCTTGATAAAGTGGCTGACGGGAATTCAATGCTATTCTAGACGCGATAACTAATGTTGAATGGTTTATGGCATGGATTGTGGAAATCATTAAAGAAAGCTGTTTTCTTCCATTTTGCCAACATCTCATAAATGCCTTAGAAACCGTCGCACGTGCTATTCAACACACAGTCGTAAGTGAGCCCATATGAATTATACTAGACGTAAGAAACAACTATTTTGCAATGACGGAAAGTATCTAATGTCAACTACAAACGTATTATTGCTTGGTCAGTATATTCATTAATATGTGTATTGTGAATATTCTAGTTATTATTCCCCGGACTCGGTTAAATTAACATATACAGTTGTGTGCGGTTTCATACATCTATATGACCCAATTGCAATACAATTAATATTTAAGTCAGCTATCATAAAATCATACAATATAGTGCGACGTCAATGCTTATTAAAGAGAATAAAAGAATATTAGAGACTCTTACCGGGTACCTATAATTAAAAGATCCAATTCACAATTTAAATTTTACGAAAAGTTTAATTCTTATTTATTTAACCTGGTTTTACATTTATTTATCGTCGCTACCGGTTGTCCATATGAGCGACGCGTCCTGAAGAGATTAATCATTTTAGATTTTGAAGGATAGTGCATGATACAGACAGAGACCCATTCCAGAGCCTCCTCTGGTTCTTTTACGTGCACGATGTAAAGCACCGACACGAGACCTCGGTTTAACGTCCCATCTGAAAGACTGTTAATGTTATTAGGGTCAGACGGGGGATTAGGGTAATGCAGTGTGTTTGACGTTTATTTATCGTCGCTACCGGTTGCCCATATGAGCGACGCCTCCTGAAGAGATTAGTAATTTTAGATTTTTGGAGGATAGTGCAATGATACAGAAAGAGACCCATTACAGAGTCTCCTCTGGTTCTTTTACGTTCACGGTGTAAAGCACCGACACGAGACCTCGGTTTAACGTCCCATCTGAAAGACTGTTAATTTTATTATGGTCAGATGGGGCATCGAACCTGCGATCCCTGGAGTACCAGTCCAGCGTGTTACCACTGGACTACAGATCCGTCTGTGGGTAATGCAGCCAGAATCTCGGGGTATATAAGCTAGTGCTGGATTCGAACGCACACCTACCCAGATTGGGTGAATTTTGGGTGAATTTTGAAACGCCCATCTATCCAGGTTGGGCAGCCAATGGGTGAATTTCGAATCTTCATGGACCCAGAATTCCCATGACAGACACGTGTATTATTATCCAAATATGCAACAGAACAAACAATTAATGTTTATACTGCTTGACACTAATCTCCTGTCATCATATTGCACAGACGAGTAATATAGATGTTGCATAATAACTATCTAGTGTGAATGGCAGTACTTATCCGTGTAAAGATATGAAGTATTTGATGTGCTTAATTGTAACGAACAAAATTTTTAAATTATAAATGTATAAACTCTTCGAAATTCAGTAAGGTTGAAAACGGTTACTTATTAGTTATGAAATTGAAGTCTCTATAAATAAATTGACTCCCTTATTGTAAAAGTGAAGTGTTTGTTTATTATAGTGTCACCCCTATTTAAAGGGCCAGTCATTTCTGACTTAGGAGACAACACCTCTTTTTTATGAACATCAGTACTTCCCGAATCCTATGCTTGTGTGCCAGACGTCAGGCTGGTAGGCAATCATTATTTAACTACTGGCGGCTCACCAACCGGCCATATCAGAACGAACCACTGACGAGATTCGAACCTTCGACCTCCCGCTCCGTAGGCGGACGCTTTAACCACTAGGCCACGGAGACGGAAATATACAAAATGTACATCTAATAGGAATGAACAGGCTATCAATTTGAGCTTGATAGCATTTATATGATTGACCAGGCAAAATATATCAAAGCCTGTTCCCAGGCTACAGTCTATCCTTAATGATCGCTTTGATTGCTATATGTAGATGACGGCGAGGTAGACTTTAATGAATTCATAAAACTGATAACCCGCAAGCTACAGAGAGTGGACATTGAGGGGGAAATTCTAGAAGCGTTCCGAGTGTTTGATAATGACGGAAATGGCTCCATCACCAAAGACGATTTGCGATTTGCTATGAAGACTCTTGGCGGGAAAGTTAAGGAAGGGGAACTTGATGGTCTCATGCTAGAAGCAGATTTAAACGGCGACGGACAGATTAACTATAGTGGTATGTTCTTATATAAACAACAATAATTATCGTATGCAAAACTATCGTCGGTGAAGTATAAAATAAAAGGCGCATGTAGGGCGATTCCATTACTTACAGATACTTTTGTATTGAATAATTATCATCAGGAAATAAATGGTCATACATATGATACGTGTTTATAAATAGTTGTGGTTCAGTCTCGTTTTTATTAAACTTTATAGATATATAATATACTGATATATATACATAAAGATATATAATATATAGATATACATAATATAGATATACCTTATACGAGATGTATAATATAGATATATAACACATATAATATAGATATACTGAGTCAAAAAAGAAACGATACCTGGTGTTTATGTGTCTATAATTTCAACATTTATTAAGAAAATTCTTTGAAAATTCATAAGATGATAGTCCAACATGTTTGAAAGAGGAGCACATAAAGCATAATGAGCCTCCGAAACTGTCTGCTGCGTGATGACGTAATTCGTCGGACAGGGGTCTAATGGAGTTTTCACACAGATGTCAATACCGAGTATGGGCACCATTTGCGTCTCTCACTGCAATGCACCGCCGTCGCATCGAACGGAAGAGTGTCTGAATCTCTTGCTGGTCAATATTTGTCCACTCCTGACGCAAAACATCCCTCAGTTGGTTTAACGTTACCGGCTGACGTCGTCTGACGCGGCGGTCTAACGTATCCCACAAATGTTCTATGGGTGACAAGTCTGGTGACAAAGCAGGCCACGGCAGGGTTTCAATATTGTTCTGCTCCAATAATGTGGTGGAAATCCGAGCAGTATGACACCTGGCGTTGTCCTGTTGGAACAGTGTGACGTTTCTGTTGGCGTTAAAGAACGGCACAACAACTGGCGCAAGGATCTCATCACAGTACCGCTGGGCGTTTAGGTTCCCGTCCACCACTAACAGTTCAGTGCGACTGCCGAAGGTGATACCGCCCCACGCCATAACGCTTCCGCCCCCGAACAGATCGACCTGACGTACACATGCGTCGGCGTAACGTTCACCGCGTCTGCGATATACCCGCTCTCTGCCATCCGCTCGACGCAAACAGAACCGCGATTCATCGCTAAACATCACCGAATTCCACTGTAACCGAGTCCAGCGAGCACGTTCCGTCGTCCATTCCCGCCGTACGTCACGGTGACGTCGTGTCAGGATGGGTCCAACGTATGGCCGATAGGCACGAATGCCACGTTCACCGAGCCGGTTCCTGACTGTTTGTGCACTGATGCGATTGTTGGTCATCCCAGGAGTAACGGCAGCTGTGTGCGTAGCAGGTAGGAACCGGTCACGTAAATGTGACGTCCGAATGTGACGGTCCTGTTCACGCGTCGTCACACGTGGTCGACCAGATCTTGGACGGTCGTCCACCGATCCATGTGTTCGATAACGTCGAAGTAGACGTGTTATCGTGATCCGCGTAACCCCGAGTCGATTTGCGACGTCACGCTGACGTAAACCGCCGTCAATCATGCCAATGGCACGCATTCTCTGATTGCGGTTTAGCCTAGGCATTTTGTTAGAGGTAACAATGGGTATGTAAGGTGTTTTTCCTCGATGATAATGCAATACCAGTACAATAAACTGGTTTTCCGATTTGTACATGTGTAGGAAGTTGTCTTTGTTGAGGAGCACGTGCAAATCGGAAATTCGGCGTTCCAGGATTATCGGGTGTTTATTTACCTGTGTTTATGGTTGGCTGACGTTGCAATAAGATACCCGGTACTGATACGTAATAATATATTAAACCTTTCTATGGTTTTATCCGTTTTACGTCATTTTTAGTTTGGTATCGTTTCTTTTTTGACTCAGTATATATATTATACAAGTATATATATTATACAGATACATAAGATATATATATATATTATACAGATACATATATTTATAAGATATATAATATATAGATATACATAATATACATAAAGATATACCTTATACAAGATGTATAATATAGATATATAACACATATAATATAGATATATAACACATATAATATAGATATATAACACATATAATATAGATATATAACACATATAATATAGATATATAAACATATAATATAGATATATATTATACAGATACAGAAGATATATATATTTATAAGATATATAATACATATTATGTAATATAGATGTATAACATAGACAATATAAGATGTAGGGCATCCGTGGCCTAGTGGTTAAGGTCCTGTAGGTTCGAATCCCACTGGGGCGTTGAATGATTTCATGTGAGGTAACTATCCAGCCCGAGGTATTCCTCCACCAATAATAGCGAGAGAGTCGCAGTATGGCCGAAGCTGAGACTTTAAACCTGAAAAACAAACAAATTAAGATATATAACTTAGATATATATGGTACATAAAACGTGCCCATGTACAACACAGGGATTCGGCACGTTTGGGGATACTAGTATACATATTTAAGTACAGGGATTCTACTCTGTGGGATGTCAGATTTCGCATCGATCAGTAAAATGGCCCTATCTGAAACAATTTTGTACAAATCTGTCCAAATATAACGCCTATCCCGAGTCTTTATATTGTTCTTCAAAAAGAATTATTTTTTTCTAAAGCGGCGCAATTCGCGTTGAAACGACGTTGAAACGAGCGTTCTGATTGGATTATTAGAATGTAACTAGATGTGTGTTTGTTTTATGAAGAATAATCATAATCCAATCAGAACGCTCGTTTCAACGCGAACTGCGCCGCTTGAGAAATTTTCAAAACAAATTGAAAAATTCTACGAAATCTCTTTTTGACGTACATTTTTGCCGAATAAACCTACACGTTAGTGGAAACATATTTTATTGATAATGTTATTCACTGTTAAAACTCTCCCGTCGAAGATTATTTTTTTTTGCTGACAGAACCCGTGTCCTAGTATGGAAATATGACCTGCTATGACCAATGTCTGTGGCAATTGTTTGCAAAGTATACATGCATGCAGCTTAAAGTTGTGTTTTATTTGAAGAACAATATAAAGACTCGGGATAGGCGTTAATATTTGGACAGATTTGTTCAAAACTGTTTCAGATAGGGCCATTTTACTGATCGATGCGAAATTTCTTCTTCTTCTTGTCGTTCGCGAATCACATGGACAAGCCGGCAGCAAACACGAAATGGGCCGTCCTCCTCAGATCCTCCCGGCAGCCATGTAACTTCGTCTGGAGAGAAGTATCTGTTGCCCAGGTTGTTTTCCTCAGCCCATGAAGATTGGGACACTCCTGGAGGATGTGTTCTGCAGTCTGGTCTCCTATTTTGCAGCTGCAGGTAGTTGATGGAGCTAGTCCAAGCTTCCGACACATATGGAAGTTCAGGCGGTTATGCCCTGTTCTAAGCCGGAATATCGTGACTTGCTCCTGTCTGGTGAGAAGGTGGGAGTCATCCTTCTCGACTGTTGGCTTTGATGCAGATTTGATTATGGTGCATTTCTCCTTGTAAGTCAAATCTTTGTCTGGTTGCCTCTCGGTAGAACCTTGCTTGGCAAGCTGGTCAGCGGCTTCATTGCCAGGAATGCCTATGTGTGCATGTACCCACTGGAGGACAGTTCTTTTAGATACGCTGACTGTTCGAAGGGCTTCCATCAGGTGGGGTTCTTTGTTGTTAGACAGGGCATCCAGAACTGAGAGCGCATCAGTCAGGAAGACAACCTGGGCACACTCTACAGTGTTGTGTACTAGAGATGCTGCTGTTTCAAGGGCCTGTACTTCTGCCCCGTAGTTGCTGCAGTGTACTCCAGTAGGTAGAGCAACTGACTGTGTGTGTCCATCTGGGTGTCGAACATACACGCCTGCTCCTCCGTTTGCTACTGCTCTTGTGGCTGAACCATCTGTGTAGACTTGTAGCCATGCTTCTCCAGGATAACTCTTGTCGATGTGTGCTAGTGTGAGGGCACGTTTGACGTCATCATGTTGTCTATCTCTGTATGTCATGTATGGGATTGTACTGCAGATGGTAACCTTGGATTCATCGCTAGTCAACCATGGCTTGGATAGAAATGGCGTTGGAGGCAATGTCTTGGCTGGGAGATGGCTGGTGTGCTTTCGAGCAAGCTTCTTGGACTGGTGGATGACACTGCTTCGCTTTAGACGATTCTTCGTTAGTGCCTCAACTCTCTGCTTCATCGGTTGTTCTTCCTGACATCGAAACTTCTCTGTCTGTAGAAGAATTCTTGTGTCGCGACGTTCTTGCAGTGGCTGGATGGAAGTAATTTTCTCCATGGCCTTGATTGTAGTGCTCTTCATTGCACCTGTGATCAGCCTGAGAGCCTTGTTCTGAACCTTGTCGAGTGTCTGTTGGTTGGTCTTGGCTGGTGATGTCCAGGCGGTGGATCCATATTCCAGGTGAGGCCTGACCACACCTTGGTATATAGTCTTCAGGATGTGATCATTGGCACCCCATGTGGTGCCAGCAAGCTTCCGAAGGATTGCAAGCTTGCGCTTGGCTTTGGCCTCTGCTTTCTGGATATGTTGCTTCCATGTCTGCCGTCTGTCAAATGTCACCCCCAAGTATGTTGGCTCGTTGTCCGTCTTCAAGGCAGTTCCACCGACTTTGATGGTTCCAGCTTTCTGTTTGGTGGAAAGTGTGAAGAGTGTGGTTGACGACTTCTCCTTATTAATAGAGATGCACCAGTATTCTGCCCATGCTGTGAGCTTGTCTGCGGCCATCTGCATTCTGTATGTGGCAGTCGTTGCATATTCTTCAACACACCACATGACCAAGTCGTCAGCATAGAGTGCTGCTTTGATACCATGTGGCAGCTCTGCAAGCAAGTCATCGATGAAGATGAGGAACAGCATAGGCGAGATCACTCCTCCTTGAGGAACACCATGTCGGATGAGGAATTTCTTGCTCTTCTGGTTGTCAACAAGTACTCTGGCTCTGCGATTGTGTAGGAAAGATTTGGTCCATCGGAGCATCTTGTCGGCAATTCCGCATCGTTGCATCTTGACCAGCAGCCCATCAGTCCAGACTTTGTCAAAAGCCTTCTGGAGGTCTATCCAGGTTGCAAAAACCACCATCTGGCCTTGGAATGCATCCTCAACTTCCTGAGCGAGGTATGTTGCCTGGTCCTCTGTGCATCTGAACTGTCGGAATCCTGCTTGTTCCTTGGATAGGAGGTTTTCTGTCTCAAGGTACCACATGAGTCTCTTGTTAACTATCCTCTCCATTGTCTTGACTACACAGCTAGTGAGACTAATAGGGCGATAGCTGGAAGCTTTCTTTCTATCCTTGCCGTTCTTGTAGATTGGGATAACATTGGCTTCCTTCCAGATCTGCGGAACTATGCCTTCTTTCCAGCTAAGATTGAAGATGTCAAGAAGTTTCAGCATGGCTGAGCATCCAAGATGAGTTAGCATCTCATTGGAGATTCTATCTGGTCCAGGTGACTTCCTCTTTTTCAGTTGTCTGAGCGCTGTGTACAGTTCCTGGTATGTAAGTGGAAGTTTCATGGAGTCTTGTTCCGTATGCGTTTTACTTCTATCCTTCTGTTCTTTCTGTGCCTCTCTTTGCTGTTGGCGTGTGACTTTGATGTTGCCCTCTTTCTGGTAGGCTTTGGCGAGACAGTCTGCAGTCTCTTTGCCGGTCAACAGTTTCCCATCCTCATCCAACGTGATTTTCTGTCTGTTATTGTCTTCATCATTTAGCTGTTTCGTGAGCCTCCACAACTTCCTCCCGTCCTTCTCAAGGTTCAGGGCAGCAGTTTTCTCCCTCCAACTTCGTCGTGTAGCTTCCAGTTTAGATTTTTGAAACTGTGCCTTTGCTTTCTGAAGTTGGTCATGGTTTTCTTGTGATGGCTGTTCTTCTGCCCTGTTCCTTGCTTCAGTGAGTTCATCTTGGAGGGTCTGCAACTGATTGGTCCAGTAGGGCTTGTATTCTCTTCTCGCACCTCTAGGGATGGTTTCATGGGCAGCTTTGAGTATGTAGCTGTTGAACTCTTTCACCACGTTGTTAACATCTCTTCCTTGTACCTGTATGCCTCGAGTAAGAGAATTGGATCGAATAGCATAGAGACTCCACTTGGCTTTCTTGTAGTTCCATCTAGGGTAGGGATGGTCTGTCTGTATCACTTCACTGCTGATTGTGAGGAACACTGGTTTGTGGTCACTTCCACCAAGTTGATCGCCAACTTCTCTAACCGTACCTTTCTGGATGTCCTCTGTGCAGAATGCTAGATCTGGAGAGGTAGTAGTGTGCCATCGCCTAGAGAAGAAGGTTGGTACATCATAGGGCTGGTTGACGAGAATCAAGTTGTGCTCATCCTGCCAGTCCTCCACTTCATCCCCACACCTATCAGACTGTGCATATCCCCAACTCTGGGAATGACTATTGAAGTCACCAACAACCATGCATCGACTGTTTGAAACTCCAATAGTGTCAAGGGCAAGGGCTTTGTCATTTGGGCAGTAGTAGTTGACGAGGTTCATCTCAGTTGATTTGATCTTGAACTCCTGGTATTCTGCTCCTTCAAGGTAGGTTTTCACTTCGCTCACATTGATGTTGTTCCGGATGAGAGTGAGCACACCACCCTTGTGTCTGTCTTGTCGGTCTGCTCGGAGGCACTGGTAGCCTCGTACTTTGAACGTCTTGTCTTTGTTCAGGTGTGTTTCCTGTATGCAGCAAACACTTACCTCTTTGTCCTGTAGTACTTGTTCCAGTTCAGTCTTTTTGTTAAAGACTCCTTCAGCATTCCACTGCATGAGCACAATAGGTTTCTGCTTCACGTTTCGGCCAGTAGCTGTCCTTCGCCGTCCCCTGGCTCCACATGGCGGCTTAGGGTGACCTCCAGTATCTAGGGATGGGTTCCTTCGAGGTATGGAACCCGGCAATGTACCTGCCTGGCGGGTCTTCACAGGTCCAGCACCATCTCGGTTTACTCTTTCTGTCATTGTGATTCATTTTGCGTTTATGCGTAGTACCGTGGTTTATTAGAATGCGCCGTGCGGCCCAGTACTTCCGGCTTCAGCATTCGAGGTTTCGGTTGGGGTTACCTCACCCTTAGGCTAGGACTTTTAAGGCGGCACATACATTCGCCTGATGCACCCGTTGTAGGACACGTGGAGTATTTAATAGGAGTAGCTTTGCCATGTGCTATCCTGCCCCGTCCTGGTAGGTACACCGCCATATGGTCCGGGACTGCTTATTTGATTCACAGCTAACCCCCATATCTGAGGGCCGTTTCCCCTATCTGCCACCTGAGGACCCGCTGGGTAGGGGATGGTCGCCCCACTACTGAATTGGAAGCAGCATGGACCCAGGATCGAAATTTGACATCCCACAGAGTAGAATCCCTGTACTTAAATATATATACTAGTACCCCCAAACGTGCCGAATCCCTGTGATGTACAACAGTAATTTGATATATATGGCGCATAAAACAGTAATTTGCGAATCGTCATGTATGTTACATATTTTTGATCAAAATTTGTATGTACGAAACCGATTAAATCAGGTTACTTCCCTTGGTATTGTATACAGTCAAACCTGTGATAGTGGTCACCTCTATATATACAGTCAAACCTGTGATAGTGGTCACCTCCATTAATCAGCCAGTTTCCCCATATGTTGTTTTATTATACATTTGACCTCTATTAAGCAGCCACTTTGTGATTCCCTTGGCTGGCTGCTTAACACAGGTTTGACTGTATTCAATTATATTACAATGATTGCGTCTGATCAAGATCTATGTTGTTTGCTATTCAGCCAAATATTTTAGCTCCACTATCCGAATAGCAAACAGCATAGATCACAGAACGTGCCATCTGATCTGGCTCTATGCTGTTTGCAAGTGATTTTATCTGCCGCAAAGGGTTAATGTTGCAATCATTTGTGATGACACCCATGTGTGTATTGTATTTTATCATGAGCAAGTTTGTTACTAATTGTGCATACATGATTAGTTTACTTAACCCGTAACTGATCAGGCTCTATGCTGATTGCTATGCGGATAGTGGAGGTAAAGCATTTGGTTGAATAGCAAACAACATCGATCCTGATCTGGATCTATGGTGTTTGCATAATGTGATTTTATTTACTCAACAGGTAAAGGGTTAAGAAAATATGTTTATTTTCAGAATTCACAAAGATGATTGCACCCTGAAACAGTTAGACGAAGCAAGATTTACAAGCTGTCGTCTGCAACATTAATGAACTTTCTAATCAAACAATTAGTATCTCCCTTGTTTCACTATAGTACTCTTCCTCGTATACTTGACTGTCCGATTAGCGCAGTGGTTAGCATGCTCGTTTCTCACCAATGCAACCCGAGTTTGATCCTCGGTGGTCGCCAGATCAGACAGGTGGGTTTTCTCCGGGTACTCTGGTTTCCTCCCACACGGATGACCACATTTATGCTTTAATCCGCGCCAACGAGAGTGATTAATATAAGTTGTTAGAACTTGCCTCGCAAGTGTTGTAAAATAAATAAAGTTTCAACTTTTTTCCCCCTCATACTCATGGGCTTCCGTGACAGAGTGGTCATTGCCTCGAAATCTCTTGCCTCTCACTGATGTAGGTTCGAATCAAACTAGGGTTGTCAAATTCTTTACTGTGATGAAGCTCTCCTATGATGGCGGGAGACTAATAAACTGAGTGATAAAGCGAGATGTGCAATATCCGGTCTTTATAATAGTCTCAGAACATATTCCACTGATTACGAAAATTATTTCGGTGAACCAACAACTTATACAGTCAATCACCCGTGGCGAGATACACTTGAGGCTGTGGCCTTGTGTTATGTTTCACTGTACATGCATGAACAACATGAGAAGTTGCATATCATAATGCAATTTTACTGAAATTTCTTAGGTAAATAAGAAACTATATTTAATGTAGGGTATTCATAGCAAAAACTGGTATCAGTTTATATCTTGATACGTTGACAGCAGTAAATATATGCAAAGTTATGACAAATGTTTTTACATGGAGTGGCTGGACTTGTACTCTATTTTCACTTCTCTCTACTTATCCTCCTCTATTCTGCTGTATATAAACTGTGATCTATATTTATATATCCCACACTTCTATTTGTATTCTTCTATGCAATTTTACATTCTGTTTGTATTGATTTCTATGTAAATTATATATGAAAACTTCTTGTTCTGCTCTCCAGTATTGGAGGTAATAAAGGTATATATGTGTATCTTCTATATTCTACTCTTGTTCCTCATCCTCCTATGTTTACATAAACAGATATATCTCTATAATGTATGTATGTATGTTCCATTAATGTCAAACCCCTTGCGGGGACGTAGACATGTTTTCCTGGGCAAGCTTAGCCGACCAAGTGGTTAACCAGTACTAAGCAATGTGTGTGAGGTGCCTTGCTCAATAACACTACATACGTGCCCTGACTGAGTATCGATCCCGGCACCGTTCGATTCCAAATCCTACGCTCTACCACTGGACCACGGATGTTAGAACTCTGTAGCTGTGCTTCAAGAGTATATCAAATGTTTAACTGTAATAAGGTGAAATTATATTTGTTTCTGTGTATTAATATGTAAAAAATAAATAAATGGGTTGCTCCATGGCAACTCAAAAATATAAAAAAGAACCACTATTTACATCATTATTACATTTCCCTCGATCTAGGGCACATTGTATACATTTCCATCGATCTAGGGCACATTGTATATATTTCCCTCGATCTAGGACACATTGTATACATTTCCCTCGATCTAGGGCACATTGTATACATTTCCATCGATCTAGGGCACATTGTATACATTTCCCTCGATCTAGGTCACATTGTATACATTTCCATCGATCTAGGGCACATTGTATATATTTCCCTCGATCTAGGTCACATTGTATACATTTCCCTCGATCTAGGGCACATTGTATACATTTCCCTCGATCTAGAGCACATTGTATACATTTCCCTCGATCTAGAGCACATTGTATACATTTCCCTCGATCTAGGGCACATTGTATACATTTCCCTCGATCTAGGGCACATTGTATACATTTCCCTCGATCTAGGGCACATTGTATACATTTCCCTCGATCTAGGGCACATTGTATACATTTCCCTCGATCTAGGGCACATTGTATACATTTTCGCCTGAGGGTTCCAAACTAATGATATGCAGCTGACATGCACAATCGAAGTTTAGTGCAGAACGGGCATCTGAACCAGTCATGCTGGCAACGCAAATGATGAACTATTCACCAAGGTAGTTGTTTGTTTTACGTTTATTTATCGTCGCTACCGGTTGCCCATATGAGCAACGCCTCCTGATGATATTAGTCATTTTAGATTGTTGGAGGATAGTGCAATGATACAGACAGAGACCCATTTCAGAATCTCCTCTGGTTCTTTTACGTGCACAGTGTAAAGCACCGACACGAGACCTCTGTTTAAAGTCCCAAAAGACTGTTAAAATTATTAGTGTGGGGGGGGGATCGAACCTACGATCCCTGGTCCAACACCAAGGTAGCTAACTCATGAACAGAATATACTTATTGTTTTATTATAAACAAATTCTAGAGTTGGAATTACTTGGATAAATGACAAAGAAACATAACAATAATATGCTTTGCCTATACATATAGATATGAACAATGTCTAAAGTGACACTACATCAGTGAAAACGCAAATTTCTACAGAATGTAGTTTTTTCCTATTATGTGGTATAATTTTTTCCCCATATATTTGCCTCAAAAACGGAGTATTTCAACAAATAAGCAAACGTCGTATGCACGGATTGTTGACATAACAAAATCATGTAAATAGGGTCGACATTCATGCGTAATACAACTTGTGTATCATGAGTAACACGATTTATGGTACAGATTTACCGTTATATCTCACATGTGTGACTATGCATATTTATTTGTAGACGAGTCTTAGTTAAATTATCTCTAAACAACATTGGCAAACAAACGTCAATTCAGGAGCGTGGATGATCGTTATATGAAATCCTACTTACAATTTTGTAAGTTTGTAGATCACAAAAACACTGTTTGTTGATTCAATGTTAGTGGTCAACCGGGTTCCCTCTGTCTGAATGTTTGTCTGCGCCATTTCTGTCGCTGATTGAAAAACACTGGAGTCAATTAAAAAACTTGGAGCCAACTAAGAGCCATATAGTTCACAGATATATATTTGAAGCCATATATTTGACAAAACATGTGCCAAAATTTAAAAAAAAAAAAAAAGAAGTAAAAAAGCCAAATATTTTCGCCAATTCACAAAATTTAGCGCCAATATTTGTTTTTTGTCGCAATTGGCGACCGACAGCGGGAACCCTGAGTGTTCGAATGTATTCGGAAGAATTTGTAGTAGCAATGCATTTATATGTGAAAAAATGCATTTTATTTGCGTATTGCGATATAATGTCGCTTTAACATTGATCTCCCACATATCATTTTTCTGAAGCCAGTCAGTCACTCCAGTACAACCTATGTATTTTACAGACTATAAAACGGAATTGTGCTGTTTCATGTACATTTTAACATTGCAATCAAGATTAACATTTAGGGAAACTATAAGGTACCAGGGTTATTAGTTTATACAAATTTCTCACCTCGATTGCGAAACACACCCTTAAATTTAATCTCGCTCGAGATCTCATTCCTAATGGAATTGGGCAATGTGGATAGAAGCGTTTTACCAGGGTTATTGTAGAACAAGCTTCTACTGTAAAACTGTTGAACACAACGCTGCATCTAAATTCTTATTCAACACATCTTCAAGCATTCTATTTTTTCTTTTTCTTCTTCTTTATCTTCTTCTCTTTCTGCACATTTTTCTGAAATCTTTTCATATTTATTCCTTTATAACCACTCTCCATTTGTCTCGCCTTCTTGTTATCAGAATGTCCACCATTAACTTTATCCATTCCTGTTCGTTTCCCGTTATGTCTGTCCTTGCTACCCACACTGTCCGTTCCTTTTATTATCCCCGTACCATGATTCCTGCTTGTAATACTGTCTATTTCCCCTTTCTTTATATTTCCACTAACATCACCTGTAGCATGATCCCGCTCTTCAGTACCCACTATGCAACTACTAGTTCCTTCTGCCCCACCTAGTGAAGGTCTGATCCCAAAACTTGCAAAAGCGGTACTTCTACTCCCTGTTTCTGCATTTACTCTAACACCTTTTACTGTTTTAATCATCACTGTGCCTGACTTATCACTTCCTTTGTCAAAGGCAATAAAGCTCTGACCAGAAAAAGAGTTTGATACAGTCTTAGCTGTTTTATAAATGTAGAATTTGTCAGCATCCACCTTTGGTCTACATGGGTTCTGACTGCCATGTATATTTAGATCTGTTTTTGTGTCAACTAAAATGTCTTCATTTTTATCTTGTATTTCAGTTTCATCTTTGCTAGGAATTGGTTCTGTAGTTTCAGGTGAAACTTTGTCTGTCCTTACAAAAGTGGCCACTTGTTTTGCAACTGATTTTACCCCTTCAACAAGTTTGTCAAAGTCATTTGGATCTTCTGTTTTCTGTAACATAAATAGGACGTAATTATAAACACTAGCCACCAACATGCATGACTAGATATATTGGGGCCCAGTACACAAGCGCCTGCCTCTAAGGCATGACTACAAGAGATCTTAGGGCACAGAACACAAGTGCCGGCCTCTAAGGTATGACTACAAGAGATCTTAGGGCCCAGTACACAAGCGCCTGCCTCTAAGGCATGACTACAAGAGATCTTAGGGCACAGAACACAAGCGCCTGCCTCTAAGGCATGACTACAAGAGATCTTAGGGCACAGAACACAAGCGCCTGCCTCAAAGGCATGACTACAAGAGATCTTTGGGCACAGAACACAAGCGCCTGCCTCTAAGGCATGACTACAAGAGATCTTAGGGCACAGAACAGAAGCGGCTAACAGGCATAAAATGTTGGGGCCAGGAACACAAACCAATAACATGTTTGACTCCAGAGATCTCGAGGACACAACACAAGTTACTCATGGATGACCCTAGAGATCTTGGTCCCAAACCACATGCCAGCTACATGCATGACTTATTAATCTTGGGCTCAGACCACATGCCAGCCACATGCATGACTCTTAT
The DNA here is from genome assembly GCA_014843695.1 of Archivesica marissinica. Lineage (NCBI taxonomy): Eukaryota > Metazoa > Mollusca > Bivalvia > Venerida > Vesicomyidae > Archivesica > Archivesica marissinica. The sequence continues at coordinate 69,075,032 of CM026398.1, read as the reverse complement.
TAATCTTGGGCACAGACCACATGCTATACACTCACACGAATGCCACTAGAGACCTCGGGGACAGAACACTAGCCACTCATACGAAATTGTAGTCTGGAAAGACTGGTGGCAACATTGAATTTCATTACTTCATCATTTCTTATACATAAATTCACGATTTCAATTTCACAAATTCACCATTTCAGATTCATGAATTCACAATTTCAATTGTGAAATCGTGAAGTTGAAATCGTGAAGTTGAAATCGTGAAGGTGAAATCATGATGGTGAAATCGTGAAGGTGAAATCGTGAAGGTGAAATCGTGATGGTGAAATCGTGAGGGTGAAATCATGATGGTGAAATCATGATGGTGAAATCGTGATGGTGAAATCGTGAGGGTGAAATCGTGAGGGTGAAATCGTGATGGTGAAATCATGAAGTTGAAATCGTGATGGTGAAATCGTGAAGTTGAAATCGTGATGGTGAAGTTGAAATCGTGAAGGTGAAATCATGATGGTGAAATCGTGAAGTTGAAATCGTGATGGTGAAATCGTGAAGTTGAAATCGTGATGGTGAAGTTGAAAATCGTGATGGTGAAATCGTGAAGTTGAAATCGTGAAATAGCAAATGTCACCACCAGTCTTTCACAAGAATATTATTACTTCTCTTTCCAAAACATTTTTTATGTGAAAATACAGTGAAGAAAGAAAGTTATGTTATATATGTTATATTTCGGGTTTTACGCCTGCATCAGCACCATTTTGGGCTATATCGCCGGTTGGCAGTTTACCTAACAACACCTTTCCTGGGCAGGCTCCAGCGGTTAACCAGTACTTGGGTGCACCAACCTCCGTAAGAAACTGCCAACTTTTTCATATAAATGAACGGGGCTCGAACCCGTGACCATCAGTGATGATAGGTTACAGTGGTATACAAGTCAGTGACCTTAACCACTCGACCACGGAGGCGGACCGTGAAGAAAGAAAGATAATTCGTAGTGAAGAAAAAATTGTAACAATGAAGATAGACTATTATACACAAGATCCAAAATATACTTCCCTTTATAACACATTCTCATAGTGAATGATTTAACGTGTAGATATATCATACACAATATGTCCGGGAATATCTACAGTACTTACAAGAACACCCAGTACAGCTGCTGACGTTAGTCGGGGCCACGCCCGCTGTATAGGAGCCAAGAGGTCAGACACACAGACTGCCGGACATCCATGCTGACTGAGCAAATGGAGAAGAGCTTTTCTGAGAACTGCCGGTTGTAGCTCCCTATTCAACAACACAGCACACAGTCTGTCCCTCTCTAAATTCTTCATCACAGTCTGAACCCCTACCACAAACCATGACCTGTTCATTATACAGAAACAACAACATTTTCATTATACAGAAACCATGATATGATCATTATAAATAAACTATGATATGATCATTATAAATAAACTAGGATATGATCATTATAAATAAACCATGATATGATCATTATAAATAAACTATGATATGATCATTATAAATAAACCATGATATGATCATTATAAATAAACCATGATATGATCATTATAAATAAACTAGGATATGATCATTATAAATAAACTAGAATTGGATCATTATAAATAAACTATGATATGATCATTATAAATAAACAATGATTGGATCATTATAAATAAACTATGATATGATCATTATAAATAAACAATGATTGGATCATTATAAATAAACAATGATGTGATCATTATAAATAAACAATGATTGGATCATTATAAATAAACAATGATGTGATCATTATAAATAAACAATGATTGGATCATTATAAATAAACAATGATATGATCATTATAAATAAACAATGATATTATCATTATAAATAAACTATGATCGGATCATTATACATAAACTAGGATATGATCATTATAAATAAACTATGTTCATTTATCAAAATGGGTAATTTTGTCTAAAAATAGTAATATTACTGGCAAAAAGTGCAGATCCGGATGAGACGGCTCATTATAAAGAAACCACGATTGTACACGCAGACAATTCTACTTGGATCTGAGCTTTTTTATTATTATTTAAGTTTGCCCATTTGAGCGACAAACAGTTTACATTAACAACACCTTTCCCGGACAGACTCCAGCCGTTAACCAGTACTTGGTGCACCAACCTATCTATCTATCTTCCACTAATGTCGAACCCCTCGCGGGGACGTAGACATGTTGCGCGTAAAAAACCGCAAAGAAGTTAAAAGTATGAGTAGTTAAAAGTATAACTTAAGAAGGTAATGAAAATAAGTTGTGGTAAAAGTTTAAAAGCAGCTGCGCAGAACAACTAGGGACTGGCATGTTCAATATGGCAAACTGCCGTATTGAATTGCTCTATGGTAGGGAGATGGTTCCAATGGTAGATTGTTCTTGGAAAACTTTTAGTAGTCTGTAGTTGCTGTAATTAACCTATAGCTTAAGGAATGGCAATGGCGAGCAGGACGGGAGAGGGGAATAGCAACAAGATCATTATAAATTTTATACATAAGGGATAACCTATTGTCAATACGCCGTTGATCTAGTCTGCGTAGATTAAGGGAATGTAGCATGTCTGTAACACTAGAGGTACGATAGAAGTCAGCCTTTATCCAACGGGCTGCTCTTCGCTGGAAACCTTCAATTTGGTCTATCAATGTTTGGGTATGGGGCGACCAGATCTCGGAGCCATATTCAAGCTGGGGTCTCACTAGTGTCTGGTAAGCCATGGACTTAAGGGGTTCGGATTTGACCTGGAGGTTTCTACGTATGTACTTGTACCGCCGTAAGAAACTGCCAACTTTTTCATAACAATGAGTCACGGCCCGAGGGGGGCTTGAACCCGTGACTATCAGTGATGATAGGTTACACGTCCTTAGTTTATACAAATTTATTTTAGCTCGATTGCGAAACAAATTCTTACAACTTATATTAATCACGCTCGAAACCTCATTCCTGATGGAATCCATTGCCACGAGGGAGAGAAGAGGCAACGTGGAATTTAAATGTATTGCCTAACGGCACAATCTCAATGGCTCCAGCGGGGCTCGAATTCCGGACCTTTCGCACATGAAACCAACGCGCTACCACTGCGCTATCATGACTTCTACATACGTTGATTATCTCCCTTAAAACAACTTGCCCTGCTATTAGGGCATAATCGTAAGCTCAAACTACAGACCTTTCGCACCTGAAGCAAACACGCTACCACTGCGCTATCATGAATTCCAAGTCAGCGACCGTAACCATACAAGTCTGGATGCGAGCATTAATAGCCTGAAGTTCCAATATGAATCTTAGAGATAGGTGAAGCAGATTAGCAACAAATAAAGTATTCAGCGCAATGGTTAGCTCCAGGGGACTCCAGACTGGGAAGTATGTGAGATGGTACGGTGATCGGAGATAGTAGTCACGTCAACAACACATGTATGGTAGCGATACGTCTGTACATTGTGTGCGTTGTTCTATGAGACGTATATTTACAAAAATTGGTTAACCCAGAGAAAAATTGTTCTGAGCGATACGTTAAGCCGCTTGGACAACAATGAAACTTTAAAACCCACGCCAGACGAAGAATGAACTACGCACATAATTTTCATTACTATACAAATAGTTAGTTTACACAAATTTATTTTAGCTCGATTGCGAAACAAGTTATTTCAACTTATATAAATCACTCTCGAGACCTCATTCCTGATGGAATCCATCGCCACGAGGGAGAAAGACGAGGCACCGTGGAATTTAAATGCCTTGCCTAAGGGCACAATCGCAACGGCAACAAATAGTTGAGCTAGAAGACATACTTGAAGCATTTCCTCTCTTGTTCCTCCTCCTCGGACAACGTGTCCTCAATCACGTCTCCATCTTTCTTCTTCCACTTTGGTAGCCTCTTTATTGTCCGCATACACAACTTGTGCTTCAGAAATATGCTGCAATGTCAAATTACATTCATATTATAGGTTAAATCATTTTGCACTCATTTATAAGTACATTTTGTGTAAATTTATTTATAAATAAATCTAAATAATATAATTATATACCTGTATATATTTTTAAAACCTAATAACTTACCTTGCGTGTTAAGGTACAAAAGTTGGCTCAGATCTCACACACAAGTTATTTGATTGGTTGATTCGAGATTTACACTCAGCTTGACCAGTCAGACATCATGAATTTTGAGAATTGTTGTTATGCCATCAAACTTTCTCCCAATCTTAAACTCAACCTGTACTCCAATCCTATAGCCCAGTCATTATCTTGGAATCAAAAAGCTTCAGACTGAGTATTGAGACTGGAGAAAACATTTATAACCTCACGGAGAGAGCTTATTAGCTGTACATACACCAGCCCTGGAGGTCATAAAACATTTCTTCTTAAATCTCAACCAAAACTCAAGTGATATTATTGGTGAGTCTGAGATTTACACTCAGCTCAACCAATCAAAATGTTTGAGATTGAATTTGAGATTGTAGAAAAGTTTTATACAATGCTGGACTCATAATCCAGGATCGGCTGTTCGATACCTGACTCTACATATACCTGGCCCCGAGGTTATAAATCTGTTCTCCAATCTCAAAACTCTGTCTCAAGTGATTGGTTCAGCTGACAGTAACACTCAGAATCAACCAATCAGATCATTGAGCTTGAGAAATAATTTATAACCTTGGGGGCCATGGCTCATCATAGCAGATCCTGGCGCGAGTCCCATTTCTCCATAAAGAAAAAAGTAAATACATGTAATAATTGTTCTCGGTTTTTTTACTACTACATGTACACGAGCCCTGTATACCCACCTAGCATGAGCCCTGTATACCCACCGAGCACGAGCACTGTATACCCACTTAGCAAGAGCCCTGTATACACACCTAGCACGAGCCCTGTATACCACCTAGCACGAGCCCTGTATACCACCTAGCACGAGCCCTGTATACCCACCTAGCATGAGCCCTGTATACCCACCTAGCACGAGCCCTGTATACCCACCTAGCACGAGCCCTGTATACCCACCTAGCACAAGCCCTGTATACCCACCTAGCACGAACCCTGTATACCCACTTAGCACAAGCCCTGTATACCCACTTAGCACGAGCCCTGTATACCCACCTAGCACGAGCCCTGTATACCCACCTAGCACAAGCCCTGTATACCATCTAGCACGAACCCTGTATACCCACTTAGCACGAGCCCTGTATACCCACTTAGCACAAGCCCTGTATACCCACTTAGCACGAACCCTGTATACCCACTTAGCACAAGCCCTGTATACCCACTTAGCACGAGCCCTGTATACCCACTTAGCACAAACCCTGTATACCCACTTAGCACGAGCCCTGTATACCCACTTAGCACGAGCCCTGTATACCCACTTAGCACGAACCCTGCATACCCACTTAGCACAAGCCCTGTATACCCACTTAGCACAAGCCCTGTATACCCACTTAGCACAAGCCCTGTATACCCACTTAGCACAAGCCCTGTATACCCACTTAGCACGAACCCTGTATACCCACTTAGCACGAGCCCTGTATACCCACTTAGCACAAGCCCTGTATACCCACTTAGCACAAGCCCTGTATACCCACTTAGCACAAGCCCTGTATACCCACTTAGCACAAGCCCTGTATACCCACTTAGCACAAGCCCTGTATACCCACTTAGCACAAGCCCTGTATACCCACTTAGCACAAGCCCTGTATACCCACTTAGCACAAGCCCTGTATACCCACTTAGCACAAGCCCTGTATACCCACTTAGCACAAGCCCTGTATACCCACTTAGCACAAGCCCTGTATACCCACTTAGCACAAGCCCTGTATACCATACTAAAATGACTAATATTATAGTTTTGAGGTCTCGTGTCGTGCATATAAAAGAACCAGAGGAGAGCCTGGAATGGTGTTCTGTCTGTATCATGGCGCTATCATCTTCTGGAGGTATCGCTCAGGCATGCAACCAGTAGTGATGCTGAACAAACTAAGGTGACATTAAGTGACTTCCCAGCTCCACCTGGTGGATGAAGTCATGCTCCTGAGACTCGAAGCACTGTTTCAGATAAAGTCAGAGTCGGTCACCAACCTTCCACACATCAGCTATTTCAAATGAAACAATCCTAATATTCTACAGAATAAAATCATACTTTTCCAAAAGTTCCAGTAAATGTTTGTCGCCATTTTCATCAATACAGGGCCTGAAATATATTTAGAAAAAAAGATTCATAAAACTATTCTAACTATTAGACATTTAGAGGTACATGTATTAGCTCCAGTCCAGAGATGCAAAACATGTTAAAACATACCTCCGATATGCAGAACATGGTTGCGTGGGATGGAACCTCTTACCATCCAGCGTTGTAACTGAACCCAGCCTGGAAGGCTTACGGTGAAATAGCCGGACACTATATCACCGACAATTGTAAATAGTTTGATCTGTGTGAGACCCTGAGCGCCACCACTCCGCCTAGTCTCATTGTGCTATATATGATCTTTAACATTTACTGTGCTGTAAACGAGTATATTTGATTTTACAAACGGCATCTATCTATCTTCCTCTGTCCAAACCCCTCACGGGGATGTAGACATGTTGCCGCGTTAAAGAAGTCAAAGGAATGAGTAGTTAAAAGCATAAATATAAGAAAGTAATGAAAAATAAGTTGGGTTAAAAGTAGCTGGGCAGAACAAGATGGACAATATCGGGGGGGGGGGGGGGGGGGGGGGGTAGGAGATGGATCCAATTATAAATTGTTCTTGGAAAAAAGGAAAACTTGTAATAGTCTGTAGTTGCCGTAATTAACCTATAGCTTTTAAAAGGAATGGCAGTGGCGTGCAAGAATGGTGAGGTAACCTAGGTAATTTTCAATGGGGATAGCAACCAGATCATTATGAATTTTGTACATAAGGGATAACTTATTGTCAATATGCCGTTGATCTAGTCTGCGTAGATTTAGGGAATGGAGTAAAGTGACCAAACATGGGACTCGACCCACGTTCTCCAGAACACTAGTTGGATAGCTCTACCAGCTGAGCTAGCAGGGCCAATGCTCTATTCACGCCGATATACACAGCACTCTTCCTTCCTTTATTCATTTGGAGCCACACCCCTACTCCTTTGCCTGTACCAAATGAGATATCCTTGTTGCCATTAAAGTGACCAAGCAAAGAGCGGAAAAGTTAGTGACCAGATGTGGGACTCAACCCGTGACCTCGCGAACACTAGTCGGAGAGCTATACCAACTGAGCTAGTCAGGCCGATGTTCTACCAATACCAAATTACACTAGTATGCTTGTAACACTAGAGGTACAATACATACATAGTTCCCATGTCAGTCAAAAACACTGATAAGATAAGTATAGGATAAGTAGGAATGATGACATCATATGGGAACTATGTATAGAAGTCAGCCCTAGCATAGGCATATCAGATCTATCTATCTGCCTCTAATGTCAAACCCCTCGTGCCATCGTGGGGCTGTAGACATGTGGCAGATGGCACTGAAGTTGAAATTACAGGGGAGAACCGTCACCCCCAATGCAACTTTATGTTTGCTTAGGGTCGGTATTTGCGCTACAAGTTTGGGTGAGGGAACTATCATCTAAACAGCTAAATATGTCCAAATTTTAGTTCATCCGAAATTTGTTAGCTTCATTAACACGCATTAAATGCATACACTTTGAATAGTATGTTTTCATGAATCAATACCATTTTAATTCTGATGGATCTGCAAGCGTTGCTCGAACACTCATGTTCGCTATGGACAAATAAACAAAATTCACGTCAATCTATCCACGCAGTTTCGAACTGAAACCGGAAACGGAAGTTCCAATTGTGTGATCTTTTTGGGGTCTGTCTAAGTTGCGGGCGCTATAAGAAAAACAATTATGAAGGTGGTAATTTTTCGTAATTTTATAATACACTGAATATTACGATCACGCAGTTGCAATGATAGATATAGCTTCGTCACATTTAAAATGTTTTCTTGATTTGACATACTGTATGTGTTCCTGTTGCTACTGAGATACCAGTCATACTCGGCATTCAGTGTTTGTAGTAAAATGTAGGTACATTCGTACTCTGGTCGTTTCGTACCCAGATTTGGCGTTTTGTGCACATTGTCTGAGAAGATTCATGCCCAATGTCTGAGACGATTCGTACCCAAGTCTGGATAGTTTGTACCATATTACTGTCACAGGGCTCACTTACACAACAAAACCTGGCGTAGGTTTGTATCTTTAATCTTGTATACATGTATATGGATAGTGCCTAAAACATACAATATATACACTCATAAATCTACAGTAATAACATGATAAAACAATACAATATTGCACATAATAAATCCACGCGTATATACAAATTACAATATATATATATTATATCTATAGTAATTCATTATAAATATCTTACCACAGCGTTATTTAAATAGCATAAATTGGAAAGTCTTTAAATGATCGTCGACTACCTCGTAAGAGTTCATCCAGATCTGAGCTGAGAAACAGTTCAGAATAACCAGAAAAGGGATTAGATTTCCAAGGAGCCAATGCATTCAAACCTTTCATACAACTCTCATTCATATACATACAACAGACAAAACGATTGGACATGTACAATACAATACACAACTGCTCACCTGAGGTTGATTCGGCGAAAGTCGACAATTTCCGTCACAGACGGACATTGCCGATCGTCACCGATTCACACTCGAGTGAACAGACAACGACAAGACATGAAGTAATTCGTATATACGACGCATGCGCTATTGAAACTGCGTTAACTATGGAACGCCGCATCTGTCATATAAACACGAACATATAAAATCACAACCTGTGACATTATTAAGTTCTAGTGTTAAGAGATGTCTCGTACCCAAGTCTGGACAGTTTGTACCCTATGCTATTTTTTTCGCTGTTTACTCGTCCGAATTTATTTCGATCGATTTGAGAAAATTATAGACCAAGGCAAATGAAGGGGATGACGTTTTCAGACTAGTTGTCCAAAGACGTATATGTTAGAACATGTCTGTCCATGGAGTATCTTTGACATAGAACCTTTCAACTTGGTCATGTCCTAGGGCCTAGGATAAAGGGTTTTGTACCATATCTGTATATATCGGCAGACAAGATCAGCAGAGAAGTTGGATGAAATATGATATAAATGCGAAATACACGGGACACAAAACATGGATAATTTCGTATATGACCAAAATGTATGAAACGTCTCTGCACAAAAGGCTGACTTGTTTACTTCGTTGTTTTTTGACAAGCAAAAGAAAAAGTTGAAATAGATGAAGATACATGTAACTGACCATTTAAGTGTGAAATTGCTACACATGCATAATTAACAATAAATGAATGTAAATGTGATATCACGTCACAACTTTACTTGTTTTCTAGGTTTTGATACTGACCTGAAAAATTGCTTTCACTGGGTGACATTTAAGTCATTTTTATTGTCCGTTTTCAGTTCTGAAATGACCACCTACATTTAATTGTACTGGTCAAATATGCAGAAATCCCATGACATGCATATAATTCATGTGTAGTACATAAACTAGTCCTTTGTCCGCCTCCATGGTCGAGTGGTTAAGGTCGCTGGCTTGTATACCACTGTAACCTATCATCTCTGATGGTCACGGGTTCGAGCCCCGCTCAGACCGTGTCTCATTTATATGAAAAAGTTGGCAGTTTCTTACGGAGGTTGGTGCACCAAGTACTGGTTAACCGCTGGAGCCTGTCCAGGAAAGGTGTTGTTAGATAAACTGCCCGTCGCATGGGAAACCGGTAGCGACGTTAAATAAACTTAAATAAAAACATTTAAAAAAAGGTATGGTGTACTGTATAGGTGATAAATGTATGAATAGTAAATTTGAAGAATTTGCACTGCATATAGTCCGTCAACAAAGAATCCACATCCTGGACAAGATTTGGAAAGAACATTTGTAAAAAACAAATTTTTGTTATCCAATTGAGAAGTCAGGAAGTGAAGTCAGTGTCCTTAGGGTGACCTATTCGCCCATGTCTCCCCCTAGTGTGAGCATTGACTGCATATTCCAACTGACTATTCCCCCATGTCTCCCCCTAGTATGGGCATTGACTGCATACTCCAACTGACTATTCCCCTATGTCTCCCCCTAGTATAAGCAGTGACTGCATACTCCAACTGACTATTCCCCCATGTCTCCCCCTAGTATGGGCATTGACTGCATACTCCAACTGACTATTCCCCCATGTCTCCC
>CM026398.1:69037598-69063797 GCA_014843695.1 Archivesica marissinica | reverse complement strand
CTGCTCCCAAGAACATGTTCTGGCCTAGCTGCTCCCAAGAACATGTTCTGGCCTAGCTGCTCCCAAGAACATGTTCTGGCCTAGCTGCTCCCAAGAACATGTTCTGGCCTAGCTGCTCCCAAGAACATGTTCTGGCCTAGCTGCTCCCAAGAACATGTTCTGGCCTAGCTGCTCCCAAGAACATGTTCTGGCCTAGCTGCTCCCAAGAACATGTTCTGGCCTAGCTGCTCCCAAGAACATGTTCTGGCCTAGCTGCTCCCAAGAACATGTTCTGGCCTAGCTGCTCCCAAGAACATGTGCTGGCCTAGCTGCTCCCAAGAACATGTTCTGGCCTAGCTGCTCCCAAGAACATGTTCTGGCCTAGCTGCTCCCAAGAACATGTTCTGGCCTAGCTGCTCCCAAGAACATGTTCTGGCCTAGCTGCTCCCAAGAACATGTTCTGGCCTAGCTGCTCCCAAGAACATGTTCTGGCCTAGCTGCTCCCAAGAACATGTTCTGGCCTAGCTGCTCCCAAGAACATGTTCTGGCCTAGCTGCTCCCAAGAACATGTTCTGGCCTAGCTGCTCCCAAGAACATGTTCTGGCCTAGCTGCTCCCAAGAACATGTTCTGGCCTAGCTGCTCCCAAGAACATGTTCTGGCCTAGCTGCTCCCAAGAACATGTTCTGGCCTAGCTGCTCCCAAGAACATGTTCTGGCCTAGCTGCTCCCAAGAACATGTTCTGGCCTAGCTGCTCCCAAGAACATGTTCTGGCCTAGCTGCTCCCAAGAACATGTTCTGGCCTAGCTGCTCCCAAGAACATGTTCTGGCCTAGCTGCTCCCAAGAACATGTTCTGGCCTAGCTGCTCCCAAGAACATTCTGGCCTAGCTGCTCCAAGAACATGTTCTGGCCTAGCTGCTCCCAAGAACATGTTCTGGCCTAGCTGCTCCCAAGAACTGTTCTGGCCTAGCTGCTCCCAAGAACATGTTCTGGCCTAGCTGCTCCCAAGAACATGTTCTGGCCTAGCTGCTCCCAAGAACATGTTCTGGCCTAGCTGCTCCCAAGAACATGTTCTGGCCTAGCTGCTCCAAGAACGTTCTGGCCTAGCTGCTCCCAAGAACATGTTCTGGCCTAGCTGCTCCCAAGAACATGTTCTGGCCTAGCTGCTCCCAAGAACATGTTCTGGCCTAGCTGCTCCCAAGAACATGTTCTGGCCTAGCTGCTCCCAAGAACATGTTCTGGCCTAGCTGCTCCCAAGAACATCTTCTGGCCTAGCTGCTCCCAAGAACATGTTCTGGCCTAGCTGCTCCCAAGAACATGTTCTGGCCTAGCTGCTCCCAAGAACATGTTCTGGCCTAGCTGCTCCCAAGAACATGTTCTGGCCTAGCTGCTCCCAAGAACATGTTCTGGCCTAGCTGCTCCCAAGAACATCTTCTGGCCTAGCTGCTCCCAAGAACATGTTCTGGCCTAGCTGCTCCCAAGAACATGTTCTGGTCGATTTTCCATGTGATTTTGTCTTTGTAATTAATAAATTGTTTGATGTTAATTATAGATGGAGCAGGCTATTAACTTGTACAAGGAGTTGAGCAAGTATCCACAGACTACTGCTGCTGCAATAGCCAAAAGTAGCACCGCTGCACAGACGGTGATCAACACTGTACAAACCCAGCGAGACCTGGAACGGGTAGTGAAAATCAAGTTCACAAAAACATACTGTGTGGATGTACAAGATGCTGAGAAGTGTAAAGTATTGTACAGATCTAGTCCTCAGGAATTATATAACGAGTAAGAAGATTGTATATTATAATTCATATGATAGCATAGTATTATGACTTGCCATATATTTCCGAAAAGTTCACCCATTACAAAAACAAACATATATTTCTTTACATTTATATGTCTGCTTATGGGAGATGTTAGGGCACACGAGAATGAGATTAATGAAAACATCAACATTTACATATTTTTGAAATAAATGTGAATATTAGCCTTTTAGTGAGATTTGATACGATGATTTACATACTCAGCCGTTGTTATTTTTGAAGCTACAGTAGAAATAACTTCTTTCAATAGTGTCGTGATTCTGATTGGCTGATTCAGCCCATGTGATAGCCATTCATAACCCGATGAACTGCAAACAAATTATTCTATTCTCTATGTATCCAAGGTGATTATAAATGCTCGACTACGCAAGAAAATAGACCGTTCCAAAACTATATGAACGTTACAGTTTAACTATTCTGTACGGTGTGGAAGTATTGACAAATTAATAAGATTACCCATTTTGTAAGTTGTAATTATAACAATTGAATGTTCTTTTTTGTGCGCTTCATCGAGGTATGAAATGTCAGATTTTTGCATCTAATTTGTTCATCCGTTACATTGATGTACACCGTCTCTGTGGCCTAGTGGTTAAGTCATCTGCCTACGGAGCAGGAGGTCGAAGGTTCGAATCTCGTCAGGGGTTCGTTCTGATATGGCCGGTTGGTGAGCCGCCAGCTAGTTAAATATCTGTTACCGATTGCCTACCAGCATGGCGCCTGGCATACAAGCATAGGAATCAGGAAGTACAGATGTTCATAAAAAGAGGTGTCTCATAAGTCAGAAATGGCTGACCCTTTAAATAGGGGTGACACTACAATAAATAAACACTTCACTTTTTACTTTTGTATAAAATATCAGATTTGTTTACACCTAATAAGATGCAAAACACTTGACATTTCATACCTCGATGAAATGCAGAAAGAGAACCTTTTTAATTGTTACATATTGTAATTTTCCAGGATATGGAACAAAGAATCAAAATCTGGAAAGTTGAGGGCGATTGTTAGAAATGTTACGGGCAAGAAACAAGAGGAGAAACAATATTTAGAGGTAGCAAGATCAATTATTAATCAATTGTGATGTTTACTAAGTATTTAAAGCCCTATTTGTTTGTTGTGATACTTGCTAAGGATTTAAAGTCCCATTGTGTGTTTTGTGTGTCAAGTTGAATAGTAGTAAGATTGTTGCTGTGATGCAAATGTAAATCTCACCAATGCAACCCGGGTTCGATCCTCGGACCGGGAAGTATGTGAGATGGTACAGTGGTCGCCAGATCGAACAGGTGGGTTTTCTCCGGGTACTCCGGTTTCCTCCCACATGAATGACCACCGCTTTCATCCGTGCCAACGAGAGTGATTAATATAAGTTGTTATAACTTGCTTCGCTGTAAGGCTGTAAGATGTTTGTTTGTCTTGATCTGTCTTTATAAGATTTTTGTCTCGATTAGGGGGCTTCCTTGGCCGAGTGGTTAATGTCGTTGACTTCAAATCACTTGCCCCTCACCTGCGGGTTCGAATCTCACTGGGGGTGTCGATTTCTTTCATGTGATAAATCTACCCAGCTTGTTTGCTGAAGGTCAGCAGTTCTATCCGGGTACCCGTCCGTGCCTAAAATACTGCGAAGAGAGGCACCGGGGGTATTCCCCCACTAATGATAGGAAAGTCTCCATATACCTAAGCTGTGCCCCAAAACCCCCAAAACAAATTGTCTTAATTATTGAACTTGTAATCGGACATAATATATGCCTTGTTTGGTTATTCAAATTTATTTTAGCTCGATTGCGAAAACAAGTTCTTACAACTTATATTAATCACTCTCGAGACCTCATTCCTGATGGACTCCATCGCCACGAGGGAGAGAGAAGAGGCAACGTGGAATTTAAATGCCTTGCCTTGCCTGGCACAATCGTAACGGCTCCAGCTGGACTCAAACTCCGGACCTTTCGCACCTGAAGCGAACACGCATCCACTGCGCTATCACGACTTCCACTGGTTTACCAGCTAGTGACCCATCATTAACCTTCAAGTACATGTATGCTGGATGTATCCGTTATGAAGCATCATGAATAGGTGTGCGGGTGAATAAATAGTACATCATTAGGTATCAGTTCATATAAAACATTCTTGTCTCAACACCTGGGTTGGCATAAATTTGTTGGTATACAGAAATCAATGTTACCCTCTACAGTATCTTCCCGTGAACCACGATTGGAATGGTGCCAAGAACATGAGATGTGATGCATCCATTAAATTCCCTAAATATTAAGATGCAAATCTAACCAAATGTTACCATGGCCTGATAGACCTCCTTTGTGGTCGAGTGGTTACTGTCACTGACTTGTATACCACTGATGGTCATTGGTTCGAACCCTGCTCAGGCCGTGTCTGTTTATATGAAAAAGTTGGCAGTTTCTTACAGAGGTTGGTGCACCAAGTACTGGTTGACGCTTAAGCCTGCCCAGGAAATGTGTTGTTAGGTAAACTGCCCGCTAGCGATATAGCCCAACATGGTGCTGATGAAGGCGTAAAACCCGAATAAAACAAACCATTGCCATGATGATGCAAACCTAGCCAAATGTTACCATTGCCTTTCGATGTACTTTTTTCTGACAGATTTGGAGTGGTTGCAAGAAACTAGAGAACTTTGATGTTCTTGCATCAGAGAAGCATGGAAAGATTTACGATGCTGATGGTTTGTACATAACAACAACATTAAGTAGGAAATAAACAACGGCAGGACAAATATTATTTCCATTCTAATGTGATCCAATATAATGCTATGAACGAATAAATGTGTTTATTATTTTGGCTCCTTATCTGTTATTTGGCTGATGGCTTTACAAAATACCTCCCTGTAAATACCTTCTGTATTCCAGTGGCACTGAAAATCATCCTCCAGCTATCAACACTATATTTCCGGTATGGCTGGTTATTAACGCTACAAATCCTGCTCAATCGCTGTAATCAATTTCAATGTCAAATTGTTGAAAGTTGTTCCTATTTATGTCCGTAAATAATTTTTTTTACATGGGGAGCAAATTTCAACAGCCGTAGCCGTGGTTTATTGCAGATAAATGGTAGATTTGTTCTTGTTTATAAGAACAAAATATATGTTAGAATATGCCTTAAAATTTCTAATTGTAAGTTAGTAAGATGGTTGCATTATATCCTTCCATCTGTCGAATGTTCATGTATTGAGAGAAATCACAAGTTTGTATCATATCGGAAGCTTCACTGTCAAGGTCACACTTCAGGGCTAAAGTGTCATGTGGCCATACATTATGTCTTATCCATTTTTTAATAATATTAAATAATATTATTGTCTCCCATATAGGAATTTGATATATTTGGGCACAATTGGTCCACTTATCAATATGCTTTGTCGTGTGCCATAATTAGGTTCGTAGCTTGAAGTCCAAGGTCACATGTAGATGTCAAATGGTGTCATGTGGTACTAAATGTGAAATTATTCACGTCCATTCTAGATATTTCAAAATAAAATACCTAATAGAAAATGATATCTGCATGCATGATGACATGTTGTGCATAACACACGCACGCACACCAACAACACGCACACACACACCTGTATATTTAAGGTCAAGGCCACCATTGAAGGTCAAAGATGATTTATCTGCCTGTAAGATAGGGCTCCTGTGTCCAGTCTGTTAGTCTTCAATGTATATCATATAAATAACTTGACATTTGACATGGTTCTACTCGAGTGCCAGTCTGTGCTTGAAAAACTGCCCAGATGACCACTTTGGATCTTTTTTTCCTCTACCAGTAACAACTGAAGAGTGGAAGTCGTGATAGCGCAGTGGATGCGTGTTCACTTCAGGTGCGAACGGTCTGGAGTTCGAGTCCCGCTGGAGCCGTTACGATTGTGCCCTTAGGCAAGGCATTTAAATTCCACGTTGCCTCTTCTCTCTCCATCGTGGCGATGGATTCCATCAGTAATGAGGTCTCAAGAGTGATTAATATAAGTTGTAAGAACTTGTTTCGCAATCGAGCTAAAATATATTTGTATAAACTAACTGAAGAGTCACCATTAGACAAATCTGTCGATTTTAGACCCAATAATCTAACAAATCAATTGGAACACTATAGAGCAAGTGCAGACTATGCTTGCATTGCACACAATGATTGATACTTAGTTTACCAGTGCATACACTCTCTATTTCTAGGGTACTTTGGTTGCCTGGAATGGTCCCCCAATGAGGATAAACTGCTGTATGTTGCAGAAAGGAAATATAAGAAAGCTGTTTCCTATTTTGCCAAGCCGAGTGAGGATAAAGAGAAGCTAGATACCACAGAACCTGTAAGAGAAATATTACACTGTTATTCATAAAGTTTTACTTTCCCGGGATTATGAAATATCTAAGTTATGAATTATCCTCACCAGCTGTATGAATGATACCAACCAGCCGTATGAATGATGCCAACCAGCCGTATGAATTATACCAACCAGCCGTATGAATGATACCAACCAGCCATATGCTTTATACCAACCAGCCATATGAATGATACCAACCAGCCATATGCTTTATACCAACCAGCCGTATGAATGATACCAACCAGCCGTATGAATGATACCAACCAGCCGAATGAATTATACCAACCAGCCGTATGAATTATACCAACCAGCCGTATGAATGATACCAACCAGCCGTATGAATGATACCAACCAGCCGTATGAATGATACCAACCAGCCGTATGACTTCTACCAACCAGCCGTATGACTTCTACCAACCAGCCGTATGACTTCTACCAACCAGCCATATGAATGATACCAACCAGCCGTATGAATGATACCAACCAGCCGTATGAATTATACCAACCAGCCGTATGAATTATACCAACCAGCCGTATGAATGATACCAACCAGCCGTATGAATGATACCAACCAGCCGTATGAATTATACCAACCAGCCGTATGAATGATACTTGCCAGCCGTATGACTTCTACCAACCAGCCATGCCAGTAGCATGAGTTATACAAACCAGACGTATGAATTGTACCTATTGGTGATTAGATAGATATGTATGGCCTACATTTAAGGCATGTGAAAGGAAAGTACGCATATCTACAGTTGAACATCTGATTGACATATGAAGATTCTACCTATAGATGTAATTGGTAGCATGTTTTATAGAAAGTCCCAGTGAATGCTTTACATATTTCCATTGTAGGGCGAGGAGTATGTGTACAGAGAAGATTGGGGAGAAGGTCTCGTTGGGAAACACCAGTCCATACTCTGTATACTTACAGTTGCATCTGGCAATATAGAGGTTGTTGATGGTACACCTGACAATGTATCTGTGGGACAGGTTAGTGATCTGGCAACAATGTTTCTGTGGGACAGGTTAGTGATCTGGCAACAATGTATATGTGGGACAGGTTAGTGATCTGGCAACAATGTATCTGTGGGACAGGTCAGTGATCCGGTAATATAAAGGTTATTAATGCTAGTCACACACAATCTTGTCCAGTAAGCTACACTGGCCAGTATAAAGCACTCATTCTAATGTTGTATTTAATGGCCATATTTTAACACTGTTTTACTGGTTGGTATTTATAAAATAGTGTCATATAATTGTGCAATCACGCGTGTTCTAACATCTCCCAAATATTGTGACCTAGTATGAGCCATGAACTGTATTTCCACCATATAGTTTATACAAATTTATTTTAGCTCGATTGCGAACAAGTTCTTACAACTTATATTAATCACTCTCGAGACCTCATTCCTGTTGGAATCCATCGCCATGAGGGAGAGAGAAGAGGCAATGTGGAATTTAAATGCCTTTCCTAAGGATACAAGCGTAACGGCTACAACTGGGCTCAAACTCCTGAAACGAATGTGCTACCACTGCGCCATCATGACTTCCACCATTTAAAATTGTTACTTAGGGTACAATCGTAACGGCTCCAGCGGGACCTAAACTCCGGACCTTTCGCACCTGAAGCGAACACTGCGCTATCACGACTTCCACTGGTTTACCAGCTAGTGACCCATCATTAACCTTCAAGTACATGTATGCTGGATGTATCCGCTATGAAGCTGTTACTGCTTGTGTATATTGTACATGTTGTGTATGTTATATACAGACGGATCTGTAGTCCAGTGGTAACACGCTGGACTGGTAATCCAGGGATCGCAGGTGCGATCCCCCGTCTGACCCTAATAAAATTAACAGTCTTTCGGATGTTAAACCAAGGTCTTGTGTCAGTACTGTACACCGTGCACGTAAAAGAACCAGATGAGACTCTGGAATGGGTCTCTGTCTGTATCATTGCACTATCCTCCAAAAATCTAAAGTTACTTATCTCTTCAGGAGGCGTTGCTCATATGGGTAACCGGTAGCGACGATAAATAAACGTAAAACACACACGTATGTTATATGGAATTTTATATTGTTGAAGCTATACTCTGTGTGTGTAGTCCAAGACAGATATATATCTCTTCAAATATTTGTTTTGACAGGTGCGATGGTTACCTGGAGACAATGGCGTTGTGTTCACAGGATGGCATCATGAGCCATACAGACTGGGTCTCATTTACTGTCCAATTAGAAAGTAAGTTAGAAATATGTAGCATTGCAGTATTTATCTGTTTATCTTGAATATACTAGTTTGTACCTCCAGTTTAGAACCATTTTCTGTAGTGTGCTGCCACCTGGGGGACATATGTAGTGTTTGAGACTGCTGGCTGAAAGTCGGTGTTACTAACATCTAGATGTCCGCCTCTGTGGTCGAGTGGTTAAGGTCGCTGACTTGTATACCACTGTAACCTATCATCACTGATGGTCACGGGTTCGAGCCCCGCTCAGGCCGTGTCTCATTTATATGAAAAAGTTGGCAGTTTCTTACGGAGGTTGGTGCACCCAAGTACTGGTTAACCGTTGGAGCCTGCCCAGGAAAGGTTTTGTTAGGTAAACTGCCTGCCGGCGATATAGCCCAAAATGGTGCTGATGCAGGCGTAAAACCCGAAATATAAATAAATAAATAACTAACATCTAGATAGACTTTACTTACACTTGACTATCTCTGTAATAGGTTCAAATCCCATTGGGGACGTTAAATTCTTTCATGTAAAGATACTATCCAGCTACCTTTTGGATAGTCGGTGGTTCTACCCAGGTGCCTGCCTGCTTGCTCCTGAAATACTGTTCGGATGTGTACCCGGGGTCATCTGTTACCAATAACAACCATCCTGAAATACTGTTCGGATGTGTACCCGGGGTCATCTGTTACCAATAACAACCATCCTGAAATACTGTTCGGATGTGTACCCGGGGTCATCTGTTACCAATAACAACCATCCTGAAATACTGTTCGGATGTGTACCCGGGGTCATCTGTTACCAATAACAACCATCCTGAAATACTGTTCGGATGTGTACCCGGGGTCATCTGTTACCAATAACAACCATCCTGAAATACTGTTCGGATGTGTACCCGGGGTCATCTGTTACCAATAACAACCATCCTGAAATACTGTTCGGATGTGTACCCGGGGTCAGCTGTTACCAATAACAACCATCCTGAAATACTTTTCGGATGTGTACCCGGGGTCATCTGTCACCAATAACAACCATCCTGAAATACTGTTCAGATGTGTACCCGGGGTCAGCTGTCACCAATAACAACCATCCTGAAATACTGTTCGGATGTGTACCCGGGGTCAGCTGTTACCAATAACAACCATCCTGAAATACTGTTCTGATGTGTACCCGGGGTCAGCTGTTACCAATAACAACCATCCTGAAATACATTTCGGATGTGTACCCGGGGTCATCTGTCACCAATAACAACCATCCTGAAATACTGTTCAGATGTGTACCCGGGGTCAGCTGTCACCAATAACAACCATCCTGAAATACTGTTCGGATGTGTACCCGGGGTCATCTGTCACCAATAACAACCATCCTGAAATACTGTTCGGATGTGTACCCGGGGTCATCTGTCACCAATAACAACCATCCTGAAATACTGTTCGGATGTGTACCCGGGGTCATCTGTTACCAATAACAACCATCCTGAAATACTGTTCGGATGTGTACCCGGGGTCATCTGTTACCAATAACAGCCATCCTGAAATACTGTTCGGATGTGTACCCGGGGTCATCTGTTACCAATAACAACCATCCTGAAATACTGTTCGAATGTGTACCCAGGGTCAGCTGTCACCAATAACAGCCAGAGAATCATCACATAACCTAACCTCTCAGTTCGACTTTAAGCCCAAAATACAAACCCGCAATCCTTTTTTTTTCCAGGAGCACGATCTATCATCTGAATCTTGAGACGGGAAAACATGGTGTGTACATATATATAGGATCTTACACGAGCGCTCATTTCATACTATTATTATACAAGATATGTAAAAGTTCTGACTTGGAATGAACCTGCCTTTTGGATAGTTGGTGGTTCTACCCAGCCTGCCTGCTCCTGAATAGACAAGAGTTTGTTTTTAAGCTCACCTTTTTTCATGCTTAACCCTTTGCCTGCTGAGTAAATAAAATCACATTTGCCAAGAACATAGATCCAGATCAGTCTGTTATAGGGAAGCCTGACCCCTAATAAAATTAACAGGTGGGACTTTATACCGAGGTCTCGTGTCGGTGCTTTAAACTGTGCACGTAAAAGAACCAGAGGAGACTCTGGAATGGGTCTCTGTCTGTATCATTGCACTATCCTTTAAAAATCTAAAATGACTAATCTCTTCAGGAGGCGTTGCTCATATAGGTAACCGGTAGCGACGATAAATAAACGTAAAACCCGTATTGGTTCTGTGCATGTAAAACATCCAGCGATGCTACTGGAATTGGGGCATCCTCTGAGCATGTAAAACATCCAGCGATGCTACTGGAATTGGGGCATCCTCTGAGCATTAAAACACCCAGCGATGCTACTGGAATTGGGGCATCCTCTGAGCATGTAAAACATCCAGCGATGCTACTGGAATTGGGGCATCCTCTGAGCATGTAAAACATCCAGCGATGCTACTGGAATTGGGGCATCCTCTGAGCATGTAAAACATCCAGCGATGCTACTGGAATTGGGGCATCCTCTGAGCATTAAAACACCCAGCGATGCTACTGGAATTGGGGCATCCTCTGAGCATGTAAAACACCCAGCGATGCTACTGGAATTGGGGCATCCTCTGAGCATGTAAAACACCCAGCGATGCTACTGGAATTGGGGCATCCTCTGAGCATGTAAAACACCCAGCGATGCTACTGGAATTGGGGCATCCTCTGAGCATGTAAAACACCCAGCGATGCTACTGGAATTGGGGCATCCTCTGAGCATGTAAAACACCCAGCGATGCTACTGGAATTGGGGCATCCTCTGAGCATGTAAACACCCAGCGATGCTACTGGAATTGGGGCATCCTCTGAGCATGTAAAACATCTAGCGATGCTACTGGAATTGGGGCATCCTCTGAGCATGTAAAACACCCAGCGATGCTACTGGAATTGGGGCATCCTCTGAGCATGTAAAACATCCAGCGATGCTGCTGGAATTGGGGCATCCTCTGAGCATGTAAAACATCCAGCGATGCTGCTGGAATTGGGGCATCCTCTGAGCATGTGAAACATCCAGCAATGCTACTGGAATTGCGGTATCCTCTGAGCACTATCCTCCAAAAAATAAAACAACTATGGTAATATACTCCTGGAGGCATCACCTATTATTTTGAACTTAAT
Organism: Archivesica marissinica; assembly: GCA_014843695.1. NCBI lineage: Eukaryota > Metazoa > Mollusca > Bivalvia > Venerida > Vesicomyidae > Archivesica > Archivesica marissinica. Next base: position 69,052,279 of record CM026398.1, on the reverse strand, counting down.
TTATTTTACAACGATTGCGAAGCAAGTTCTAAAAACTTGTATTAATCACTCTCGTTGGCACAGATGAAAGCGTATATGTGGTCATTTGTGTGGGAGGAAACCGGAGTACCCGGAGAAAAGCCACCTATCCGATCTGGCGACCACCGTACCAGGTAGCGCCGATAAATAAACTTAATGTCGTATCAGTCTATCTAAAGAGTGGGTAAGGTCGCTGACTTGTATACCATTGTAACCTATCATCACTGATGGTCATGGGTTCGAGCCCCGCTTAGATCGTGTCTCATTTATATGAAAAAGTTGTCAGTTTCTTACAGAGGTTGGTGCACCCAAGTACTGGTTAACCGTTGGAGCCTGCCCAGGAAAGGTATTGTTAGGTAAACTGCCCGCCGGCGATATAGCCCAAAATGGTGCTGATGCAGGCGTTAAACCCGAAATATAACATATAACATAATAGTCTATCTAAAGCAGCTATAGAGTTATATCATCGCCTGTAATTTTCACGCCCACATTTTTGTATGACCTCGATTGTGTGTGTTTTTGGTTTGGAACCCTTGCAGAGAGAATGACGGTTGAATGTCTCTCTTCTCGCAGTCCCAGAATTTCTCCGGATGGTCGTACAATGGTTTTCCTACAAAACAACTCGGGCGGTCCACATAGACAATGCTGTTCTCTTGTCAAGGTATCGGTTATACAGTTTATATATGTGATGTGTATATGTGGAACGTATGAGTTGGGTGTATCCTATGGTATTGTATGATATCCTAACAGTTAACAGTGTTAATGTTGTCAAAATAATACAGTATCTGATTCAGAAAAATCTACCTCCGTTCTCGAGTGGTTACGGTCGCTGACGTATATACTACTGTAACTTATCATCACTGATGGGCACGGGTTCGAGCCCCGCTCAGTCTGTGTATCTTTTATATGAAAAAGTTTGTAGTGTCTTACGGAGGTTGGTACTGGTTAACCGCTGGAGCCTGCCCATAAAATGCATTGTTAGGTTAACTGCCTGCCGGCGATATAGCCCAAAATTGTGCTGATGCAGATGTAAATCCCGAAAATACAAACTGATTCAGAATAGAAGAAAAGTTTAATATATTGACATGGTGTCCATAGAACATTGGATTAAATATTGAGGGGTCCTAGGTACTAGGACACTCGGTACTAGGACACTCGGTACTAGGACAATCGGTACTAGGACACTCGGTACTAGGACACTCGGTACTAGGACACTCGGTACTAGGACACTCGGTACTAGGACACTCGGTACTAGGACACTCGGTACTAGGACACTCGGTACTAGGACACTCGGTACTAGGACACTCGGTACTAGGACACTCGGTACTAGGACACTCGGTACTAGGACACTTGGTGCTCTTGTATTCAACCATAGTAGACTGGTGGCCCTAGTTCTCGATAACTTACCAACATTTTTTAAATTTCCCATGACCCGGAATTTAACGTTAGCGTATTCGGTCGAGTAAATATTTGATGACGTAGCGACACTTGTCCAAATAATATGTTACCTCGAGAGTATGGGCCCATTGAGACCACGAGAAGTGGATATACCAGTAACCATGCATGAAACGCTATATGGTGAATGGAAACAATAAATGCCGCGGAGATCTTCTATCATATACACCCAACTTGTATTGTTTGTCTCCACGTGTCACACATCTCCACGTGTCCTTAGTGTAGCATGCTCATGTTTGTTATTCCCGCTTTGCACATTCCAGTGGCACTAACCTCAACAAACAAAGCGTCTAGTAAGTACAGACTTGCACCAAACTTGGACAGTTTTATCTACATTCAAACCGAGTGTAGCGGACCACACATGCAGTGTTGTGAACTTCTTAAGGTATCCTAATTTTCACCCTTGTGGTTCTTGGGTTTCTAGGTAGGTTAGAAATGGGACCCCTGCCTTATCCTTGTTGGGTAAGTTAGAACTGGAATCTCTGCCTCTCTCATGTATAATCACTTATCCTTGATGTGTAAGTTAGAACTGGAATCTGCATTGTCCATGCATAATCACTTATCCTTGCTGTGTAAGATAGAACTGGAATCTGCATTGTCCATGCATAATCACTTATCCTTGCTGTGTAAGATAGAACTGGAATCTGCATTGTCCATGCATAATCACTTATCCTTGCTGTGTAAGATAGAACTGGAATCTGCATTGTCCATGCATAATCACTTATCCTTGCTGTGTAGGATAGAACTGGAATTTGCATTGTCCATGCATAACCACTTATCCTTGCTGTGTAAGTTAGAACTGGAATCTGCATTGTCCATGCATAATCACTTATCCTTGCCATCTAGAACATGCACTACTCGTATGCCATCTAGAACGTGCACTACTCGTATGCCATCTAGAACGTGCACTACTCGTATGCCATCTAGAATGTGCACTACTCATATGCCATCTAGAACATGCACTACTTGTATGACATCTAGAACATGCACTACTCGTATGCCATCTAGAACATGCACTACTCATATGCCATCTAGAACATGCACTACTCGTATGCCATCTAGAACATGCACTACTCGTATGCCATCTAGAACATGCACTACTAATATGCCATCTAGAACATGCACTACTTGTATGCCATCTAGAACATGCACTACTCGTATGCCATCTAGAACATGCACTACTTGTATGCCATCTAGAACATGCACTACTCATATGCCATCTAGAACATGCACTACTCGTATGCCATCTAGAACATGCACTACTCATATGCCATCTAGAACGTGCACTACTCTTATGCCATCTAGAACATGCACTACTCGTATGCCATATAGAACATGCACTACTCGTATGCCATCTAGAATGTGCACTACTCGTATGCCATCTAGAATGTGCACTACTCGTATGCCATCTAGAACATGCACTACTCGTATGCCATCTAGAACATGCACTACTCTTATGCCATCTAGAACGTGCACTACTCGTATGCCATCTAGAACATGCACTACTCGTATGCCATCTAGAACATGCACTAATCTTATGCCATCTAGAACGTGCACTACTCGTATGCCATCTAGAACATGCACTACTCGTATGCCATCTAGAACATGCACTACTTGTATGCCATCTAGACCGTGCACTACCCGTATGTCATCTAGAACGTGCACTACTCGTATGCCATCTAGACCGTGCACTACTCGTATGCCATCTAGAACGTGCACTACTCGTATGCCATCTAGACCGTGCACTACTCGTATGCCATCTAGAACATGCACTACTCGTATGCCATCTAGAACATGCACTACTCGTATGTCATCTAGAACATGCACTACTTGTATGCCATCTAGAACATGCACTACTCGTATGTCATCTAGAACATGCACTACTCATATGCCATCTAGAACATGCACTACTTGTATGCTATGTAGAACATGCACTACTCGTATGTCATCTAGAACATGCACTACTCGTATGCCATATAGAACATGCACTACTCGTATGCCATATAGAACGTGCACTACTCGTATGCCATCTAGAACATGCACTACTCGTATGCCATCTAGAACGTGCACTACTCGTATGCCATCTAGAACGTGCACTACTCGTATGCCATCTAGAACATGCACTACTCGTATGCTTGTTGTTGGTAAATGGTTAAGTGTATAGTGAAGTTTAAAAGAATGTGAAAGATTTAAACAGTAATTATCATACATGCTGATACACAGATTATATATTAAGTCACCATTAGCTTTATTCTGGTAACAAAGGTCTAGGGGGTGGGGCGATGACATACACAGATTATATATTAAGTCACCATTAGCTTTATTCTGGTAACAAAGGTCTAGGGGGTGGGGCGATGACATACACAGATTATATATTAAGTCACCATTAGCTTTATTCTGGTAACAAGGGTCTAGGGGGTGTGGCGATGACATACACAGATTATATATTAAGTCACCATTAGCTTTATTCTGGTAACAAGGGTCTAGGGGGTGGGGCGATGACATACACAGATTATATATTAAGTCACCATTAGCTTTATTCTGGTAACAAGGGTCTAAGGGGTGTGGCGATGACATACACAGATTATATATTAAGTCACCATTAGCTTTATTCTGGTAACAAGGGTCTAGGGGGTGGGGCGATGACATACACAGATTATATATTAAGTCACCATTAGCTTTATTCTGGTAACAAGGGTCTAGGGGGTGGGGCGATGACATACACAGATTATATATTAAGTCACCATTAGCTTTATTCTGGTAACAAGGGTCTAGGGGGTGGGGCGATGACATACACAGATTATATATTAAGTCACCATTAGCTTTATTCTGGTAACAAGGGTCTAGGGGGTGGGGCGATGACATACACAGATTATATATTAAGTCACCATTAGCTTTATTCTGGTAACAAGGGTCTAGGGGGTGGGGCGATGCCATCTGAGCATACTTGTCTGTTTTTCTACATGTGTTTTATTTTTCCTGAAGTATGTATAAATTCTTTCATTTAAATTTCATTGTGGTATCACTCGAAACACCTCTAGTATTTTTCATACAAAATAAACCATAACTTATATATACAGTCTACATCCGCTATGTCAAAGTCGTTTATGTCGAGTTCTCCGGTTATCTAGAAGTCGGATCAAAGTCCAGTTTCAGACACTATCATTTTACATATAACTGGCTCCAGTTATCTAGAAGTCGGATCAAAGTCCAGTTTCAGACACTATCAGTGTACATATAACTGGCTCCGTTTATATCGAATTTCATTAAGTCAAACTTGGGTTATGTCGAAGTATATTGTTCGGTCCGACGGAATTCTACATAACGGATGTAGACTGTATGCTGCAATGAGCTGGACCGAATCTAATGTTGTTATAACTTGAGGTCCCGTCCGCCTCCGTGGTCGAGTGGTTACGGTCGCTGACTTGTATACCACTGTAACCTATCATCACTGATGGTCACGGGTTCGAGCCCTGCTCATGCTGTGTCTCAATTATATGAAGAAGTTGGCAGTTTCTTGCCAAGTACTGGTTAACCACTGGAGCCTGTCCAGGAAGTGTTGTTAGCTAAACTGCCCGTCGGCAATATAGCCCAAAATGGTGCTGATGCAGACGTAAAATCGAACTAACAAACAAACATAACTTGAGGTCCAACCCATTTGTGAATGTATGTAATACTGGGTCCCTGTACTACTTGTACGATTGTGATTGTGTTTATGTATACATATACAATAAAATATGATTAAACTAAACTGTGTTTTCAGTATGATTTGAAGACCAAAGCAACAAGTACAGTTGTGGAGAAAGTTGGATATGCACCAGGTTTCATGAACATTTAGTTCATATTTGTTACAATCTGTATGACTTATATCATATGATAAATCCATTTGTTGGTTAGTGTGCTGGTGGCAAAAGCTATTACATATAGTCAGTTTCAAAAAAACTCATTTGAGCTTTTAGTGACATTACATTGCAAAAAGTAAATAAAATGCATTTTTTCAGGTATAAATGCATTGCTACAACAAATTCTGCTCAATACATTCAAACACTTAACATTGAATAAATAAACAGTGTTTTTGTGCTCTACAAACTTCAAAAGTGAAAGTAGGATTTCATATAACGGTCATCCACGCTCCAGAATTGACGTTTCTTTGTCATTGGAGTCAATACTAAACACGCGATACTTTGTTTAGAGATAATATAACTAAGATTAGTCTACAAATACATATGCATAGGCACAAATGTGAGATATTATGGTCACATAAATCATGTTATTCCGGATACACACATTGTATTACGCATGCATGTCGACCATATTTACATTATTTTGTTATGTCAACAAACCACGTATACGACGTTTGTTTATTTGTTGAAATACTTGTAAAAATATTATACCATATATAATAGGAAATTACATTCTGCAGACATTTGCGTTTTCACCGATGTAGTGTCGCTTTAAACATATGTTATTCATCAATATTTACATCATGTTGTAACATTATTATATTACTATACAAGAACAGATGGTTTAAATCGTTAGCTAAAAGCTTATTTAGATTTTCTCCATAAACGACTTCAATATAAATCAATAAATATAAGAGCTTTTGTTAATATGTCGTATATCTAGCTAAAAATAAATCTTAGCTTGTATCTTATGAACGTTTGGTTAAACTTTCTACACACTTTGTTCCACATTCTATCACTTCAATACTCCAGAATCTATGTATATGACCTTTGATATACAGTTATTGTTGTTATTTCATATGATCAGTAGTGTTCTGCCCGTACAAATCTCCATTCCTAACCTTGACCTTAGCATACACCTCAAGGTCATAGGTCAACACCAATCTCTAGGCATGACCTTAACTTACACTTCAAGGTCATAGAACTGTACCAATCTTCAGACATGACCTTAACTTATACTTCAAGGTCATAGAACTGTCCCAATCTTCAGACATGACCTTAACTTATACTTCAAGGTCATAGAACTGTCCCAATCTTCAGACATGACCTTAACTTATACTTCAAGGTCATAGAACTGTCCCAATCTTCAGACATGACCTTAACTTATACTTCAAGGTCATAGAACTGTCCCAATCTTCAGACATGACCTTAACTTATACTTCAAGGTCATAGAACCGTACCAATCTTCAGACATGACCTTAACTTATACTTCAAGGTCATAGAACCATACCAATCTTCAGACATGACCTTAACTTACACTTCAAGGTCATAGAACCGTACCAATCTTCAGACATGACCTTAACTTATACTTCAAGGTCATAGAACCGTACCAATCTTCAGACATGACCTTAACTTATACTTCAAGGTCATAGAACTGTACCAATCTTCAGACATGACCTTAACTTGTACTTCAAGGTCATAGAACCGTACCAATCTTCAGATATAACCATAACTTGCACATCAAGGTCATAGATCAGTACTATTCTCCATGCATGACCTTAGTTTGCACCTCATTGTCACAGTAATCTGTACAGTGTTGTTGCCCCTCGCCCCCATTGAAGAGTGTGACCCCGTTTCTTATCTATTGAATAATTGTTAAACTACATTCAGGCAACGAATAAATCATAGAGTAACTCCAACACTCTGTATTTTGAAACCAATATATAACTATCAACCAATTCATAGTATGTATCTATATCTTAGTATATTTAATAACTCGTCAATGCATCTCACAACTCGTAAGTCGCTGTCTTAATCCGACAACAACTCGCTCGTCGTACTGATCGCTACCGTAATACACGATATAACTAAAATCTCCACTCTGGAAAGGAATTAATATAAGTTGTTAAAACTTGTTTTCCAATCCAATACTTACATTATGTAAGTTGTGTATTATATATACGTATTTGTAAAATGTATACTTTAATAAATAAAGTTTAAACTAAGGTCATAGAACCGTACCAATCTTCAGACATGACCTTAACTTGTACTTCAAGGTCATAGAACCGTACCAATCTTCAGACATGACCTTAACTTGCACCTCAAGGTCATAGAACCGTACCAATCTTCAGACATGACCTTAACTTGTACTTCAAGGTCATAGAACCGTACCAATCTTCAGACATGACCTTAACTTGCACCTCAAGGTCATAGAACCGTACCAATCTTCAGACATGACCTTAACTTGTACTTCAAGGTCATAGAACCGTACCAATCTTCAGACATGACCTTAACTTGCACCTCAAGGTCATAGAACCGTACCAATCTTCAGACATGACCTTAACTTGTACTTCAAGGTCATAGAACCGTACCAATCTTCAGACATGACCTTAACTTGCACCTCAAGGTCATATAACTGTACCAATCTTCAGACATGACCTTAACTTGTACTTCAAGGTCATAGAACCATACCAATCTTCAGATATGACCATAACTTGCACATCAAGGTCATAGATCAGTACTATTCTCCATGCATGACCTTAGTTTGCACCTCATTGTCACAGTAAGCTGTATATAACTTGTTGCATTCCAATACTAGTCAATGGATTGCTTTAATATTTACATAGCTTGTTGGTGTGAGTAGTACCGTACCTATCAAGCTTCAACTCTGACCTTGACCTTCAGTTCAAGGTCAAAGTTGATTGATGCACCTCATTAAATGTAGATTTGATGTTCAATAATGTCGTAAGCAGATTCTCAAAAATGTGTTTTTTCATGTTTAGGGGATGAGTTTCCAGGACTGTATTCATTTGACCTGCCAGATTCATGCTGGAGCTGTGATGGATCCCGGGTTCTCATACACTCTGTGTGGAAATCTATGGACGCCATTCTAGTCATCAATATTGATAAAAAAACTGTGTCCCGACTACCTCATAGTAAGTATTCCAGTCGGAGTATGATTTTCACTGTTTCCCAACTACCTCATTGTTAGTATTCCAGTCGGAGTATGATTTACACTGTTTGCCGACTACCTCATTGTTAGTATTCCAGTCGGAGTATGATTTACTCTGTTTGCTGACTACCTTATTGTTAGTGTTCCAGTTGGAGTATGATTTACACTGTTTGCCGACTACCTTATTGTTAGTGTTCCAGTCGGAGTATGATTTACACTGTTTGCTGACTACCTTATTGTTAGTGTTCCAGTCGGAGTATGATTTACACTGTTTGCTGACTACCTCATTGTTAGTGTTCCAGTCAGAGTATGATTTACACTGTTTGCCGACTACCTTATTGTTAGTGTTCCAGTCGGAGTATGATTTACACTAATTCCAGACTACCTCATTGTTAGTATTCCAGTCGGAGTATGATTTTCTCTGTTTGCCGACATTGTAAATATTCCAGTCACCATATATTATATTTGCAAGCTGTTCTTGTTTATTTTAGACAATGGCTGTTGTATGGTGTTACTCTGTGTGGAGAATGATATTGTTGTTGCAGAATGTTCCTCACTAGCACGACCGCACTATCTCGTAAGTAACCGATTATCCTCGCTGGCATGACCACACTACATCGTAAGTAACCGAATATCCTCGCTGGCACGACCGCACTATCTCGTATGTAACCGAATATCCTCGCTGGCACGACCGCACTATCTGGTAAGTAACCGAATATCCTCGCTGGCACGACCGCACTATCTGGTAAGTAACCGAATATCCTCGCTGGCACGACCGCACTATCTGGTAAGTAACCGAATATCCTCGCTGGCACGACCGCACTATCTGGTAAGTAACCGAATATCCTCGCTGGCACGACCGCACTATCTCGTAAGTAACCGAATATCCTCGCTGGCACGACCGCACTATCTCGTAAGTAACTGAATGTTCCTCACAGCAACACTATCTGGTAAGTAACGGAATGTTCCTCACAGCAACACTATCTCGTAAGTAACAGAATGTTCCTCACAGCAACACTATCTCATAAGTAACGGAATGTTCCTCACAGCAACACTATCTCGTAAGTAACGGAATGTTCCTCACAGCAACACTATCTCGTAAGTAACGGAATGTTCCTCACAGCAACACTATCTCGTAAGTAACGGAATGTTCCTCACAGCAACACTATCTCGTAAGTAACGGAATGTTCCTCACAGCAACACTATCTCGTAAGTAACGGAATGTTCCTCACAGCAACACTATCTCGTAAGTAACGGAATGTTCCTCACAGCAACACTATCTCGTAAGTAACGGAATGTTCCTCACAGCAACACTATCTCGTAAGTAACGGAATGTTCCTCACAGCAACACTATCTCGTAAGTAACGGAATGTTCCTCACAGCAACACTATCTCGTAAGTAACGGAATGTTCCTCACAGCAACACTATCTCGTAAGTAACGGAATGTTCCTCACAGCAACACTATCTCGTAAGTAACGGAATGTTCCTCACAGCAACACTATCTCGTAAGTAACGGAATGTTCCTCCGCTGGCATGACCACACTATCTCGTAAGTAACGGAATATTCCTCGCTGGCATGACCACACTATCTCGTAAGAAATGGAATGTTCCTCGCTGGCATGACCACACTATCTCATAAGAAATGGAATGTTCCTTGCTGGCATGACCACACTATCTCATAAGAAATGGAATGTTCCTTGCTGGCATGACCACACTATCTCGTAAGAAATGGAATGTTCCTCGATGGCATGACCACACTATCTGGTAAGTAATGGAAAATTCCTCGCAGTCATGGCCACGCTATCTGGTAAGTAATGGAAAATTCCTCGCTGGCATGGCCACGCTATCTGGTAAGTGTGTGATCGTAAATAATATTTCCGCAGCCAGTCGAGTTAAATTGGCAGTTATCTGCATATTACTATATAATTCATATTAAATTGACCAAGAATTATAAAGGAATTCTTAACATTTCCTCATTATAGCTTCAACGGTTCTGTTTTCTAAGGTAGTGGGTAACCTACCTGAACTGGACGACTTTACCTTGTGTACATTAAAATCTGTTCTGTTCTCTAAGGTAGTGAATAACCTACCTGAACTGGACGACTTTACCTCATGTACATTAAAGTCGGTTCTGTTTTCTAAGGTAGTGGGTAACTTACCTGAACTGGACGACTTTACCTCATGTACATTAAAGTCGGTTCTGTTTTCTAAGGTAGTGGGTAACTTACCTGAACTGGACGACTTTACCTCATGTACATTAAAGTCGGTTCTGTTTTCTAAGGTAGTGGGTAACCTACCTGAACTGGACGACTTTACCTCATGTACATTAAAGTCGGTTCTGTTTTCTAAGGTAGTGGGTAACTTACCTGAACTGGACGACTTTACCTCATGTACATTAAAGTCGGTTCTGTTTTCTAAGGTAGTGGGTAACTTACCTGAACTGGACGACTTTACCTCATGTACATTAAAGTCGGTTCTGTTTTCTAAGGTAGTGGGTAACTTACCTGAACTGGACGACTTTACCTCATGTACATTAAAGTCGGTTCTGTTTTCTAAGGTAGTGGGTAACTTACCTGAACTGGACGACTTTACCTCATGTACATTAAAGTCGGTTCTGTTTTCTAAGGTAGTGGGTAACCTACCTGAACTGGACGACTTTACCTCATGTACATTAAAGTCGGTTCTGTTTTCTAAGGTAGTGGGTAACTTACCTGAACTGGACGACTTTACCTCGTGTACATTAAAGTCTGTTCTGTTTTCTAAGGTAGTGGGTAACTTACCTGAACTGGACGACTTTACCTCGTGTACATTAAAGTCTGTTCTGTTTTCTAAGGTAGTGGGTAACCTACCTGAACTGGACGACTTTACCTCATGTACATTAAAGTCGGTTCTGTTTTCTAAGGTAGTGAATAACCTACCTGAACTGGACGACTTTACCTCATGTACATTAAAGTCGGTTCTGTTTTCTAAGGTAGTGGGTAACTTACCTGAACTGGACGACTTTACCTCATGTACATTAAAGTCGGTTCTGTTTTCTAAGGTAGTGGGTAACCTACCTGAACTGGACGACTTTACCTCATGTACATTAAAGTCGGTTCTGTTTTCTAAGGTAGTGGGTAACTTACCTGAACTGGACGACTTTACCTCATGTACATTAAAGTCGGTTCTGTTTTCTAAGGTAGTGGGTAACTTACCTGAACTGGACGACTTTACCTCATGTACATTAAAGTCGGTTCTGTTTTCTAAGGTAGTGGGTAACCTACCTGAACTGGACGACTTTACCTCATGTACATTAAAGTCGGTTCTGTTTTCTAAGGTAGTGGGTAACTTACCTGAACTGGACGACTTTACCTCGTGTACATTAAAGTCTGTTCTGTTTTCTAAGGTAGTGGGTAACTTACCTGAACTGGACGACTTTACCTCGTGTACATTAAAGTCTGTTCTGTTTTCTAAGGTAGTGGGTAACCTACCTGAACTGGACGACTTTACCTCATGTACATTAAAGTCGGTTCTGTTTTCTAAGGTAGTGAATAACCTACCTGAACTGGACGACTTTACCTCATGTACATTAAAGTCGGTTCTGTTTTCTAAGGTAGTGGGTAACTTACCTGAACTGGACGACTTTACCTCATGTACATTAAAGTCGGTTCTGTTTTCTAAGGTTGTGGGTAACTTACCTGAACTGGACGACTTTACCTCATGTACATTAAAGTCGGTTCTGTTTTCTAAGGTAGTGGGTAACTTACCTGAACTGGACGACTTTACCTCATGTACATTAAAGTCGGTTCTGTTTTCTAAGGTAGTGGGTAACTTACCTGAACTGGACGACTTTACCTCATGTACATTAAAGTCGGTTCTGTTTTCTAAGGTAGTGGGTAACTTACCTGAACTGGACGACTTTACCTCATGTACATTAAAGTCGGTTCTGTTTTCTAAGGTAGTGGGTAACTTACCTGAACTGGACGACTTTACCTCATGTACATTAAAGTCGGTTCTGTTTTCTAAGATAGTGGGTAACTCACCTGAACTGGACGACTTTACCTCATGTACATTAAAGTCGGTTCTGTTTTCTAAGGTAGTGAATAACCTACCTGAACTGGATGGCTTTACCTCATGTACATTAAAGTCTGTTCTGTTTTCTAAGGTAGTGGGTAACCTACCTGAACTGGATGACTTTACCTCGTGTACATTAAAGTCTGTTCTGTTTTCTAAGGTAGTGAGTAACCTACCTGAACTGGACGACTTTACCTTGTGTACATTAAAGTCTGTTCTGTTCTGTTCTCTAAGATAGTGGGTAACCTACCTGAACTGGACGACTTTACCTCGTGTTCATTAAAGTCTGTTCTGTTCTCTAAGGTAGTGGGTAACCTACCTGAACTGGACGACTTTACCTCGTGTACATTAAAGTCTGTTCTGTTCTCTAAGATAGTGGGTAACCTACCTGAACTGGACGACTTTACCTCGTGTACATTAAAGTCGGTTCTGTTTTCTAATGTAGTGAATAACCTACCTGAACTGGACGACTTTACCTCATGTACATTAAAGTCGGTTCTGTTTTCTAAGATAGTTGGTAACTTACCTGAACTGGACGACTTTACCTCATGTACATTAAAGTCGGTTCTGTTTTCTAAGATAGTGGGTAACTTACCTGAACTGGACCGCGATACCGCTTGTACATCTACATTAAAGTCGGTTCTGTTTTCTAAGGTTGTAGGCAAACTTCCCCCTGCAGGAAAAGAGTCACATATGCAGTGGACAACTTTGGATGATTCTCCGACACAACTAGACAATATATCGTGGAAGGTTATCAACCATCAGCCGACACCAGACAGAATCAATCAAGATTATTGTAAGTATAGGTACTAACGGGGCTACTTAGTGAGATTTTGGCCCTATTGTTAATTGTTTTATCATGTTTGTGGGATAGGAGTCTGTGCTTGTTGTCGGGACAAGGTGTCACCGTGGGATAGGAGTCTGTTCTTGTTGTCGGGACAAGGGGTCACCGTGGGATAGGAGTCTGTGCTTGTTGTCAGGACAAGGGGTCACCGTGGGATAGGAGTCTGTTCTTGTTGTTGGGACGTGTCACCGTGGGATAGGATTTCTGTTCTTGTTGTCGGGACAAGGGGTCACCGTGGGATAGGATTCTGTTCTTGTTGTCGGGACAAGGGGTCACCTTGGGATAGGAGTCTGTTCTTGTTGTCGGGACAAGGGTCACCGTGGGATAGGAGTCTGTGCTTGTTGTCAGGACAAGGGGTCACCCTGGGATAGGATTTTGTTCTTGTTGTCGGGACAAGGGGTCACCGTGAGATAGGAGTCTGTTCTTGTTGTTGGGACAAGGTGTCACCGTGGGATAGGAGTCTGTTCTTGTTGTTGGGACAAGGGGTCACCGTGAGATAGGAGTCTGTTCTTGTTGTCGGGACAAGGGGTCACCGTGAGATAGGAGTCTGTTCTTGTTGTTGGGACAAGGTGTCACCGTGGGATAGGAGTCTGTTCTTGTTGTCGGGACAAGGGGTCACCGTGAGATAGGAGTCTGTTCTTGTTGTTGGGACAAGGGGTCACCGTGGGATAGGAGTCTGTTCTTGTTGTCGGGACAAGGGGTCACCGTGGGATGGGAGTCTGTGCTTGTTGTCAGGACAAGGGGTTACCCTGGGATAGGAGTCTGTTCTTGTTGTTGGGACAAGGTGTCACCGTGGGATAGGATTTCTGTTCTTGTTGTCGGGACAAGGGGTCACCGTGGGATAGGATTCTGTTCTTGTTGTCGGGACAAGGGGTCACCATGGGATAGGAGTCTGTTCTTGTTGTCGGGACAAGGGGTCACCATGGGATAGGAGTCTGTGCTTGTTTTCGGGACAAGGTGTCACCGTGGGATAGGAGTCTGTTCTTGTTGTCGGGACAAGGGGTCACCGTGGGATAGGAGTCTGTGCTTGTTGTCGGGACAAGGTGTCACCGTGAGATAGGAGTCTGTTCTTGTTGTCGGGACAAAGGGTCACTGTGGGATAGGAGTCTGTGCTTGTTGTCGGGACAAGAGGTCACTGTGGGATAGGAGTCTGTTCTTGTTGTCGGGACAAGGGGCCACCGTGACTGAGTTGTTATGGTCATTGACTTCAAATAACATGCCCCTCACTGCTGTAGGTTCAAATCCCATTGGGGCATCACATTCTTTCAAGTGAGGAAGCTATCCAGCTGGCTTGCGGAAGTTCGGTGGTTCTACCTGGGTGCCTGTCTGTACCTGAAATACTGTTTGAAGGGCACCCGGGGTCATCCTACACCAACAGCAGCTGAAGAATCTCTGATCTAAGCTGTTGGTATGAGGGACATTCACACTTATGGTGAATGGTCTAACGTTGATAGAT
>CM026398.1:68985161-69036598 GCA_014843695.1 Archivesica marissinica | reverse complement strand
ATGGGTCACTATAGCCTGAATACCTAACGTTGATACATGGGTCACTATAACCTGAATACCTAACGTTGATACATGGTCACTATAGCATGAATACCTAACGTTGATACATGGGTCACTATAGCCTGAATACCTAACGTTGATACATGGGTCACTATAGCCTGAATACCTAACGTTGATACATGGGTCACTATAGCCTGAATACCTAACGTTGATACATGGGTCACTATAGCCTGAATACCTAACGTTGATACATGGGTCACTATAGCCTGAATACCTAACGTTGATACATGGGTCACTATAGCCTGAATACCTAACGTTGATACATGGGTCACTATAGCCTGAATACCTAACGTTGATACATGGGTCACTATAGCCTGAATACCTAACGTTGATACATGGGTCACTATAGCCTGAATACCTAACGTTGATACATGGGTCACTATAGCCTGAATACCTAACATTGATACATGGGTCACTATAGCCTGAATACCTAACGTTGATACATGGGTCACTATAGCCTGAATACCTAATGTTGATACATGGGTCACTATAGCCTGAATACCTAATGTTGATACATGGGTCACTATAGCATGAATACCTAACGTTGATACATGGGTCACTATAGCCTGAATACCTAACGTTGATACATGGGTCACTATAGCATGAATACCTAACATTGATACATGGGTCACTATAGCATGAATACCTAACATTGATACATGGGTCACTATAGCATGAATACCTAACGTTGATACATGGGTCACTATAGCATGAATACCTAATGTTGATACATGGGTCACTATAGCCTGAATACCTAACGTTGATACATGGGTCACTATAGCATGAATACCTAATGTTGATATATGGGTCACTATAGCCTGAATACCTAACGTTGATACATGGGTCACTATAGCCTGAATACCTAAAGTTGATACATGGGTCACTATAGCCTGAATACCTAATGTTGATACATGGGTCACTATAGCATGAATACCTAACGTTGATACATGGGTCACTATAGCCTGAATACCTAACGTTGATACATGGGTCACTATAGCCTGAATACCTAAAGTTGATACATGGGTCACTATAGCATGAATACCTAATGTTGATACATGGGTCACTATAGCCTGAATACCTAATGTTGATACATGGGTCACTATAGCCTGAATACCTAATGTTGATACATGGGTCACTATAGCATGAATACCTAATGTTGATACATGGGTCACTATAGCCTGAATACCTAACGTTGATACATGGGTCACTATAGCCTGAATACCTAACGTTGATACATGGGTCACTATAGCCTGAATACCTAACGTTGATACATGGGTCACTATAGCCTGAATACCTAACGTTGATACATGGGTCACTATAGCCTGAATACCTAACGTTGATACATGGGTCACTATAGCCTGAATACCTAATGTTGATACATGGGTCACTATAGCCTGAATACCTAACGTTGATACATGGGTCACTATAGCCTGAATACCTAACGTTGATACATGGGTCACTATAACCTGAATACCTAACGTTGATACATGGGTCACTATAGCATGAATACCTAACGTTGATACATGGGTCACTATAGCCTGAATACCTAACGTTGATACATGGGTCACTATAGCCTGAATACCTAACGTTGATACATGGGTCACTATAGCTGAATACCTAACGTTGATACATGGGTCACTATAGCCTGAATACCTAACGTTGATACATGGGTCACTATAGCCTGAATACCTAACGTTGATACATGGGTCACTATAGCCTGAATACCTAACGTTGATACATGGGTCACTATAGCCTGAATACCTAACGTTGATACATGGGTCACTATAGCCTGAATACTAACTAACGTTGATACATGGGTCACTATAGCCTGAATACCTAACATGATACATGGGCACTATAGCCTGAATACCTAACGTTGATACATGGGTCACTATAGCCTGAATACCTAACGTTGATACATGGGTCACTATAGCCTGAATACCTAATGTTGATACATGGGTCACTATAGCATGAATACCTAACGTTGATACATGGGTCACTATAGCCTGAATACCTAACGTTGATACATGGGTCACTATAGCCTGAATACCTAATGTTGATACATGGGTCACTATAGCCTGAATACCTAACGTTGATACATGGGTCACTATAACCTGAATACCTAATGTTGATACATGGGTCACTATAGCCTGAATACCTAACGTTGATACATGGGTCACTATAGCCTGAATACCTAACGTTGATACATGGGTCACTATAGCCTGAATACCTAACGTTGATACATGGGTCACTATAGCCTGAATACCTAACGTTGATACATGGGTCACTATAGCCTGAATACCTAACGTTGATACATGGGTCACTATAGCCTGAATACCTAACGTTGATACATGGGTCACTATAGCCTGAATACCTAACGTTGATACATGGGTCACTATAGCCTGAATACCTAACGTTGATACATGGGTCACTATAGCCTGAATACCTAACATTGATACATGGGTCATTATAGCCTGAATACCTAACGTTGATACATGGGTCACTATAGCATGAATACCTAACGTTGATACATGGGTCACTATAGCCTGAATACCTAACGTTGATACATGGGTCACTATAGCCTGAATACCTAACGTTGATACATGGGTCACTATAGCATGAATACCTAACGTTGATACATGGGTCACTATAGCCTGAATACCTAACGTTGATACATGGGTCCATAGCATGAATACCTAACGTTGATATGGGTCACTATAGCCTGAATACCTAACGTTGATACATGGGTCACTATAGCCTGAATACCTAACGTTGATACATGGGTCACTATAGCCTGAATACCTAACGTTGATACATGGGTCACTATAGCATGAATACCTAACGTTGATACATGGGTCACTATAGCCTGAATACCTAATGTTGATACATGGGTCACTATAGCCTGAATACCTAACGTTGATACATGGGTCACTATAGCATGAATACCTAACGTTGATACATGGGTCACTATAGCATGAATACCTAACATTGATAGATGTGTCACTATAGCATGAATACCTAACATTGATAGATGTGTCACTATAGCATGAATACCTAACATTGATAGATGTGTCACTATAGCATGAATACCTAACGTTGATACATGGGTCACTATAGCCTGAATACCTAACATTGATACATGGGTCACTATAGCATGATTACCTAACGTTGATACATGGGTCACTATAGCATGAATACCTAACGTTGATACATGGGTCACTATAGCCTGAATACCTAACATTGATACATGGGTCACTATAGCCTGAATACCTAACATTGATACATGGGTCACTATAGCATGAATACCTAACGTTGATACATGGGTCACTATAGCATGAATACCTAACGTTGATACATGGGTCACTATAGCATGAATACCTAACATTGATACATGGGTCACTATAGCATGAATACCTAACGTTGATACATGGGTCACTATAGCATGAATACCTAACATTGATACATGGGTCACTATAGCATGAATACCTAACATTGATACATGGGTCACTATAGCATGAATACCTAACGTTGATACATGGGTCACTATAGCATGAATACCTAATGTTGATACATGGGTCACTATAGCCTGAATACCTAACGTTGATACATGGGTCACTATAGCATGAATACCTAATGTTGATACATGGGTCACTATAGCCTGAATACCTAACATTGATACATGGGTCACTATAACCTGAATACCTAAATGTTGATACATGGGTCACTATAGCCTGAATACCTAACGTTGATAGATGTGTCACTATAGCTTGAATACCTAACATTGATAGATGGGTCACTATAGCCTGAATACCTAACGTTGATAGATGGGTCACTATAGCCTGAATACCTAATGTTGATATATGGGTCACTATAACCTGAATACCTAATGTTGATACATGGGTCACTATAGCCTGAATACCTAACATTGATATATGGGTCACTATAGCCTGCATACTCTTGTCACAACAAAGCTTTTAATATCATTTATCAACAGATTTGTCTTCCATTGTTGTTTAGTTTATACATATTTATGTATAGCTTGATTGCGAAACAAGTTCCCACAACTTATATTAATCACTCTCGAGACCTCATTCCTAATGGAATCCATTGCCACGAGATAGAAAGAAGAGGCAATGTGGAATTTAAAGGCCTTGCCTAAGGGCACAATCGTAATGGCTACAGCTCGGCGCGAACTACGGGCCTTTCGCACATAAAGAGAACTCGTTACCATTGCGCTATCACGACTTCCAAACATTGTAGTTTGAGACATGCTTCCCTTCAATTGATCTGTAACTGTCCGATTCTACTTTCAGCGGAACTAATGTATGAAAGTATCCATGTTTATCCAACAAACATGGATGTAGCCACGACGAAAAGCCTTGTTGTCTTTCCTCATGGTAAGTTGTTGAATATGTTCATAACAATTCCGTGAGAGTGGAGAGATTGTTGACTTTGAGGTGGAGTTACTTATTCATAACCGCTGCAGCTTTCAAAACCCATTGATGATGCGAAATTGTTTGACGTCAATGTTAAATGCAGCTCTCTGGCAGGAGGTCTGTTGTACCCAGGTGCCCTTCCGTTCCGGAAATACTGACTGTCCAGCTGTCTGGCAGGAGGTCTGTTGTACCCAGGTGCCATTCCGTTCCTGGAATACTGTCCCGCTGTCTGGCAGGAGGTCTGTTGTACCCAGGTACCCTTCTGTTCCTGGAATACTGTCCCGCTGTCTGGCAGGAGGTCTGTTGTACCCAGGTGCCCTTCCGTTCCGGGAATACTGTCCCGCTGTCCGGCAGGAGGTCTGTTGTACCCAGGTGCCCTTCCGTTCCGGGAATACTGTCCAGCTGTCTGGCAGGAGGTCTGTTGTACCCAGGTGCCCTTCCGTTCCGGGAATACTGTCCAGCTGTCTGGCACGGGGACTGCTGTACCCAGGTGCCCTTCCGTTCCGGAAATACTGTCCAGCTGTCTGGCAGGAGGTCTGTTGTACCCAGGTGCCCTTCCGGTAATACTGTCCAGCTGTCTGGCAGGAGGTCTGTTGTACCCAGGTACCCTTCCGTTCCGGAAATACTGTCCAGCTCTCTGGCAGGAGGTCTGTTGTACCCAGGTGCCCTTCCGTTCCAGGAATACTGTGCCGCTGTCTGGCACGGGGACTGCTGTACCCAGGTGCCCTTCCGGGAATACTGTCCCACTGTCTGGCAGGGGGTCTATTTGTACCCAGGTGCCCTTCCGGGAATACTGTCCCACTGTCTGGCAGGGGGTCTATTTGTACCCAGGTGCCCTTCCGGGAATACTGTTCCGCTGTCTGGCAGGAGGACTGTTGTACCCAGGTGCCCTTCCGGGAATGCTGTCCCGCTGTCTGGCAGGAGGACTGTTGTACCCAGGTGCCCTTCCGGGAATACTGTCCCACTGTCTGGCAGGGGGTCTATTTGTACCCAGGTGCCCTTCCTGGAATACTGTTCCGCTGTCTGGCAGGAGGACTGTTGTACCCAGGTGCCCTTCCGGGAATACTGTCCCGCTGTCTGGCAGGAGGACTGTTGTACCCAGGTGCCCTTCCTGGAATACTGTCCAGCTGTCTGGCAGGGGTCTGTTGTACCCAGGTGCCCTTCCGGGAATACTGTCCCGCTGTCTGGCAGGAGGACTGTTGTACCCAGGTGCCCTTCCTGGAATACTGTCCCGCTGTCTGGCAGGAGGACTGTTGTACCCAGGTGCCCTTCCGGGAATACTGTCCCGCTGTCTGGCAGGAGGACTGTTGTACCCAGGTGCCCTTCCTGGAATACTGTCCCGCTGTCTGGCAGGAGGACTGTTGTACCCAGGTGCCCTTCCTGGAATACTGTCCCGCTGTCTGGCAGGAGGACTGTTGTACCCAGGTGCCCTTCCTGGAATACTATCCAGCTGTCTGGCAGGGGGTCTGTTGTACCCAGGTGCCCTTCCGGGAATACTGTCCCGCTGTCTGGCAGGAGGTCTGTTGTACCCAGGTGCCCTTCCTGGAATACTGTCCCGCTGTCTGGCAGGAGGACTGTTGTACCCAGGTGCCCTTCCTGGAATACTGTCCCGCTGTCTGGCAGGAGGTCTGTTGTACCCAGGTACCCTTCCGTTCCGGAAATACTGTCCAGCTGACTGGCAGGAGGTCTGTTGTAACCAGGTGCCCTTCCGGGAATACTGTCCAGCTGTCTGGCAGGGGGACTGTTGTACCCAGGTGCCCTTCCAGTCCGGGAATACTGTCCAGCTGTCTGGCAGGGGGACTGTTGTACCCCGGTGCCGTTCCGGGAATACTGTCCCGCTGTCTGGACGGAGGTCTATTGTACCCAGGTGCCCTTCCGCTCCGGAAATACTGTCCAGAGGAGCAACTGGGGGCCTTCATCCCCCAGGAAAACATGAATGTTACAATATGACCTGAGGTGAATGTGTAACATAATGTAACAAAACACAGGTACCAGTTAGGGAACCTTTAGTGTCAAACCTCCCAACAACAACTACCTCCCAACAACCACCTCCCAACAACAACCACCTCCCAACAACAACAACCTCCCAACAACAACCACCTCCCAACAACAACCACCTCCCAACAACAACCACCTCCCAACAACAACCACCTCCCAACAACAACCACCTCCCAACAACAACAACCTCCCAACAGCAACAACCTCCCAACAGCAACAACCTCCCAACAACAACCACCTCCCAACAACAACAACCTCCCAACAACAACCACCTCCCAACAACAACAACCTCCCAACAACAACCACCTCCCAACAACAACAACCTCCCAACAACAACCACCTCCCAACAACAACAACCTCCCAACAACAACAACCTCCCAACAACAACAACCTCCCAACAACAACCACCTCCCAACAACAACAACCTCCCAACAACAACCACCTCCCAACAACAACCTCCCAACAACAACCACCTCCCAACAACAACCAACTCCCAACAACAACAACCTCCCAACAACAACAACCTCCCAACAACAACCACCTCCCAACAACAACAACCTCCCAACAACAACCACCTCCCAACAACAACAACCTCCCAACAACAACAACCTCCCAACAACAACCACCTCCCAACAACAACCACCTCCCAACAACAACCACCTCCCAACAACAACAACCTCCCAACAACAACCACCTCCCAACAGCAACCACCTTGTAACAACCACCTTGTAACAACCACCTTGTAACAACCACACTCACTATCTCGTAAGTAACAGAATGTTCCTCACAGCCACACTATCTTGTGTGGTCCACACAGTGTGTTCACACCCACTTATATGCTGTATGTCGCCATGTTGTGTATGCTCGGATACTCTAGTCTATGTTTTTCAGGTGGTCCACACAGTGCGTTCACATCCACATATATGCTGTATGTCGCCATGTTGTGTAAGCTCGGATACTCTAGTCTATGTTTTTCTGGTGGTCCACACAGTGCGTTCACATCCATGTATGTGCTGTATGTCGCCATGTTGTGTAAGCTTGGATACTCTAGTCTATGTTTTTCAGGTGGTCCACACAGTGTGTTCACATCCATGTATATGCTGTATGTGGCCATGTTGTGTAAGCTCGGATACTCTAGTCTATGTTTTTCAGGTGGTCCACACAGTGTGTTCACATCCACATATATGCTGTATGTCGCCATGTTGTGTAAGCTCGGATACTCTAGTCTATGTTTTTCAGGTGGTCCACACAGTGTGTTCACATCCACGTATATGCTGTATGTCGCCATGTTGTGTAAGCTCGGATACTCTAGTCTATGTTTTTCAGGTGGTCCACACAGTGTGTTCACATCCACGTATATGCTGTATGTCGCCATGTTGTGTAAGCTCGGATACTCTAGTCTATGTTTTTCAGGTGGTCCACACAGTGTGTTCACATCCATGTATATGCTGTATGTGGCCATGTTGTGTAAGCTTGGATACTCTAGTCTATGTTTTTCAGGTGGTCCACACAGTGTGTTCACATCCACGTATATGCTGTATGTCGCCATGTTGTGTAAGCTCGGATACTCTAGTCTATGTTTTTCAGGTGGTCCACACAGTGTGTTCACATCCATGTATATGCTGTATGTGGCCATGTTGTTTAAGCTCGGATACTCTAGTCTATGTTTTTCAGGTGGTCCACACAGTGTGTTCACATCCATGTATATGCTGTATGTCGCCATGTTGTGTAAGCTCGGATACTCTAGTCTATGTTTTTCAGGTGGTCCACACAGTGTGTTCACATCCACGTATATGCTGTATGTCGCCATGTTGTGTAAGCTCGGATACTCTAGTCTGTTGAGTAAGTATTGGTGGATTGTAAACCAGCTAGTTGTAGTGATATTGTTTAACTCTCACCTGACCATCACATGGTGTAGTGATATTGGTGTTTAACTCTCACCTGACCATCACATGATGTAGTGATATTGGTGTTTAACTCTCACCTGACCATCACATGATGTAGTGATATTGGTGTTTAACTCTCACCTGACCATCACATGATGTAGTGATATTGGTGTTTAACTCTCACCTGACCATCACATGATGTAGTGATATTGGTGTTTAACTCTCACCTGACCATCACATGATGTAGTGATATTGGTGTTTAACTCTCACCTGACCATCACATGATGTAGTGATATTGGTGTTTAACTCTCACCTGACCATCACATGATGTAGTGATATTGGTGTTTAACTCTCACCTGACCATCACATGATGTAGTGATATTGGTGTTTAACTCTCACCTGACCATCACATGATGTAGTGATATTGGTGTTTAACTCTCACCTGACCATCACATGATGTAGTGATATTGGTGCTTTCAATGATACTGTCTCGGAATCATTGCTTTTACTAAAATCAAAAACAGAAATTTATTTAACCCATTTGATTTTGGATACCGTTCAAACAATATTTGCAAAGAACATAGAGCCATATCATCCGCCACGGAACGCGCCGTCTGATCAGGCTCTATGCTGTTTGCTATTCAGATGATCTTGCTAAGACACTTGGCTATGTAGCAAACAGCATAGATCCTGATCAGCACGCTGTGGCTGATCTGGATCTATGTTGTTTGCAAAAGCCTTTAGATGTATCCAGAATGAAATGGGTTAATATATAAAGCTGAACAAATTTGATTCGAGAATATTGTTAATTTTCAACATTTTTAGCATTTTGTGAATCTGTTGGATGGCAATTGATCTGGTTGAACATTGGGCCGGCGGTTGGGGTTGGTATGGGCAGGGATCATTCTAGAGGGTGATGTGGGTGAAATATATGGGCGAAATAGTCGCCCTAGGGACCCTGACTTCGCCCTCTGCGGGTCCCACTTCTCCCTATAATATTTTTACAATTTTCATACAAAATTTTGTCCAATTAAATAACATCTTTTAAGGACGCGATCGCGCGCTGAAACACTTCTCCCACTCCAAATGTTGTATCATCCTTATCGATACTTGATCTATTATAATTCATAGGGTTTATTCTAGATTGGAAAATGGGTAGGGTGGGTCAGAAAATGGGCAGGTGGGTCAGAAAATGGGCAGGGTGGGTCAGAAAATGGGCAGGGTGGGTCAGAAAATGGGCAGGTGGGTCAGAAAATGGGCAGGGTGGGTCAGAAAATGGGCAGGTGGGTCAGAAAATGGGCAGGGTGGGTCAGAAAATGGGTAGGGTGGGTCAGAAAATGGGCAGGGTTGGTCAAAAAATGGGCAGGGTGGGTCAGAAAATGGGTAGGGTGGGTCAGAAAATGGGCAGGTGGGTCAGAAAATGGGCAGGGTGGGTCAGAAAATGGGCAGGGTGGGTCAGAAAATGGGCAGGGTGGGTCAGAAAATGGGCAGTGTCTCAGATTCAAAGATTAAATGAGTTGGCAATAAAACGTGTGTCCTGGCCAGTAGGAGTGACAGAAAATGTATCCATCAGTATGCACTTGTGTAGAACAAAGATATTACACTGTGGAAGTAGTGATAGCGCAGTGGGTGCGGTGCGTGTTCGCTTCAGGTGCGAAAGGTCCGGAGTTTGAGCACCACTGGAGCCGTTACGATTGTGCCCTTAGGCAAGGCATTTAAATTCCACGATGTCTCTTCTATCTACCTCGTTGCGATGGATTTCATCAGGAGAGTCATTAATATAAGTTGTAAGAACTTGTTTCGCATTCGAGCTAAAATAAATTTGTATAAACTAAAGATATTACACCTTCTTTGTCACAATATGTCATCAGAATCTCTGGTAGAACATTCTTGTCCGAGCCGATTTTCTTCTGACGTTCTCTGACACGAGGATGGAATATCCTTGCCCCACACTAGTGCAATATGACGGATACTCATCTGTCTATTTGAACAGTCATTTGTAAAAGTTAGTTAGGTCATACAAATATATTTGATTTCGATTGCGAAACAAGTTCTTACAGCTTAAATTAATCACTCTCGAGACCTCATTCCTGATGGAATCCATCGCCACGAGGGAGAGAGAAGAGGCAATGTGGAATTTAAATGTCTTGCCTAAGGGCACAATCGTAACGGCACCAGCGGGGCACAAACTTTGAGCCTTTCACAATCTCCACAACCATTGTTAACCACCATTGTGAACGCTATTCTTTTAGATAATTATGACTTGTTTGACAAGATGACATGGTGACTTGTTTGACAAGATGACACGGTGACTTGTTTGACAAGATGACACGGTGACTTGTTTGACAAGATGACGACACGGTGACTTGTTTGACAAGATGACACGGTGACTTGTTTGACAAGATGACGACACGGTGACTTGTTTGACAAGATGACGACACGGTGACTTGTTTGACAAGATGACGACACAGTGACTTGTTTGACAAGATGACGACACGGTGACTTGTTTGACAAGATGACGACACGGTGACTTGTTTGACAAGATGACACGGTGACTTGTTTGACAAGATGACACGGTGACTTGTTTGACAAGATGACACAGTGACTTGTTTGACAAGATGACACAGTGACTTGTTTTTTTAAAATGACACGGTGACTTGTTTGATAAGATGACGACACGGTGACTTGTTTGACAAGATGACGACACGGTGACTTGTTTGACAAGATGACGACACGGTGACTTGTTTGACAAGATGACGACACGGTGACTTGTTTGACAAGATGACACGGTGACTTGTTTGACAAGATGACGACACGGTGACTTGTTTGATAAGATGACACGGTGACTTGTTTGACAAGATGCACAACGTGATCATTAATTGCACGATTCCAAATTATCAAGAAAAATAATTAATGAATTTCTCGTTTCAAATGGCTAGATTACGTTATCTTCAATTTCATTTCTGTTATAGGACTAATGATAAATGTTCTCTTCCAGTAAATTACCGTGGTTCCTGCGGCTATGGCAACGACAGTATATTCAGCCTGCCAGGACATTGTGGAGACCAGGATGTGAAAGATGTACAGGTTAGCTTAGAAAAACTTTTTATGATTGCGTAGTTTGTATGTCATTACTGTAGTAATAGAAAACTGTATTTCCTGACTGCCGGCTGCCAAGAAAATTTCTGATCTCAAAATCATTCAAATCTGGAAGCCCAGAGCCGGCTATATCTGAGTAGTGGAGGTATGTCAGCAAATATATGGTACCGGGTAGATGAAACAATAATGTTGTAGCCAATCGGTGGTCCAGCTGGATTTGTAATTTTTAAATAATTAAATTTATCCCATTTTGAATTCAAAGTTTGTTATTTTCTCATTTTTCCATTATAAGCCATAACGTAAACTAACTCAAACAAACAAGGTATATCTGCAGTCAAACCTCCATTAAGCAGCCAATCTGTATTAAGCAGCCAGTTTCCAGATTCCCAATATGTTGTTTTATTATACATTTGCACTCTATTAACCCTTTGCACACTAACCGGTAGATGAAATCACTTTTGCAAACAGCATAGAGCTAGATCAGACGGCACAGAATGTGTCGTCTGATCAGGCTCTATACTGTTTGCTATTCGGATAGTGGAGCTAAAACACTTGGCTGAATAGCAAACAACATAGATGATGATCAGATGAGGCATTATGCCGCCGTTGATCTGGATCTATGTTGTTTACAAATGTGATTTTATTTACTAAGCAGACAAAGGGTTATGCATCTACCTGTGCTAACTTTCTGTGATTCTCTTGGCTAGCTGTTTAACCCTTTCCCTCATAGAAGCACCTCTTGACGCCATTACCAATACGACATACATTAACAATGTAGTAGCCAAATCAATGTTCATAATAAAGGCCAGCATCTCATGTAGTCCCAGTAATATCTATGGAGGTGAGATAGATATGGTGACTACTTATCCACTGCATGATAGCTAAATGGCTGTCGTTTGTATGGAGATATAATAGTATATTAACCTAAATCTCTATTTAGTCCCAGTAATATCTATGGCGGTGGGATAGATATGGCGACTACTTATCCACTGCATGATAGCTAAATG
Source organism: Archivesica marissinica (assembly GCA_014843695.1). NCBI lineage: Eukaryota > Metazoa > Mollusca > Bivalvia > Venerida > Vesicomyidae > Archivesica > Archivesica marissinica. Next base: position 69,024,112 of record CM026398.1, on the reverse strand, counting down.
GCTGTCGTTTGTATGGAGATATAGTAGTATATTAACCTAAATCTCTATGAAGGAAAGGGTTAAATGGCTGTCGTTTGTATGGAGATATAGTAGTATATTAACCTAAATCTCTATGAAGGAAAGGGTTAAATGGCTGTCGTTTGTATGGAGATATAGTAGTATATTAACCTAAATCTCTATGAAGGAAAGGGTTAAATGGCTGTCGTTTGTATGGAGATATAATAGTATATTAACCTAAATCTCTATGAAGGAAAGGGTTAAATGGCTGTCGTTTGTATGGAGATATAGTAGTATATTAACCTAAATCTCTATGAAGGAAAGGGTTAAATGGCTGTCGTTTGTATGGATATATAATAGTATATTAACCTAAATCTCTATGAAGGAAAGGGTTAAGACATGTTTGACTGTATTTATATACTTGCTGCTATCTGACGTGCTGGGGGTAAGTTGGAGCAGTATACTCTCATTGTTTCCATGTTTGCTCTTTCTGTGTGCAGCATTAGAAGTTCCATGTTTGCTCTTTCAGTGTGCAGCATTAGAAGTTCCATGTTTGCTCTTTCAGTGTGCAGCATTAGAAGTTCCATGTTTGCTCTTTCAGTGTGCAGCATTAGAAGTTCCATGTTTGCTCTTTCAGTGTGCAGCATTAGAAGTTCCATGTTTGCTCTTTCTGTGTGCAGCATTAGAAGTTCCATGTTTGCTCTTTCAGTGTGCAGCATTAGAAGTTCCATGTTTGCTCTTTCAGTGTGCAGCATTAGAAGTTCCATGTTTGCTCTTTCAGTGTGCAGCATTAGAAGTTCCATGTTTGCTCTTTCAGTGTGCAGCATTAGAAGTTCCATGTTTGCTCTTTCAGTGTGCTGCATTAGAAGTTCCATGTTTGCTCTTTCTGTGTGCAGCATTAGAAGTTCCATGTTTGCTCTTTCTGTGTGCTGCATTAGAAGTTCCATGTTTGCTCTTTCAGTGTGCTGCATTAGAAGTTCCATGTTTGCTCTTTCAGTGTGCAGCATTAGAAGTTCCATGTTTGCTCTTTCTGTGTGCAGCATTAGAAGTTCCATGTTTGCTCTTTCAGTGTGCAGCATTAGAGGTGATAGAAAAGGAAGCGTATGACAAGAAGCGAATGTTTGTCTGGGGAGGGTCACACGGTGGCTTCCTGACGTGTCATCTCATCGGACAGTATCCCGTATGTCTGCCTAGTCACATGTAATCTGCCTTACACCAACACACACTGGGTTAGAGCCCTACTGGGGTCACATTCTATGATGTTGGCTAGCTATCCTGCTGGTTTCACTCACTTAGCCACTTGCGAAAGGTGCAGTGGTTCTTTCTGGGTTCCAATTTATGCCTGAAATATGCCCAGATAAAAAGCTGAGGTCTAGTTTTGTGTCCAGCTTCAATTAATGCTGGAATGGTGTAATATGGTCTCAGATATTGGTGCAATATGGTCTCAGATATTGGTGCAATATGGTCTCAGATATTGGTATAATATGGTCTCAGATATTGGTGCAATATTGTCTCAGATATTGGTGCAATATGATCTCAGATATTGGTGCAATATGGTCTCAGATATTGGTGCAATATGGTCTCAGATACTGGTGCAATATGGTCTCAGCATGGTCTCATATATTGGTGCAATATGGTCTCAGATATTGGTGCAATATTGTCTCAGCTATTGGTGCAATATGGTCTCATATATTGGTGCAATATGGTCTCAGATATTGGTGCAATATGGTCTCATATATTGGTGCAATATGGTTTCAGATATTGGTGCAATATGGTCTCAGATATTGGTGCAATATGGTCTCAGATATTGGTGCAATATGGTCTCATATATTGGTGCAATATGGTCTCAGCTATTGGTGCAATATGGTCTCATATATTGGTGCAATATGGTCTCAGATATTGGTGCAATATGGTCCCATATATTGGTGCAATATTGTCTCAGATATTGGTATAATATTATCTCAGATATTGGTGCAATATGGTCTCAGAATGGTCTCATATATTGGTGCAATATTGTCTCAGCTATTGGTGCAATATGGTCTCATATATTGGTGCAATATGGTCTCAGATATTGGTGCAATATTGTCCCATATATTGATGTAATATTGTCTCAGATATTGGTATAATATGCAGGGACCAGTTTAGGGGACGACGTGGGCGATAATGTCGCCTCTTTTGGCTCCGTTTCGCCTTGGCGTTTGGAAATAGGGAAGTGCAAGTCGTCCTGCCGATTTTCGGCAAAATTTGGTTAATTTCCATCAATATTCGCTGAGAAATCTATCATTTTCGCTTGATCGCGCTGGGAGCCGCCATGACACCTAGGATGGGAAATAACTCTGTCCGTCGTTTCGGCTACTTAAAATTGCCATCTGTCTAAACATACAAATTGACTGTACATTTTATGTTGTTTTTTTTGTAATGCAATATTTAAAAACTGCAGACTAATTTCGCGATCAGCAAATTGTTAGTGCCGTTTTTCTTGTGCACAGAAAATCAATATACTGCCCAGTGTTAACAGACAACATTTGTGCTAAATATAGACACGCGTGTCTTTCATCATGCTATCAAAACATGATCGCGTCTCTTATCAGATTACACGCGAAGGCCACACAGGTCATTAGCTGCAGGGGAGAGTAATGTTTATCACAGGTAGTTTGATCGGACCAATGGCACACACAAAACTTAGCAATATAAACAATATATAGTTTGTGGGGTAAACAAATGTTTATATTGCTCCGTTTTGTTGTGTGTCATTGGTCCGATCAAACTACCTGTGATAAACATTACTCTCCCGTAAGCGCTTATAGAATTAAATTGGTGCCTATTGTGTATTTAATCGGGTCTCGCTTGATTATGCACTACTGTCTGAATACCCGACATGTTATGTTTTGTGGACCGATAATTTTTATTTATTTTAATGAGGTTTAGTAATAAACATGAGTATGGTATTTATCATTTATACTAAATAAAATATTGTTCAACCATTGCTTGTATTTTCTTTCATATTTCTAAAAAAAGAGTTGTTTCCCCTATATTCTATATATATCTATTTCATATAGAATGTAGAGTAAAAAACTGTTTTTTACTGGCCACAGTTTTTTACTCGCCCCTGGGTTTCATGATACATATAACAACTGAATTAGGCTCTATATATGTCATTAAATAATTTTATGCCAAATTAACTGACCATCTCCTGTGTTGTGTCAATTACTTTGTCATATCCTTATATAATTATAACATATAGCATAGTTCAGTTCCTGATTGACTTGCCTCACAACAAAACTTTCCAGTACTTGGCAAGTATTATAACTGTAAATTTGTGTTGTCGCGAGGAAATCAACACTTCTCCCTCACTTCTCCTTGAGTTGGTGTGACTTCTCCCTATTTTGGCTGGAGGGAGAAGTGACTTCTCCCTAAAATTTGGACCAAAAATGAACCCTGAATATGGTCTCAGATATTGGTGCAATATTGTCTCAGATATTGGTGCAATATGATCTTAGATATTGGTGCAATATGGTCTCAGATATGGGTACAATATGGTCTCATATATTGGTGCAATATGGTCTCAGATATTGGTGCAATATGGTCTCAGATATTGGTGTAATATGGTCTCAGATATTGGTGCAATATGGTCTCAGATATTGGTGCAATATGGTCTCAGATATTGGTGCAATATGGTCTCAGATATTGGTGCAATATGGTCTCAGATATTGGTGCAATATGGTCTCAGATATTGGTTCAACATTGTATCAGATATTGGTGCAATATGATCTCAGATATGGGTGCAATATGGTCTCAGATATTGGTGCAATATGGTCTCATATATTGGTGCAATATGGTCTCAGATATTGGTGCAATATGGTCTCATATATTGGTGCAATATGGTCTCAGATATTGTCTCAGATATTGGTGTAACATGGTCTCAGATATTGGTGCAATATGGTCTCAGATATTGGTGCAATATGGTTTCAGATATTGGTGCAATATGGTCTCAGATACCGTAAGACCAACATTTGATGTGTCGATTAAAACTATTATACAATACTGAGTTTGTGATTGCTTCAGTGTAGAACAAGTTATCTAAATTTGATGAAATATGAAAGCAATATGCTAACTGTTTTAAAATCTAAATATATATTACAATAATTGTCTGCAGACCATTTTTTGTGTGTGTATAACTAAATACATTTCCACAGTTTTCGGCCAACATGACAATGACCTGATATATTTATCATGTATGTTTGTATTTTCTTCTTGTTTCAGATTGCTAATTAAATATGTACATTATTGTATTTAGGATGCCCTCGACCCACAAATGACGAGAAAAATAAATGGGCCTTAAATGTTGTTTGAAACAAAAATATCAACACCGTAAGACGATATTATTACAATTACTGACAATGTCATGTGTATGGGGGTGGGTTTAATTTAAGTTTATTTAACGGTGCTGCCGGTTGACCATTTGAGCTACGAGCAGTTTTCCAGGGCAGGCTCCAGCGGTTAACCAGTACTTGGTGCACCAAACTCTGTAAGAAACTGTCAACTGGAACCCTTGACCATCAGTGATGATAGGTTACAGTGGTATACAAGTCGGCGACCGTAACCATTCGACCACGGAGGTGGGTGGGGGGTGATCTGGAGCAGCCAGTGTTTGATTGTCTATTGTGTTCATAACACCACTAATAACTGAGTGTATATTTCAGGGCTTCTATAAGGCAGCTGTATGCAGAAATCCAGTGATCGATATTGCCAGTAAGTGATTTAGTTATACCATACATATTTTGAATTGAATTAATATCTTAATGGCACCCATTTGAAGAAATAAGAAGTCTAGTTGATTATTGAAGTAAGATAAGAACAAAATGTTAACTCGATGGATGAGGAAGTAAGTCAATACTGGCCATTAGTTAATGCTCACCATGAGTCAATACAGGCTATGAGTCAATGCTGGTCATGAGTCAATACTTGTCATGAGTCAGTACTTGTCATGGGTCAATACAGGTCATGAGTCAATACTGGTCATGAGTCAATAATGGTCATGAGTATATACAGGGCATGAGTCAATACTGGCCATGAGTCAATATTGGTCATGAGTCAATATTGGTCATGAGTCTATGCTGGTCATGAAACAATATACATCATGAGTCAATACAGGTCATGAGTCAATACTGGTCTTGAGTCAATACTAGTCATGTGTCAATACTGATCATGAGTCAATACTGGTCATGCATCAATATTGGTCATGAGTCAATACTGGTCATGAGTCTATACTGGTCGTGAGTCAATACTGGTCATGAGTATATACAGGGCATGAGTCAATACTGGTTGTGAGTCAATACTGGTCATGAGTCAATACTGGTCATGAGTCTATACTGGTCATGAGACAATACTGGTCATGAGTCAATACTGGTCATGAGTCAATACAGGGCATGAGTCAATACTGGTTGTGAGTCAATACGGGTCATGAGTCTATACTGGCCATGAGACAATATACATCATGAGTCAATACAGGTCATGAGTCAATATTGGTCATGAGTTAATACTTGTCATGAGTCAATACTGGTCATGAGTCAATATTGGTCATGAGTCAATATTGGTCATGAGTCTATACTTGTCATGAGACAATATACATCATGAGTCAATACAGGTCATGAGTCAATATACATAATGAGTCAATACAGGTCATGAGTCAATACTGGTCATGAGTCTATACAGGACATGAGTCAATACTGGTCACGAGTTAATATTGGCCATGAGTCGATACTGGTCATGAGTCAATATACGTCATGAGTCAATATTGGCCATGAGTAAAAAATGACCATAATTCAATGCTGACCATAAGATCTATCAGCTATTATTAACTGATGACCATTATTGACTTAATGGCTAGTATTGATTTATGGTCAGTATTGATTTATGATCAGTATTGATTTATGGTCAGTATTGATTTATGGCCAGCATTGCTTTATGGTCAGTATTGATATATGGTTAGTATTGCTTTATGGTCAGTATTGCTTTATGGTCAGTATTGATTTATGGTCAGTATTGATTTATGGTCAGTATTGATTTATGGTCAGTATTGCTTTATGGTCAGTATTGCTTTATTGTCAGTATTGATTTATGGTCAGTATTGCTTTATGGTCAGTATTGATTTATGGTCAGTATTGCTTTATGGTCAGTATTGCTTTATGGTCAGTATTGCTTTATGGTCAGCATTGATTTATGGTCAGCATTGATTTATGGTCAGTATTGATTTATGGTCAGCATTGATTTATGGTCAGCTTTATGGTCAGTATTGATTTATGGTCAGCTATGGTCAGTATTGCTTTATGGTCAGTATTGCTTTATCAGTATTGCTTTATGGTCAGTATTGCTTTATGGTCAGTATTGCTTTATGGTCAGTATTGCTTTATTGTCAGTATTGCTTTATGGTCAGTATTGCTTTATGGTCAGTATTGCTTTATCAGTATTGCTTTATGGTCAGTATTGCTTTATGGTCAGTATTGCTTTATGGTCAGTATTGCTTTATGGTCAGGATTGCTTTATTGTCAGTATTGCTTTATGGTCAGTATTGCTTTATGGTCAGTATTGCGTTATGGTCAGTATTGCTTTATGGTCAGTATTGCTTTATGGTCAGTATTGCTTTATGGTCAGTATTGCTTTATGGTCAGTATTGCTTTATTGTCAGTATTGCTTTATGGTCAGTATTGCTTTATGGTCAGTATTGCTTTATGGTCAGTATTGCTTTATGGTCAGTATTGCTTTATGGTCAGTCTTCACTTATTGTCTGGAACAGCTAATCTATCATACATTCCGATAGGATTAATATTCAGGGTTCCCTCTTTCTGAATGTTTGTCTGCACCACTTCTGTCGCCAATTGAAAAACACTGGAGCCAATTAAAATAAAAACTAAGAGCCATATAGTTTACAAATAAATATTTCAAGCATTTGACAAAACATGTGCCAAAAAAAAAATGTTACGCCAAATATTTTCGCAAATTCACAAAATTTAGCGCCAATATTTGTTTTTTGTCGCAATTGGCGCCATTGGTGACCGACAGCAGGAACCCTGATATTGTATAGGTGGTACAGATATTATTGTAACATAACATTAATTGCATATCTGTGTAGAATGTGCACTTAATGATTACTGATTAGCATCAACGCTTATTTGTGTTGGGTGCGCTTCCGTGGTCGCGTGCTTGAAGGTCGCTGACTTGTATACCACTGTAACCTATCATCACTGATGGTCACAGGTTAAAGGCCCGCTCAGGCCATGTCTATTTATATGAAATAGTTGGCAGTTTCTTACAGGGGCACTTAATACAGGTTAACCGCTGGAGACTGCCCAGGAAAGGTGTTGTTAGGTAAACTGCCCGCCGGCAATATAGCCCAAAATGGTGGTGATGAAGGCGTGAGCAGACAGATCTGTAGTTCAATGGTTAACACGGACTGGTAATCCAGGGTTTGCATCGATCCCCCTCTGACCCTAATAAAATTAACAGTCTTTCAACTTTAAACCAAGGTCTCGTGTCGGTGCTTTACACTTTCTTTACCATCTCTATCTGTATCATTGCACAATCCTCCAAAAATCTAAAATGACTAATATCTGCAGGAGGCGTCGCTCATATGGGCAACCGGTAGCGACGATAAATAAACGTAAAACACACATGAAGGCGTAAAACCCGAACAAACAAATTATTTGTTTTGGTTAATAGGTGAAGACTAAATATTCATATCACATGATGTACATTGTAGCTTGTGGTGTATCACATGATGTACATGGTAGCTTGTGTTTGTGATGTATCACATGATGTACATTGTAGCTTGTGTTTGTGATGTATCACATGATGTACATTGTAGCTTGTGTTTGTGATGTATCACATGATGTACATGGTAGCTTGTGTTTGTGATGTATCACATGATGTACATGGTAGCTTGTGTTTGTGATGTATCACATGATGTACATTGTAGCTTGTGATGTATCACATGATGTACATGGTAGCTTGTGGTGTATCACATGATGTACATGGCAGCTTGTGATGTATCACATGATGTACATGGCAGCTTGTGATGTATCACATGATGTACATGGTAGCTTGTGATGTATCACATGATGTACATGGTAGCTTGTGATGTATCACATGATGTACATTGTAGCTTGTGGTGTATCACATGATGTACATGGCAGCTTGTGGTGTATCACATGATGTACATTGTAGCTTGTGATGTATCACATGATGTACATTGTAGCTTGTGATGTATCACATGATGTACATGGTAGCTTGTGATGTATCACATGATGTACATGGTAGCTTGTGGTGTATCACATGATGTACATGGTAGCTTGTGATGTATCACATGATGTACATGGTAGCTTGTGATGTATCACATGATGTACATTGTAGCTTGTGTTTGTGATGTATCACATGATGAACATGGTAGCTTGTGATGTATCGCATGATGAACATGGTAGCTTGTGATGTATCACATGATGAACATGGTAGCTTGTGGTGTATCACATGATGTACATTGTAGCTTGTGGTGTATCACATGATGTACATTGTAGCTTGTGGTGTATCACATGATGTACATTGTAGCTTGTGATGTATCACATGATGTACATGGTAGCTTGTGATGTATCACATGATGTACATGGTAGCTTGTGGTGTATCACATGATGTACATGGTAGCTTGTGATGTATCACATGATGTACATGGCAGCTTGTGATGTATCACATGATGTACATGGTAGCTTGTGATGTATCACATGATGTACATTGTAGCTTGTGATGTATCACATGATGTACATTGTAGCTTGTGATGTATCACATGATGTACATTGTAGCTTGTGATGTATCACATGATGTACATGGTAGCTTGTGATGTATCACATGATGTACATTGTAGCTTGTGATGTATCACATGATGTACATGGTAGCTTGTGATGTATCACATGATGTACATTGTAGCTTGTGATGTATCACATGATGTACATGGTAGCTTGTGATGTATCACATGATGTACATTGTAGCTTGTGATGTATCACATGATGTACATGGTAGCTTGTGATGTATCACATGATGTACATTGTAGCTTGTGATGTATCACATGATGTACATGGTAGCTTGTGATGTATCACATGATGTACATTGTAGCTTGTGATGTATCACATGATGTACATGGTAGCTTGTGATGTATCACATGATGTACATTGTAGCTTGTGATGTATCACATGATGTACATGGTAGCTTGTGATGTATCACATGATGTACATTGTAGCTTGTGATGTATCACATGATGTACATGGTAGCTTGTGATGTATCACATGATGTACATTGTAGCTTGTGATGTATCACATGATGTACATTGTAGCTTGTGATGTATCACATGATGTACATTGTAGCTTGTGTTTGTGATGTATCACATGATGTACATTGTAGCTTGTGATGTATCACATGATGTACATGGTAGCTTGTGATGTATCACATGATGTACATTGTAGCTTGTGATGTATCACATGATGTACATGGTAGCTTGTGATGTATCACATGATGTACATGGTAGCTTGTGATGTATCACATGATGTACATTGTAGCTTGTGATGTATCACATGATGTACATTGTAGCTTGTGTTTGTGATGTATCACATGATGTACATTGTAGCTTGTGGTGTATCACATGATGAACATGGTAGCTTGTGTTTGTGATGTATCACATGATGAACATGGTAGCTTGTGGTGTATCACATGATGTACATGGCAGCTTGTGTTTGTGATGTATCACATGATGTACATTGTAGCTTGTGGTGTATCACATGATGTACATGGCAGCTTGTGTTTGTGATGTATCCTGATGTACATTGTAGCTTGTGATGTATCACATGATGTACATTGTAGCTTGTGATGTATCACATGATGTACATGGCAGCTTGTGTTTGTGATGTATCACATGATGTACATTGTAGCTTGTGGTGTATCACATGATGAACATGGTAGCTTGTGTTTGTGATGTATCACATGATGTACATGGTAGCTTGTGTTTGTGATGTATCACATGATGTACATGGTAGCTTGTGTTTGTGATGTATCACATGATGTACATGGTAGCTTGTGTTTGTGATGTATCCCATGATGTACATTGTAGCTTGTGGTGTATCACATGATGAACATGGTAGCTTGTGTTTGTGATGTATCACATGATGTACATGGTAGCTTGTGTTTGTGATGTATCCCATGATGTACATTGTAGCTTGTGATGTATCACATGATGTACATGGCAGCTTGTGTTTGTGATGTATCACATGATGTACATGGCAGCTTGTGTTTGTGATGTATCCCATGATGTACATTGTAGTTTGTGATGTATCACATGATGTACATGGCAGCTTGTGTTTGTGATGTATCCCATGATGTACATTGTAGTTTGTGATGTATCACATGATGTACATGGTAGCTTGTGTTTGTGATGTATCCCATGATGTACATTGTAGTTTGTGATGTATCACATGATGTACATGGCAGCTTGTGTTTGTGATGTATCACATGATGAACTGTTATTTTTTCAGCTATGACCGGTACTTCAGATATACCGGACTGGTAAGTGCAATGTGTTCATGTACATAGGGCAAGACACTACATGTACATAGGGCAAGACACTACATGTACATATGGCAAGACACTTCATGTACATAGGGCAAGACACTGCATGTACATAGGGCAAGACACTGCATGTACATAGGGCAAGACACTGCATGTACATAGGGCAAGACACTGCATGTACATAGGGCAAGACACTACATGTACATAGGGCAAGACACTTCATGTACATAGGGCAAGACACTGCCTGTACATAGGGCAAGACACTGCATGTACATAGGGCAAGACACTACATGTACATAGGGCAAGACACTACATGTACATAGGGCAAAACACTACATGTACATGGGGCAAGACACTGCATGTACATAGGGCAAGACACTACATGTACATAGGGCAAGACACTGCATGTACATAGGGCAATACACTACATGTACATAGGGCAAGACACTGCATGTACATAGGGCAACACACTGAATGTACATAGGGCAACACACTCCATGTACATAGGGCAAGACACTGCATGTACATAGGGCAATACACTACATGTACATAGGGCAACACACTCCATGTACATAGGGCAAGACACTACATGTACATAGGGCAAGACACTACATGTACATAGGGCAAGACACTACATGTACATAGGGCAACACACTGCATGTACATAGGGCAAGACACTGCATGTACATAGGGCAACACACTGAATGTACATAGGGCAACACACTCCATGTACATAGGGCAAGACACTGCATGTACATAGGGCAATACACTACATGTACATAGGGCAACACACTCCATGTACATAGGGCAAGACACTACATGTACATAGGGCAAGACACTACATGTACATAGGGCAAGACACTACATGTACATAGGGCAACACACTGCATGTACATAGGGCAAGACACTACATGTACATAGGGCAAGACACTACATGTACATAGGGCAACACACTGCATGTACATAGGGCAAGACACTACATGTACATAGGGCAATACACTACATGTACATAGGGCAATACACTGCATGTACATAGGGCAAGACACTGCATGTACATAGGGCAAGACACTACATGTACATAGGGCAAGACACTACATGTACATAGGGCAAGACACTACATGTACATAGGGCAAGACACTACATGTACATAGGGCAAGACACTCCATGTACATAGGGCAAGACACTGCATGTACATAGGGTAAGACACTACATGTACATAGGGCAACACACTCCATGTACATAGGGCAAGACACTACATGTACAAAGGGCAAGCCACTACATGTACATAGGGCAAGACACTACATGTACATAGGGCAACACACTCCATGTACATAGGGCAAGACACTGCATGTACATAGGGCAAGACACTACATGTACATAGGGCAACACACTCCATGTACATAGGGCAACACACTCCATGTACATAGGGCAACACACTGCATGTACATAGGGCAAGACACTACATGTACATAGGGCAAGACACTACATGTACATAGGGCAAGACACTACATGTACATAGGGCAAGACACTACATGTACATAAGGCAAGACACTACATGTACATAGGGCAAGACACTACATGTACATACGGCAAGACACTACATGTACATAGGGCAAGACACTTCATGTACATAGGGCAAGACACTGCATGTACATAGGGCAAAACACTCCATGTACATAGGGCAATACATTTCATGTACATAGGGCAATACACTGCATGTACATAGGGCAAGACACTGCATGTACATAGGGCAAGACACTTCATGTACATAGGGCAAAACACTTCATGTACATAGGGCAAGACACTGCATGTACATAGGGCAAAGCAATTCATGTACATAGGGCAAGACACTTCATGTACGTAGGGCAAAGCAATTCATGTACATAGGGCAAGACAATGCATGTACATAGGGCAAGACACTGCATGAACATAGGGCAAGACACTGCATGTACATAGGGCAAGACACTTCATGTACATAGGGCAAGACACTGCATGTACATAGGGCAAGATACTTCATGTACATAGGGCAAGACACTGCATGTACATAGGGCAAGACACTACATGTACATAGGGCAAAACACTTCATGTACACAGGGCAAGACACTGCATGTACATAGGGCAAGATACTTCATGTACATAGGGTAAGCCGCTGCATGTACATAGGGCAATACACTGCATGTACATAGGGCAAAGCAATTCATGTACATATGGCAATACACTGCATGTACATAGGGCAAGACACTACATGTACATAGGGCAATACACTACATGTACATAGGGCAATACACTGCATGTACATAGGGCAAGACACTGCATGTACATAGGGCAATACACTACATGTACATAGGGCAAGACACTTCATGTACATAGGGCAAGACACTTCATGTACATAGGGCAAGACACTGCATGTACATAGGGCAAGACACTGCATGTACATAGGGCAAAGCAATTCATGTACATAGGGCAATACACTGCATGTACATAGGGCAAGACACTCCATGTACATAGGGCAAGCCACTGCATGTACATAGGGCAAAGCAATTCATGTACATAGGGCAAGCCACTGCATTTACATAGGGCAAGACACTGCATGTACATAGGGCAAGACACTGCATGTACATAGGGCAAGACACTGCATGTACATAGGGCAAGACACTTCATGTACATAGGGCAAGACACTGCATGTACATAGGGCAAGACACTGCATGTACATAGGGCAAGACACTGCATGTACATAGGGCAAGACACGGCATGTACATAGGGCAAGACACTGCATGTACAAAGGGCAAGACACTACATGTACATAGGGCAAGACACTTCATGTACATAGGGCAAGACACTGCATGTACATTTCCTCTTCTTTTCAACTTTATTTATTTTACAACGATTGCGAAACAAGCTGTAACAACTTATATTAATCACTCTTGTTGGCACGGATAACAGCGTATTTGTGATATTTCGTGTGGGAGGAAACCGTAGTACCCGGAGAAAACCCACCTGTCCGATCTGGCGACCACCGTACCATCTCACATACTTCCCAGGTTGAGGATCGAACCTGTGTTGCATTGGTGAGAAGCAAGCATGACCACTGCGTTTATCGTACATTTCCTATTCTCTCTCCCTCTTGGCATTTGATTCCATCAGGACTGAAGTCTCTAGAACGCCTAAGCTAATGTATTAAGAACTTCTTTGCAGTTGAGCTAAAATAAATATTTATAAACTAATGGGGCATCCATAGCCAGATAGCTAACATTGTTGAGTGCGAAACATTTGCCCATGCTGAGGGTTATACAGTACTTGGGCTTCAGATTCTTTCAAGCGTGGAATCGATCCAGTCGGTTGGGAAAGTGAACCAAAATTGTGTCATACCAGAATGATCTTATGCAACCTGAATCAACAAATCGTCTTTAAAGTGAAGAATTGATACAGTGAAACTTGAAATGCAAATGAAATGTCGCTGCAATTGTTTCTATTGATTTCCAATTCTTCATTGTATCAACTATTCCTACTCGTATAGATGATCTGATGTTTTGTGAAGCAGGGTTCCCACTGTCGGTCGCCAATTGTGAGAAAAGAAATATTGGCACTAAATTTTGTGAATTGGCGAAAATATTTGGCGCAACATTTTTTTTTTTGCACATGTTTTTTCCGAATACATGGCGTCAAATATTTATTTGTGAACTATATGGTTCTTAGACGGCTCCAAGTTTTTCAAATTGGCTCCAGTGTTTTTCAATTGGCGACAGAAGTGGCGCAAACAAATATTCAGACAGAGGGAACCCAGTGATGGGTTGTGTAGCGTTAGATTGAACCTCAGAGAAGGAATTAAGTCTTTCATAACCTTGACCGTAAATATATGCCTGTCTACTATCTAGTGATATAGATTCATTCCGCATAGTTTCTCCTATGAAGTTATCATTAGTTGCTATATGTTCAACTTACAGGTGTAGTGTGGAAGCAGGCCAAGACTTCGACTTCAAGACGATACCCAGTGAGAAATCGATGTCCGCCATGTGGAAATCTTCCCCGCTGCAGTATGTAGATCAGGTACATTATACTCCTTTATTATCCTCGGAACTTTGTCACTCTCAGCCATATAGATTGATATGCCTGTGAAATATATACATGTATTATCTTTAACACCCACCCACAGGCACAAGACATAATTTTTTTTGCCCTATGGTCATATAGTAAGTAATGTTTACTAAAGGCAATCAACGGAAATGAAACATGCATGCAGAAACATCGACGAGAAACTAGATAAAATTGACCAGATCACTGCTATGCCCTTGTGGTCCTGACCGGAAGACGTTATTCTATCAACAAATACTTTTTATTTCATGGAGATCGGCAGAAAATGCAATGTTGTTGTTTTCGTATGTTATGTTACTTTTGTTTATACAAATTTATGTTAGTTCGATTGCAAAACAAGTTCCTTCATATTATTCGCTCTCGAGACTTCATTCCTTATGGAATCCATCACCACGAGGTAGGGAGAAGAGGCAACGTGGAATTTAAATGCCTTGCCTAAGAACATAGTTGTAACAGCTCCAGCGGGGCTCAAGCTCTGTCCTTTTGCACCTGAAGCGAAAGTTCTACCACTGCGCTATCACGACTCCTGATGTTATGTTCATTCCTACTCCCTGGATACAGATAACTTTCTATAAATTCTGTCAGAATAATTAAGCATTTCATGATGTTTCAATGAAGTGGCAGGCAAGAAATATATGGTCTTACATTTCTACGTTTCTAAGACTTTGTGAGTCATACCCTCACTGTCACTCAGGTTTGGATAACTCCGTCTTGCTTAATCACCCATTCAATATCCTATATATCGCCATCTGGTGACTGGTGACTGATACTCATGTGACCACTATCAGATCATGTGACATGGGGACACTCTTTGTACAAAGGTAGTAATCCCTGGTCCTAGTCTCTGTTGTGTGATGGTTTGACAGTCATGTGACCCCGGTTAGATTATGTGAAATGATGGGACTATTGATGGTTTGAGGGTTATGAAACCTAACCAGATCATGTGACATGAGAGGACTATTGATTGTTTGAGGGTTATGAAACCTAACCAGATCATGTGACATGAGAGGACTATTGATGGTTTGAGGGTTATGAAACCTAACCAGATCATGTGACATGAGAGGACTATTGATGGTTTGAGGGTTATGAAACCTAACCAGATCATGTGACATGAGAGGACTATTGATGGTTTGAGGGTTATGAAACCTAACCAGATCATGTGACATGAGAGGACTATTGATTGTTTGAGGGTTATGAAACCTAACCAGATCATGTGACATGAGAGGACTATTGATGGTTTGAGGGTTATGAAACCTAACCAGATCATGTTATATGAGAGGACTATTGATGGTTTGAGGGTTATGAAACCTAACCAGATCATGTTACATGAGAGGACTATTGATGGTTTGAGGGTTATGAAACCTAACCAGATCATGTGACATGAGAGGACTATTGATGGTTTGAGGGTTATGAAACCTAACCAGATCATGTGACATGAGAGGACTATTGATGGTTTGAGGGTTATGAAACCTTAATCAGATCATGTGACATTGAGGTACTTCGTTAAGGTTAACAGCTATAAATAGGAATGACCTGTTGCGATCATCCAATGGTAAAGCCTATCTTTGTTTTATGCAGATTGAAACCCCATTGATGATAATGATTGGAACAGATGATAAAAGGGTCCCGACCAAACAGAGTTACCAACTGTACAAGGCGCTAAAATCCAGGAATAAACCTGTCAGGTAGGTTTGATCCTTGCTCTTCTACAGGCACGTATAAAATATTCACATACCGTAATTGCTTGTATATTGGTCGTACAGGAGTATAAGATGCAGTTAGAAAGACAGAGAAATTGCAGGGAAAACAATTCATTTGCTGTATAAAATGCATATGATCTTAGAGCAAAGAAAATGAAGAAATTTATAAATAGGACATTATGCTGCCTGTGAATCGTAAGCATTACGAAATCGTGATAATGACTCTTGGTGTATAAGCCACTAAATCGTCAATATGCCATATTCTCTTCCTGCTTCTCTGTTCCCATGTGATTCGGTGACGGCGACTAGCTTCTCATGTTGCTGTGTTCGATTATCGGAATCTGCCCATTACTTTATTTATACAATGAGTATAATAGCATGTTTGACATGTGTCAGTAAGTTATGGGTATATCTGTGTGTGTATTTTACGTTTATTTATCGTCGCTACCGGTTGCCCATATGAACGATGCCTCCTGAAGAGATTAGTCATTTTAAATTGTTGGAGGATAGTGCAATGATACAGAGAAAGACCCATTCCAGAGTCTCCTCTTGTTCTTTTACGTGCACGGTGTAAAGCACTGACACGAGACCTCGGTTTAACGTCCCATCTGAAATACTGGTAATTTTATTAGGGTCAGATGGGGATCGAACCTGCGATCCCTGGATTACCAGTCCAGCGTGTTTCTCTGTCTTTCTAACTGGGTATATCTCGAAAAGCTCTGGTATTTAAAGTGACTTAATTTCATTATGTCAACACCTACTCAAACTTCCCATTCTCAACACATTATCAAGGTTCTCATAATTAGCGGCAAGTACGGCAATCATCAGTCGGTAATTGGTTGTATGCGTAGCTTGCTGAAGATATATTTTGTGAACAATCATTGCATGTTAGGAAGCTATATAGCTAGCTTGCGGGTGGTTGGTGGTTCTACTCTAAGCCTGACACACTGCTCGGAGGGGCACCCTGGGTCTTCCTCTACTAATAATAGTCGCCATATAACCTTAGCTGTTTGTGCGACGTTAAACCCCCAAAACAAACGTACTCTTGACGTAAATTAAATAATATTTTTCACTTTCTTTAACTGATTTTGCACACTGATGTAGATATCTAGACTAGATGAAATCCGGAACAAATATGAAAAATATTCTGAAAGATTTATTTCCCTTTGTTGCAATACACCATTTGTCATTTCAATTCCTGGAAACAGCAAACGTTTGGATACTCACTGCCTCGAAGCTCATGAACACACCACCTAGCAGTTCATGAACACATCACATATCAGTTTAAGACACATCACCTAGCAGTTCATAAGCTCCCCAACCTCACATTTCATGAACACCCTCACCTGACAGTTTAGGAACATCCACTGACAGTTCATAGCTGCCCACCTCACATATTATGAACTACCATTGTCCTCAGTATGACCAGCTAACTATAAAGATACAAGGTTCCACTAGGTGATCATGTATTGCCCATCTCTCATCTTTGTTTCAGATATATCACCTATCCAATGTTCCACTAGATGAGCATGTATTGCCCATCTCTCATCTCTGTTTCAGATATATCATCTACCCAATGTTCCACTAGATGATCATGTATTGCCCATCTCTCATCTTTGTTTCAGATATATCACCTATCCAATGTTCCACTAGGTGATCATGTATTGTGCATCTCTCATCTTGGTTTCAGATATATCACCTATCCAATGTTCCACTAGATGATCATGTATTGTCCATCTCTCATCTTGGTTTCAGATATATCACCTATCCAATGTTCCACTAGGTGATCATGTATTGTTCATCTCTCATCTTTGTTTCAGATATATCGCCTATCCGGACAATAGTCATCCGATAGTGAAGGTAGACTCCGAGGCAGATGCTTGTATCAACATCTACAAGTGGTTCAGTGAACATCAGCCAAATATGTCCTAGTAAATGCACATTGTGTGCTCAGTTACTGAGTTTTACACCTGCAGCAGACACTGAGTAGTGCAAGGTTTATAAATGTGGCAATGTTTATAAATGTAGCAATGTTTATAAGTGTGGCAGTGTTTATAAATGTGGCAATGTTTATAAGTGTGGCAATGTTTATAAGTGTGGCAATGTTTATAAGTGTGGCAATGTTTATAAGTGTGGCAATGTTTATAAGTGTGGCAATGTTTATAAATGTGGCAATGTTTGTAAGTGTGGCAATGTTTATAAGTGTGGCAAGGTTTATAAATGTGGCAATGTTTATAAATGTGGCAGTGTTTATAAATGTGGCAGTGTTTATAAATGTGGCAATGTTTATAAGTGTGGCAATGTTTATAAGTGTGGCAATGTTTATAAGTGTGGCAATGAGTGTGGCAATGTTTATAAGTGTGGCAATGTTTATAAGTGTGGCAATGTTTATAAGTGTGGCAATGTTTATAAATGTGGCAATGTTTATAAATGTGGCAATGTTTATAAGTGTGGCAATGTTTATAAATGTGGCAGTGTTTATAAATGTGGCAGCGTTTATAAGTGTGGCAGTGTTTATAAATGTGGCAATGTTTATAAATGTGGCAATGTTTATAAGTGTGGCAGCGTTTATAAGTGTGGCAGTGTTTATAAATGTGGCAATGTTTATAAGTGTGGCAATGTTTATAAGTGTGGCAATGTTTATAAGTGTGGCAATGTTTATAAGTGTGGCAATGTTTATAAGTGTGGCAGCATTTATAAATGTGGCAATGTTTATAAGTGTGGCAATGTTTATAAATGTGGCAGTGTTTATAAATGTGGCAGCGTTTATAAGTGTGGCAGTGTTTATAAATGTGGCAATGTTTATAAATGTGGCAATGTTTATAAGTGTGGCAGCGTTTATAAGTGTGGCAGTGTTTATAAATGTGGCAATGTTTATAAGTGTGGCAATGTTTATAAGTGTGGCAATGTTTATAAGTGTGGCAATGTTTATAAGTGTGGCAATGTTTATAAGTGTGGCAGCATTTATAAATGTGGCAATGTTTATAAGTGTGGCAATGTTTATAAATGTGGCAGTGTTTATAAATGTGGCAGCGTTTATAAGTGTGGCAGTGTTTATAAATGTGGCAATGTTTATAAATGTGGCAATGTTTATAAGTGTGGCAGCATTTATAAGTGTGGCAGTGTTTATAAGTGTGGCAGTGTTTATAAATGTGGCAATGTTTATAAGTGTGGCAATGTTTATAAGTGTGGTAGTGTTTATAAAGAGTGTTTAACTGATGGTAGATATACATGTTGATTAAAATGTTTCCAATGTGAGAGTGTTATGAGAGATACTAGATAGGAATTATCTCAGCATCTCTATTTTAATTCAATTTTATGCAAATTAATGGCACAGCGTGTTACGTAGCTGTGTTATACATCTGATGGTGTACTTGGCACAGCGTGTTACGTAGCTGTGTTATACATCTGATGGTGTACTTGGCACAGCGTGTTACGTAGCTGTATAAAATGTTTAATTTCTTAATTATAATAGCATGTACGCGTGAGTTACAAACTTACACAGTCTATATATATATATACACACATATTGTACAGTACATACGTTTATGTTAAATGGTAGGTGCGTTAAATATAAAGAAAGATGAGAAAGTGTGAGTAGTATGTTTAATATTATCTTTGTTTGAATAAATGCATGTATCTATTATAGTATATCAATCATATATAATCATATATGTGTCGTGAAAGTTGGTGGGTGTTTATTAGTGTCTGTTTAATGTGATGTCTCTAATCTTAAAACATTTTATACAAAATAGTGCAAGTTTGTTCAATAAGACCTTTGTATCGGAATTCAACAAAGCAATATATTTAAACAAATTTGGATGTTGTGAAAAATACTTTGGTATGTAATTTTTTCTAAGGACGTCGTAGAGTGGACAAATTAATATGAAATGATACTCGTCTTCTATGTCATTTATAAGTGTGGCAATGTTTATAGATGTGGCAATGTCGATAAGTGGCAATATTTATAAGTATTGCAATGTTTATAATTGTTGCAACGTTTATAAGTATTGCAATGTTTATATTTGTAGCAATGTTTATATTTGTAGCAATGTTTATAATTGTTGCAACATTTATAAGTATTGCAATGTTTATATTTGTAGCAATGTTTATATTTGTAGCAATGTTTATAATTGTGGTAACATTTATAAGTATTGCAATGTTTATATTTGTAGCAATGTTTATAATTGTGGTAACATTTATAAGTATTGCAATGTTTATATTTGTAGCAATGTTTATAATTGTGGTAACATTTATAAGTATTGCAACGTTTATAAGTGGTTTAGTGAAGATACAAGATACAAAATTTATTTTGAGTCGGCATGATTAAACAATGAACATTAGCTATGCATAGCTATTAACCGACATGATAAACATATAGTATAAATTTAACAAATGTATATATACCTGAAATGAAGAAAGTATTTGAGATGTCTAGCATTTTAAACTCAAATGATTAATAAATAACTTGTAAATTAGATTATAACTTAGCGCAAGGCAAGCATGCTCCTGTTTACAAGGGGTAGCAAATATAACTATAAATCAAAGCATAAAAACATAAACAGCTAGGATGCACAAATATACCATACATATGCAAACCAGGAATTAAAATTGTAATACATGCAGCATATTATATAAGACATTATGACATTAAGCTATACAAGCAACTTAAAACAACAATAAAACTAACCATTATCAATACAGAAGGAGCAGTGGCAGCTATCTCCCCTCCAGGCGCCGACCAGGCTCCGAAACTGATTGAAGTTTGTTTCTTCCCGAAAGTGTTGGGGTAAAGTGTTCCAGAGCTTGGCAGCGCTGTAGCGGAAAGAGCTTAAACCATAGCTACTCGTTCTCACCTGTGGCACTGCTGCAGTGTTGGTATATCTAAAAGAATATGAGCTGTTTTTAATATTTAAAAGATCATGTAGATACGATGGAGTTTGTTTAAAAACAATTTTATAACTTTCAAGTGCCATGTATCACATACGACGAACATTTAGTGTTGGTAATTGAGATTTTTCTAAAAGGGATACATAGCTAGATTTGTAATCATTATATATAAATTTGAGAGCTCTCTCTTGAATTTTTTCTATCTTCTTGGTGTTTACCTCACCACAGAAGTGCCATGTCAGAGGACAATAATTAAAATTGGACATGATAAAAGAGTAATATATATTGAGCTTACCTAGCTTACAGTGAACATCAGTGAATTGCGTTGAAATCACATTGTATAGGCGCAGTTGCTCCTGTATTTGTATTCAGATAAGATTCCTGGCTAGAGCAGCCGTACAAGATCTAATTAAGCAGTCACTTATGTTAAACAGACAGTTTGAATATACCATCAAGCCTGCTAGCGATGAAAATATCTCTCAAATATGTCATGCAATGTCATCGTTGTGTCGTAGCGATTTTTCAGTTTTCAGTTACAAATATGAAAAACACATTTATGAATTGTCGTCTGCTACAATTGTTTGAACTATTTATAGCCTTTATTTGACCAAGTATGCAAAGAGTTAAGGATTATACAAACTATTTATAGCCTTTAGTTTACCCAACATGCAAATGGTTAAGGATTATTTGAACTATTTATAGCCTTTATTTTACCCAACATGCAAAGAGTTGAGGATCATTTGAACTATTTATAGCCTTTATTTTACCCAACATGCAAATGGTTAAGGATTATTTTAACTATTTATAGCTTTTATTTTACTCAACATGCAAAGAGTTACTGCCATTCACAGGAATAGCAAACCGTGGTGTTTGTTGACAGATGCTATATGCATTGATAACAGCTTGATGAAGATCAAAACCATGGACTTCAGAGACAGGTGGTTTTTATTCGGAGCTGGTTTGTAACACAGTTTGGACTTTATTCACATTCCAGTATTTAATGAATGGTTTTTGACCTACATTAAGTAGCATTCTGTTATGTGCATATTTATTTGTGTTATGTGCATATTTACTTGTAGTCGCCTGTATTAAACAGTCATTCTGTTATGTGCATATTTACTTGTAGTCGCCTGTATTAAACAGTCATTCTGTTATGTGCATATTTACTTGTAGTCGCCTGTATTAAACAGTCATTCTGTTATGTGTGTATTTACTTGTAGTCGCCTGTATTAAACAGTCATTCTGTTATGTGCATATTTACTTGTAGTCGCCTGTATTAAACAGTCATTCTGTTATGTGCATATTTACTTGTAGTCGCCTGTATTAAACAGTCATTCTGTTATGTGTGTATTTACTTGTAGTCGCCTGTATTAAACAGTCATTCTGTTATGTGCATATTTACTTGTAGTCGCCTGTATTAAACAGTCATTCTGTTATGTGCATATTTACTTGTAGTCGCCTGTATTAAACAGTCATTCTGTTATGTGTGTATTTACTTGTAGTCGCCTGTATTAAACAGTCATTCTGTTATGTGCATATTTACTTGTAGTCGCCTGTATTAAACAGTCATTCTGTTATGTGCATATTTACTTGTAGTCGCCTGTATTAAACAGTCATTCTGTTATGTGTGTATTTACTTGTAGTCGCCTGTATTAAACAGTCATTCTGTTATGTGTGTATTTACTTGTAGTCGCCTGTATTAAACAGTCATTCTGTTATGTGTGTATTTACTTGTAGTCGCCTGTATTAAGCAGTCATTTTGTATATGTGTATTTACTTGTAGTCGCCTGTATTAAACAGTCATTTTGTTATGTGCGTATTTACTTGTAAGTCGCCTGTATTAAACAGTCATTTTGTTATGTGTGTATTTACTTGTAGTCGCCTGTATTAAACAGTCATTTTGTTATGTGTGTCTTTACTTGTAGTCGCCTGTATTAAACAGTCATTCTGTTATGTGCGTATTTACTTGTGTTATGTGCGTATTTACTTGTAAGTCGCCTGTATTAAACAGTCATTTTGTTATGTGTGTATTTACTTGTAGTCGCCTGTATTAAACAGTCATTTTGTTATGTGTGTCTTTACTTGTAGTCGCCTGTATTAAACAGTCATTCTGTTATGTGCGTATTTACTTGTGTTATGTGCGTATTTACTTGTGTTATGTGCGTATTTACTTGTGTTATGTGCATATTTACTTGTGTTATGTGCGTATTTACTTGTGTTATGTGCGTATTTACTTGTGCTATGTGCATATTTACTTGTGTTATGTGCGTATTTACTTGTGTTATGTGCATATTTACTTGTGTTATGTGCGTATTTACTTGTGTTATGTGCGTATTTACTTGTAGTCGCCTGTATTAAACAGTCATTTTGTTATGTGCATATTTACTTGTGTTATGTGTGTATTTACTTGTAGTCGCCTGTATTAAACAGTCATTTTGTTATGTGTGTATTTACTTGTAGTCGCCTGTATTAAACAGTCATTTTGTTATGTGTGTATTTACTTGTAGTCGCCTGTATTAAGCTGTTATGTGTGTATTTACTTGTAGTCGCCTGTATTAAGCAGTCATTTTGTTATGTGTGTATTTACTTGTAGTCGCCTGTATTAAGCAGTCATTTTCAATCTCTTAGTATTAATTGGATGCTAAGCACAAATGTATCTATATACAGGGATTTCCCCCAGCCACTTGGTGCTGAAATATTAGTGCTTGAATATCAAAATGTCCAAATGTTCTGAACCAATAATTAAGAAATCATAACAAATCTGTATTAAAACTGCTGTTTTGTGCAAATCCATTTGAATTATAGTGAAATAAGAATTATTTTACCCTGTAAACATGTTACTTTTAAATTGACAAATTTATTATCAATAGAAATTGGCATCTGCGAAGCAAATATCAAGCGTTTGAATTTTGTTCTGGGGAAAGGCCTGGTATAGTGTAATAGTTCTGTGAGACTGCTTGAAACATACATTGTCCGTTATACTGGTATATTAAATGGATTACGAGAGGCACATTGTTTTATTATTTGTTGTATTATTAGTTGATTGAAGATAAGCATTTATTACCAACCACCGGAGGGTAAAGGCTATACAAGTAATGTATGTCTGTGTGTCCATCCCCTTTAAAACTGTTTGACCCAATTATTTCTACTAAACCCCTAAAAGGTTTTCACCAGTATAAATTAATCAGGCATGTGGTTAGAATGATGATGAGAACAGTGTTCAAATACCAGCCTGATAGTGTCATTAACACTCTTGAGTTGGAGCTCTTGAATGGTTGAATTGTTCCTCCAATGGTAGCGATATTCACTCCTCTAATTTCAGTAATTATTAACCAATCTTCTTTAATCTAAGTCACATAAAAATAGGGTCTCCGTGGTTGATCGTTGCGGTCGCTGACTTGTATACCACTGTAACCTATTATCACTGATGTTCGAGCATCATAAACCCAACTCGGTAGCAATGAGACCCAACTTAGTAACAATGAAACCCAACTCGATGAAACCCAACTTGGTAGCAATGAAACCCAACTCGATGAAACCCAACTTGGTAACAATGAAACCCAACTCGATGAAACCCAACTTGGTAACAATGAAACCCAACTCGATGAAACCCAACTTGGTAGCAATGAAACCCAACTCGATGAAACCCAACTTGGTAGCAATGAAACCCAACTCGATGAAACCCAACTTGGTAGCAATGAAACCCAACTCGATGAAACCCAACTTGGTAGCAATGAAACCCAACCGATGAAACCAACTTGGTACAATGAAACCCACTCGATGAAACCCAACTTGGTAACAATGAAACCCAACTCGATGAAACCCAACTTGGTAACAATGAAACCCACTCAATGAAACCCAACTTGGTAACATGAAACCAACTCATGAAACCCAACTTGGTAACAATGAAACCCAACTTGGTAACAATGAAACCCAACTCGATGAAACCCAACTTGGTAGCAATGAAACCCAACTAGGTAACAATGAAACCCAACTTGGTAACAATGAAACCCAACTAGGTAACAATGAAACCCAACTTGGTAACAATGAAACCCAACTAGGTAACAATGAAACCCAACTTGGTAACAATGAAACCCAACTAGGTAACAATGAAACCCAACTAGGTAACAATGAAACCCAACTAGGTAACAATGAAACCCAACTCAGTAAGAATAAACCCAACTCGGTAACAATGAAACCCAACTAGGTAACAATGAAACCCAACTAGGTAACAATGAAACCCAACTCAGTAAGAATAAACCCAACTAGGTAACAATGAAACCCAACTAGGTAACAATGAAACCCAACTCAGTAAGAATAAACCCAACTCGGTAACAATGAAACCCAACTTTGTAACAATGAAACCCAACTAGGTAACAATGAAACCCAACTAGGTAGCAATGAAACCCAACTAGGTAGCAATGAAACCCAACTAGGTAGCAATGAAACCCAACTAGGTAGCAATGAAACCCAACTAGGTAACAATGAAACCCAACTAGGTAACAATGAAACCCAACTAGGTAACAATGAAACCCAACTCTGTAACAATGAAACCCAACTAGGTAGCAATGAAACCCAACTCTGTAACAATGAAACCCAACTAGGTAACAATGAAACCCAACTAGGTAACAATGAAACCCAACTAGGTAACAATGAAACCCAACTCTGTAACAATGAAACCCAACTAGGTAGCAATGAAACCCAACTAGGTAACAATGAAACCCAACTAGGTAACAATGAAACCCAACTCGGTAACAATGAAACCCAACTAGGTAACAATGAAACCCAACTAGGTAACAATGAAACCCAACTAGGTAACAATGAAACCCAACTAGGTAACAATGAAACCCAACTAGGTAACAATGAAACCCAACTAGGTAACAATGAAACCCAACTAGGTAACAATGAAACCCAACTAGGTAGCAATGAAACCCAACTAGGTAACAATGAAACCCAACTAGGTAACAATGAAACCCAACTTGGTAACAATGAAACCCAACTTGGTAACAATGAAACCCAACTAGGTAACAATGAAACCCAACTCGATGAAACCCAACTAGGTAACAATGAAACCCAACTAGGTAACAATGAAACCCAACTTGGTAACAATGAAACCCAACTTGGTAACAATGAAACCCAACTAGGTAACAATGAAACCCAACTCGATGAAACCCAACTAGGTAACAATGAAACCCAACTAGGTAACAATGAAACCCAACTAGGTAACAATGAAACCCAACTCGATGAAACCCAACTTGGTAACAATGAAACCCAACTAGGTAACAATGAAACCCAACTAGGTAACAATGAAACCCAACTAGGTAACAATGAAACCCAACTAGGTAACAATGAAACCCAACTCGTAACAATGAAACCCAACTAGGTAACAATGAAACCCAACTTGGTAGCAATGAAACCCAACTAGGTAACAATGAAACCCAACTAGGTAGCAATGAAACCCAACTTGGTAACAATGAAACCCAACTCGATGAAACCCAACTTGGTAACAATGAAACCCAACTTGGTAACAATGAAACCCAACTTGGTAACAATGAAACCCAACTAGGTAACAATGAAACCCAACTTGGTAACAATGAAACCCAACTAGGTAACAATGAAACCCAACTAGGTAACAATGAAACCCAACTTGGTAACAATGAAACCCAACTAGGTAACAATGAAACCCAACTAGGTAACAATGAAACCCAACTAGGTAACAATGAAACCCAACTCAGTAAGAATAAACCCAACTCGGTAACAATGAAACCCAACTAGGTAACAATGAAACCCAACTAGGTAACAATGAAACCCAACTCAGTAAGAATAAACCCAACTAGGTAACAATGAAACCCAACTAGGTAACAATGAAACCCAACTCAGTAAGAATAAACCCAACTCGGTAATAATGAAACCCAACTTGGTAACAATGAAACCCAACTAGGTAACAATGAAACCCAACTAGGTAGCAATGAAACCCAACTAGGTAGCAATGAAACCCAACTAGGTAGCAATGAAACCCAACTAGGTACAATGAAACCCAACTAGGTAACAATGAAACCCAACTAGGTAACAATGAAACCCAACTAGGTAACAATGAAACCCAACTCTGTAACAATGAAACCCAACTAGGTAGCAATGAAACCCAACTCTGTAACAATGAAACCCAACTAGGTAACAATGAAACCCAACTAGGTAACAATGAAACCCAACTAGGTAACAATGAAACCCAACTCTGTAACAATGAAACCCAACTAGGTAGCAATGAAACCCAACTAGGTAACAATGAAACCCAACTAGGTAACAATGAAACCCAACTCGGTAACAATGAAACCCAACTAGGTAACAATGAAACCCAACTAGGTAACAATGAAACCCAACTAGGTAACAATGAAACCCAACTAGGTAACAATGAAACCCAACTAGGTAACAATGAAACCCAACTAGGTAACAATGAAACCCAACTAGGTATCAATGAAACCCAACTAGGTAACAATGAAACCCAACTAGGTAACAATGAAACCCAACTTGGTAACAATGAAACCCAACTTGGTAACAATGAAACCCAACTAGGTAACAATGAAACCCAACTCGATGAAACCCAACTAGGTAACAATGAAACCCAACTTGGTAACAATGAAACCCAACTTGGTAACAATGAAACCCAACTAGGTAACAATGAAACCCAACTCGATGAAACCCAACTAGGTAACAATGAAACCCAACTAGGTAACAATGAAACCCAACTAGGTAACAATGAAACCCAACTCGATGAAACCCAACTTGGTAACAATGAAACCCAACTAGGTAACAATGAAACCCAACTAGGTAACAATGAAACCCAACTAGGTAACAATGAAACCCAACTAGGTAACAATGAAACCCAACTCTGTAACAATGAAACCCAACTAGGTAACAATGAAACCCAACTTGGTAGCAATGAAACCCAACTAGGTAACAATGAAACCCAACTAGGTAGCAATGAAACCCAACTTGGTAACAATGAAACCCAACTCGATGAAACCCAACTTGGTAACAATGAAACCCAACTTGGTAACAATGAAACCCAACTTGGTAACAATGAAACCCAACTAGGTAACAATGAAACCCAACTTGGTAGCAATGAAACCCAACTTGGTAACAATGAAACCCAACTAGGTAACAATGAAACCCAACTAGGTAACAATGAAACCCAACTAGGTAACAATGAAAACCAACTAGGTAACAATGAAACCCAACTAGGTAACAATGAAACCCAACTCAGTAAGAATAAACCCAACTCGGTAACAATGAAAGCAAGTAGATTGATCAACAAATTTTATTTTTTAAATTTCATAAACATTTTGAAGATGACTGCACCATTCTGTATTAATTAATAGTTTAAACAAGGAATATTTTAGTAGTGTAGTCAGGTTTGTATTTAAATGTGTTTACAAATAACAAGTGAAAAACAAAATAACATTTAAAGTTTGTAATTTTAGCTGATACATGGTTAATATGTTTAATTATATTTAAATTGAAGTTTGTTGCTGAAAATGATCTGTAATAAAATTTGGTCATTTCCTGGTGACCTTCGAATGACTTTTGGCAATTATTTAATGTTTAATTAAGGACTCAATACCTACTACAACAGCATGTGAATGTAGGTGATGACAGGAGAGTCCAGTGAGGGAAAGCACAGTCCAGCCCATGTATCCAGCATTTGCTTTAGTCTAAGTGCAGTATTTGGAAAGAAAGGAAAGAAGTTTGTATGTAATTTTGGCTTAAAAGTAGAGACATTTTATTACAACGATATTTGTGGTACTGGACTCTAAGTATAGAAGTTTGTTTGGAGTGTTGGTATACAAGTGGAAGACATTAATGATGAAGATATTTGTGGTACAGGACTAGGCCTGAGGAAAGAAGTTTGTTTGGAGTGTTGGCATACAAGTGGAAGACATTTATGACGAAGATATTTGTGGTACAGGACTCTACCTAAGGGTAGAAGTTTGTTTGGAGTGTTGGTATACAAGTGGAAGACATTTATGATGAAGATATTTGTGGTACAGGACTCGGGCTAAGAAAGAAGTTTGTTTGGAGTGTTGGCATACAAGTGGAAGACATTTATGACGAAGATATTTGTGGTACAGGACTCTACCTAAGAAAGAAGTTTGTTTGGAGTGTTGGCATACAAGTGGAAGACATTTATGACGAAGATATTTGTGGTACAGGACTCGGGCTAAGAAAGAAGTTTGTTTGGAGTGTTGGCATACAAGTGGAAGACATTTATGACGAAGATATTTGTGGTACAGGACTCGGGCTAAGAAAGAAGTTTGTTTGGAGTGTTGGCATACAAGTGGAAGACATTTATGACGAAGATATTTGTGGTACAGGACTCTACCTAAGGGTAGAAGTTTGTTTGGAGTGTTGGTATACAAGTGGAAGACATTTATGACGAAGATATTTGTGGTACAGGACTCTACCTAAGGGTAGAAGTTTGTTTGGAGTGTTGGCATACAAGTGGAAGACATTTATGACGAAGATATTTGTGGTACAGGACTCTACCTAAGGGTAGAAGTTTGTTTGGAGTGTTGGTATACAAGTGGAAGACATTTATGACGAAGATATTTGTGGTACTGGACTCTACCTAAGGGTAGAAGTTTGTTTGGAGTGTTGGTATACAAGTGGAAGACATTTATGACGAAGATATTTGTGGTACTGGACTCTACCTAAGGGTAGAAGTTTGTTTGGAATGTTGGTATACAAGTGGAAGACATTTATGACGAAGATATTTGTGGTACAAGACTCGGGCTAAGAAAGAAGTTTGTATGAAATTTTGGCTTAAAATGAAACGCATTTAATGGCGAATATATACATGTATGTTGTACATGAAAGAAATTTGTAAAAGTGTTTGGTTCAAAAGTTGAAGACATTGAACGACAACGATATGTTTGGTACGGGACCCGCTGGTATTTATCATGATGTCATTTACAGGGTTCACACAATGCTGTCTAACTGTTCTTTATCTTGTTTGTATTTTTATCATATTAACTAAACTGCATAAGATAACTAATCCAATTAACATTAAGCCCAGAAGAATGCGATGTTTTGGTATAGAAAAGAATGTAAGCGATACAGAGTTCAGAGTAAAACATACTGTAAGGGTTAAGAATATTGAAGCCTGGCTAACAGATACCAAAGTTGATCTGGATATAACTTCGAGGATAAACCCTGGTGCGGGTACTAGGAATACAGATCCTATAGTATCACTAACTGCAGATCATTGGGACACAGGCTGCAAGGAAAGAGAAATAAAGTTATCTGAAATACCCCTGCCAATGACTGGACTGGTGAGTTTCCCAGGATCAGGAAATACATGGGCAAGACATCTAATACAACAAATGACAGGTAGATTTATAACATTCCATTAAAGTTCAAACTAAGTCATTGTATACAACAAATGACAGGTAGATTTATAACATTCCGTTAAAGTTCAAACTAAGTCATCGTATATAACAAATGACAGGTAGATTTATAACATTCCGTTAAAAGTTCAAACTAAGTCGAAAACTGTTTAACTCATTCAACACCAAGTAACTGACGTGGAATGGTGCATGATATTTTTAAACCAATATTTGAATCAGAAAATTACATTTGGACCAGTTCATTTATCAAAATTGGTAATTTTGTCTGAAAATAGTAATATTACAGGCAAAGTTTAAGTTTAAACTTTATTTTACAACGATTGTGAAGCAAGTTTTATTTTAATCACTCTCGTTGGCGTGGGTGAAGCGTAAATGTGGTCATTCGTGTGGGAGGAAACCGGTGTACCCATCTTGCATACTTTCCAGTCCGTGGATCGAACCCGGGTTGCCTTGGTGAGAAGCAAGTGCACTAATCGGACAGGCAAAAAGTGCAGATCCTGATGAGACGGCTCAAATGTTCACCATTTAGACAAAGTGCAGAGTTCATCTTCCAACCATGTGCTTCTGAAAACTAACATGTGGGATAATTATCGTAGATGGGTATGGATTGGGGACAGGGGTGAGGGGACAACATGGAAGATGCAATTAGATTACTTAACAAATATGATCTCATATACAGGTATTGGCACATCTAGCATGTATTGCAGCAAGAAGCTGGAAGATGAAGGGTTTCCCTACGAGTGTCGTGCCGACAAGCGTAGAGCTATCGTAGTGAAGGATCACAGAGTTGGGAAAACTCCGTTCAAAAAGCTTATATTGCTCCTCCGAAACCCATACGATGCCTTCTTGTCCGGTTCAGTATTTCAATTTGCTGGCCATAAAAAACAACCTTCGAAGAAACATCTGCAAATAATACGAGGTAAGTGCATTTATTCAGTACAAGTGAGTGTTGTGTGTATGTTCCTTTAATGTCAAACCCCTCGCGGGGACTTAGGTCGGCTTTCCTGGGCAGGCTCAGCCGACCTAAGCGATTAACCAGTACTAAGCAATGTGTGTGGGGTGCCTTCTCTCAATGACATACGTGGCCTGACCGAGTATCGAACCCAGGACCATTCGATTCCAAATGCGACGCTCTACCACTGGACCACGGATGCCAATGTAATGTTTGTTTTTGGGGTTTAAAGTCGCACCAACAGCGTAGGTCATACAGTGACTCTCCAACTATGTTCGGTGGATGAAGACCCCGGGTGCCCCTCCGAGCAGTATTGCAGGCATGGACGGGCACCCGGTAGAACCACTGACCTAACACATGCAGCTTCCTCACATGAAATAAATTGACACCCCTAGTGGGATTCGAACCTACAGCGGTGAGGGGCAAATGATTCGTAGGCAACGATCATAACAACTCGGCCATGGAGGTCGCCATTAATCAATGTCATAATGTTGTTGTTGAATGTTGCATTGGGGTACATGCAAACCATTTTTGGAGCCCCAGCAGGACACCTCTCGGTGCAAAGTTGATCACAAGTTGTATTTTAATTAAAAACTTTCGGAAAAGTAGGTCACTAGATTAATTAATACCGATTGTTTCAATAGCACTGTTCTGTCAGGTGAGTGACACAGTCACTTAGCCATTTTGTTTGTTTGTACAATGGTACATTTATGGACTAATTTACCCCCCCCCCCCCCTCTCCTCCACTTGTCTCAGGAAGCATAGAGTGTTTGGAGTGTATGTTCACGCAGTATTTGGGTTTAGGAGCTAACTTACCCCCCCCCCCCTCCACTTGTCTCGGGAAGCATAGAGTGTTTGGAGTGTATGTTCACACAGTATTTGGGTTTAGGAGCTAACTTACACCCCCCCCCCTCCTCCACTTGTCTCAGGAAGCATAGAGTGTTTGGAGTGTATGTTCACACAGTATTTGGGTTTATTAGGACTAATTTACCCCCCCCCCCCCCTCTCCTCCACTTGTCTCAGGAAGCATAGAGTGTTTGGAGTGTATGTTCACACAGTATTTGGGTTTAGGAGCTAACTTTGCAGTTGAAAACTGTTGACTAGCCCCTTGGTCAATATGGTTAGGGGTTAATTAGTGGCCTATTATTAGCCCATTAACTCTTTCAGCGCCGATTAAATTCAGAGCATGTGCAAACAACATATATCCAGATCAGCCGTGGCGTAACGCTGCGTCTGATCAGGATCTATGTTGTTTGCTATTCGGACAGGTGCTTCAGCTCCACTGTCTGAAGAGCAATCAGCATATAGCCTGATCAGATGACATGTTCTGTTCTGTCCGATCGGGTTCTCTACTAT
Source organism: Archivesica marissinica (assembly GCA_014843695.1). Taxonomy (NCBI): domain Eukaryota; kingdom Metazoa; phylum Mollusca; class Bivalvia; order Venerida; family Vesicomyidae; genus Archivesica; species Archivesica marissinica. The sequence continues at coordinate 68,991,122 of CM026398.1, read as the reverse complement.
TTTACAAAGTTGCTTTTATGCGACATTGGCGGTGAAAGAGTTAAACACCTTCAGATAGAATATTTTGGCCCATAAACCAAATGTTGGTACACCCTAACATTATCTTGTGGCCTCAATTCCTCCACCTCTCCTGCTGGTCTCCACTCCTTCAATTTGCATCCAGGCAATTGAATTTGTACTAGGTATACATCTTCAATATCAAGTGGACAAGTGTATATTGCAGGCAAACCGCATAGCCCCTATAAATATATTTGTAATTATGCACCCCTTTGTACTTCAGTATTTACCTTATGGCTATTCTGTAGCATGCACAGGGATTCGGCACATTTGAGGGTACTAGTATATATATTAAGTACTTAAATATATATACTAGTACCCCCAAATGTGCCGAATCCCTGTGGTAGCATGTGCCACAGTTCCTTCGGGTTTCATCAAATTGAATTAAGAATTTGTTCACATCTTCAATATCAATTAGCCAAGCACATACCTGTGAGGTCTGATGACTGACTTCTTGAGCTATGTGTCATTTAGTACTTGACTACAGTACAACAATAACTGCAGGTGAATAGGAGCATTATAAACACTTAGAGTGACATTATACGACATACACAGAATTCGTATGGAATAGAAATATTATAAAATATGAAATGTTATGTACATGTAGCAATTACATTTACAATTACTACACATTCTTGCATTATATTTGAATAATTATTTCCGGCTAGTAAACCGTGTTATGTGCCATAAACGTGGTGAAAGTTTGACTGTCCCGGGTTGCCGTGCCCTGCATACATTCGGAATGCATCACTCTCTATCGGTAATCAGAACAAACATCTAGAAGATAGCGGATTCGACAGCGTCGTTGTTGCGTCACACATGCGAATTAAGCATTGTTTACAAATATTTGTTGACAAACACTTTGCGCATATTACAGTGCTATATTTATTTGGTTGTTTTTCCATTTCTGTGTGAATTTTTTGATTATTTTACATATTGTAAATTAATATTCTTTAAATATCTGATGCTTTTTACCTATAAACCATCCTTTATTTCGATGTAGTGTCGCTTTAATAAATCAACTCGAAAAAACAATTAGTTTATCAATTAAGGGTCATGTGTCCTTTCATGTTTTTATTTCAGACGAGACCCGCGTGTTTTCCTATTTTGTGGAATGGTACCTTAATTTGACCAGAATCACTACAGAAGAATTCAAAGGACCAGTACACATTCTACGATATGAAAAGCTAAAGTCTGACTTAGCGGGCGAGTTGAAGAAGGTTGCCATTTTCCTTGAAGTAAATGTGACAGCGAGGGATATAGACTGTACTGTAAGACTGCAAGAAGGAAACTTTCACCGTGGTACACCCCACGCTCAACACCTAGATCAATTACATGCTATATTCAGCAAGGAAAAACTGCTACGATTACAAGATGTTGTCCGAGACACTGAAAGGCTTTTGAAAGATGCATACCATAAGGATATTGATGTAGGTGGGGAGATAGAAGATATACTGTTACAGAATGTGTGATGAAGTTGGGGAGATAGAAGATATACTGTTACAGAATGTGTGATGTAGTTGGGGAGATAGAAGATATACTGTTACAAAATGTGTGATGAAGTAGGGGAGATAGAAGATATACTGTTACAGAATGTATGATGTAGTTGGGGAGATAGAAGATATACGGTTACAGAGTGTATGATGTAGTTGGGGAGATAGAAGATATACTGTTACAGAATGTATGATGAAGTAGGGGAGATAGAAGGTATACTGTTACAGAATGTGTGATGAAGTAGGGGAGATAGAAGATATACTGTTACAGAGTGTATGATGTAGTTGGGGAGATATAAGATATACTGTTACAGAATGTGTGATGTAGTTGGGGAGATAGAAGGTATACTGTTACAGAATGTATGATGTAGTTGGGGAGATAGAAGATATACTGTTACAGAATGTATGATGTAGTGGGGAGATAGAAGATATACTGTTACAGAGTGTATGATGAAGTAGGGGAGATAGAAGATATACTGTTACAGAATGTATGATGAAGTTGGGGAGATAGAAGATATACTGTTACAGAATGTATGATGAATGGGGAGATAGAAGGTATACTTACAGAGAAGATATACTTACAGAGTGTATGATGAAGTTGGGGAGATAGAAGATATACTGTTACAGAATGTATGATGAAGTTGGGGAGATAGAAGATATACTGTTACAGAATGTATGATGAAGTAGGGGAGATAGAAGATATACTGTTACAGAATGTTGATGAAGTAGGGGAGATAGAAGGTATACTGTTACAGAATGTGTGATGAAGTAGGGGAGATAGAAGGTATACTGTTAGAGAGTATGATGAAGTAGGGGAGATAGAAGATTACTGTTACAGAATGTGATGTAGTTGGGGAGATAGAAGATTACTGTTACAGAGTGTATGATGTAGTGGGGAGATAGAAGATATACTGTTACAGAATGTAATGTGTGATGAAGTAGGGGAGATAGAAGATATACTGTTACAGAATGTATGATGAAGTAGGGGAGATAGAAGATATATGATGAAGTAGGGGAGATATAAGATATACTGTTACAGAATGTATGATGAAGTAGGGGAGATAGAAGGTATACTGTTACAGAATGTATGATGAAGTAGGGGAGATAGAAGATATACTGTTACAGAATGTATGATGAAGTAGGGGAGATAGAAGATATACTGTTACAGAATGTATGATGAAGTAGGGGAGATAGAAGATATACTGTTACAGAATGTATGATGAAGTAGGGGAGATAGAAGATATACTGTTACAGAATGTATGATGAAGTAGGGGAGATAGAAGGTATACTGTTACAGAGTGTATGATGTAGGTGGGGAGATAGAAGATATACTGTTACAGAATGTATGATGAAGTAGGGGAGATAGAAGGTATACTGTTACAGAATGTATGATGTAGTTGGGGAGATAGAAGATATACGGTTACAGAGTGTATGATGTAGTTGGGGAGATAGAAGATATACTGTTACAGAATGTATGATGAAGTAGGGGAGATAGAAGATATACTGTTACAGAGTGTATGATGAAGTAGGGGAGATAGAATATATACTGTTACAGAGTGTATGATGAAGTAGGGGAGATAGAAGATATACTGTTACAGAATGTATGATGTAGTTGGGGAGATAGAAGATATACTGTTACAGAATGTATGATGTAGTTGGGGAGATAGAAGATATACTGTTACAGAATGTATGATGAAGTAGGGGAGATAGAAGATATACTGTTACAGAATGTGTGATGAAGTAGGGGAGATAGAAGATATACTGTTACAGAGTGTATGATGAAGTTGGGGAGATAGAAGATATACTGTTACAGAATGTATGATGAAGTCGGGGAGATAGAAGATATACTGTTACAGAGTGTATGATGAAGTAGGGGAGATAGAAGATATACTGTTACAGAGTGTATGATGAAGTAGGGGAGATAGAAGATATACTGTTACAGAGTGTATGATGAAGTTGGGGAGATAGAAGATATACTGTTACAGAATGTATGATGTAGTTGGGGAGATAGAAGATATACTGTTACAGATTGTATGATGTAGGTGGGGAGATAGAAGATATACTGTTACAGAGAGTATGATGTAGGTGGGGAGATAGAAGATATACTGTTACAGAGTGTATGATGAAGTTGGGGAGATAGAGTGAGGTTCCATTACGGCCATCTGTGATGTGTGAGGTTCCATTATGGCAATCTGTGATGTGTGAGGTTCCATTATGGCAATCTGTGATGTGTGAGGTTCCATTACGGCCATCTGTGATGGGTGAGGTTCCATTACGGCAATGTGTGAGGTTCCATTATGGCACTATGTGAGGTTCCATTATGGCAATATGTGAGGTTCCATTATGGCAATCTGTGATGTGTGAGGTTCCATTACGGCAATCTGTGATGGGTGAGGTTCCATTACGGCAATGTGTGAGGTTCCATTATGGCACTATGTGAGGTTCCATTATGGCAATATGTGAGGTTCCATTACGGCAATCTGTGATGTGTGAGGTTCCATTACGCCAATATGTGAGGTTCCATTACAGCAATCGTGTGAGGTTCCATTACGCCAATATGTGAGGTTCCATTACGGCAATCTGTGAGGTTCCATTACGGCAATCTGTGATGTGTGAGGTTCCATTACGCCAATATCAATATGTGAGGTTCCATTACGGCAATCTGTAATGTGTGAGGCTCCATTATGGCAATCTGTGAAGTTCCATTATGGCAATCTGTGATGTGTGAGGTTCCATTACGCCAATATGTGAGGTTCCATTACGGCAATCTGTGATGTGTGAGACTCCATTATGGCAATCTGTGAGGTTCCATTACGGCAATCTGTGATGGTGTGAGACTCCATTATGGCAATCTGTGAGGCTCCATTACGGCAATCTGTGATGGGTGAGGTTCCATTACGGCAATATGTGAGGTTCCATTACGGCAATCTGTGATGTGTGAGGTTCCATTACGGCAATATGTGAGGTTCCATTACGGCAATCTGTGATGTGTGAGGTTCCATTACGGCAATATGTGAGGTTCCATTACGGCAATCTGTGATGTGTGAGGTTCCATTACGGCAATGTGTGAGGTTCCATTACGCCAATATGTGAGGTTCCATTACGGCAATCTGTGAGGTTCCATTATGGCAATATGTGAGGTTCCATTACGGCAATCTGTGATGTGTGAGGCTTCATTACAGCAATCTGTGAGGTTCCATTATGGCAATCTGTGATGTGTGAGGTTCCATTACGCCAATATGTGAGGTTCCATTACGGAATTCTGTGATGTGTGAGGCTCCATTAGGCCATAATAAAATATTTCCTAGATTTTCATCCCCGCCCGCCCCCGTTTTTAGGGCCCGCCCCGATTTTTTTTATTACTATTTGAAAAAAAAAAAAAAAAAAAATCTTGTCAAGTTGAATCTTGTCAAAACACCATTTTATCAGCATAAATATCGATATCCTGAAAATATAAAATAAAAAATAAAATTTCACCCCCCAAAAAAATTTGGATGAAAATCTAGGATTTATTTTATTATGGCCTTACGGCAATCTGTGATGTGTGAGGTTCCATTACGGCAATCTGCGATGCGTGTGCAAAGATTTAAAATAAAATGGAGGCAATAACAATTTCAAAGTTTTATTATCATGAGACATACAAGCATCTGTATGAACCGGAACCGACCAGCAGTAACAGTACTAATTATAATACTACTTAATGAAATACCTGATCGTATCCAATGAAATACCTGATCGTATCCAATGAAATACCTGATCGTATCCAATGAAATACCTGATCGTATCCAATGAAATACCTGATCATATCCAATGAAATACCTGATCATATCCAATGAAATGCCTGACCATATCCAATGAAATACCTGATCATATCCAATGAAATGCCTGACCATATCCAATGAAATACCTGATCATATCCAATGAAATGCCTGATCATATCCAATGAAATACCTGATCATATCCAATGAAATACCTGACCGTATCCAATGAAATACCTGACCATATCCAATGAAATGCCTGACCGTATCCAATGAAATACCTGATCATATCTAATGAAATGCCTGACCATATCCAATGAAATACCTGATCATATCTAATGAAATGCCTGACCATATCCAATGAAATACCTGACCATATCCAATGAAATACCTGACCGTATCCAATGAAATGCCTGACCGTATCCAATGAAATACCTGACTGTATCTAATGAAATACCTGATCGTATCCAATGAAATACCTGACCGTATCCAATGAAATACCTGATCATATCCAATGAAATACCTGACCGTATCCAATGAAATACGTGATCGTATCCAATGAAATGCCTGACCATATCCAATGAAATACCTGACCATATCCAATGAAATACCTGACCGTATCCAATGAAATACCTGACCGTATTGTTGCGCTC